>CM042751.1:7135169-7167669 GCA_022496165.2 Catalaphyllia jardinei
ATGTTTAATCTGCCAGTTAGCGCTAAAACTACCTGTTCAAACGAAATGTGGTCACAGGTTTTGCAAAGAATGTCTGGAGGAACATTTCAGAAGGTGAGGCTCGAGGCTTTTAGACTTAGTTCACGCTGCGTGAAACAATGGAACAAAGATAATCTCGAGATTTTCAAGCACATTCCGACAAAAGTAAACGGCGTTGAGCTCTCTTTAACGTAGCATTGGAACGATATCCTTAACTGTATTTATTTTAAGGAATATGAACCTAATTTGTGTAAATCGTACGCTGTGTTGTTAGTCTGGTGTTACTCAGGTCTCTATGTTTATTTGTAAGCTGGTGTTATTCAGAGATGCAGCATATTCATATGTTGCGGTTTAAGCAAAGTTGCAGTCTCCTAAGCCAATATTCAAGTCACTTTGAAGGGTTCATTCATTATGTTTGCACATATCGTATTTGTTACCTATCAACACAAAACAGCAGGTTTTAGATCTTTGCTCTCAGTTGTAACTGCTTTATGCGCCAAATTTTGGTCGGAGATGCTGTCGATAATTCAGTTATAGCCTTTTCTCAATCACATCTTTTGCCCGGTAAACTACATCCACACAGTGTTAATAGAGCTTCTTCCAATTAATTGGAAATATCTTGTGGACTAACATCAGGTACTGTGTTAAAAGTAATTGCGTTCGACAAAGAACGCCTTCATAATGCAGTCGAAACTTGACCCCCCGAAAAATTCTTCAGGGGTTAAATTATACCATAGATGATTGATGTATAAACCACCTCGCCAAGAATCTAGTTTTTGCTTTTTTTCATTCGCGCGTTTTTTGCAGAAGTGTGTCACCCAAATTTATAGAGCTTTTTTATGAAAACGCCATGTTTGTGCCCTTTGGAGGGACACAAACGTGGCGATCGTAAAGTAACATACCTAAACATAAACATTTGTCTCTGAGTTTTGCTATTGCAACGAAAAATTATAGCTTTTCCGTTTTCTTTGATCGCTTTCGCCGATGATTAGCTCCATTCGAAGAAGCATTCATCAAGGTCATGTAGTCTTCACTTATCATTGTGTAGCGCGACAGTGGGCATTTATGTCACTTGCAGCTTCGCTTTTTGGATTCGGAGCAACTACAGAATTCAGGGCCACTCTTGAAACTCTACTATTTGAGTGGCTCGGCGGCTCGACGGCAAGCCAGTTTATCTTACTGTTTAGAGAAGGAGTAAGGTGTACTTTAAAGAAGCTCAGCGGCCCCATGGGCTCGCCACTTGTTTTCATTATTTAACTGTGGAAACAACTGTATTTGATTGCATTTGTTGATTTAGATCCATTCGCGTCAGAGAAGGCCAGTCTTATCCGGTCGAATATTGTTTGAAATCGATGGAGAAGTACTCTAAGGGCAAGAGTCATAAGAGTGAACCTGAACCTGGGAAGGGAAATACATACTGTCCACTTTATTAATCAGGCCAGGGGAAATACTCGAATCAGTCGCACGGATTTTGTTTACGATGAACAAGCACGCGATTGCAAATGTTTACTTATATTTGAACTTCCTGCTTAGAATAATTTTCATAAAAACATACTTTTACAAATTAGCTTTTACGCTTAAACATTACAAGTTAATGTGAGAATATTTAGCACGAACTTTGAAGGCGGAGGTATATACTCTTAGATCACATCTAATAATACGACGACTTTCCTGAAGATGCTTTTTATAAAGCTGAAGAGTTGATAACCCTAGTTAAAAGCTCTTTCAGTATAGCAGGATTCTTGATAAATTCGCTCAAAGTGTTCACATTTAAATTGATCTCTCGTAAGGCTTCCAGACCGAGCCATTCCGAAAGGAGGGGTCTCCCAAGACTGACTTTCAGCTGTCTCTTCTCTTTATCCACGAGGGGGACGCGGGAGAGAGACGTCTGAATTCGGAGCATCGTAATGTCGCCCACTGACATCACATACTAACAGAGATATGGTATATATATATCTTTGGATATTTTTATTTATGCGCTCTTTCATTGTTACAAACAGACAGCAAAATGAAAGACAGCAGTATACTTGTCCCGCAGACAGAGAGAACCTAGACCGGAACCAGGTAAATCTTCTTCTTGTTTTTCTTTAATCAGCTAATTAATAATTTTTTCATTATTTTTTTCATTATTTTTTTTACCCATTTCATATTATACTAAATTTAGCAACGTAACCAACTAACCTACCAAGCGCGACGACAGGGTAACTGTCCCTAATTAAAAGATTAAGCATAATCCCATTAGCCTCCTGCCTTCAGCTGCTTATCAGAGAACTTCTTTTTAAAATAATTATTAATCGTATAGCTTTTTCAGTTTGAATATAGGTTTTAGTCTCTTATACATGAATATAGGTTTTAGTCTCTTTTACATGTAATATTTTAAGCTCCTAGACTGGGATTATAATTTTTAGCTTTTAGGTGCTGGGTCCCTCTGGGTACCAGACGTTGGGCTGAATGGGCCTTCAAGTGGAAATACAATTGTACCTTACTTTTTTCACTTTGCATTACTAGTTGGAAAAGACAATATTTGTGACTTCAAGTTTTCCCAACGATCGAGTTCAAGTTAAGTAGCTGACTGAGAAAGCAGGAGTCTACTTACATCTTTAAAAGTTCTGAAACTTTATGAACAGAAATAATCACCACTGATTGTTATATTTCCATTTAGGGTGTGTTCCCTGACAAAGCCACAGAAAGAAAGATCCGGTCTCTTGCCATTAAATGTCCGAGTGAAGGTTGTGAATGGACCGGTGAACTGCGGAACAAAGAGGTACTGTTACAACAAAAACACCAACACATACTTTTTTATAGTCTTAAAGTGGTACTATGATGAAAATCGCACCTTTCCTCTCTAAGCCATTTTCAAACATAAACAAGTAGCCTACATGGAAAGAAAAATGTTGTCCGCTATTTTCAAATATCTCTTTTTATTCAAGAGATGTCCAAGTTTTTTAAAATATGCAAATTAGCCAAGTGATGACGTCATACACTCAACCAGATTTTGCTCAAATATAATGAACAAAGATATCTCAGCCAATTTGTATAAAAAATGTTTGATTTTTTGCAACACGATTCTACCAAATGTGCTCCACAATACGAGCTAAAAAGCAACATAGCAACATACTGGGTTCCAGACCTCCCCAATATTAAAGGCTTCTCTGGCTACCCTTGGCACTCTATTTTGATATTTGCTGATGGTGCCTCAAATGAATGATCCAGCAAGCAGACAAACTGATATTAGCTCAAGTTTGTGACCTTTGTTTTAACATATTGAAATCAAGAGGGTGGGAAATGGAAAAGAGTGAGTTGCCATGGGAACAGGGTTTTTTTTATAGCCGTAGGTGTGTTTTCTGAAGAACTATTAGCCTATAAACTCTTGTTCTGTCACTTTTGAAAATGTATGTTGATTAGCATACGAAACGTTAAGTTCTATGTAAAAATGCGTTGGAATACAATGTTTATCACCGCTGTTTGTGTTATTTTCTTAATCAAACTATTAGCCTACCAAGTTTCAATGATCTGTGCTGCAAACTAGCTCAGATACCTTACACATGTGCACAGTCATATCACCCTGGCAGTGGCAGCCATGGACAGTTGTTTCGGCCTTGTTAGACCTCATCAGAATGGCAGAGCGGTCAGGCAGAAATAGGACTAAAAACCCTGTGTAGTCTGCCCTTTACTGCTGAGGTAGGTGCTTTGTACCCCTTTAAGCGCCAGCTCCACACAAGGCCGAAACAGCTGTCCATGGCTGCCACTGCCTGAGTGATATGGCTGTATGCATGCGTAAGGTACAGGCCAGACCGTGAGTTGGCGTTCAAGTGTGTCACTTGCTTTTATTGCTTTTTATTCATTTTCAAACATCTCTGAAACTTATGCAGATATTTGCAAACGGTAAACAGTGTTTTTATTCTTTCATGAAATTCTATGCGATACAGCCAAAAAAACAAGGGGTAAAAATTGGATCATAGTACCACTTTCAAGTAAAATACCTTCTATACTTTTTTCATTTTTTCATAGTCCCACTTGGCGTCTTGTCTTTTCAAAGTTGTTTCCTGCACCAACAAAGACTGTCACGTGTCATTGAAAAGGAAAGAACTCAATGGGCATGTGACCACCACATGTGACTGGAGAATCACTGAATGTGAATACTGTAGAAACAAGCATCCGATGTGTAAAATGCAGGTAAAATGTTTTCAAACGTTTCTCTTCACACCCATTATATGGATTTTCCAGTTAGACGTTGTTAAGTTATTTCTACCTCGGGTTAAGCTGCAGGCGGTTGTTGGAGTAGTAATTTTCTGGTCAATATACCCAAAGCAACCAATCGGAAACTTTTCTGGCTCGTAAAGCCATTTTTGGTTCATCTGTATCTAAAAACACTGATGTATACGCATGAAACTTCTTGTATGAAGGGAACCTCTGTTCATATTAAGAATACGTGAATAAAACAGCTCTGTAATCATAAGGTTTGAGATTTTGCTATGGCCTTTCGGGTGAGAAAACGTTTTTATCCCTTAGAGAAAAGAGCCTAAGAACCCTTTTCCATGCACATTACATATCTATTATAAACTACCAATCGGGAACGGTATCTTCACGACTCTGCCACTAGTTTGCTTAAAATTAAGGCATATTTTACGACCGGGCGCTTCACAGGAAACCTTACATACATACAGGGTACATACATAGGATCAATATCAGTATCTGGGCAACTGCGCATCTACCCCTCCCCTAACCCAACGTGGTATAATAAGTTAGTGTTACTGTTGGGTTAGGGGAGGGGTAGGTACGCAGTTGCCCAGATACTGATATACATACATATATACATACATAAACATACATAAACTGTATAAAAGTGTCAAACATATTTAGCTAACAATAGCTAACTGGGGACACTGCCGCATAAAATATAAAATATAAAATTCAAACATTGTATAAAATAGGGACATAGATAATTGTTCAAAAAATTTAAGCATGTTCCTTAATTCTAATTAACTTAAATAGTAATAATAACAACAACAATAATAATAGCGGTAATAATAATAATAATAATAATAATTAAAGCTCAAACTTTAAAAACTTTCGTACTATTATTATGTCAAGCATGCAAAGCAGCTACATCTTCCGTCCACCCCGCTGATACGTTGATGGCCCGAACTGCTTTCTTTCTTGCAAACTAAAGTGTGAAAAAGAGCAACTCACTAAGCTTGTTGGTGTTGTGCACGAAGTACTTCATGTCACTCATAGTAAGACGTGAGGTGATTTCTTTTTCAGAATCATATTTCACAGTGCAATAAGTGCCCAATACCTTGCCCCAACAATTGTGGTGATTCAGTTACCAGGGAAATGGTGAGACTTCATCGCGTATATACACTGTAGCTTTAAACTTATAAGGATTTTTACATAATGCAATTATTTATCCGTATAACATCCTTTTAAAATTTACCTTCGTTTTACGCACATTTCCTCAATCAGTTGCACAGCTAATTTTGGTAGTACTTAAAAATGTTGGTATTATTATTGTTGTTCTATTTGTGGTCGTGATTTTGGTTCAGTTGTGTAGTTATAAAACAGTGAAGAAAACTTCCACGTTGATAAAAAAGTGAGTCTAGGTGTGATGTTGAGAGAGGTAGGGTGGAGTGAAGTTGAGGTTTTTTCGCTACATATGACAGAATCAATACAGGTAAAAATTTTCCGTATGTATTTTACTACTGATCCTATTGCCTATTGCCTGTTACTCATACTATAAAGACACAACAGATTTCTACCTTTATAGAGAAAACGAAGATCGCAAAATACACAATGCTAGTGTCAATGGACGGTACAAGCCTATATACTAACATCCCACAGGAGGAAGGAATCACCATTGTATGTAAAACATACGAGACATTCCAGCTAAACAAACCCCCCATACCTACCCTCTACCTCAGAGATATGCTTAAGCTTACCTTACAAGAAACTCTTTTCGTTTTTACGGCAAAAATTATCTTCAAACACAGCGTACCGCAATGGGTACAAAAATGGCAGTCTCTTTTGCCAACACTTTCATTTCCGCGGCGGAAAAGATATATCGATGATGTCTGTTCTCTATGCAACATAAACAAAGAGGAAATAAACACGTTTATAGAGCTAGAAAATAACTATCATCCGAACATGAAATTCAAAGCGGAAATTTCAGATACAGAAATAATTTTCCTGGATGCATGCCTATGCAAGGGCGAAAGATTTAAGAAGGATTATAATCCATCAATTTTCGAGCGCGATTGGTCTAAACGCGTCACGTGACCAAATATTCCCCAGCTAAACCGGGGGATATCTGAGATTAGTATCACCCAACTAGTGGACTAATGCAAATCCTGCGTTTTGATTGGCTACGCTACTAGGGGTCTAATAGTAATAGTCATCGAGTAGCGAAATTCGCCGCTTTTTCTTTCGTTTTTTCCCCTAAATAAATATTTCTTCAACTTGCATTTGCTAACTTTATTATTGCCTTTTCTGTCCGACTAATTGGGTGATACTAAAACAATTAGACCCTTCGCCCTCAAGGGCCACGGGTCAATAGCCCATTCGGCTTCGCCTCATGGGCTATTGACCCGTAGCCCTTTCGGGCTACGGATCTAATTGTTAATTAGTATAAATTTACCGTAGTCTATTGTAAATCCGTGAATTTGATTGGCTAAATTACCGTTTTCCATCTGCTGATAGTCAACAGTTACGCATCAGCGCGCATCGTGCATCACGTTTGAACCTGATGTAACGTATTAAAACAGTTCCTTTTCTACGCGTTACTTGACATTTTTTTTTCTTTTTATGCAATGAGACTACGGTAAATTTATACTAAAACAATTAGACTACTCGCCCTCGTTTTCTACGAGTGATAGTCAACTCGGCTGGCCTCGTTGAGCGGAACATTTCGACGAATATCTCAACTTCGGGACAACACACACACCTTAAACGTGGAGAACTTGTTTTTTTATTTATCGTCTACAATATTGCAATTTCTTGACTTTATCCACTGCGTGGTTCTTGATTTTATTTTTTGTTGCGTGCCAATGCACACACTATAATAGACTTCTCATGAAGAATCTAATTCGGTCTAAAGAAGAACAAATTCGAAAACAATAAGCTGAAATTGCAAAGAAAACACATAAAATAGCTTCACTTGAGCATTCCTTGTCACAGAGACCCATAGATTCTAAAAGCAACAGCCTGTACAACGCAGTGGCTGCACAAAGTGTCATTCTAGTGCGGGCCGGTCATACGCGCGCAAATTCAGTTCGTGAATGAAATCAATGCTGTACTTCAGCAGCACGGCTATAAGTATTTGGAGATAGTCATTTTCACTCAGACAAATGAGATTCTTGAGAACAGAGATGTTCAAACGTTTTCATTAATTATTTATTTATTTCTGTAAGTTATACTTTTGTGTTCACGTAAAAGTCGAGAACAGCAAATTTTATTGTGTTGAATTTGAACGTTTCTATTGTCTGATTTGTCTGACAGCGAGTTGCTAATTTTAGAACCGTGGGAGCTGCAATTTTAACCCGCGACTTTCCATATTTTTGTCTGTATTTTCAACATTACTTTTCTTCTGAAATACTTGTTGTTTACCAATTAAATAAAGGTGGTTTGTGTTCTGTAAGAAAATAACTGATCTATGCTTGAGGTCAAGGTCTTGAGGTCAATTTGAGGTTCAAGCCCCACCGAGGTCAAATATTCTTTGGCCGGTGGGGACTCCCAAATTTCCTTTAAAAGGGTAATAACCTTAGGGGATTTGGTGTATCGGCAGTATTGCCTACTTCCGGCACCCAAACATGTTTTAAAAAAATAATAATAATTCCTATTTCACGGGTGCTACGCGGTTCCCATATATATATATGCTTGAGGTCTATGAAATTAAAAAAACCCGCTATTTTATTGATTTAAATCGTTAATGCGTTATTTCCTCGATTTACTGTGAGCGCTTACCGAAACAGCAACTTGGATAAAACTGAGCAGCGCTTACCAAAACAACAACAAATGAATAAAGCCAATAAGTTAAATCCACCTGATGCTCAGCATTTCTGAGTATAAATTGAACCTGCATTCAAAACTAGTTAACTAATACAGTGTTGAAGAAATGAATAAACACATTTGCGTGTTTACATTTTAAGATCACGTACGTTTAAAAATTTTTACATTAAAGGAAAAGCTTACATTTGACCAGTCCAACAAGTCTTTACACTCTATTAAAGTATCCAACTTGATTATCAGGGGTTAATTTTTCGCATGCTGGCCTCATCATCTTTTTCCAAGTCATTTCCCCTTCTGCTAAGCGTTCTTGGACAGCACGGCCTCTTGTAGAAATTGAAGCTGTTGCCGTGAACGTGGACTGCGCATCGATATTTTCTTTAACGTCCTTGTAAGTTCTTGAAGGTCTACATTTTATCAGCAGCTGGACCAAATCTAGTTCTGCATCAGCCAGCCTTTTCGGTTGACCTCTAGCTGCATGGAGAGGGAGATTTTCTCCCGTTTGACAAAAGGTCTTCCATTCGTTTGAAACTGTAACACCGCTTACTTGGTACTTTGATTCTATCGCTCTAAAACTTCCTGGGTAGTATTCTGTTGAAACATTGCCTCCGCTCAAAATATCATCAATAATCAGGGACCTCACATCCTTTTCAATGGAGTTCCCACGGTGGAAAGTTCTTCCGTATGCAGTTCATCTCGAAGCAAAGTTGTTCTGCCCGCGAGAAGAAACATAATGTCACGTAACCAATCCAAGCGCTCCAAATGGTCACGTGAGCAAGCCCAAAATTAAATTTTATCAATATTTTTTTTATAATTATCATAATTATTCGAAGTTCCGGGATGTTCCGGAATGTTCCGGGATGTTCCATGTTCCTGGTTTTATCGACGGCCTCAGTCACACTAGTCCAGTTCCGGACCCACTCTCCTGTCACGCAACGCCGGCGAGAGGGTCCAGGATCATTTGTCTGCGCATGCTCGTCGGTTAGTCAGTTTTCTAGCTAACGGCTACTGCGCATGTGTACACCTAGCGTGGCAATATGGCAGAAGCTTCGAAGGTATCGGGTGAAAAGTACAGGAGAATCTTTTCGGAATACGATCTCGTATTTGTAGACGCGGTTAGCTCTGCAGCTTTGTCCTGCAACTTGAATTTTTTCATAAAAAAAGAGAAAATGCAAGCTGTAAGTGAATACGTAAAAGGAAAAGACGTTGTAAATTTACCGACTGGCTATGGGTAAAGTCTCAACTATTCACTGTGCCCGCTTGTCTGCCATAATCTACGAAACGTTAAGTCAAAGGAAGAGCGGAGTATGTTACTTTTGATATCTCCGTTAACCGCACTCATGGGCGACCAAAGACTTTCTCTTGCTCAACTTGGTTTGTCAAGTTTGAAACTTACTCCAAACGTATCCAGATATCAGCCGGATTCAAAATGGTGATATCCAAGTTATTATCCTTTCTCCAGAGTCGTTCGATGTTGTTGTTGTGAAGAGAACACTGCAAAGCGCAAAGGAGCGCATTCATTGCGTTGCCATAGACAAAGCACATTGTATCACACATGGTTAGTATTTACATATAATAAATTACATAATTGTGTTAAATTTTTGGACTGTGTATTTTTTCCGAGATTAGTTTTCCCTGCGAGATTGGAAATAACTTCTCTTGCATTTATCTGAGTGGTAATTCCACAGACTTAACAATTCTCTAAGCTCGGTTTGACATGTTTTTTCGGCGTCTTAGCTTCGTTCGCCGATATTTTTCCCTGCAGCGTGCTGGAATAATTTTGACGCTAGTTTTGGATTTCGCGGTGAAACAAACATGTTGACGTAATGTGCGCTACGATTGGTTTAGCGCGAGCATGCGCAGACAAATGATCTGGACCCTCTCTCCCCGGCGTTGCGTGACAGGAAAGGGGGACCAGAACTGGACTACAGTCACACGCGCCCTTCAACGATTTTTTTGGCATTTCAAAAACTAAGTTTTGGTGGACGTCAATCAAATGTATCCATGACAATAGTCGTGTCAGTTTCACAACAATGTTCCATCGTCGTTTGGTCAGGAATAATCGCTCAGTTATTATGACAAAGTAATTGGCAATTTCCCTGAAATGGAGAGCTATTGTGAAGAGAAAACGTGGTTTATCTTTGAACTGCATAGCAGAAACACGCAGAAACACTTTCTGCGAGCGAAACGTTTGTGAAGAAGGCGCCGTACGAAACAAAACTAGAGCCGTAAGCGATCCGCCAAAGAGGAAACGAAAGATACAAGTTAGCTGAAAAAGTTGGCCTCTGAAATGATTCGCTTTATGAGAAGATTGACTTTTTATCAGCTTGTTATGGATGCAGATTATTTTCGCCGCAGGAATTCTTGTCATTCGCCTTGCTAAAACATAATCCATGCAGATATCTATCCTGACGTTTTTCAAGCGTGGCTGGAATACCAGACAGGCAAATTGCACATGCAAAGCAAACTATCAGCAGAACCATACGGCAAGTAGGATTGTCAGTAAAAAAAAAGGTAATGAAAGCCGCAAGAAATTCAGTAGCAGTTAGATTTTTGTAGTTCATTCTGTAATAAAGGTTATAATTTCTATTTAGTTCATTCTCATGTTGTTGTCATTGTACACTATTAGGGAGCTTTAGATTTGACTACGAGTACGAGATTGAGTACGAGCACGTCTTTCGAATTTCAAACCAGCGACATTTCCAGAGCCCTCCTTCTTCGTGTTGGTTTTAGGCAGAGAGAGTAGCTCATGGGATGAAATGGGTGTGTGTTGTGATAATGTGAAGCCTGAAAACTATAATTGAAAACTCGTACTCGTACGCAATCTCGTACTCGTAGTCCAATCTAAAGCTTCCTAATTTGCAGCTTCAAAACATTGCCCGTGAGCGAGACGAACGAGAAAACGCTTCAAACGATTTTTTAAGTCTTACTTCTCAGTTTCTGTTTATCGACGAGTCAAGTAAAGATGAAAGACTCAGAGCAACTCGGATACTCCGAGAGTTGAAACTGAAATAGAAATGGTTCTGGAAACTCCGCACGCCGTTATAGTCATGGATACATTTGATTGACGTCCACCAAGACGTAGTTTTCGAAATGGGAAAAACTCGTTGAAGGGCGCGTGTGACTGATAACCGCTGTAAGCTAGTCTTTAGTACGTTTAAACTTAGAAACATGTTTAGCATGAAAGATTCAGTACCGCAAGGTCTACGTTCGCGTGTCGTTTATAAATTTTCGTGTGCTGGCTGTAATGCCAGCTACATTGGCGAGACCACTCGCCACCTTTGTACACGTGTTCGTGAGCACCTCCTATCGAACAAGTCTTCGCATGTTTACAGGCACTTGCAGTCATCTAGGGCCTGTCATGACTCTTGTAATACAGAATGTTTCACGATCTTAGACTCTGCCGCCTCAAAATTCCAAATCAAGATCAAAGAGGCATTGCACATTAAGTGGGAAAATCCCTTTCTCAATCAGCAGTTGAGGCATCTAGATTTGTCTCTTTCCTTTTAATTATATTGTTCCTTTTGTCTTTTGTTTTATTTTAATTTATTTTATTGCTATGTGCGCGCTATTTTCGTTTTCGCGTATTTTGTATTTCATATTCAAATTGTAACGCAAGTTTTGACGCGTAATTTTGTAACGTACCTTAATATAAAATTCAAATGTATAACCGTTAAAAGCTCATTTGCAACTGAAGATGACATGAGAATGTCGAAACATGTTTTGTAGATTAAAAAATGTCGTATCTCTATTGAGAGTTATCGTCACTCTACTGTCTTTACGTCCGTTTGGAAATATTATGGATTTGTAGTGGACAAAATCTGCAAGCTTGTGAATACCATAAAAGCTCATAAAATCACAATGGTTTTTTAATATCCGACTGCCGGTCACGGTATCAAATAGACTAAATGCCCCGCAGTCAGAAATATTCAAACCTATTGAAGGTATGTGTTTCTTTAGAAATGTCAAGGTATCCTAAAAATTAGTTTGGTTTTACATTCGATGAATTTATCGAGGTAATTGTGTATACTGTAAAAATCGCTCGGTTATCGACTCGTACAACCATTTGTGAGACCGAATGTAAAACCAAAATAATTTTTAGGATCACTTGACATTTCTAAAGAAACACCAAATACTTTCAGTAGGTTTGATTGAGGATTTTAGATGGAATTCGGTGAATATTTCTGACTGCCAGGCATTTAGTCTATTTGAGACCATGATTCGTTTGGCAGTCGGATAAAGACCATTGGGATTCTATGGTATGTACAAGCTTGCAGAATTTGTCCTCTACAAATCCATAATAATTTTTAGAATCGTTTGGCTATTCCATACAAACATCGCATCTTCTCATTAGGTTCAAAAGAAGCTTTTTGGAGCAATTCGTTAAATATTTCTAACTGCCGATGTAAGCTGTCAAGCACATGCCGACCAGAATACTTTTTAGGGTCGTTAGACACTTCTTACACCATCAAGAAGTTTGAAAGAATCTTTCAGTGGAAAGTCTACGAAAATTTCTGACTGTCGGGCATTTAGTCCATTTAAGACCTTGCCCGGCTGCCGGGCATTTAGACAAAGCGTATATTTTAAAAAACTATTTCACATGAAAAAGTGACTGGAAATAATTCAATTATAGAACAGATTCAGAAAAAAGTAGCAAAAATTATGCAGAGTTTACGATGAGTGTACAATAAGTGTCACACATGGCCATTTATCGATTTCAGTGTTTCTTCCTTTATCATCTTAATTTATTTCTATTTATTTAAGAATTGAATCTGATTTACAATGCAAGAAACACAAGGACGTCTCGCTAAAACAGTCTCTGTCAAAGCCATGTAAAGATGAATAAATATATATGATTTCGGTGATATGAAGCAACATATCCTAGCTTTGTGTACTTGCAACAGTGCTAATCAAACAGCCGAGCCCGACGTCACCGTCTTCACTGGGGTAAATGGAATCACATGTGTATTAGTTCTTCACAAAGACACTAAGAATTTGCCGTTTGATAACAGCCAGATGTTTTCGGTTTTACCTCTATGCACCACCTTTAGATGTAAACCTTCATGTACATTAAAAAAGCGAGCAACCATAGTTTTGCCCAAGTTTGAAGAGGTTAAGCCGAGCGTCTTACCGGCGAACTCAAGCAAAACCACATCCACCATTTTTAGTTGTTCTGGAACCCATATTCCCGCCTTTTTTGATCACGTGACACTTTCCCGCCTTTTTCTTTCAAGGCGCCACAAGGCAAACATGGCAGCGAGGCGACATAATTACACAATATAGAATGCAACCTAAGGAATAAGAATGGCGGGATGATCGAGACAAAAATCGGACACGGAATCGAGGCAACATAAAGAATGGCAGAATGCAAGAGTTTAACAAGAAATATGCAGAACTACCGAAGCAGCATGTTTGACAGATGCCGAATACAACATCCAGACAATATGGAATTGACATAAAGAAAGCGTCAACTATCAGCAGGGAATCCTAAAATCGAAGAAACTTAAGAAATAGAAAAGAAAACGGGAAATTTGTAATGACAGTTGCCAAATAAAGACAACATTCTGGCCATCGCAGCAAAGTGGTGACAAGAAAAATTAAAATTTGAGAACGTCGATAAATATAATAAGAAATAAATTAAGATGATAAAGGAAGAAACATTGAAATCAATAAATGCCGGGCCATGTGTGACACTTGTTGTTTACTCACCAGATAAAGAAGGTTTTCCAATTTGTTTGGAAAAGTAATCAGAAATTTTAAGAGATCTCTTCTTTGCATTACTAGTGGTATGTTCCTTGATGACCAGAGCTATACACAATTCTGCAGTTTAAGTACTTTTGATGACAAAATGTTTTTATAAACAGACCGCGTTCAAAAAAAACTTGCAATTGGAATGCTTCACGAGCCGTGAAGCCTGACATCAAAACTTCGCACTGATCGAGCTAAAATCATGACGCACAATAACAAGAGAAACAATAACTTCATGATCTTCCAAAAATCAAGGTTGAAACTAATAAACAATTTGTTTGAGAATTGCCTTATAAACTAAACCCAGTTATTAGTTTGGATCAAAGTTGACCAATTACGAAACAACGCGTTTTCCTGAGAGGCCCGCAGGAAAAAGAAGCCATTTAAACGATGTTTACCTCTACTAGGTTAGAAGTGAAAAAATATTTTTCACTTGTAACGACTAATGCACATATTCTGTCTATTTATCTGCGCGTTTGTCTTTGCCAGTAACTCTGGTCACTTTCGAATTAACAATTTTTTGCTATTTTTCACTCCGTTACTTTTGTTGAATTATTTTTTGTTGAATTCATTTTTATTCTTGCAAAAAAGTGGGGGTTGAATCCCCCCAGCCCCTCCCTCTGCGCAGTCCCTGTTATTGTCGGATATGCCCCAGTTTTAGCTGGGGAATATTTGGTCACGTGATGTGTTTAAACCAATCGCGTGCGAGCGAAGATATTTGATGGATTATAATGCGTGATAACTGTCCGGTGATTTACACCATGTGACGTAAAGTAGCCAATGAAATCACTCAAAATTAGTGGGTGGGTTATAATCTCGGATGTTTGTCCTTGGACATAATCTGTTCCTCGAAGCTCACAGTTTTCCTCGAGCTACGTTCTCGGAAAATTTTACGCTTCTCAGAAACAGATAATGTCCGCGGACAAATATCCTAGCATGTTTTCGTGCCAAATGGAGGCTATTGTTTATTTAGTAATTTCTCAGCTTTTGATTGGCTAAAAAACTCCGACTATGAGCCAGTAGTCGGAGTTTTACGTCATCTGGAAAATAGTGCGCGCAAAGTTTAAAATTTTTCGCTTTGTAAAATTGTGGAAATAAAAGTCGGCGGCAAACCGGTTTAAGAATTTACTAAAACAATTATTCCATTCGCCCTTGTTGGATATGAAGTGATTATAACCAACGAGCGCGTAGCGCGAGTTGGTTATTTTATCACTTCATATCCAACAAGGGCGAATGGAATAATTGTTATATATCCATTCCCGACGTGCGCTCGCACTTCAAACCAATACGCACACTTCACCTCTTGCCACCCTCTGGGCAAGACTTCTGAGAACCAACTCTTTAAACGCTACATTTGAAGAAAACATCCCGCAAACGCTACATTTGAAGAAAACATCCCGCAATCGAAACGCAGATTTCGCTACAGAGATTATCCAGATAACGTTTTAGAAAAGATCCTCGGCAATTAAACAGGTCAAGCGAAAGAATTTCGGATCTACAAAAACGCGCAAACGAATTTTTATTGACCTGTGTGGGGTAAGCAAGGTTTGGATGTTAAAAAGCAGGACTGCAAGTTTGGTAACAAGGTGACTTGTCCAAAAGCATTTTGACAATTCAGTGTTTTCGTACACAAAAGTTCGTGGACACTCAGGCAGCTTAAAACAACAACAACAAGCAAACCGTAGCGCATAAAATGAAAAAATTAGTTGGAAAAGTAAAAACAAACAAACAGTGTTTCTGTTTATTTTTAATATAGTGATACCATTTGGTGATAACATAATGTGGACGTATAAAAAAAAATTGGTACTTAGCCGAAATTTTTCTTCTCCTTTCTTGAACTGCTTGTGACATAAAAAGTTAACACTGAAATATATTAACTCAGCATCAAGTCTTACCGTATACTGTGTTGGGAATTATGTCAGCTTTTTTTTTATTTGTTACAGGTTTCAAATCATATTCAAGAACATTGTCCGTTGTCCTTAGTCTCCTGCCCATATGTTGAGATGGGCTGCGAAGAAAAGGTTTGTTCTAGTTTAGTGACTTTTCAGCAATCTTAAAATAATGATGATGAATTTAGTTGTCATAACACAATCCGGCAGCCTTCTTGATGGCTGTTTCGGCGTAACATGTCATACAAGAACACGTTCCTGATGTCTTGCACGCGGATAACAGGATTAGGTTGTTGCCAGATAAGATAAAAGGCGAATCTGCACAGTTCACTCAACTCGATGGGCTACGAAGCGGACATTAAACAACTGGACTCTTTCTCGTCAACATATTACGGCGCGTTTCACAAAACTTTTGACAAGCGGTTTCTGAAGTTAGTGTAAAAATTCCCGAAGTTCGCTACGAACTTAGCAATTTCATGTATACGACAAGCTTACGACAGGCCTACCACTTGAATTGTTTCTTGTAAATCAAACCTACAACTCGCCCACGATTGTCGTGTAGGTCCTAAGTCACGTCGCAGGCCTCTCGTAAGCTTGTGGTATGCGACAAAGTCGTACCGTGTAAATCGGCCTTTACGTAGTTGTCAATCAAATCGTGCACGTGAATTTCCCGCCGAACTTGGGAAGTTAAGAAGTTCATTGCGAGCGAAGTTCGCGCTATTCGGTGTGGTTGGAATGCCTCGGAATTTCTTTAGACCTTGTGATTACGTCGATTAGGGATTGATGGTTGTCAGTAATTTGTACATTGCTCAAATGTGCAGTGACTTAATTGCTTATCCTTTTGTAAAATGTTACAACTGAATTTTCCCAAATGTCAACGACACCTGCCTAAAAAAGAATAAAATTTCTCTCGTGTTCCATTATTCTCCTGGTTTAAAAGTATTTTACATTTAAATCTATCAGATATATACATCATTCTAGGAATAGCGCGAAAAATAACATTTCGATATCATGTTGTTGAACCTTAGTAAAGTCTTTTAAAGTCTTTTCTCTCAGCGTCACTCTGCTTACAACTTAAGAAACTTTGCGGCAAGGCTGACCCTGTCCAAACCAAGCACCAATTATTTGAAACGAAGCTTCTCTTGCAGCGGGGCCATGCTATGGAATAACTTGCCCAAAAACTTAAAAAATGCTGCATCCGTTGAGCATTTTAAGCGAAATATCAAGAAGGTAGCTGATATATCGGATTCCCACACGGCAATCATGTAAAGCAGTTATAATTAGTCTTAGTTTTTAACTTAGCTTAACTGATGATTTTCCGTGAATAAATAAAGATTTACATACATACATTTCTACTGTAAACCAGACGCAAGCCGTGCCATCCGTCTGTGATGTGGAGTCCCTATGTACCTCTCAAATAATTTACATTTCAGAAGTGAACATCATACAATCAGTCTTGCCTGGTTGAGAATTTTTCCCGCACTTTGTTTAAATTCATTTGTCATTATCATAATTACCAAACTAACTACACCGAATGGCGCGAACTTCGCTCGCGACGAACTTCGAAACTTCCCAACGAAACTCGGCGTGAAATTCACGTTCGCGATTTCATTGACAACTACTCACTGAAATTGCCAAGTTTATAGCGAACTTCGGGGATTTTAAACGAACTTCGGAAACCATTTGCCATAAGTTTTGTGAGACGCACTGTAAATGGATTTCTCAAAAGGTGTTCACCAAGTAGGAAAATATCAGAAAACTTCCAATGCTCTAATCAGTTAAAGGTCTTATGTCCCGTTTGGAAAAGCATTACTATATACTAAAGAAACTTCACGTTTGTTCTTATAGATCCAGAGAAAAAACGTGGAATCACATTTTGGAACTTCATTGCGACACCATCTCGACTTGATCTGTAAACAGTTAGCTAACACAAAGACTCAGTTGAAGGGCACACTAGATGAGTTACACAAAACGAAAAATGAGTTACATGAAACGAAAAACGAATTACGCGAAACGAAAAACGAGTTACGCGAAACGAAAAACGAGTTACATGAAACGAAAAACGAGTTATATGAAACGAAAAATCAGTTAGACCAAACCAAGACTCAGTTACATTCAACAGAGGCTCAGTGGAATGCATCTCTTAGCAAGACAGACACTGAGCTGTTTAATGCTAAAATTAGGATTGATAGACTTGGAGAGGCATTCGACCCCAACATGTTCTTATGGAAGATAGAACAATTAAGTAGAGCTCCAGCAGAATTCGACTCATTCGGAAATTTATCAAGATCGAGTGTTCCATTTTATACAGGTCGTTATGGCTACAAATTGAGACTGATATTTCAATGGCCAGATACTCGCGCGACCAATTGGTCTTATCCGTTGCCTACTTTAAGGTCCGCAGTCTCACCCAACATCGACTCATCAAATAAATATGTGGTCAGCTTAGTTGTCATGAAAGGTGAATACGATGCCATTTTACCTTGGCCTTTTTATGGCGTACTTGCAATTACATTGATTGACCAACAAGAACATCAATGTGAAAAACGACAAAACCTTGTTCAGCGCGTTTATCCTGTCAGTTGTGTCACATGTATGAATCCCGACGCAATCTCAAGACCCCAGAGGGAGGAGAACGAGAGATTTGCCGTTATGGAAATATCTCCTGAAACACTGCAAACAAGACGCTATGTGGTACATGACACTCTATTTTTCCAAGTTGTACCCTTCGGCAAATACTAAAGATTGTAAAAGAAGCAGTGAGTCCTTCATTTAATTGACAAAGGTAACTTTGTGGCTTGGTTATGGAATAATTCATAACAATTCATGTAACGTTATCCAGACAATAAAGAACTCTTTTTAATAAGAAAACTTGATTTCTTTGATTTCATAGTTATAGTCTTAAATGTTTGCATTTTTTAAATTTCTCTCGCCATTTTTAAAAATTAATTTTTACCTGACTAAAAGCATAGATATCATAGCTTAGAGCTAAATACATATCGACACGTTAATAAAGGTTATGTATGTATGTATGTATGTACTTAGACGCTTGTAACTTTTCAAAACTTGATTATATCTGTTTCTATAAAATCTATTGTAGATCTTGACGGGTCGATACTCTGAGGATGCAAAATGCTTTTAAGAAACTTTATAATATAGATAGGACCCTGTGTGCGCTCTGATTGGTCAAAAACCCATGTTTTATCAGAGTATAAAACATAGAAAAAGCGTGTTTTATTGCCGGTTTTGCGAGTGCAAAATCTATATCATAAAGCAAATGAAAACTGAGCCGTGTGTGTTAGACTGTGATAAAACACTCGAGAAATGTAGAAAACACTCGCCAGCGGCTCGTGTTCTCAAATGCCCGTCGTGTTTTACCACAGTGTGATACACGGCTTAGGCGTCTTTATTTATTAGATAAAATTCTGTATTGCATCATTAGCCTGCGTAGCAAGCGTTTCAGTGCGGCTCGGGAGCAAAGAATTACAGGGCGATAAATGTCTTTCTTGTTTTGGCTCTCGCCCCATTTTCCGCGCGAGAAAAATACCGAAAATCCCGTTCCTCGGTCTTTCTTTGCTCCCAAACCCCACGGAAACGCTTGCTACACAAGCTATTACATCATTGATATCTGGTTATGAATCAAAAGAATTGACGGCTTTATAATTTGTGTCGGTATTTTCAAACTCATGTTATTTTTTCATTCGCACAACATGACTGAGATGCAATCTTGATTCCTTGGAGATTATTGTATTGTTATTTATAACTAAGTGTACCCACGGCACACACTTCTAGAACAGTAAAGAATTAACTGAGAATCTTCTGTTGAACCAATCAAGTAATTAAGTAGAGCATATTATTCAGGCAGAGATGCCAACCCCTCGAGATCTAACCTTCGGCGATTCTTTATTTGCCAACCTCCTTACTCCCCACCACCTCCAAAAAGAAGAATTGGTGCACCAATCCTCCTCCAAACAAAATCAGACTTGCTTACAAACTAGATTCATTCGAGCCTGTAGCGCGAACAAACGAGGGCTGGTTGGGGCTGGAACCTACTGCTAAATAGGAAACAAACGAGAAGTGAACGACTGAGAAGGGTCTACCCGAGCATTTTTTGTCGTGGGCCTTATGAATTTAACTGGTTAAACGTTTGTCTATTCAGACAGTCACTAAAATACATGTAGTATCGCTGACAAAAACTTCTTTTCTTCGGCTTCCTTTGGCAGATTATGTGGAAAATTACACCGAGTTTGGGAAAACATGAATTGAGATTATAATTTCTTTCAGAATAAGACGCCACATAGCTTATATTCGAGATGACTCGTGCGGAAGAGATTCGTTCATTGTCCAAGAGATTCCCGGATAATCCGGGAGAGTTACACGAGTTAGCATGGGTACGTTCAGTTCTCATTTAAGAATCCTGATTAGTCAGTGTCAATGTATCTCAGTAGAAAAGAGGCCACCAGAACATGACATGCTTCAAATTTAGTCCGATTCCTCAGCAGTTGCCCTCCTCGAAATTTACTGCTTTGTTTGAATTCAATTGCTTCGCTGCCGTAAAGCTCCCGATTTATATTGTAACACTCGTGTGAAGCAAGTCACACAACTTTGGCTAAATCAATGGTTAATGCGAGGTCCGGTCATTAACGTAAATTTAATCTTAAAGGTTTCGTTTCTAGCGAGTGCTAGCGTAGCTAATATGAGTTATAGCAGTTGTTTGGGGGAGAAATATTCACTCGCTCGCTCGGTCAGTCAGTCATTCAGTCAGTCAGTCAGTCAGTCAGTCAGTCAGTCAGTCGTTAGGCCGTAAAAAAAATTTATGTCTAAATTCCTCTGATCAGAGTATTCACGAAACGGGCGACAACGAATGGCTCAACAGATCGGCGTTTGGTATACTAAAAAGGTAGGCTCGATTTCCGCCGCTTTCTCGAGTCCGATCTACGTTCCTCCCCGAGAAGAGACGGCTGGACTCATGAGTGGCAAAGCATGTCTGTGACGTAAATTTATAATTTATTCTGCGGCGCTTGTGGTGGCCAGCAATGTCATCTGATGACAATATTAGGCGGGCTCACATGACGCCTATGGCTGGTAACATTTGTACACGTACGCTTAAGAAATAGGGAAAGATTTTTTCATGTGGAGAGGATTACTAACAGGCGAAATTTACTTCATTACTTGTTGAAATGGAGACAAAAGATACAGAATTAGAATACTTCAGTACGGTAACTACTCGCTGTCTCGGGGAGTTAAAAAATACTCAAAAGACTTACCGAGCTACATTTTTACCGGGTAATAATTCTCTCCACATCAGAAAATCTTCCCATATTTCTTGAGCAGAAAACAGTGTCGTATTAAACGACAGTGGGAAACGAATAAAGTTGTTTGTAGTCAGCCATGTTGGGGTCATACATGAAGTTCTCGTTTGAGCGCTGACTAAAAGGTCAGCGGTCACCTGTCTCCCCAGACCTCAACAGAGATGGAAAGCTTGGTTTCTTAGCTTTCTTTTGATGCCAAACATGGCGGAATTTGCTAAAGAAATGTCAGGTTTTGCCCAAGAATACGACATGTGTTTCTCGGATCAACACAAACGTGACGCTTTGCGTGACATTTAATATCTTTGTTTTCGGTAGAACTGATTTACGCTACTCTAAGCTGTTTTTGAAGGCAATTAGCAGGGCGAAGAAATCAGTCTCGAAGATGAAAATTGGCCAAATGGCACATCATACGGTGCTTTTCCTTAAGCGATCGCGGCACTTGGGATATCGCGCTTATGTAATCAGCTGTGTCGCATCAAAATCTGTTTGGGATGCAAATATTGGATTTCAAGCCTCCGTAATATAGAGCATTGTATGAGCCAAGCTTCGAAAACAAACATCGATGAAAAGCAGGACCAATAACATTTGTTAATGAAAAGTAACTGATCAGAATAGCCGAGGAAACTTTCAAGAACTCTACCGGATCGCGGCACTTGTTCCCGGTAAGCCAGAACTTGCTGTATTTTAATTTGTTTTATTTCTGCCATACATTTCCTTTGAGTGTTTGGCGGCCATATTGCTAAGGAACCCCGCGCGTGCGCCGTTGCGATGACCGGGATTTCTGGCCATGATTTTCGGTGCGGCTTCGCCAGAGATTGGTGTCGCTTTCCTTCAAGAAGACTACCGTACACATCAATTTGTATTTTTTCCTTGAGATCGATTTTTGCGTTTATGCACTTGTCACTTGAAAACCCCACCCCCCCCCCCAACTCCGGGGAGACGTGGGGCATACGTGGGGATTTGCAAGTGCTTAGATGACTTACAAGCCCCCAGGGGGTGGGGGAATAGTTCACTTTAGACAATTTATATTTTAGACGGGGACTGGACTCTAGTCCGAAGCGCATGGTCGATTGTTCAAAATTGTAGGTTCTGAAGGTGAGTTAGGTGATTCCAGAAATAAAAGCCGATTAAATTTTTTGAAACTTTCCCTGAGTGTTCTCTACCAAGCACTGTTTCGAAGAAAACAAGAAGAAAGAAAACAATATAAATGATACGTCACCATTCTCGTCACCAGTCCCCATCTTACCCCATTTATGCCTGTACTCGTGCTAATCACGCGCGTGATTCATATCGGTCCACGTTACATTTTGCGGTAGCTCAAAACATAGTTTGTTAAAGTAATACGTGGGAAAAAACTTGACAGGTAGAAAGTGTCGAGCATATAGAATAAATTTGTGGATACATCACACTATTTAAAACGGCATGGACGTAAAGCGTTCATAGAGTCGCTGTGTTCGCGGTCATGATGTGCATCACAGAGCGGCGTTTCTAGTGACAGGGCATTATCCCTCGCTTTGTTGACTTGTTCGTTACCTGACATTCTGGCACAACATGATTCGGCCGAATATAGATTCTCACGCATAAAGTCTGTTGACTTTTGAGCCATATTATTTAAGATTCTTGTAATTACGTATTAGGCTGTTCATGGGCACGCCCCTGATGATATCAAAGAGTTAATTAAATTTAAGAAGCCAGGAAAATACAACCTTAGATCAAATATTGACAATTTATTATTAGAAATAGAGAAAGTGAAAACATATACTACTCTTGGAGACCACGTATTTCAAGTCGCCGCTCCAAAACTATGGAATAATCTACCATTTGATATCAGAAGTTCATTATTTTTACCATCTTTTAAGAAAGCACTCAAGACGTATCTTTTTAGAGAAGCGTTTTCTTAAATATTTTAATTGCTTACACTACGTATACAATTTTTCTTTAGATATTAAGGCCATTTTTTTTATTTTTTATGTTATTCATATAATTTTAATCAGTTATTAGTTAATTAGTTATTATATATATTAGTTATTATATACTTGCTATTAGTTTTATAATGAATTTAGTTCCGTGCAGGTGAAAATGTATATTGATACTTGCGCGTTATAAGTAAATTAAATTATTATTATTATTATTATTATTATTATTATTATTATTACTGTTTTGTGTGTTGTATATGCCGCTATGGTTTAGATCAGGCATTATTTCATCAGTTGAAGGTATTTGGTTAGAAGTCCCGCTAACACGATCGCTCTTCATATCGCACAACTTCTTTGCGACTGCAAAAGAGAAAATTTCATGCTGCCTGCTCGATTCAGGCAGGCAGATATTTTATTGGTCGAAATAAACAATGCCAAGTCAATAAACAAATGCCAAGTTCGGGGGAGAAGCGCGGGCTCCTTTCCCGAACAGCTGGTAATCGAGCCTACTAAAAGGGTGGGTGTATAATTTGATCGATACACCGCATTGACAGCGTCCATTAACCGAAACTTTGCCAAAATCTGAGTCGTCCGAGTATTTCACGGTCGAAAAGAATTATCCGTCCGCGAATTATTTCAAATTTCCCATACCATCTAATTTTTTTTTATAATTACATTAATTTCATGGGCAGAACAGTTTTATTTTACAATATCTATAATATAAACGCGAACCATCTGAAGCTCAAAAAGTATGTCTCACACCTGGATTCGAACCTCATGATCCCGCTAACTTCAGAATGGTAATTTTTGTTGCCATCACTTACAGGTAGCCGGCTGTTTATCGAGCAAATACGGCAAGATACTAGATAAGACACTAAGCAAAACAATCTTTGTTGTTTCATTATTTCTTTTCCAAGGTAAAAAAATCCACACAAGTTACTGCGAAAAATTAAATGGATGGCCCATGCAAAAGAAAACCACTGCAAAAAAACGTTGGTATTTCAGTGAATTTCTTTCTCACGAAATGTTTTAAAATTTGCTTTTATGCCGATCGAAAAACGCGTTTTACGCCGAGATGCCGAATCTGTTTTCATCGCAGTTTAAAACAACAAAAGTTCTACTTCTCATTTTAATTAGGAAAATTCATAGGTAGGCGAAATAATGGTTCCCCCGACGTTTTTTTCATTTAGACCCCGTGTTTTCCACCAGAGTCCGTGTTTTCCACAAGAGCCCGTGTTCTTCACGCCCCTTGTTTTACACACCCTAGGATCCCGGTCCCGCGTTTTTCTCCTAGCCAATTCAATGTGAAGAGAAATTTCAACACAGTTAGCTACATTGTATAAAGCAATGGTTGAGCACTGTGGGCTAAAATGATTCGAGGGCGAATTAAAGCAATGATGGCCTTACAGTCGAGTTTTATACTGCGTTTTGGGAAAGTCTCGGTGAACTCCTTGTGGATTGTCTCAATTACTCATTTGATCATGGGGAATTATCCAACTCACAAAAACAAGCAATAATAACTTTAATAGAAAAGAAAGATAAAGATAAACGGAAAATTTCGAATTGGAGACCGATTTCTCTGATTAATGTAGATGTCAAGATCGGATCTAAGGCTATTGCCATGAGACTGCAGACGGTCCTACCTAAAATAATTCATCATAATCAGCATGCGTACGTCAAAGGTAGAACAATTAATGATGCAGTAAGGACGATTGATGATATACTTCAGTGAATATACAGAAAGATATGGAATCAAGGGCAAGATGTTAGCAGTGGATTTCCAGAAAGCTTTTGATTCTGTGAATAGGAAATTTTTGTATAGTACATTTGCTGCTTTTAACTTTGGCCCTACATTCATCCAGTGGATACATACTTTTTATCAAAATATTACAAGCAGTGTTCTGAGTAACGGTTTCTCTACTGGACCTTTTGAGATACAAAGAGGTGTGAGACAAGGAGATCCACTTTCCCCGTATTTGTTTATAATTATCCTTGAAGTACTAGCTATTAGTATACGTAAAAATGATGATATTCAAGGAATTGTTGTTGATGGAATGGAAATCAAAATTGAAGTTTTTGCAGATGATCTAACTGCTTTCCTGCGGAATGATAGATCTCTCAAATACTTTTTAGATGTCATTTTAAAGTTCGGAAATTGCGCAGGTCTTAGCATCAATTTAGCCAAAACAGAAATGTTGATCTTGGGAAATACGTGCGTTACTCCGGCCCAAGATCAAGGCTTTATCGATATTGAGATCAAGGAAGCGGTTAAAATATTAGGAGTCTATTTCTCTTATAACCGCCGTTTGAGGAATAAATTAAACTTTGAAGGAATAATAGACGCTATCAAAACAAAACTACAGCTTTGGAGGTGGAGGAACCTGACAATTACTGGAAGAATTCAGATTGTTAAAACCTTCGTGATCCCAATGCTAATGTATCGTGCTGGTTCAATTTGTATAGATAAGGAAGTTATAATTGAAGCCAATAGAATTATTTTTGATTTTATATGGAAAGGTAAAGATAAAGTTAAACGTATATCCCTAATTAGTGATACAAAAGATGGGGGACTGAAAGCCCCGCACTTGGAATCTATAATCAAAACTCAAAGAATAATGTTTTGCAAGAGATTAGTGGAAAAGGAACCTTGTCACTGGAAAACTATTTTATTACACTATCTGAAACCAGTTGGGAATAAGTTCATTCTATGCTGTAATTTTGATGTTAAAAAGCTTCCAATTAATCTTCCAAAGTTCTACAGAGAATGTTTTGAGTGCTTTGCGCAATGCTCCGCATCCACATGTAATAGTGTTCCGGAGTTATCACACGAAGAAATACTCAACACTGTTATCTGGAACAACAAATTCATTTGCATCAATAGTAAATCTGTGTTCAATCAAAGCTTGGTTAGTAAAGGATTATTCAGAATAGGTGACTTGGTCACAGAAAATAATCAATTTATCTCTCAAGGCAATTTGCGTCAGTTGGACTTTTCCCCAAAAGACATCTTTGATCTGATGTCCTTAATGGATGCCATCCCTGCACCGTGGCGGAAATCCCTTAAAACAAATGGTTATGTAGACAAAATCTCGTTTGTCCTTCAGGACCACATTCAACTAGTCTTAGATAACCAGAACGTCTTGATAAGTGAGGTGACCTCTAAAAGGGTCTATTGGGAATTAATTTCTGGGCTTGTGGCTCAACCGACAGCTCAATTGAAGTACAATGAAACCTTTGATGATGTCTGTTTGGATTGGAAGGAAATTTATAGTTTGCCCTTCAAAGTTGCTTTGGACACAAAAACACGAGAATTCCAATATAAGATTCTGAATAGGTATTTAGTGACAAACACTTTTCTAAAGAAAATAGGTAAAACAGATTCGGCAGCCTGTTCTTTTTGTGGTGTGATGGAGGAGTCCCTCGAACATCTTCTTGTGACTTGCCACTTCACTGCAACGCTGTGGAAAGAACTTTTAGTCTGGTGTAACGGTAGAGATATCAACATTGAAACCCTATCTGCGGTAGATATATTATTTGGTGACTGGCAAAGAAATGATTGTTTCTTGTTATTTAATCATATTATTCTTATTGCAAAGCAGTACGTATATTATTGCAGGTCTAATAATTTAAAACCCCTTTTTAATGTTCTATTACTAAGAATCAAGTCAGTCTATCAATTAGAAGGCAAGATTGCTAAATGGAAAAATAAGTGGCAAGTTCACTTTTCGAAATGGAGTAAGTGCGGCTTCGAAGATAAATAAGTTATTGAAATGTGCGTGATGATGATGATGATAATGATAATTACAATTTAAGTATCTTAGTACTTTTGTCATTTGGGTGTGTGTGTGCTTGTATGTAAGTGGGTGTGAGTGAGTGTAGTAGGTAGTAAGTGAGTGTAGTGAATTGTATGTAAAACTGATAATCAATAAATATTATTAAAATACAAAAAAAAAAAAATTAAAGCAATTTTCTCCATGTTCTCTCATTTTCTTTAATAGTTACATCACTCTTACGGCCCGTAGCTTTGAAGAAAGAAAAACTGGACTTTTTTCTGCTGGAAATCATTCAATATACTCACCAAATGGATGTTTTCACATGCTTGACGAGTTTATCTTTTGGACTTTAACCTCACACTCTACTACCGTATTTTTGCTCCTATTTTTACCCCAAAATCCGAGTAATGTTTTAAAAAAACACAACTCGAACTTTTATCGCAAAAATCAGAGTTGTAAATTTCGAATTTTCACCGCGAAAATCCGAGTGGTAAATTCCCAACTCAAATTTAAAATACACAACTCAAATTTTTATCGCAAAAGTGCGAGTTGCAATTTCCAAAAACACTAATGGAATTTTTACCGTAAAAATCTGAGCTGTAAATTTCCAAAACACAACTCGGATTTTTACCGCTTAAATCTGAGTTGTTAAATTCTTGAAAGAAAAGGTCGGAATTTAATTCAGTCGCGTGTCTTCCGCCGGGAACAGCTCGAAAGTGCTACCAGACGGTAGGCTGTGTCTTTGCCTATGTGTTATGAGAATTTCTATAGCGATAATAAGCGATAATGGTAAGAGGAGGATACTTAGCCGATTACTTAACAACATTTATAGCTCTCCTATTGCTGCACTTTGGTGTTACCAAGTTATATCAGCAACCACAAAAAATACGAGGCACTGTTGATTGGATCCAAGCACGCTGTTAAAAACTCCCGACCGTTACAGATTATTCTCGACGAAAAATCAATGAAACAATAAGATTACTTTAAGTCCTTAGAAATTTAAAATCGACCACTCTCTGACCTGGAGCAAACATGTAACCTATATACAATCCAGGGTATACCACAAATTGATATTTTGCTCAGAATCTGCATACAGACTGATACATACATAGATTCGTATGGGATGAATGCAGCAAGGAGAACGCCCAATCCCTAGAACGCCTACAAAATCGGGCAATGCGAATAATATTACATGCTGACCGGAAGACGTGTACTCAAAACATGCGCGCTTAACTGTTTTTATTATCACTTTATAGTAGACGCCTTTTTAGCAAGTTACAGTATGTATAAAAGATTATTTACAATACTAACTGCTCTAAGCAATTGATAGACTACCTAGTAAAACGATCTCAAAGACATTGTCGATTTCTTAGAGACCCGACATTATTAGATTTACCACCAGTTAAGACCAAATGTGGTCAGACTTCGTTTAAGATCTCGGCTGCTAGTGCCTGGAACAAACTGCCAAGAGAGATACGTGAGCTAAGAACACTTGCGCAGTTTAAAGTCAGAACAATCATATTTGTAAGAGCAATGCTTAGTTCATTTTTTATATTTCCGCAGTTATTTGTAAACTGCTGTCTTCCATGTTAATATATATGGGTTATTGACCAAGTTTGAGGTCAAGATGGCTGGATATTGGCCAAGTTCTTTTTTTGCGTGTTTATGGACCGAGACGAAGTCCATTGTGTATGTATGTACGTGTGCCGTTCGGGCACCCCGCTAATCTTGAAGAATGGGAACAAAATCGTCGCCAAATGACATGAAATAACATACCGAGTTGTAAAACCCTGACTGTCACTAAATAGCCTTTGATGGGTCTTACGTTAATTTAAACGTTCTCAGATATTCAAGAGCAATTATGTGGTGAGACGTCACCGGTAGTAAAAAGGATGCTGCTGTTATAGCTGAGCATTTTTTACATTGTGTATAGCAGATGAACGGTTTGTTTAGTCAATTATCATTGACATAAATAATCAAGTATTCTATTTTGTCTCACGATGTGGTCACTTGTAGATGGCGACGTTTCGACTGCATACTGCTACTAGTCTTCATCAGGTGATGAGTTCGACTGGTTACGCGCCAGCTTGTAAGTAGGATGCTCCGCTGTGATTGGTTGGTTTCGAACAGCAGTGATTGGTGCATTTCGATCCTAGCTGTTTCGGTGTGTTGTTCTCTTGACGGTACACTGTTTCGGTACGGTTGTCTTGTTGTATTGCTTGAGGGGTTTAGTGTTAAGTGTTAATTGGCGTTTTTTTAATGTTTAGTGTTAAAATTTTTAAAATTTTAATGTTTAGCGTTTCAAAAAAGTTAACTGTTAAGTGTTAAAAGGTGTTAGAAGGGTCTTTTAACAGTGATTCCACTCATTAAAGATCAATAAAAGTTTCATAGAGAAGGCACACTTCTGTATGCAAAATGGCCGCCACGTCCGCATCTCCGGGAGTTGTGGGAAGTATTAGTCAGCTTTTATAGATGTGGCGGGAAAAATGCTTTTGAAAGGCATCGAAGCAGAATTCTAATCGGTGAAGAGCAAAGGAGTATAACGAATACAAAGAGGCATTTGATCAACTTTCTTGGCATTTCGCAAATGGCCACCTCGTTGGGGATGGGAAATTTCGAGTTGAAACTGAAACGGCTGGCCAGGAATACCCACGGGAAAACGAAGAATTTACATATCCTTACGCAACATCAATGGGAAATTGAAGTTCCACTCCTTGTTTCTGACGAAACCCAACGTGAACTCAATGGTGGGTAGACAACTGAGCTTTCAAATTCATTAAGTGCAGGAAAAAATTGCAATATTCGTGGAAAAGCTAACGTTTTGCTATTCAAACCCAGATTGTTCTTAATAAAACTAACTGTTATATTTGGTGACTTATACTTTTGTTAAAAGTCCTTAAGCAAGCAAAGGAAAATTAAGATTGTGAAGATTGTGGTTCAAATTTTTCTAAAACCAGTTTGATTTTTACTACCCGTTGTTTCTAGTGAGGACAAAAAAACATGACCTAGGCTATTGTGTAGGCCATGTGTTTTTTTTTCATTGAAACATATTTTAACATTGGTTGCCCCAAAAGCACCTAGGCTCATCAAGGGGGTTTACAATAATATAATAATCAGGCTAAAAAAAAAAAGACACATACAGCACACAAAGTTACAACCAATAAATTTACATAATTACAAATGTATTAATTAAACAGTTAAACAGTGGCCATCGAAAAGCGATTAGTATTGATTATGAAAGTCTGGACTTCTCAAAATAGAGCACAGTTGATATCATAATTTGCAGATTTAACGCCGTACAAAAAAAAATTTAGTTTCTTAGCATGACTGCTGGATGATCATGGTTTACCAGTGATTTTGTACGTAAATTGAGAAGAAAAATTAAGATAAAAATGATAAATACATTTAATCAGTATGGTCTTACAAGAAAACGGTCAGGAATCCTTCCCTTTGAGTCAGGAATTTAAGTTGGATCAATTACAGGTTAGCCGGAAATCAAGCCACTACAGCAAGTTATACGCCTGTGACCTCGCTAATTCAAACGCCAAACAGCTCCTGCGGAATTCGTCCGATTCATGCAGTGGAATCAAGAGGCTGTGTCATTATGGCAACGTCATTGTCTTCACTGACATCATAGATAGAAAGGTTAAGACCTTTGATCCCAGAACCACAACTGTTAAAACATTGATGGGCGCTGGAAAAGAAGGAACTAATGCTGGAACTGGTGAAACCTGCACTTTTGCGCAAGTCCACGGAATATGCTGTTTGCAGAATACTATCTTTGTGGGAGACGTAGCTGCTGGTTAGGTTAAAATATTTTCACCTCTTACTGGCACGGTGGCCTTCCTTCAAACCCTTGGAAAACTGTACGACAGTTTTTGAATTGGTGCTTAAACCGTAGACGCGGTATCACTATCCCTTCAAGATACTGTGAACAATGTTTCATCAGTGAATGAATATATTAAAAGCACAGTTGCTACGGTTAAATAGCACTACAACATGAAAGAAGCAACATGAAAGAAGCAGCAGCAACAAATGGTCCCGAAGGAACTGTATAATAGAAAACACAGGTCTCGTTGGAACTCCTCGAACAAGGTATGGCACGACTGCAAAATTAATTGAAGAGCATAAATCAGTGGATTTTCTTGGTGACGTTGACCTCCGTACGTTACTGACCACTATAGTTGAAAACCTTCATGCAGTCTCCCACTTAAAAACGAGACTTTCACAGCTTTACAGTATGCTCGAGACTTTAGCACAATTGCAAAAGAATAATTAAAAAGAACGACAAAGTGGAACGCCAGATACTTTACACATGACAAATCGTTTTATCCAGTTCCAGCATGTATGGAGTTGGCAGATGTTGAAGTGATGAAGCCTCAAACAGAAGCTGCAAGGATAGATCCTCCAATTGAAGTAGCGATGAAGGAGTTGTTAGACAAATATCGTCCTGTGAGGCAGAGAACAGTGCGGAGTGAAACCACTGAAGACAAAGCCGGAGCTCTCCCACCAGCAGTGTATTACACTTAACCTCCTCATTCCAAAGTAATGTTCCACGACGACTCGACTGTTGAAGATCGAGAAGGAATGGAACAAATTATGCCGCAAGTCACAGATGACGCTGGGAACTCTCACGTACCCGGCATCTCGTTTGTGGACGATAGGAGGGTTGAAATAGTTGCTGTTGGTAAAGTGCCAGATCATGAGGATGAATACGACACCGACCCGGGCAGCGATATCGATGATGACGATCACGACTCCTACCCCACACAACAACACTCACAGGGTCTGGTCGCGCCATTCGCGCTCATTTTCGCCTTAACTTGTAGAGTTTGCATGATAGAGCGTGCGCAGATACATTACTTTGTGAATGACTCTGTGATCCGGAGTTAATTAAATGAAAACCCGAAAATAGCGCTACCTTGGATCCGGGAAGGCAAGGGGAGTTCAGATTCAAAGGCTGCTAAATGATTGGCTAGGCTAGGCTAGGCTAGGATTGGCTAGTGAGGAAGCAACAACCTATTTCCCGGTAGGTAAAAGAAGCATGATGATGATTAATTGAACAAATTTTTGAAATGAAAGATTGCAAAAGTGCTATAACGACAGAGTAAAATTTTCATTGTCGAGCATAATGTACCCTTCTACTGAGAAATAGCCTCCCATGATTTTCCATGATAGAAACATAAATAGTGATCAAACACAAAATTGTAATCAAAATGACACAGTCTGTAAATTAATTGTGGATATTATTTCATATGGAATGTCCACGTTTGTCTTGATTAGCATCTTTCGCTTTTTTAAGCCATTTCCGCTTATATTTGTATCAAAGTTAGGGATGGCGCAGTGGTAAGAGCACTCACCTTCCACCAATGTATCCCGGGTTCGATTTCTGGACCCGGCGTCATATGTTGGTCGAGCTTGTTGTTGGTTCTCGTCCTTGCTCCGAGGGTTTTTCTCCAGGTTCTCTGGTTTTCCTTCTTCCACAAAAATTAACACTTCTAAATTCTAATTATATTTATGCGGTTCGCCAGCTAAAAACGATCCGGGACTCCTTACCCACATATCAGCGAGGGGAGTGTCGTGATGGGCTTTGGCTATCAACTGAAATGGTTGGGGCACGAATAGGACGATAGGACCTCCCTCTTCGGGCCAGCGTATCCGCTTGACTCGGCATTGCTTGTAAATGCGGGTCGCAGCTACGGGGTCAAATGTGGTTTTCAGCTCCCATGTAGGAATTGTGTGTTCGAACTGTGAAGGAAAATGCTAAAGCTGTGAGTTCTGCTGTCGTATCAAAGGGCCCCGAGGGGAGGAAGGCTGTCCCATCCGGCGGCTTAGGGAGCGGC
>CM042751.1:7180169-7186236 GCA_022496165.2 Catalaphyllia jardinei
TAGAATTCCATTCACTCTCACATTTCACCCTCACAACCACGCAGTTAAATCCATCATTCTTAAAAACTTTAAATTACTTCAAAATGATCTCGATACTGGCAGAATCTTATCGCAACCGCCATTAATTTCATTCAAACGCGACAAAAACATAGGTAACTTTTTAGTCAGAAGTGCTTTTCAAACGAGTGAACAACCCGGTACTTTTAAATGTGCACACGCACGATGCAAAACATGTCCTTTCATTTGCAACGTTGAGAAATTGTCGGGACCCAAGCGATCCATTAAGATCACTGATCACTTTACCTGTACCTCAGCCAACGTCATCTACTGTATAACTTGCACCCTTTGCAAAAAGCTATATATCGGCGAAACAGGTAGACGACTAGGCGACCGATTTCGAGAACATCTTCGCGACGTAGAGAAAGACGACAAAAACGCATCTAAACCGGTCACTAGACACTTTAATCTGCCGAATCATTCTACGCAACATATGACAGTCTGCGGCCTCTCCCTTCGTCAAAGAAGCACAGAAAGTCGCAAAACTCTAGAACAAAAATTTATTTTTCAAATCGGCACTCTTAATCTTCACTAATTTATTCTGTTGTTTTTCACGTTGCCAGGCACCAACCAATAGCGTAGCTGCATATTTCTGTATATAAACAACACACAACCCACAATTCCTCGATTCGCTCCGACGAAGGGCTAGCGCTCGAAACGTCAGCTTTACGAATCTCTTTACGATGGCCAATTCACATTATCAACTCAGTTGATAAAACCAAATTATCTAGATAGTGAGTAGCTTAGCCAATCAGAGAAGAGCATTCGTGATAGAGCGCTAGTAGATTTATACTAACCTCGATAGAAACACTGTACATGTAGATGTTTTCTATTTCTAAGTAGAAGATAGCCAAACAATTCAAAATCCATAACGTGCTAAAACTAATCAGCTTAAAATGTCACAAAAATGTCAGAAGTATCTCTCTTGAGCAGAAAACGAAATTGAAACTAAATTAAAAAAACAGTCGTCCTTAACTAATTACGAATCTCGAGTATCGCCGTAAGTCTACATGAAGGACACAACCTGTCTTTTGTCTTGCTTATAATATGCGACACACTCTAAATAAAAGAGGTAAAATGGACCTCATTCGATAGTGTTGGTATGTTTTAACTAGTCTGTATCCAGATCTTGCCATAACTTAAGACTGACAAATTGTGAGTAAGATTTTATCTCCCACCTTAGAAAATGATTGATTCTTTTTTCAAGAAAAGTTTCTAATTTTATATAACTGCTCTTCTGGTACAAAACGCATCTTAAATTAAAACGTTCTTCTCACTCTGAAAGTACTCGTGTTCATTATTCCACGTATTTCAAGACATATATTTTTTAGTTTCAAAATCTGAAACCAAAATGCGACCTTCTGGTGTTGTAGCTATGTAAATTGGTTGTCGTAGCCCAGCAACAGTTTTGCCAGTAAAACAACCTTCCACTGTAAACTGCTGAATGCGACCATTTTTTCTGTCACATACAAGGAAGGCCCTGACGATTGCCATATTTCAGAACACACAAACCCCAAGGATGGGACATCTGTCCATCAGCTTACGCCTTTTGCTCCAAACTTGTACAAAAACTTCCTTGAACTGTCAAACACTTTCAAGGGATGGTTTAAGTACTCAGATACAATAAACATGTTTTTGTGATAAATACATTCAGCGGGCGCGTGGAGTTTCCTTGCGCCGCTATCTCCATATTGAAACACAGGTTTATCATCCTTTGTCAAGACCTGGATTCTGTTGTTACGACAGTCGGCTACAACAACGCGTCCTTCACCATCCACACTTACGCCTTCTGGAAACTGAAACTCACCCTTTTCTGTCCCTTTCTTTCCAAATCTTTTCACAAAGTTCCCTGTCTGTATATTGAACCGCTGAATGCGGTTACCCAATTTATCTGTTACCACAATCTCGTCATCATTTAGGTATGTGACGCCACCTGGAATGATAAACTGTCCTGGATTCTTTCCATGGTAGCCACGTTTTCGCACAAAATTTCCTTCCATGTCGTATATCAGGACACATACTGTTAACAGCAATTCCACGTGGATCTTGGGGTATCTCTCCTTTCAAATCAAACTCGCCCACAATCTCAAGCTGTCGTTCCTTCACTTCGACACTGAAAGGACTGTTAGCAAGTTTGTCGCCATTTATCTTCACTGTAATGCTGTACCTGCCTGGTACTTTTGGTATAAATTTCACTTGGAAATTTCCATCTTCTTTTTCACAAATAATCAAGCTGTCTTCTTGTTCAGCGGGTTCCACGAGATCTTCAACGTTAAATTTACTCGTCAGTTCTTCTTTAGATATTTTAGGACAGACAAGAAACTCTGCTTCTAAACCAGCATGCAAGTTCTCTGACAGTCCTTCTACATTGTATAGACGTACATCTGTATCGCTGGTTGCCATGAAACCCAGGCTTAAACTCTCAGGTGCAATAGTCGAGACAAACTTCACGAATGAGCCACTTGTTAAGATCTTCAAATCGCTGTTTCAAACTCTTGTTGCTTTGCAGGATATCTGAGCTTGAGCTTCTTTGAACCAGGTTATTTGCAAACTCGACTGCTTGGTCGATTTGCTTGGTCGAGGACTGTGTCTGTTTGTTGACATGGTGTATTTTCTACGTTCTCGACACGCCTGTGTTCCGGAGCTCAGTAATGGCTTCCCGCTCGCGTTCTCGAATCTTAGCGATCATTTGGTTGGCAGCTTGTGAAACTTCTCCAATAGCTTTGGTAACATTAGCTTCTAGCTTGGAAATTGTACTCTCAACTTCACGCGTCAGATCAGTGTAAACGTTTCTCTTCTGTTTCAACAACTCGACACTCGCCATTATTTTGGCTTTCTCGGCATCAGCTGCTTTTTCAAGCGGATCAACACTGTGATTCTAGTGATCCGTGTTTATGCAAATTAGACAAACACAAGTTTGACATTCAAGACAGAAAAACCTCGTTACCTCTCTCTCGTGGTACTGCTGTGAGCAAAAGGATCGTCGCTTTAACAAGGCCTCGTAGTCTTGGACTTGAAACTGTTTTACTGGCGTGACTTTGTGTCCTTCAAACGCCCCAGCTTGGAACAATTCATGCGCGTTAACACAGTCAGGGCACATCAACTTTTCGCAATCAAAGCAATAGCTGATCTCGGCGCTCTTTTTCTTACAAATACCCCAGCTGATCTGGCTTCCATCGCCACTTTGTCGAACAGCGAGAAGACTAAGCAAGCTGTTGAGGAGAAAACTGGTAGGCAAATTATCGAAACGATTTCCTTCAGGGATGCCAACTTCGGTTCTACACTCGGGACAACGAAATTTTCCTTGTCTTTGGCTGGCTAATGCGTGTTTCTCCAAGCACGCACAGCAGAAGGTATGAAGACAAGCTATGGTCTTGGGTTTGGTGTAAGTATCCAAACAGATCGAACAAGTAACTTGTTTCTTGAGGTTTTTGAAGAGAGACTCCATCACAAACTGCAGATTGCGAAACGGCGATGAAATCGAATACACCTGTCTACTGTGTTTGTGATTCCGAGAAATCTTGAATAAAACTGTTTTGTTTCTATTTTCAGCAACCAAGCAACCAGGTGATCGTATCACGAGTTAGTTCTCCTGGCACAAGCCAACAGACACAGACCAAGCTTGTGTTATAAGTGCAGATTGTGCAAGAGCGTTTACGCTCTTACACTGGTTGAATCTTCGGTACGGGTTGTAATGTTTTGGTTTTTTACTTTATCCAATAGCGCACAAATTTGCCCTGACTCATAATAAGAATATTGGATTACGAGTAATCGGTTTTTGTTCCTGAAAGGAAAACATTTTTCCCGGCCCCCCCCCCCCCCCATCCCCTGTTACCAGACATTGGGTTGTTTGCTTACATTTAGAAATGTGGACGCGTCTTTTTCGCCCCACCTTTGCTGAACAATGGAAATCTTGTAGATTTAATGTGTTGCCACAATTAAGTGGCCTGGATCATATTAAACAGGCCACGTGTGTGGCCAAATTCATCCAATTCATGTGTTTAGATTTATTGCGCATTCTTCAGCAAACTAGTGCGACTTCAAGCAGAGTTAGCGTTTCGTAGAGTCATGCACATCGATATAAAATATATTATGCAAACTAGGGAAAGAAACGAGGAAGGAATGGGGATCGATCGCATGTTCCAGTAATGTCTAGCGCGCCAGGAAAAGAACTGCAGTAATTTCTAGCGGGCTAGGAAAAGAAAGAGACTGCTCGCAGTCTATGAGAACATATGGTTTGTACATACAAGTTAAGGTCGATAAGCATGTCTGTATCGGTGTATACCAATATTCAATAGGCTATCGGTTTCAAACAACTTTATTCCGTTTGGTAGCAGAAACGCAGCGTATAATTGAAGCAATGATATGTACGTAATGTGTAGCGTATAGTGTATAGTTCGAAATCTGCAAAGTAATACAAAACTGTCCATTTATGATTTTCAGATAATAGAAAGAAATACAAATGAATATTTACCCGATGGCCTTCAGATAGTGTCTGTCTTATCACAGTAGTTTCTGTGTCAATTGGTCAGTGATACAGTAATTAGGAATTATCGTTTGTTACGTTATGCGCGCGCTAGTTATACGAAATTATAATTAATGACGATACAATGTCCCACACGCGATAGGTCGAGGGTTTAGTATCGGATAAACTTGGGCAAGCAGGAACTGCTCCAAAAAAATTGATAACAGCTTACCTTTAATCAAAACTACAATTAATTTCCAGTGAAGTACTTAGCGCTGAGACACAGTGTCCTTGAAGATAACAAGGTGTTTATATCAAAGAGAAACATTGACAATTCTAGATCTGTTTGTTGTTTCTCCTGTTTTGAAGTTTGCGTACGTTGTTGATGTACTTTAATTAGTCATCAAGTTTCACTTTATCCGGGGCCGCACTGATGCAGTGAGTTTCCTGGAAGAGTTTACAATTCTGGAATCATATTATTTCACGCTGAGGAAGGAAGGTAAAACATTTATTTTCAGTAATGCAACGCCTTCTAAACGCTTTCTTTTCTTTCTTTTGGATAAGTAATAGCTCAATTATTTCATGCCGTGCTAGAATGATTTTGCCTTTTCTTTTAATCCAAGAAACACAAACACAACACAAACACAACCTTTCCGTAAATGGTTTTTTGGGAAGAAAACGAGAAAGCAGTGAAGAAGAAAACAAAACATGAAAAGCATGCATACACAAATTTGAACTCTTAACCTCTCGCATGACGATCCAGCATGTATCAACTTGTGCATTACTTACAAGTATTTGAAAGAGTTAAACCTCAGTTTTGACCAAAAAAATTATCTTACCGTTTTTGACTGCAGCACAGAAAAAAACATGTACAAATACATGTAATGTAATAGTGCAAGCAGGTCTCAGTAACAAACAGTTTCTTGTTGATTGAAAACTTTCTGTTTATTTTATTTTGAATTACTATTGTCATAGTCTTAATTATTGCTATTATTATTGTAATTTCTGTAGTATTTATATTTCACTGGAAGTTTTCACCCTAAAGATGGCAGAGGCAACTTCCGAAACATGGCTGTAAAACTCAGGGGTGTCGTGTTTTATTAAATTTAATTTCATCACTGCTTTTATCCAGATCATTTTATGTTCTATTTTTATCCAATATCTTATTTGATTCATTGGTTCATTTGAGTTGGAAGTTTTTCATTTTCCAGCCAAGACCAAGGAAATCCAGACCACACGAACTGGATTTCGTTGTTCTGTTAAATGCTCTTTATCAGAAAGCTGGAAAATACCATCTAAAAATTCTGCAGTTACTCCAGAGTAACTGCAGAATACCCTGCCACTCCATGACCACTTCATTTACATGTGTCGATGTGCTTTAAAAAACGAGGTGTATAACCGTAGTAGCTATTCTTATTCAATGAGATGCAAATAAGTGGCGGGGTATTCTGCAGTTAAGCCATGTTGGAGTTCTTTTTAGAGACTGTGCGCGACGCTATTCAAACAAGAAAATCTACGCCAATTTAAAACGCTGTCATTTCTATA
>CM042751.1:7198983-7217566 GCA_022496165.2 Catalaphyllia jardinei
TATCAAGATCTGATCGGCTGAATCAATGACTGTTGACAGCTCTGAGATAAATAATTGAAAGATCTTGACAACTGCTTGTAAATTAGCATAATTCCTGCCGAGACAGCTTCCGCGTGCAATGCACAGTTCACTGACGACGAATTTGAAGCAGCTTTGAGCAGTTCTTTTCATCATATCGCTGGTTTGAGATGTGAGCAGAAGCTATGCCTGTAAAGTGTGGCGCAGAAGCACGTTGTTCTCTGAATTCTACCGACTGGTTTTAGGAAGAGCCTAATTTTTCAATTGCTGCCGCGTCTACTGAAAGACTTGTGGAAACTAGACCATGCTTATGTTTAGTTGTGCCACCTTTAGTTTCCATAATGAAAGACCAGGTTGAAGAGTTCATACGTTCAGGCCTGAGAGCGTTGGCCATCGGCACGTAAAATGGGGTCGACAGGCCTCGCGACTCCTACGGCTCGTGGCATTTGCCGTTTTCTTTTCGGTCTGTCGATCCTTTTTGGCTTCACTTGTTCATGTACATAGGGCACTTCATTATTATGTTATAAGGGGAAAATAGAGATGTTGGATCGTGCTATGGAAAATTTAAAGAGTTCATAGATCTGCGTGATTTCCACTGTTGTCTGCATGTTGTTTCGTTGAGTTTGACACCTCTATAATTTACCGTGTGTTAGTGTATTTGGCTCATTTCTATTGTAAGATATGTTTTTAAATCTACAAGTATTTACTTTTAGGGACAAAATATGAAGTTGACTGTGAATGTTTTGCTAACTTGCATTCTAAATTGTGATGCCGGGGCCAGCTATGATTAAAACTGTTTGCAAGTACAGTAGAGATAGATTCTTGTCACGGGTATCATATTTGCCCTCCTGCGTTCTTCTTTGGAGACGCTGTACCTTTACTTTGAGAAAGCTTTACGTTTGTCTAGAAAAATTGAAGCTTATGTTTCTGGAGCTCGATGTATAGGTTTCTTTCACATGGTTTGATAGTTCTAGTACCACAGGATTTGAGCGCAAGTCTGTTGATTGGGTTGTGTGCGATAGATTGTTTATATAAAAAGCCGATTCATCAGCGAGGGAAAATCATCAATTTTGACAGGTTTAATTACCTCCTTGACCGATATGTGACAGCCTAATCACCAAGGGGCGGAAGGGTACATTGAAAACAATGTCTACAGGCTCCCCCGCGTTCCACTCGCTTCGCTCGCAGAGTCACAACGCTCCAACTTGCACGCTGAATTTTTTCCAACCTCGCTGGGAGCCTGTTTGCAGGCTATCATAATCATGTAATACTTTTTGGAAGTCATAGCATAGCAGCTTTATTACTCAAGGGCTGGACGCATTGTTTGTGTTGTTTGTTCAACTTTCAAAGGGTATTAAGTGATTCTTGTGCGACCCATCTGCAGCTACCAAACTCCCTTAAGCTGCAACATATACAGTACCGCATAAATGTTAGTTACCACCTCTCGTCTTGTTTCTCGCGAGACGCGTCTCATTTCTCTCGAGACGAGTCTCGTTTCTCTCGAGAGTCACTGAACCATTTAGTATGGAATATATTACTCACGAGAAGTCATAGTACTATCTATTGTTTCAGAAAGTTCTATCTGCGGTGCGTTGTCAAATCGGTGAAGTCGAAATTATCAATAGAAAGTTTGTTTGTTTTACGCTTCGCATTTGAATTTGCAACGCCTCTGAATTCCGGTCTAATGCGTAAACAATTATCTTCTGGAAGGATATCGCTGCATTTTATAAGCATACTTTAAGATCACGGCGTTTCATTTTCAATCAAAATCATACACCAAGCTACTTATTTAAAATAATTTCTAAGTCAACAAATCCACTCAGCATTAGTGACGTCGGTTCAGGCGGCTTGCAGAAATGGCACTCTTCAATGTTATCGCTTTGAAATCTATAGTCAGATTTCGGTAAACTGTAACAGTTTAAAACACGGTCAGCACTAGATTTACAATTGCTTTTGCTTTAAGTAGTTCAGCCCGGTCCTCTTTTTAAAGATCTTCTGTAAACAGTTGCAGAAAACCTTTCCTAATTACACATTCGGCGGATGGCACGCAAACAACGGACGCATTGTCTGTTTCATTCAACACAACTTTATTTTCATATTTGCATATAAATACATGTGATAATAATAAAAATGCTTTTTCGACTGCACGTGCGGCAAGATCCACAATTAAACTACCGTATTTTGACCTTAATAAATAAAAAAATCATTCGAGTGCCCTCAAATCTCTGACACTGCCTCGGCTAAACCCAAGCGAACCTTGGCTCAGTTCCATATGTGAATCAGAACAAAACTATCTGAACAACATTGACCTTAAATGAAAACCTTAAACGAAAACCTGTTTCAAAAAGATTATCATTTCATTTTACATTTGAACTTGTGTCACTTGAAGTCGCGAAAACTGATACGAACCAGTGTTGACACGATCACATGCAAATTGTAGTTCATGGCAACGGCAGTAGTGTATATCTTACGCCGAAGTTAGCGTTCCTTTTTTCACAAAATACACGATTGTTAGGTCTACATAGACAAAATATTTTGTTTGACCATTATTTAGGATTAAACAAATCATTTTGAGTTTGGATAAAGTCAGATCTTGAATTGCAAAATATTTCAAGACGAGCTGCAAATTAAACACTAGTTTGCGTATGGTGAAGCCACTCGCTAGGGACTGTTAGTATGCGCTGTCGATATGTGAAATATCAGATCAAAACTATCTGAACAACTTTGACCTTAAATGAAAACCTGATTCCTAAAGATTACCATTTAATTCCACATTTGAACTTGTGTCGTTTGGAGGCACGAAAATGAAATACGAACTGGTGTTGACACGATGACATGTAAATTCAAATCACAGCGACTGAGTGAACGCGCTTATCTTACGTCAAAGTAAACAAATTGCAATTTCATGACATACATGTTTTTAAGATTTACACAGACAAACAATTTTGTTTGACCGTGAATTATTTAGTTTAAAACATATTGTTTTCAGTTTGGTACCAGAAGTCAGTCAAAGAACTGTTCAAGACGGGCCTGTGACCATTAGTTTACGTAAAGCCGCATGCTAGCAACCATCGATTTTAGCGCTCTCGATCTGTGAAGTATCGGATCAAAAATATCCGAAAAACTTCAACCTTATAATTTAAAATGAAAAGTTGCTCCGTTAAAAAACCGTTTTATTAGACATCTAAACTTGTGTCGCTTGAAGCTGCGAATAAAAATAATAAAATAAATCAAGACGAGCATGGGGTCGATCGTGATCGCAAGCCGTTCGTTTCACAACAAAACGAATGCAACTCCTTCATGTATAAGATAATTTGGTTTTATCAACTGAGTTGATAATGTGAATTAGCCACCGTAAAGAGATTCAGAAGCTGACGTTTCGAGCGCTAGCCCTTCGTCGGAGCGAATCGAGGAATTGTGGGTTGTGTGTGGTTTATATACAGAAGTATGGAGCTACGCTATTGGTTGGTGCCTGGCAACGTGAAAAACAGAATAAATTAGTTAAATGAAAAACGTTTGTTTGGCGGGCCGACCTCTACCAAAAAGAAGCTTGGCGGCAACTTTCTGACACCTCCTTTTATGCTAAAGTCGAAAAAGATCTCACTTCCACTAACCAACAAATTGTCAAGAGCACTATTAATGATCTTATAGTCAAACAAGAATTGCCGGCTACTGCTACTAATCTCATCATCACAACTCCTAGAACTTCATGTATTTACTTTTTACCTAAAATTCACAAAGCTAACAACCCAGGCCGACCTATTGTCTCTGCATGTAGTTGCCCTACCGAACTCATTTCTAGCTATTTGGACAAAATTATGGCACCTATCGTCAGATCTTTACCGTCATATGTTAAAGACAGTCAACACGCACTCCAAATTTTTCGCGATTTCAATTTCCTGGGCGAAGACAAACTTATTTTCACTATGGATATTACATCTCTTTACACCGTCATCCCTAATGGCGAAGGTCTTCTAGCCCTCAAACATTTTTTTGATTTACGTACTGTTAAGGAACCAAGCTCGGAAACACTGCTCCGCTTGGCTGAACTAGTTTTAACACTAAACTGTTTTTCATTCGCCGACAGTTATTATAAACAAATCAATGGTGTGGCCATGGGTACCAAAATGGGACCCAGCTACGCCAATCTTTTCGTAGGCTACATTGAACACCAATTTTTCAATCAATACAACGGCCCCAAACCTGACCTCTACCGTCGCTACATTGACGACTGTGTCGGCGCCACTTCCTCTACCAGAGAGGAACTCAATCAATTTATAACTGCTGTTAATTCGTTTCATCCGGCTCTTAAATATACCTGGGAAATTTCCGACACTTCTTTAGCATTTCTAGATATTAAGGTTTTTGTCGAAGGCAATGGTTTATGCACCAGTGTGCACTACAAACCCACAGATTCTCATAGTTATTTGTTGTATTCATCTTCACATCCATCACATGTCAAGAATTCCATTCCTTATTCTCAGTTTCTTAGACTTCGTCGCCTTTGTAGTGTAGACTCTGATTTTTCTTTAAAATCAGAAGAAATGTGCGAGTTTTTCGACAAACGTGGCTATCCTGCCTCTGTTGTTGAAGCAGGCCATCATCGCGCCCAACAAATTGATCGGCAGTCAGCACTACAAACGTCTCAGAAGGAGAATAACAATAGAATTCCATTCACTCTCACATTTCACCCTCACAACCACGCAGTTAAATCCATCATTCTAAAAAACTTTAAATTACTTCAAAATGATCCCGATACTGGCAGAATCTTTTCGCAACCGCCATTAATTTCATTCAAACGCGACAAAAACATAGGTAACTTTTTAGTCCGAAGTGCTTTTCAAACGAGTGAACAACCCGGTACTTTTAAATGTGCACGCGCACGATGCAAAACTTGTCCTTTCATTTGCAACGTTGAAAAATTGTCGGGACCCAAGCGATCTATTAAGATCACTGATCATTTTACCTGTACCTCAGCCAATGTCATCTACTGTATAACTTGCACCCTTTGCAAAAAGTTATATATCGGCGAAACAGGTAGACGACTAGGCGACCGATTTCGAGAACATCTTCGTGACGTAGAGAAAGACGACAAAAACGCATCTAAACCGGTCGCTAGACACTTTAATCTGCCGAATCATTCTACGCAACATATGACAGTCTGCGGCCTCTCCCTACATCAAGGAAGCACAGAAAGCCGCAAAACTCTAGAACAAAAAATTATTTTTCAAATCGGCACTCTTAATCCTCATGGTATCAACGAACGTTTTTCATTTAACTAATTTATTCTGTTTTTCACGTTGCCAGGCACCAACCAATAGCGTAGCTCCATACTTCTGTATATAAACCACACACAACCCACAATTCCTCGATTCGCTCCGACGAAGGGCTAGCGCTCGAAACGTCAGCTTCTGAATCTCTTTACGGTGGCTAATTCACATTATCAACTCAGTTGATAAAACCAAATTATCTTGTAATACTCCCACCGACGCAGCACCACAGTTTCTTTAGAAACTTACCCCCTTTACTCCTTCATGTATACACTGTAGATGTGTGCAAAATCATATCTCAATAATGCTGTTTGTACATTCACCTGAAGGCAAAGCATTGGTACTTACAGTGCACTCGCGAGAAACAAGAAACTTCTTGAGAGAAACGAGACTCGTCTCAAGATAAATCAGACTCGTCTCGTGAGCCGGTGGTAACTTACATTTGAGCGGTACTGTACCACGCGATGATGACAAAAAGATAACACATGGGTTATTGACCAAGTGTGAGGTCAAGATGGCTGGATATTGGCCAAGTTCTTTTTTTGCATGTTTATGGCCTGAGACAGAGTCGAGGTCCATAAAAAAAGAACGAGGCCAATATCAGCCATCTTGACCTCACAATTGGTCAATGAAGGATTTATTATAATGGATTTTGGAGAAATTTTACTTGCGGGATATGGTGGGTAGTCCTGGGCAGGCAAGATATATGGGTTATTGACCAAGTGTGAGGTCAAGATGGCTGGATATTGGCCAAGTTCTTTTTTTTTGCGTGTTTATGGACCGAGACGAAGTCGAGGTCCATAAACTTGCAAAAAAGAACAAGGCCAATATCCAGCCACCTTGACTGAATAAACTTTGTCAATAAAGGGTTTATTATGTGGCTTTCAAGGAAATTTTTCTTGCAGGATACAGCGGGTAGTCCTAAGCAGGCAAGATGACTCCATCTTGCCTGCTCGAGTAGCCAATCACAGTGCGTGATTTGGGTCATCTTGCCCGCTCCCAGAGCTAGCCATATCATAAAGCTCCATAATGCCTGGTTGGGTAGCCAATCACAGTGCAGAATTAAACCTTTCTTGCCCGCTCACAGAGCTAGCCATATCATAAATAACTTACCACAGCTCGATTAGTACCATTCAAAAAGTCCACCCGCACGTCCTCTGACAGGTTGTCCATCAACGACTGTAGTTCAAGCACCTGACACACCTTGGAGATGTCACTATCATGCTGAGCTGCAATCATGGCTAATTGATCACGCTTAGCCATCTTCTTCTGGAGCTTCACATGCTACAGAAAAAGAAGTTCATTCTGTGTCAGTCAACTACAAATGTACCTCAGCACAAAACAATGCTAGCCTTGGGATTTCATGGTAAATGATGATTTCTGGCACTGTGCTGTTACCGTGGTTCAGAAATAACAGAACTCCAAAACCATTTGTCATGGACCTCTTCAGTCTTGACAATCAAAATTCACCAGATAAGAATTTGTTTTTGTATGATTGTGTGTTCTAATTTTCAAGAGGTAGAGTATATTCCTTTGATTAGCACTCCGATTATATATGAAACTAAAACTTTGTTTCACGAGACCCGTCCACCATCTTGTATCCACCCCAAAGTGCATCACATAGTATGTGCAATGCAGTCTGGGACAGATATACTGTAAGTAAGTGGATAAACAGTTGATATTAGGTGAACCATCTACAATAAATTATTAGTTTTCATCCCAGCAACCTGTTTGTAAAACATGACATCCACTAAGAAGTACAAAACTTGACCTTGTATAATTGAAAGGCTGTGGGCAAGAACGTCCCCTAGATTTTTTGTCCATTTTCAAAGTGCTCAAAAGTAGCTGAATTTTGACATGTGGGCTCCGTTTTACCTGAGAACATTCCTCTGAAGTTTGTTTCGCAGGGTCTGTCTTCGTTGTCTAGAAATAACATATGCAAAACTGACTCGGTTTTCCAAGTGGCATCTATTGTTAAACGAAAAACAAAAGAAACCTTTTGTTTGGCTAAAGTATGACTGATTTCTCACTGTTGTTTCGTTGGCTCAAGTGGATAAGCGCTGAACGAAGCTGATTCGAATTTGTTTTGTCATGACGCCGGTTCCAGTCGATACGAGGTCAATCAATTTTTTTTTCGTTCTGTTTCTCTACTTCTTTCAAAAACCAACATATCTATTGTAATTGAATTGCCGTTTTTACTCGCTAGGATCTGGTATTGATATGTTTTTAGCTGGAATTGTGACGTATGCTTTCAGCGTGCAAAGCAGTAATTTACCACAAATTCAGAGCTTACCTGTTCATTAAGCATAGTTTGCTTGTTATTTCCACCGATATTCAACGCTTGTTCAAGGAATATTTGTGCCCGCCTGGTAGGAGATTTGGCAGCATTGAAAAAACTTAAAACAAAAACAACGCTAATAGTATTGTGTAACAAAGCAGTTCCAGTGTTTTTGCATACTTTATTTCTGGAATACGCAACAGAAACGAGGGGAAATAACTGCAAGGCAGTTTTCTACAGGTATAAACAAGTCAACATGCAAAGTTTGGAGCGGTTTTGGCCACTTTCGATTTTAGCAAAAAATCTAGGGGACGTTCTTGCCCCCAGCCTTTCAATTAAAAACATTTGGGAAGACACATTTTTTTGTATTGATGTTCATTAAGAAACTTTAGGTCAAATCCAATGAGGACATGCAAGCTTATACAGTGTTTGTTTCATTCCCTTCTCTACTCTCTTAAACTACTTTCATTTTCCTTCACTAGCCTTTACTTGTCTTCACTGGGCACAAAACTAAAAAAGGGTTACAGATACAAATTTGAAATCCTTGGGCCTGACACTAATGAACCTTCAAAAAATAACAGGAGAATAGTCAAGGAAATGGTTTGGTGGACTCTATCTCCTCCACTCTCTCACATCTGAACTACTTTCCTTTCTGATGAGAAACATCTGAATGTGTGAGCAGCAAAGCATGACTTTGACAAAAATTCATAATTTATTTAATTCGTGCAGTGCTTCAATCAGAAGGCTGGAGATGTTATCTACCCAACAACCATCATAGACAGGCCAACATGACACTTGTGGCTTGGGCAGTTTGTTTAGTCTCTTTCACATTGTCAATGCCAAAAAGGTGTTTATGAAAAACTGGAAAGAATAACAGCAATATGTATGGGTTCAGATAATATTTCACAGTATCTGAGTTGCATGTATCTTATCTCTGTGTTAGATGGTTTAAACGCAGATTTCTATGCAGGACATGAAAATCCTGATATTGTACAAGTGAAGAGTAAATTGTCTGTACACTTACTTCATTGCATATTTGGGTTATGTTCTTCTGCAGATCCCTGGCAAATTCCAGATTCTGCTCAACTTGTGTCAACTGGCCAACAGCAAGCTGTGGTGAAGCATGTCAAATCATTAAATCAACAAGAAAGATAATTTACTAACCCCTTTTATTAATCCCAACAGAGCACAAGACATATATAACATCAATTTCATCCCCAGAGCCCATACATTTTCAGTTCACATTGAGCAAAAGTGTGATAACATTAAAGCCCAGATCAAAGTGCTCTTGTGAGCCAACTCATTCATGTTGAAGTAGTGAAATTATGAGAAAGTGAGGGCAGTAAAGTTGTTTATAAAGTTATGAGGACAATGCACTTACAGGCAATCTTCAGGTTAAGAATTACTTGCTGTTGTTCGTTCATGAGAAAACACTTTAAGTAAAGTGTTTGTTAGCCAGTTGTCATATTTGTTACCAAATAATAAATAAGGCTGGAGAACAATGCAGACTGCAGACTGAGTACAAAATGGAGACTGACAAGAGAAACTGTTTTTTTTTTAGTCAGAAATGTGCCAGCATTCGATTTTATAACTTGTACCTGTTGTGATCCTATTGTCACGCAATCACCTCATGATATTTGCATTCTTGGGGAATGTACTCAGCTTTTTTATATTTTGAAATGTGCACATTTGTGAAAGTTCATATAAAACTATAAACTGCAAATGAATTGTACCCTGACTTTATTATCACTCACTACAGGTAAATGTTATGTTTCAGTGCACATACAATGCTCATGCAGTGCTCTGATAGTCCTCATTTATTTTATGTAGACCTTTGTCCTACCGTGTGTGCGACTTGATTGTCGATCTAAACTTTTATGTATGTATGGACGATATGTTATTATGAGTTTGTCTGTGAGTGCAAATTTCTGCGATACAGCAAAAAACCCACATAAAAGAACATGTGTTGTGGGGGTTCAGGCTGATGTTGTTCTTATACATGTATATGACCAGCGGTAACACCTCAACTATAAATATTATTTCTTAATGCCTCTCAATGCAGGAATGTTGAGATGGCCAAGTGGATAGCAAGTTCGCCTTGAAATCCAGCCATCAAAGTAAGGCCGAAGTTTGAACCTTAGCTGGCGCGCATTGCCTTGTTTCCTCCTAACCTTCACTTCCGGTTAACTTCTGCATAAATTTACAAACATTTAACTTCCGTCCATGCTGATTAAAAAGTCCACACAAATTCCCGGATGAAGACCCAATATCACTCTGCTGGTAGACCACTGCACTGGTATCACAGAGGTCATTCCAGAGGGGTGGGGGAGGGAGCGTCTTTAGACTGCTAGCAGTCTGTTTTTCTCTCGACATTTCAGCAGTGATTAAGGGGAGACACTCTTTAGCCTAAAGGATAATGGAATGAGATATTGGCAAGGCATGCAAGAGAAGAAAAACAGACTGCAGACTCTTTCCATGTTTTTTAGGACATTCACACTTCTCAAAATAATCTAACTAGTGTACCTAAAAGATAGTAATGCTGCGGCGCATTCTGTTTAAAGTGAATTTAAAGTAGTGTCATATCATGAGGAATCTGTCCTTGTATACATCAACTTCATGCATGATGACACATCGTTGGCATCGACGTACGAGATTGTGACAAAAAAACACATATTGATCTGAACACATCACTGAACCTCCCTTTTACCAGATCGCAAAAAACGAAAGATGTGGAAATTGTAGCAGCAGAAATTTAACGTATAAATTCTGCACTGGTACACATTAAATGTCGCTAGGATTTTGACAGAAAGTGTCGAGGACATGTCAATTGCGATGTGCAAAAATGGTAAAGCATTAGCTTAAATTCAAGTTTGGATGAAAAGGAATAGACCACAGCATATATGAAATTAGCGTGTTTTACCGTTTTCTTTAGTTTTAATTATTCTTGAATCTCTTAGTAACAACGATTTCTCGTTTTTTAAGAATTCAACAGAGGATGGCAAGATTGCCAAGAAATGACAAGTTCAAAATTAAGATGTCACAATTAGTCGTCCAGATTTACAAACTTTCACGTACTGCATTAATAAGAACAAAACCAGGGGTTTCAAGAAAAGCCAGTTACTGGCGGTCTACCGCCACCTGTAAGGTTTCTTACCACCGTCTGTTTGGATTTCATTAATGAAGGGCCTTGCAGCCACTTTAGTGGTCACAGCCACCTATTACATCTTCAATGGCCACTTATAACTAAAGTTATTGAAACCCCTGAAAACCAAGAGCTGTGAAAGTCAAGCACAACCTCCTTAATTTTACAGGTAAATCAGAGCAGAGACTCAACAATGCTGGAAGCGTAAATTGAAATCTTCAATGTCCAGAGAAAAACTATAGTCTGCCAAGACTCCTACTGCAGAACCAGCGAGTCAAGCATCTGTATTAAGGACACCAACGACAGCTTCTTTCTGTTCAGCCTCAAAAGAAAATAGTTAACAAAATACCGTAAAGACTCGTGTATAAGCCGCACTCGTGTATAAGCCGCACCCCCAACTTTCAAGCATGGTTTTGGACAAAAAAATAAGAACTCCAAAAAGCACTCGACGTGTAAAAAAAGTTCGTTGTTTGTTCACAGATGCTAACAATAAACTCGACAAAATCTGTGTATTTCCAGTGACAACAGTTATCTTCATTGCTAAAGCCCACAGTCCAAACAAAACGATGGAATTTGTGAAGGAAAATAAATGCAGGGGAACGATGCAAAATGTTTGCTTAGTAACCACGCAGTCATTTAACGAGGGAAGTCTGGAAGCCAGAACATGGAAACGTTCGCTTTGGCTTTTGCTTTCGCATCAGCTGTTTGTGGAGACCATGTTTATCAAGACCTATTTAAGCCATCAATCGGAGAAAAACTTGTTGCTAAACGAGAGTTTAACAACCCCATGGACAAACACAGCGTGAAAGTAGTAAAGGGAGATGAAACGGGCGACCGAATCGCGTGGTATTTTCTTGCACGTAGTGGAGAAATCAGTGTTTCACTGTAGTGATCAGTCACAGAAGAATGTGAAGGATTGGAGGTTCCATGCCAGTTAGAGTTTAACTGCTCAAACAAAGTACAAATGAAACTCTTGAAAGAACTACTGGCAAGCAAGAGTCGCGTTTAGAACCGTGCACGCTCATTTAGGAGCCACCGAAAGCAGTGATCGATCAACAACAAGTTTCATTATGTTTAACCGTTATCTACTGATGGTTTTCAGTTCAAGTTGTGACAACAACATGCCAGTTTACTCTCTCTGAAAGGAATGGTCTCGTGTATAAGCCGCACCCGGGATTTATGGCCCAAAACTCAAGAAAAAAGTTGCGGCTTATACACGAGTCTTTATGGTAGTTAAAGCTCCTCTAACACGATCGCATCTTGATGATCGGGATGATCCACCATTTCATGACTTGCATCGCTCGTCTTTGTTACTCTTTACGCGAAACTTATGACACTCTTTTTACTCTTCTGTCAATTATCTGTCATAAAGCACATATTGACCAATCAGGTACTCCATTGTTAGGCTGACAGAGGGTTCGAAAAGTCTGCAGACAGTTTTTCCTCAGCTCGCCTTCTTCGCTACTTGGCCATACTGCCATACCGCTCTTTTGCATTCGCGATGACTACACACTTGTCTAAGCCCAGAGGTCTAAGTGACTCTGAGAGAAAAAACTGGCTGCAAGCAGACTAGGAGGTCTTAGGAAAAATCCCCTCTGTGGAAGAGTTCTAGATATTTTCTTGAACTACACAACTGAACAGCAAGGACAACCCAAATACACTGTATTGTAATGATCGCAACTGTTTCAGAGGTTGAACTTTACATGTACCTAATGGGTGACATTTAGGGCCTGTTTACATGGAGGGAAGGAACCCCGGCTAACAGAGCTACCCTGCAAACCGTGCTACCCTGGGAGGGCTAACTTCTTATACGTTTCTTTAGAAAATGCACTGAAGCGTTTACATGCTAGACAGGGTGGCAGCCTGCCTACCCGGGACACCCTGTCTACTTGCCCGGGGCACCTGGCTAGGCAGGATAGCTTTTTACCATGTAAACGGTTTGTGCCGGGCTATCCCGGCTTGCCCAGGTGAGATAAACCACGAAGACATGGCAGCGTGAGGTGAATTTTTTGTAGTTCCCATTTGCCAGAGGGGGTGAGTGTTATCTACCAAACAGAATGAGTCAGTCTGAAGAGATCAATGTAATTACCACGTATAGACTCATTCTTGTTGCAACTTTTCCCGTGAAAAAATTAAAGCAACACTGCTCGTCAAAAATCATGTTTTTTTTCACTAAAAATTCATTGTGGAACATGTATAAATTTTTATTCATTTGAAATGTCAAGAATATGACCTTTCCCGGCTATTTTTTCTTCTAGGTAAACTTAAATCTTGGATTACGATGTCATGCTGAACCCACGCGTTTACACAAAATCCCTTAAAAACTCTGGCTTTGAAGCAAAATGTCACTTTTGCGTAGACCATTACCACAGATTGGCAACAAAAAAATCTATTCCTTATCAATCCAGCTTCATCATGTTAAAATTTCAGTGAAATTGAACAAAACCAGAATTACCTACTATTTTTTTGGTCACCTCACTACATTGCTTGATTCGATAAAGGAAGCAACGGTCACTCATAGCAACCAAAAAACAGAAGCATAACACTAACCGACTTCTTGGTAAAAACCCCCCAGAATTTTTGCCTAAGAGTGTCAAATTGAATGGAAACATCATTTTCGAACTTTTGTTAAGACAATTAGTTGAAAAATGACCTTGGCAGCGTACAAAAGAGAACGAAACAAAACACAAAGCGAGACTGTGCATAGAGTCGATAATTTATTCAATTTGGTCACCGCATGTTCTTAGGCACGTTCAAGTTAAAAAAGCTTCTGGATAATTTCAGCCTTCGAAGCCAGCAACTACTCCCAAATTACCTTCTGTATCTTTTCCAATGTCCTAACCTCCATCTCCAAAAGATCTGGAAACAATTCTTGAGCAAATAAACATTTCCACGACGGTGACAGCCATTGCGAGAATTTGCATACTAATTTCTAACTTCACAAAGCTCTCCCGAGAGGGGATATGACAGAAAGACCTGAAAAATGGCCTGTAATTGGCTAATGCTAAGATCATCCCACTGTCCAAATTTGGTGAGAACTGGAAGTAACGCTGGTTTTCTAGGAAAAATCGTGTTCCCGGTTGGTACCCACCAGTAGATTTCCGAGCGAGCAGAGAATGGGTTAAGCAGAGAACAGGCCTGAGTCCATGCAGAAAGATGAGTATGGAAAAAAGTTTCCTTGGTCAGCCGTTTTGTTTGCTGTGCTTAACGGCCACTTAAAAGGTAGCCCACGCAGCCCACTCACTGTCCCGGTAAGGTGAGTTGCATGTAAAGCCGGGCTATGTGTTAACCCTTCTAGCCAGGTAGCCTGGTTAGCCGGGGCACCCTCCCTCCATGTAAACAGGCCCTTAGTTTCAGCACATATTAAGTTCGACATTTGAACTTAAACTTTTTGCAGTGTTTTCACTAACTTAAGTTAACACATCTTAAACTTAGTATTCTACTAAATAATGTTATCTAATTTCAATCACAATTGAATTACATTTGTGGTTTTCAAAATTAAGTGAGCACCCATCCCTGATACCAAAAAACAACTATTAATCAAATGGTTTGTTTCTTATAATAAAGTTTGTCTTGGTAGGGGAAACAACAATGGAAAAACCAGCATAGCAACAAATATAAAAAAATATTTAGCATTAATTTAATTCCATGAACAATTTGTACAAATTTTATGAGGTAACAACGTTGGAAACCTGAAAACAAATTCTGCGGATTTTCTCATCAATAGCCAATAGTGTTGATGATCAACGACGATAAACTTTAAATGATGTCGTACGGTTGCGCAAACAGCATGTACAAAATGTCAGATCATGGAACCTTAATAAAAGTACGACATGTAAATACTTCTCCAGCACGGAAAACCGAAATGAATTACATAAATTTTTCGCTTTTCCTGTTTTCCAATACACGTCGAAGCATATAGCTACGCTTAAACAAACCCTTGTGATGCTGTTGCGAAAATTCGTTCTTTGAAAGAAAGCACACCTGGCTGGGACGAATTGAAGAAATTGAACGAATGTTTTCCGTTTTCAGTCCGTTTATTTAACTAGTAAAGTTCAACTGAAATTGTTCTCTAATTAACACACCTTTTGATCGTCATTCAGAGTTTCGCCAGCATCCACCAGCTTTTTGTAGGAATCTAGCTTTCCCTGCGAACAGAATCGAATTGTTACACGTTAAAACTGCAAATCATCATCATGGCGTGGGTTGACGGAACGATCGACACGAGTCAGCCGCCTACCCAAAGACAAAATCTCACCTTACGCTTTTCCAAATTGCGAACTTTCTTCTCCAAAAGGCTCAAGATATTTTTGGGTAAGTCGTTGTTTTCCATCTGCGCTGTGATCTGCATGGAAGATTGCGATGAAGCACTTGGCATAATCCTAAACTGATCTGAGTTACAAGCCCACTGCTGTCTGTACCATGTGCTCTCCCCGTCGGTGACGTCATCGGCGCTATTCTCAAGGGGTGCGGTTACTTCAGAGGCATTATGGGAAACTTCTGAACCACGGTGGAAACTCCCGTAACCTGCGAGGTGCGTAGTCGGTTACGAGAGCTTTAAACCATAATGGGTCAAAATTTGTTCTCATAAGAATATGGTATCTGCCGAGACTTGACCCACTCGCTAATGCCGATGCAATGTTTCATTCAAAAAAAAGTCAAGTTCGAGAAAAAATTCGGGTTCTTCCTATTGAGGAATTTCCGTTTCTTGTACTAGCCAGAAATACGATAATGTTACAACACCTTAATTATTATCCATTTTCCTTCCATTATCTGTTAAGTAGTCGCTTACGGGAGATTAAAACAATATAAAATTTCAAACTTTTAGTTCTAAAAGTGGTCGCTTAAAAGAGGTTCCAAATATTGTGATTAGACTTGGAAATTTTTGGCCCCCCGGGCCTGGTGGGGGGTGGGGGGGGGGGGCTACTTGAGTCAATTTTTGCTGGGTATGTGCCGCCGCGCTGGCCTTTCAGAACCCCTACCCCATTATATTCTATTCCGTGGCCAATTATAGACTCCATCTTAGTCACTTTTAGGCAACTATGTATTTTTTGTGATCCCAACTTAAACACTTTCTATATATGTATGTACCTTACATTGAATAAAAAACACTTCGCTTAATGTTACGGCTTTTTCTGTTGATAGTGACATATTTTACACAGTGATCCATCTACAACTTCATGCATGATGACGAATCGATGGTGAGGTGTGACAGGGGATTGTGTGATGTGATGTGATCTGAACTGTGCTTGGACATGAAACAAAACACATCAACCTCCCCTTTATCAGATAGCGAAAACCGAAAGATGTGGAAATTATAGCAGCAATAAGGAAGTACCCCCCCCCCCTCCACGCTCCGGGTTTTGGTACTTTGGAAAACTGGTCGCTGAGCAGAGTTGTCAGTTCGCGACCGGAGCGTCCGGAGGTTCGCCTGTACTTACTCGGGCTGACTATTTCTTTGCTCCAAGGATTTAGCTTTTATCTGTATTGTTATTAAATGTCGGCGCTTTGCACGCCAATATGTGGCGTGTCCTTTTCCCAGCCGGTTGCTGGTTTCAGAAAAATCATGTAAGGTCACGCAACTCCGCACAAGTCACGCAAGAGAAAAGCTTGCAATCGCTGCTTTACAAATCATCTGAAACATTAGGCTCCCGATGCACAAGTCAGATTTAAATCAGACTGAAAATAACTAGTGATTCTGCTTAATCAAAGGAAATTGACTGATCTGTGATTCTGCTTGCTCCTTGTTGTTCCAAAGGGGCAATGGCGAGATCAAGGGCTCCTGTGGCTACATATGATTTCTGTATGTATAATTTGGCCAGAGGAGAAATTTTTTGGGGAACCTTTTTTGCAGGAAATGTTTTCTTTTTACGGATCATGGAAAACCGGTACCGCAAAAAACGTAAAATTTAGAATCCAGAGGTATCACTTTACAATGGTTCAAAGGTTAGATGCCCAGATACCACCTGACCTGAGGCTCAAATGTGGGAACCAATCAAAGAAGGCTCTCACGCGCCTGATCCGAACACGAAAACACGAAACTGGGGGTCATCGATTGCAATGATTTTCCATCGTCACTGTTCCTGTACTGCTTAAAGCTGTAGACGCTAAGCAGTATGAACGTTTGCAGAGCTGGTATAAAGGTAAGCTGTTTATAGGTATTTCAGCTATCTTCGGTCGCAGAATCAATGATTACTATCCTAGGAGACGGTGGTTTAAATATCGATTCGAATGCTAACAGCAAAGACTTCGTCGTCCCTTCCATAACACTGCATAGCATGAAATACCATCCTCGTCATCTTGACAAATTGGAACACAAATCAGCGCATCTTACATCATTGTACAGCTACAGAATTCTAATGTAATATTGACAGATTAATTATTTTATTCTGAAATCACTCGATGAAACTCCGGGTATGAAACGCACCTTCTTGATTCTGATCTATCCTTCTGACGCGGCTGTGGATGTTTTCTTTAAATTCCCAAGCTTACACAATGATCTCCTCTTAAGTTTGCAAGTTTTCTTCCCGTGTTTAAAAACACATTTAGTGTTCTTCACGGATATTCCTGATTATAGAGAAGGCGAGACAAGGTTGTTGGCGTTACTTAATCAGCAAAACTTTGATATGCATATTGGAACAGCTCCAGTTTAGCACAATTTCTTTCATTTCTAATCTGCTATTTTCCAGAAAAAGATGAAGTAAAAGCCACCATTCGTTAAAAAATTGGGAGAATTTTCACATGTTTTAATAGAGCTATTAGCGAAGGACGCTCCGCAAAAAACAATGCTTGTCAGTGAGCAGATTGGAAACAGACATCTAGTTGGTTTCACGCATTTGATAGGCGAGAATGGGTTCATTTGCTCGCTTTGTATCGAGCTTCGTTTAAAATTTGCAAAGCGAGCGGAGTTTTGCTTTGAAAATTATTCTGCCTTCTTCCGCCGCGAATACAAGAAGTTGCACGTGTGCACAACGAGCTGAATGCTTATTCATGCGAGCACATGTTATTTGTTTCCGGTCGGTGCAAGTAAATAACTTTAATACCCTAAGAAAAACGGCGGTTTTTCGTTCGTTAGGAAGCTTTGATGGAATTTTCCAATGACTTGAATTTGGCTTCTCTTAGTCTTACGCAGATCCATCGCAAAGAGAAGCTAGGAGACAAAAAGAACAGGAAAAAAACATTTACGATTGGACCTTGGACCTTCTTTTTGGTTGTCACGCAGTCACTGTCATTCGCCCCCAGTTTCCCCACTGTCAAACAAAAATCAGTTTAAATCACAGGGGGCCATGCTGTGTTTTTTGCAACAATTTTCAAAATCAAGCTGTTTTTCAGTTTGTATATACGTCATCTCTTAAACCAATTTGTTTCGCATTCCTGACTCTAGTAACGCAGCACTTAAATGCAGTAAAACATTGTTTACAAAAGCCTAGATGGTAGGAGATTTCCCAGGAAAGTTTTCTTTTCAATCTTCGATCAAGTAATAAGCTACTTGCATGTCTCAGAAATACAAGAAAAAATGAGGGTCACCGTCCTTGTAAAAACTGTGGAAAACAAACTCCCCGATTTTGAAATATTGGCTTAAGAACTTCGCTGGTCCGCCTCCAGTTAAGATATATCGTAGAGGAGTCAAATGAGGTAACATATCTCGCCATATTTTGCATAAGTGGGTCTATAGCATCAATAATGCCAAATGAAGGCTTTAAAAGCTGTTGCACAGGCAAATGAGAGCTAAAAAGATCGGAATTCGATAGCGCGTGAGGCAAAATTCTCAAACTTCTTAAATGCATGTATCTTATTCATTTCTGCGCTAGGTTTTGGAAAACATTGGGGAACGTGCTATATTTAAGAAATAGAAAACATGTACCGTGTTTGTAT
>CM042751.1:7217666-7241267 GCA_022496165.2 Catalaphyllia jardinei
CGTGCTTCCTCTGAGGCTCCATCCAGCACCATATGGTAAAGATCAGAATGAAGCTGTATATTTACAAACAAACAACAAAGTTGAAGCAAAAGGACTCAACCACGAAATACTCAAACTAGTATAATTTATAGAAAAAGATTGAAAAACATTCTATGAAATCCTGGCAAAGGATTTCGAAGATGGAATCTAATGTTATTATTAACAGTAACTAAAGTTAGACTTTATGGAAGCAGAGAGTGGAGACAAATATGGGTCTCTCATGACTCTCATGCATACCATTTCTCCACTAAGAAAAAGCATGTTGCTTGTAACTAGTCCTGTGGAACTGACAGAGCAAAGCCAACATGCCCCCTATCAAAATCTGGACAAAACCTTACAAAATTGGTTGTCACAAAAAACGTGTCTGACTAATATTAGTGTCTCATCTAGAGATTTCTATTTAGCTATCACTGAAAAATCAGCTAATGAATCAACTTTACCCTGGAAAGTGGTGACAGTGGCCATCAGATAGTTGCAGATGGGTTACCAACAAAGATCAATAAAACAAAATTCAAGGTACTGTTTTCAATTACCAACAACCACACCTGTGTATTTTCAGCAAGATCATCAGAAAGTTCACTGTCTTCCTCCTTCATTCGTAGCTTGCAAGAACTACGTGTTCCAATATTAAACAATGACCAGTCTTCCTGCATTCAAACAGAAAAAGTAAATTATCATAGGAACTGGATGATTGTTACATGTGGCCTTGTGGGTAAATAGATATTATGACATCAAAACTTATTTGGGTGATCTTTGCATATTTGTTTGTGGAGGTGTGCTGGCCTCATGGTTAGTGTGCTCATCTCCAGATTGAGCAGTCCGGTTTTGTTTTGTTTTGTGTTTTGTTATTGCAAAAGACGCTTTTCTCTCACAGTGCCTCTCCTCACCCCGGGGTAAAAATGGATACCACCAAATTTAATGCTGCCGGGGGGGGGGGGGGGCATGACCCTGTGATGGACTAGCGTCCCATCATCCCATCCAGGGGCTGTAGAGATACTGAGATACTCTCAATTTCATGCTTGCAGCCACTGAAACCAGAGTTAAGCTATGGCCTGATTGAGGATTTGTTTACCTCTAAAGGTTGTTCATCCTCCAGTTGTTCAACAGCTTGTATAATGATTTTGTCCTTGCCACAATCAGCATTCCATTTACTCCAAGTATATGCAAATGAAGATGCTGTCAATGACATTTCCTGGTAAATGTTATTCTCCAGCCAATTCTCCTAATAATCAAAATCAAATTTATTAACACACAGACTCACACACACACATCTGAGGTTATTGGATTTGAGTATAAATTTACCATAGTCTATTGTAAATCCGTGAATTTGACTGGCTATATTACCATCTTCTATCTGCTGATAGTCATCAGTTACGCATCAGTGCACATTGCGCATTACGTTTGAACCTGTTGTAACCTAATAAAACAGTTCTTTTCTACGCGTTACTTGACATTATTTTCTTTTTATGCAATGAGACAACGGTAAATTTATACTAAAACAATTAGACTACTCGCCCTACGAGTAATAGTCAACTCAGCTGCCCCTCGTTGACTATCTGCTTGTAGAAAACTCGGGCTCGTAGTCTAATTGTTAATTAGATTATCAGTGGCAAATGGCACTGCCCCAAAATAGATTTTAAATTCTAAATATGTCATGAGAAACATAAATCTGATCCTTATTGTTTAATGAGCTTTCATACAGTTCCTCTTACCACTGAGAAAATTACAAACATGTACACATTAATTTCACTAAATTAAAAATTATCATAAATTAGCCTTCTCTCAGCAAATAAAAATGAAGTAATTTTATTTCTTGGTCATGTTATAAATATCCTTAACACTAAAAGGCGAATATTGTGTTGACTTGAGACTTAACATACAGAGATGAAGACAACACATGATGCTACATCAACAACTAACAAACTAACAATTTATTATTTTGGTAATGGAAGTTAGCAATGGTGTACTGAACAGCAACAACAAAAAAATACCTTGGAATTAATGCTGACATATTTCTCTGCATCAACAGCAGGAAAAACATTCACTCCAGCCTTCTGCATGGCCTGAAAAGGTTTCATCAGTAAACCAATCAAAAACAAGACAAACTAGCAATTTTAAATAATTTTGGCTAACTGCATCTAGAGTTACTAATTACTGTCATTATCATTGTCAGTATGAAATAATGAAAGTAACATGACGTCCCTTAAATGTTTGGCTGAACTGCTCCTAAAGCATTTTATGCAATGACTTTTTGTACCTCAATAAGCTGTTGTGGTTTCATCCACTTTCCTTTTAAATGAGCAAGCTCTGGGGTTTTGTCTGGCTGGGTTAAAGCACACAAAGAATCCTACAGAAATAACAAAGCAATAAGAAGAATCTTTTGGAATGAGTTCTTATATTTTTAAGAACCTCAAAGGGAAGGAGCAGGCTAGCGCTGATGTTTTATTTGCATCTGCTAAAATCATGCACTGAACAGAATAGTAAATAAACAAATTATACCTCTAGAAAAATTAAAACAGATTCCGTACAAGGTTACAGCAACAAAAGTACATAATGTTACCAAAAAATCTACTCACAGCCGAGAATGTTTTGAATACTGTTCAATACATCTCGCTTTTATTGTTTTCTCTAAGTGACCCCATTCTCAAAAAAGTAAATGTCAAACCTCATGCCCATTTCAATTGAAATATGAATAACTTCAAGCCGGGTCAGCTTGACAGCTTAAGGACAGTGCCTACTTTTGTTTGCACGCACACATTCTGTGCATCATGCAAGGCATAGTTTAAGTGTAAGCATACTGGATTTGGCATTGACCCAATCAACTACGCTACCAAGTACACAACTAATTATAAAATGAAAGCAAAGCAGTTGAAAAACTAGCTGTTATCTGTCGAAAATTAAACTGATATCCAACAGTAAATATGTACCTGCAGATGGCGTAGTGCACACCTAAACTGAGTGCGAGATATGCAAATGATTTACTTATATTGGGATGTCAGAAAAAAATGTAATGGGCACCACAAAAGTTTTTAACAAAGATCAATAACTTTGGAAAACATGTGGTTACCCCTTCATTTTGTTGTGAAATGGAAGTGGCAAGCCTATTCAACAAGTGACTAGTTTCTGGTGCTGAGCAAAAGGTATTTAGGCTATATTTTAGCTCAACCAGAGGAAGGCTGTCAGAAATGCTAAAAGCACTGTTGCAACGATTTTGTTATTAGAAACATTTGAAAATAATTTTTATGGTACATTTGCCATGCAGTTTTAAGATAGATTTTTATAGATGTGTTTGCATTTTTCTGCATGTAAAGGGGAATTCTAAGAAAATCTGTGAATAAATATATCCTTTTCTTCTTTTTTTCGGAAAAAAGCATTTTTGTAGAGATTCAATGCTAATTATCTCAAAAATATACATGGCTACCCCAATTTTTCTTCATGGATTCCAAAGACCTACTTTTTTCTGCACGGTCCTAACCTGGCACAAACCTTTGTATTTAGTAGGCACCTCCTTTAAGTCTTGAAAGGTTCTTCTTACCTTTATTCAAAGTATTACCATGCTGTGAAGTTTATACTCAGACTGGTAACTTTATTTTTGCCATAATTATTTGAATGTTCTGTGGAGATCATCTTGAAAGTCTAAAAAGTTAACTTTGTTCAGATAAACTGTCTTGGGAAGTTAGGAGATTGTAATCATAAATGAAAACAGAAATATGTTGTTATATAATGCAAGTACAGTATGGGTTGCAAGTAGCATAGTTAGTTCACTTTGACCTACTGGTTACTGAGTGACACAAATGCTTCAGTCATATAAATAATTAGCGTACTGGTAAGCTAGCATACATGAACCCTTATTTAGCTTGACCTGATCTGCAATATGTATGCTGCCTTGTGAATATAGTGCTCTTAGTAACACTAGGCACCCAATGCAGTTCCAGCAAGTACTCTGGTACACATCACTAACTAATAATGGCATATATAGCATCTATAATATTGATTAAAACGTTTTCAAAAATTGGCCTCAGGGGAAGATGTTATAGACCTCTCTTAGGAGTAGCTACCTACATGTACTTCAAATCTGACAGAAAGCAACAGATTAGACAAGAGACAGTGTACCTTGATTTCAATTTCCAGTTCAATAATAGCAGCAATAAGGGTGAAAAGACAGCTGTTCGTAGCATGAGGACGTAGTTCCCATGACTGGAATGGCATGTTAAGATAGAGATCCTAGAAAAACAAATCCACTTTAATATAATCTAAGCAGTACTGGTTAAGGAAAAGAAGTTATGCAAGTATTAAGCAGAGCACTAATAATCACTAAGAAGTTACGGAGAAGGACTTTGTAGCAGGAGCATGAGGACTCGGGAAAGTCATGGAATCAAGTGAAATGGACTGCACAAAACCGGATCCGACAGAAAGCGACAGTGGAAGCCCTATGCACCGGTCAGAGCAAAGTGGACTAAGTCAAACATCACTTACACCCACTCAGTAGTAACGCATTGGCAAATTAACATACACATTTTACCTGAAAGGTGGCAATGGCACCAAAGGTGGACATCTTGAACAATACAGATCTCTCTTCTGTGAAAATTATGAAAGAGTTACAATGTACTAGTTACTAGACATGTGAAATACAACATGAATCAGAGGCTATTAATTTTGCAAATAGTTTCTTCAATGCACAACTGGGTTGGAGAAGCAGTCCTTCTCATGGTGCCTCTCCAAGGTCTAAACAAAAGTCATTGCATGGATGCAAGGACAGTGATAATAAGTTGTAAGCAGTTTCATACAAGTTGTCAATCACTTTTTCAAACTTGATTTCCTGCAAGATTTGAAAACCATTCAAGGGTAGTGTACCTTCATTGTATTGTGTGTCTGCAAATGTGTCAAGTCTCCAGTTATTTTTTGCTGAATCCCACTGTGCCAGCTGGGGCTGTTCAAAATACATAACATTTCCAGGGAGTCTAATAAAACATCAAAAATACATTCCTGATTGGAGCTGTACAATCATTATACACTTGATTAAATCCTGTACAGAGAAGCAGCTAGAGATACATTGCTGCATAGGATCCTGGATGGGATCCTGCTACAGTCCATTAAAAGAACAAAATGTGACAAGTCTGGTTTCCGTCAGTAGCATGAAGCGACTTGGAGTATTTCTACTCTTTTTGGATAGGATACTTTGTCCATTGCGGGGTAAAGTAACTTACTCCACTGTATAATTTACTCATAACCAGAAATACAACTGGTGGAGAGAGGTACTGTGAGAGTAAAATGCCTTTTTCCAGAACAAATTACAGTGACCTTGGTCTTAGCTTGAAGCTGGATTACTAGATCCAGAGTCCTGGGCACTAATCATCTCGCCATTACATTTCCCACTGATAACCTGTACTAAGTGGATAGCCTTGGGTCCCTCACTAGGGTGTCTGCTCTAAACAGGTTCTAGTATGTTGTTCAATTAACAACTAGACTATGAGCCCGAGTTTTCTATGAGCAGATAGTCAACGAGGCGCAGCCGAGTTGACTATCGCTTGTAGAAAACAAGGGCGAGTAGTCTAATTGTTTTAGTATAAATTTACCATAGTCTCATTGCATAAAAAGAAAAAACGCCAAGTAATGCGTAGAAAAGAACTGTTTTATTATGTTACATCAGGTTCAAACGTGATGCGCGATGTGCACTGACGCATAACTGTTTTCTATCAGCAGATAGAAAACGGTAAAGTCAATCAAATTCACAGATTCGCGATAGACTATGGTAAATTTATACTGAGAATAGTTAGTTATTAACCCTTTTGTAACACAGTATAACACATTGTAAGATCAAAGACTACCTAAGACTGCTCATAGTACTGTACAATGTCTAGTCAGTCAATGCATCATTCTGGAATAATCACTTAGCTTTAAAACAATATCACTGAACAATGTTAAGGAGTCTCAGCTGAACCTTCAAATGAGTGCTTTCAAGGTGTCCATTTATTGCAGGTTTTGTGCAACAAAATGGCTTAAGGTGATTCCCAAGTAAAAGAACCCGCCATAGATTTCTGATGAAACTTGGTATGGTGTCATTACAGTACAAGGAGATGTTAAAAACATGATACATGTAAAAAGAGAGGATCCCTGTGCTTGTTTTCATGCCATGGTGCTGACAAATATGGTTATTTAGGTGACATTTGGTTATTTCAGTGCGCAACAAATAAGCTCGATTATTTTTTAATGCGGCCTGTTATATCACACAGAGTTCGACTTTCTTTGATTGCTTATTCATCTACATCCCAGAAAAAATGGCTTCAAATACCCTGCATTACTAATTGATATTTTATCCTTTAAAGGAATCATAATTTGGACTTGCTCTATTGGGCCCGTTACATCTCTGTCTGTAGCATTTATTTCATTCACCAAAAAGTAGCCATAGATTTCTGCCAAAATTTTTCTCAGTTATTGTGGATATCGTTCTCATTGAATTTATAAAATAAAAAGTGGGGGTCACCGTGCTCGTTTAAGAGAAAAAGAGCTTTTATCTTGCTATCGAGCTTTAGTTTGAGGGAAATCTCTTATGTTTTGTACATGCGCGCTCTCATTTGCGTGTGCTGATGACGCAAAAATCATGTGCAGTATAGGAATGTGCAATGCAAAACTCGGAAATCACCTTAACATTGGTGTCTGCATCCTTTTAATAGAGCTGTCCCCTGAATGCAGGTATATTTTACAGTAAATGTGGAAAAAAAGTTTGGGACTTAAGCTGGTGCCACACAGAGGGTAATATGGGGTCTGCTTAATAGAGATTTCACTGTGTGAATAGCACTGAAAATAATTAAGCAGTTAATATAGTCTACTCACTTGCATGTGATCATTACTGGTGGGTTGGCTATTTGCACTTGAGAAGCTGATGCAGAGGTTGGTGGAGCAGGGGTGCTGGTTGTTGAGTTTGAGTCTAATGCTGTCTGTCCCTCAACATGATAATTCACTCGTTTGAGCTCTGATGATACAACTAAAATTACGTAGATGTTGCAGTTAAATTTTACTTTCAGGTCAAATTTTTTTAACCTAGGTTATAATTTTTTTAACCTAAATTATAGGTTAAACTTTTTTTAACCTAGGTTATAATTTTTTGAACCTAAATTATAGGTTAAATTTTTTTTAACCTAGGTTATAATTTTTTTAACCTAAATTTTGGGGTTAAAATTTTTTTAACCTAGGGTATATAATTTCTCTGGGTTTAGTGATTAGGGTTAAGCACTAATTTCAAATGGTTAGCTTTCAGGGTTAGGTTTGGGACACAACATACCAGTGATGTTCTATGGAATAGTCATGTATGAACGGTGACAGTTGTCAAAGGGGAATCGGCCATTTTAATTCTCAGAGTTTGCTGTAGATTAATAAAACATATATTCTACTATTCATTTGTATTTGTGTTTATTCTTGTTTTCATACATTATTGCAAAAGTGCATCCAAATATTATTGATAAATATTTATGTGTATCTGTTCTAAATACATCGGGAAATTACTGATTAATTGCCATTTTGCAAGCACGCGAAAATGTAATATGTTTGGAGTAATCCAATGCTATTCCTGTGTTTTGACTCTTGTGAAGTCGGCTCGGAGAAATTTGGGTGTCTATAACTCCAAATTCAGTAACCACTTGGGCATAACCATTCGCAGGCTCTATTGATATTATTTTTCCTAGCAATGTATTGGGGTGCAAGGGTGTCTTATCGACCTTATCAATTTTTATTTTTACATAATCATTGACATGAAATTTGGCTACTTTAGGTCTGGATTGCTTCATTTTTTTGTTGTACTGTTCTTGCCTTTCTTTAATTTTTTTGCGTTTTTTGGAGCGAGAACTTTTAGTTTCTTTTGCTTGTTGCTGTTCGTTAGTTTGAATGTCATCTGTGCTGTTTTCATTTCTCAATGTTGGAGTTTGCTGGACATTCATTTCTACTGTTTCATCCTCACTGTGAAGCCTTTGTTGCTCATTGTTTATCTCTTCTTCTTGTTCCCCTTTGTCAGTATCTGTTTCTTGTACACTTGCCCGCATTTCTTCTCTCCATGGCTTGATACCTAACACTAGTTCATATGGTGTTTGGGCAACAGCACGGTGCACTGTAATGTTTTTCTTGTAGGCTGCTTCTCCTAACACTGTACACCAGTTGTTATAACTTTCTTTCTTCTCTGTAAGAATATTTCGAATGTTTTCCTTTATTGTTCTATTATTTCTCTCGACTAGTCCTTGGGTAGTAGGTGTGCGTGGAGCTCCATGCACTTGTTTTATGTTATTGCTCTGACAGAAGCTGGACATCTTTTGATTTTTAAATTCTTTTCCGTTGTCGGAATGCAACTTTTTAGGAAAACCCCACTGCCAAAATAGCTGGTTTAAACAACTTATAACTTGTTCTGTTTGCTTGGAAATTAATGGAAAAAGCCACGAGAATTTCGTGTGATGGTCTGTGATGTGTAAAATCCATTTATGTCCCTCGCTGCATGAACATGATAACCTTCTCATATCTATCAAGTCGATTTCCAGGTGTGAAAGAAATTTATTTGCGATGATGGGGTGTACCACTGGTTTCTTCAGATGGTCTGCAACGGATTTTTGTTGTTCATGAATGCTGCAAAGAGATACAAATAGTTTCACAACTATTTGGGGTATCTCAGCATAGTTATTTTTTATATAATTTTCAAGTTTGTCTCGTCCGCGGTGAGCGATGGCCGAATGACTGTGACACAAAATTTCATGGAGTTCTCTCTTTGGAACAACGTATTTTTTTAAGAAGAGAAGAGGGGAGGGGAGGGCAAATTTCTTGCTTTTTTTTGTGTGTGTACTATTATTCTTTTTAGACCCCCCCAAAAAACCAGGCCCCTATTTTTTAAACTACACCCCATAAATAAAAGCCCTTTTTAGACAGTTGATAAATAACCTAGGTAAAAAAAAATTACCTAGTTTAAATATTATGAACTAGGTGGAAAATTTTAACCTGGGTTTAAAAAAATTTGACCTGAAAAAAATTCCAAACTACAACATAGATATACTAAGGAATAGATTTTGGAATCATTGTTAAGTTAGTAATCAAATACAGTTTAGCAACGATTGTTTTTGAAGCAGATTATTACTTGAGAAACAACATATTTTAACCATAGCTTGCAATTGATCAACACTTCAGGGCACAAATCTTGATGGTTGACCACCTTGGGACCTTCATAAGCCATGGGGGCAGAAAAGCAACAACAGAAAAAAAAAAGGATTTTCAGAAATTAAATCAATCTTACTTGAAATCTTTCTATAACTGGTTAGGGCTCATTAGAACTTTGCTCTGACAGTGACAGCTGCTAACAAACCATACAAGGCTGGCACTTACTCTGCTGCATGATCCAGCCATTAACAAGTTTAGGCTGTGGTGGAAGATCCAGAAGCTCGATAAACAGAAGTGGACCAATGGCACTAAATGCTCTCAGGTCCACAACGTCATCATCCTCCTCCTCTTCATCGTCCAGCCCACTCTCCAGTGCTGTTACAGCTTCGTCAAGCACTTGATCGGTTGACCCAGGTTTGTCTTCACCTCCTTCACCTACCGTAGTAATGAAAAAAACAAATCAAATTTAAATCACACTGATCAGCCATAGCTATTTTTCACAAGGGTCTAAACTAATAATTCTTATAATTACTTCTCTTACAGCAGCACCTGTTTTTTCTTTATGCTCTATATACAATAGGGTGCAAAAGAACTTACATGAGAAAACAAAGGACTATGAAAAAGGGGGCTGCTCTAATCCAACTGTACATGGAATTTCTGAAGGGGAAAGGCTCATGAGAATGAGATGACCCACATAAACCTTCTGGAGAAAGTTATAATAGAAATAACAAAAAACTTGATCATGTTTGAGAGGTGGCCAGGCTAGATAGATTTGCAGGAGGCAAGTGCCAACACCCAACTAATCCATTCATCACTCCCAGATAAAGAAAGAGAGATCATAGGTTTGAATTCTGTTCAAGCCTGACCTTTTTCAGGCCACAAAACCATGATTATCTCTCTTTTTTAAAAATATTTCTATTGAAGGTTAAACAATTATTGTTGCAACATGATCTGCTCACAGTTGACTTCATACCTCAATTAGCAGAGCAGAACACAGCACTGGTACAGCAAAAGATATGGGTATGAATTTTGCTAAAGCCTAAACTTTTCAAGGCTACAGTGCATAACTGCAAGAAGGTGTCTCTTAATAATGATGTCTTTAAACCTTTCCCTTGAAGGTCAAATTATTGCAATTGTCTTTATGAGGTTTCATATATTATTAAATTCCCAAAAAATAATTTTATTACCTTCTTGGTCTCTTTCTTTAGCTTCTCCTTCTTTGTCTTGTTGAGTCTCATTATCACTGAGCTGACTTCGAACACTCTTAGCACTGGCTTTGCGACTACGACTACTTTTACCACTGCTGGTTCTTCCACTCTACAAAGCAAATATAAAATATATTCACCTCTCAGCCACAATAAATTAGTATAGCTTGTTCTGTACATGAAATGTACTGAGTAAGAACCATTTAGTTATACAAAACATATCAGAACATATATTACATCTATTTACCAGTGCAAATTACACAATTCCAGATTTTGATTAGCTGAGAAACAATAGGAAATTATCTAAGCCAATGCTATCAAACTTTCTAGATTATGATTAGCTGAGAAACAATAACAACTTTTCTAAACCAATGCTATCAAACACATTATTACCGTGTACAGCTCCTCATAATCCAATACAATTAATTAGCATTAACAAAATATACTCACCTTTTTTCTGCTTCCTTTACTTCCACGGCTGGCTTGTGAAGCAGATTTTGGTGGTATAGCCTCCAGTGAGTCCTCTGCTCTTTCCTTGTCAATTCCATCATTACCTTCACCTGTCTGTTGAAACACAACTGACTTGAAAAAGTCTTTAATATCATTCTAACCAATTATGGGTCACATCTAGTTGATGAGAAAAATGCAAGTTGAAGTTGAAGTTCTAACAAGAAAACACTACCCCATCTGGATCAGTTTCTTCTGCTGGAGGTGCTTCTTCCACCATTACCTCTGGTGGTTTAACTTTGATCCTGGGGTGAAATGACTTGGACAGGGGAGAGAGATGGTCATATCTGGTGTACATAACACGGACAGCCACATTCCCAATAGAAAGGACTCTTGGAATTTCCATTGTAAATCCCATCTTTTCAAATGAGAAGGATTTAACTCTGGGAAAAGAGACAAAATACAAATTAATAAAAAAAAACATTAAAAGATGATCTTCAAGGATCTTCATAGAAATGAATGCACTTCAGAGAGTAGCATAGAGTAGTGTATAGTAGAGTAGAGTATTGTAGAGTAGAGTAGCGTAGCATAGAGTAGCATAGAGTAGCATAGAGTAGCATAGAGTAGCATAGAGTAGAGTACAGTAACAGTAATGTAGAGTAGAGTGGAGTAGAGCAGAGTAGTGTAGACTACCATAGAGTAGAGTACAGCACAGTACAGTAGCGTAGAGAATAGTAGAGTAGCGTGGAGTAGAGAAGGGTAGCAAAGAGTAGAGTAGAGTAAGAGTAGCGTTATAGAGTAGAGAATGATGCGACTGAGATGGTTCAATCAGCATCAGGTTCAGTACTTACAGGCGGTCTGTTCCAAACTTACAGGCTGTAGATGTTTATCCATGTAGCATTATACAAAAATGTTAAAGGGAATTTTGTTTAGTTTTTAATAATATCATGCTCCAAGGCCTTGTTGGGTCAATGCCAACAGTTCATGTAGTGTATTTCAATTGTTCTGTGGACTGGTGATATGGTAAAGGTAAAGAATCCGATCCTACCGACACGTCGGCTGACGTGTTGGTCGACACACCACCAACACACAACCGACGCGTCGTTCGACACACTACCGATGCGTCAGCCGACTCACCACCGACGAGTAAGTCAACACACTACCGACACGTCAGCCGACACACACTACTGATGCATCGATCAAAAAATTTAGCTTTTCTAACTGCTATTTTGTAACTTCTTTCAGTTGGAAGCAAGAACAACTTCATAAGAAAAGACGATAACTTGAAACCTAAACAGCTGCCATTTTGAAAATGAAACACTAGTACCTAGGTCTTCTCATTGTTTTTTTCAAGGGTCGGTTATCAAAGGGCCTTAGCCGACAAGTTAATCACTTGTTTATTTATTTTCATCACAAGATTTGGAAGTTAAAAGTCTTTATTTTTTTACCAAAGGGAGTCGGCCTATAAGTTAATCACCTATGCACCTGTTAATGTCCCTGTTCCGTGGGAGTTTGCTTTTGTGTTATACAGTATAGCCGATTCATATTATAGCACCCATATGAATGAAAAAAGAAAGCCACACATCGTTTGGCGTAATGTGGGGGAACACAACCTTGCGGTTGGCATGGGAAGTGACTTTGATTTGCATGACCTTTTAAAGCCTCGCTTATAACCAGCACTACCGCACTGGAATCCGACAAGAGTATCGGCAGGTCAACTTGATCATAATAACAACAGCAAGTACGCTGACATTTCAAGCCTCACTCATCATCTCCAGCACTACCGCACTGGAAATGGACTTGAAGAATAAATAGCTAGGGATAATTTATAGGCAAGAATAATTGACGTGCGGCTGACATGCGGCTGCCAGATACGAAAACCCTAAAAAAACCCTTTAGGAAAAAATAGGGAACCTACTCTGCATCGAAGGTCTGAGTGCACTACCCCTGCAGATGGGGCCAATCATATACCGGATGGATATAAAACATAAGTGTATGTGTGTCCATTGAGCAGAGAAGGATGCCTTGAATTAGCGTTCTATAGAGGCTTTAGGAAGAACTCCTGCAGGAACTTGACCTTCTGGATAACTGCTTCAGGATCAGTAACAGTTAAAAGTCTTTATTGATCGTTTTTGCTTTTTTTTTCACCAAAGGGAGTCGGCCGACATATTGATCACCTGTTTATTTTTGTTAAATGACCAACTCAATAAAGTTTACCTAATAAAGACAAAGTCCCGGCCGACAGTCAGCCAACACGTTGGCCGACTGTCAGCCGACTGTCGGCCGACACGTTCGCCGGCGTGTTTGCTGAAGTGAGAACTGGGTTCTTATAACACTTGTCGTAATGGGAACTGGGTTCTAATGACACGAAAAACAAGATGGCGGTAACAAGTACATTTCTTAATTCGATATCCTAGTGAAAGTTTTCTGTCGAAGACATTTCAGTTCATTTTGTAAAAGGTATGTTTAGCATTGCAAAAGTTCAACAAGGCACTGACACGCCACCGACGCACCACCGACACACCACCAACGTATCTTGTATGTTATAAGTTCAAAGAGTGGTCAACACATTTGTCGCCAGTCGGCCGACAGTTGGCCAACAGTCGGTCGACTGTGGGCCCACTGTTGATCGACTGTCGGCCGACTGTCGGCCAACACGTCGGTGGGATCGGATTCTTTACCTTTACCAAAAAATTAAACATACTATTTTCTAAATGCAAGATACCTTGGGTTCTTGGCTATGTTTCCCCATACACAAACTGTCAGATTTTCTGAGGCACTTGTAAACTGCAAATTTTGTGTATCAGGATCTACATCACCAGAAGCATTCTAAAAAAGTATCATGAACATAAATTAAAAGAAAATCCATGAAATTCTATTCATGGCTTTGATTAAGTGGATCCTGATGAAAATCCCAGTGATGTCAGCAAGATCCTGTTGGGATTCCCACCAAGATGGTGGATTTAACAAGGGTAAGAGGGATCATTATAGCCTCCTACACAGATGCTCTTCGACCTTGGCATGCAACCTTCCTCCCTCACGAACGTCTGCTGAAGCCAACAGTATATTCCTTCCCTTTTGTTTGTGCACAACCTGATCAAGGCTGCAGACTCTACCCCAAAGGTGGACTGGAGGTCACGTGAAAATTTCTTTAGAGCCTATCATGGCCGGTTTATTGGGTAATAAAAAGCTAATAATAAACTGAACAGGCTCCCTTGGGGCGAGAAGAAAAATGCAAAATGTTGGGCTGTCACATATGTCAGTGTCAATGCTTTGAAAGTGAATATGCAGCTTTTCTAATCCAGTTCGCATTCGAAGATTTACGAACACTTCATCTTTTTCATGACAAAATAAACTATAGTTTCTTGAGGGGGATTTAACCAGATCATTGTAATTATGTCTCACACACTCGATGAAAGGACAATATTATTATAATAGCTTAGTATTTTGCCACCATTTTTTAAGTTCCAAGCAGACTTTCTGCAGGCTTCCAGTATTTGAGCCAGGATTTGACAGAAACAAGCCATGTAAACCAATGTCTGTGTATAAACATGTGACTCCATTACTTTTCTTCACGTATTTCACGTAAATAGTTGCAATGGATTTACAGTCAAACTAAGTGTAGCGTACCCCTTAAGATTGCATTAATGGACTGATTATTTGAAACTTGAACCCGCTAGTCGTTTCAAGAATGCAATAATGAATTGATTATTTGAAATTGAACTCGCTCGCTCAATTGAAGAATACGGCTAACAGGTTCTGTTTTCGAAAAATCAATTCAGTGTTGCTACTAGTAAGTTTCAAACCTACTAGTCTTTTCTAGAATGTAATAGTAAATTGATTTTTCGGAAACGGAACCTGTTAGCCGTATTCTTCAATCAAGCGAGCGAGTTCAGTATTCGAATAATCAATTCATTATTGCATTCTTGAAACGACTAGCGGGTTCAAATTTCAAATAATCAGTCCATTAATGCAATCTTGAGGGGTACGCTTCACTTAGTTTGACTGTAATGGCCACAGAAAGGTCATGCTGGAATCCGGGCAAGTCTCTTGCACACTTCTCTGGGTCCAAGGTCCCCAGCTTTAATCGGAATGCATGCGAACAAAAAGGGGGGAATGTGTCCTTGTCTTCAGCAGACATTTGTGGGGGAGGAAGATTGTGTGACAAGCCACAAAGCCTCTATGTAGGGGATTGTCAATTACCTGCAGTAGATTCATAGTGGCCTCGTCCAGTTTATAGCTGATCAGCTCTTGAAGGTTAAGCACAGACTGCAACAGAGTAAAAAATATATTTTTTATTTTAATTATAGTTATTGCACTAGTCTAGCTTAACCAGGTCAGTATTGGGGAATATTGATCATTAGTCCATAAACATGGGAATGCATTAAAAGAATAAGACCAACATTCTCCAGTAAGTCAATCACTAGTTTGATCAAGTATCTGATATTATAATGGTTCTTTTAAAATTCTGCTGATGAATTTACACACACACAGTGTCCACCCACCAAATGCTATTCTTGGTTTTCATGCGGCGTAACCATATTCCAAAATTAAACGTTAGGTTTCCTTCTGAGGTTTTAGTTTCATCAGATAAAAGACCCTATAGGAACTTGACATTACACAATCTTTTAGCTTGACTGAGTTCTTCTTATTGTAATAGAACATGTTTGAATTTCCAAGCTTTTGCGTCACGTGACATGAAAATGGCGGCCTCAGAAGGCTGTCGCAGAGGTCAGAAGAAGAGTTCTTACCTATTTGCTAACTAAATAGTGATGGCACTAAAAGAAGCATTTATTTCAATGTGTTGGATCTCTAGCGCAATTATGTTTTGGTTCAATAGCAAAACTCAGTGACAGATGTTTCTGTTACTTTACGGCTACCATGTTTGTGTCTCTCCGAAGGGAACAAACATGGCGTCTCCATACAAAGCTCTATAAATTTGGGTGACACACTTCTGGAAATAACATGTGAATGAAAAACAGCAGAGGCCTGTTCCTTGGCAAGGTTGTTTATGTATCAATTACCTATCGTATCCCAGATTCTTGACTTTATTCACTGAATGGTTGCAATTTTTAGTTTTGATCACATGGCTGGTGAAAACCGGGAATAAAACGGAACAAGATTTCTATGGATCTCTAGGGGTAATGCAGCATAAATACCTTGAAGATTGTTGCAAAGTAAACAAACAGTAACAATAACAACAATTCTCATATCTCTACGAAAGTTAGTATATGCACTGTGATTGGTCAATTTAGTGGGGCAATAATCTCCTGCATGGCCCGCTAAAATTTGAAATATCTTTGTTACCAAACTGTTGCGTTATTTATCACCAAATTTTTCTAACTTCTATAGAAAGTAAAAGTTCAAAACTTTCTTTTACTTTTAATTGAGTACTAAAGCGAGCTAACGACTTAAAAATGATTTCAAATTGACTCGTTTTGCTTTCGGCCTTCTTCAGAAATTTGAAATTGCACAATAGAGATACAATAAATATCTTACAAACCTCGGCTTTTCGGTTTGTACCGTAAGTTACGGATCTTTGTTTTTTCCCCTAAGATTTGTGGCCTGCGCGTTTGGCCCTTGGGCCATAAATCGAAGGGGGAAAAACTCAGTCCATAACTTATGGTGCGGACAGGCCTCGAACTCAGTTAATTAGTAAAAGTTATGTGTTGACCATTTTAATATGGAAAAACAATGCAACATATTTTACACAACAATGTCCCTACAGGGACATTCTGTTGATACAAACAACAATACCTGTTTAAGCCTTTGAACCTCATCTTCTGTGAATCCTTCTTCTTCTGAATTGGATATAAAATTCTCCAGCTCTCCAATAAGCTATTAAAATACAAGCAGGGCAATAACATTTGAAGTAGGCAGCTGGTTTGAGTAGAGTAACCGACTGTATCAACCAGTTTTGAATGCATTTCTCTTATATTACTTTAATTTTTGGGTGAAAAGAGCTGACTTTTATGGACGAAGTAGGCGACGAGTTTCGTCGGCCGTTGGTGCTTAATGAAAGCCCTGACAAGTAAATAAATAATTAATAATGGTAATTGAACTGAGTGGAATGCAATTTGATCTGAAGTCATGTGTGATTTTAAAATTTCGAAATCACAAGACACTAAAATTGTACTCCACTAAGTTTAATTGCCACTTTATTAGATCGATTTTGAAATTGCACCATTTTATTACGCCCTTAAATTCTAGATTTTAGTGTATTGTTTCAGTATAGTAGAGCTGGTTTGTTAAAAACAGCAGATGTCTTGTGACAAAAACTCGTTCGAGCATAATAAAGGATCAAGCAGTTCTGATGTGAGAATAAAACAGTCTACTTCGTGCATAAAAGTTCAATTCTTGTCACCTGAATCATTGTAAAAGGCCTTCCTTTCTTCTGCGGTTGAAGCTGAGACATTTAGTTGTCTTTGGAGAATGAATTTGAAGGTGCAGCTAGAGGGGGTAAGTGTAATTCTGCGATAGATTTCTTCTGAGGTGTACAATGTTTTGAGTGCACAATGCCCAGTGGATAGTTTTTTCCCCTTTAAATCCCCATTAAGTGGCACTCTGCATGATTTTAAGGGACTCCAGCTTGTTATTATCTGTGAGCATCATTTTTGACCTTGGCGCAAAACTTTATACTCAAGACCTTGTCAAGTTCTTGCAGCACCATTTGTCTCGAGATATTTTCAAGATGGCAGAACTGGCACCAGCTTTGTGGAGCGGGGCATATTTTGAGTTATGTCCAATTCACAGTGACAGAGTTGAGCTCTTGTATTGCTTTGTTTGAAACTCACCAGAAACCAGGAAACATTTCATGTGCTGGAAATAATTTTTCTCCTTCAACAAGACATATGTTCTTTCAAATCGTCATTTTGCTTGGACATCTTATAAATTTGACCGTACATTAATTAGCATAATTAATAAGCATTATGAAATTCACTAGGAAGAATAATGATTTTCATTATTGAGCATTCAAAACTGCAATAATTTATGTTTTTCTATTTAACTGTCAGTCATGATTAACTAGATGACTTTTACTACCGTGACCACTACATAACACAGTTTCTCTTTATGATACTCAACCTCTTCTCTGCCTATATTTTTGTTAAAATTTTTATTACTTATAAGTAGTGTATTATTTTGGGTACAAATAAAGATGTTGTTGTTGTTATTGGAAGAAAGACCCTGATTAGGGCTGGTCACCTGACCACCCAGAATCTGGGTGGTAAAAAATCTGTTGGGAGGGAGGGGTGGCAGAGTGTTTTGTTTGCTGTGAAGTTTCAAAACCTCAACTTCCCACACTATAGGGGGTTTGAAGTCAAATTTTGCCGATGAAGAATGCGACTTTAAAATATTTACTTACTAAAATATAGACTTCCACCAAGAAATTCAGCAGCAGAATGGAGCACAAACTTTTTGATGGTGAGCACATCTAAATTGTCACATACCAAATTGAAGTGAAACCAGTGCATCAGTCTCTTGCATCATTGAATTTGGAGGAAATTTATTTTCTTCTTTGTGCGGTATTTTGATTGTTAAAAAGTATTTTTGTCACATGCACGGCCAATTAGCCGAGTATAATTTCTGACTTGATTTATAGCAGTGCAGATTTACAGTTTTGCTGACATAAGGTAAGTGTCATATTTCATCTGCATCAGCCTTATGTAAGTTTGTATTTGTTGTTTAGACAGAAACACTGTTCAATTCCTTGGCAGAGGCAAGAATTACATTTTGTAAAGTGCTTAACGAAACATTGTTTTATTTAGTGAACAATGTGCCATGAGGTTAATTCAGGCAACAAGAAACATTGAAACAGTTTTCCTTCCTTTTAAAATAGCAGAAATAGTAAATCAAATTGAAGTTAGAAGTGATCCTTCCATGTGCTGAATATGGATAAATATATTTCGCTGGCCTGTGTAAAGCTTGCAATAGGACTGGAGAATTTCAAACATAATTGTGTGGCTAGTGATGACCTTTCTTTCGCTTTAGTTGAGATCAACAGAAATTATTCCTTGACTCTACCCCAGTGGAAGTGTTTGTGTCAAAGGGGGTCACGTGACCAGCTGCAACCAGGGTCTTTCTTCCAATCATCAAGGGAGGCAGAGGAGAGAGATTCTGGGAATGAGGTTGTATGATACTGAGCTGAAACTCTTTTCTGAAGTACTTTTTGTTTGATATCAGTCCTTTACAGCATACCGATATGCTGGGAATAACAAAAGCAACGGTTAAGTTCCTCCATGTGTTCACTTAGTTTTTATCAAACATCAATGCAATGTAGTTTCACTCAAAAAGTTCTCATTAATGATTCGATTTCATCAGAATAGTTTATTCATTACTACATTTCAACCTTTGTCATTTGTGAAAACAAGACAAAAATTGAAGCAATTTAGATAAAGGATAAATAGACACTTGGCGACACGCTGTCTGGCTGGATCGGGTGGTCAAAACTTTATTTCCTCAAGAAATATTCAATTTTGAATTTTGCAAACAGTTTAAAAAACAATCCTTCCCCTGAAAATATTTTGTCCATTACAAGTTTATAATTTATTAAAAACACTCTACGGGTCACTACCACAGACTATAAATTATTCATCACTAGTTCAGCTTCACATGCAGATGGTTATCTCTTTGTCATCTGTCTTTCACGAACCTTGTTTTATATCAAATGTTTTCAGAGTTGACCAAAAACACAAAAACTTAACAAAATTGCTTGGGCTTTTCTTCGCCTTCACAAATGAAAAAAGTTCGGTAACCTTGAAAGAACACAAAGTAACAACAATAGTACCAATCTTTGCACATTCGTCTTGCATCTGATTAAAGGCTACTAATGCTATTCAAATCATTGCGTAGTTTATAGGACTTGTTTTATAAATGTTTTGAACAGGCCACTAGTTAACATTGAACTTTAATGTCGTTTCTTGACCAGGTTTTGCCATTGTAAAGGGTGTTACCATGTGAGACTTAAGGGTACATGTATGAAATGCTAACAACATATTGCGATGCACGCAGTGTATTAGAGGGCGATTTATATGGAACACCTCTGCTTTATGACATATCTTTCAAAGATGGCGCAAGCAATCTATCTAAGCAACTTTCACAGATAGACAATACATTTTGGAGAAGAATTCAATTGAAATGTTTGGACATCATGTCCAATCAAAATGTGAAATTGGCTGGACATATTCAAAATTTGGTCGGACAATGTCCAATGACTGGCTGTTATTTCCAGCTCTGCATCTATCCTCTTGAGATGGCCATGAATTTGTTGTTGTGTGATTTTTGTTTGTTTATGTTTCACTGGATTTGGTATCACACAGATCTTGAGCAGATGTTGAAGGAAAACAATTAATATTATTGTTAATTGAAAATATTCCTGAAAATGGACAATGAAAGTGACCATGGTAAACTTCCCTTAAAGTAGGTCTAAGGTATGAAGGAACTCATAATCTTCATTCAGAAACTGTTTCTTATAAATTATAATTAAATTTGTCAATTGTTTTGAAAAACAAAACAACAACAAAGTTTTGGCAGTAACAGTTGCAAAATTAATAAAGCAGGCTATATTGTCAAACACTATAATTTAATAAAACAAAATTTATAACAAATCAATTTTAATTAATTTTATAATTTAATATTTAAAATAAATATTTCTGATTTCCAGTACCAGTAATGCTATAATGCCTAGTTTTATAGATGAAATAACTGAGAAACAATAATTTCAAGTACAAAATGAGAGAGTAAAAATATAATATTATATCAACTCGTTATTCACTTCAACAAGAAAACCTAACAAAACAATAATTTAGAAGCTGAGAGTAAACAATGAGAAGGAAAAATTTGGAGCATTTCGAATACCTTCAGAGTTTCTTCACTTTCACTGAGTACAACTGGAACAGACTTGTATTCTTTATCATTTCGCCAAAGGTTTATGTAAGTGTTGAGCTCACGTGTGTTGAGTGGATCAGGGTTTCCATCACAGAGCATGTACCTTTCCCACTGCAAACACAAAGTCATAATGTCCTCCAGTTATTTTACGGAGGGCAGCCCATTCAGTAAAGAGGCTGGTATCCATAGAGGAAACTACCTTCTTATATATGGTGAAATTAGTTGTCACTGATTCCCTCTACCACCCAAAACGAGTAGGAAATAAAAGTCGCATGTAGTTTTTTTTTAGACTGGTACGCCTTGCCTAGAGATGCCTTGTCACGACTAAATAACATGATCACAGATATGTAGAGGGAGAAATACAAAAACCAACCAGGTCTTCAGGAACACAGTGTTTGGCATAACAAGCAACTCCAATGATGCTTGTGAATATATCTCCTCAGCATACAGTCGTTGGGTTGGACAGGAGTGTTGGCAGGTCAAATGATTGCAGGACCAAAGCATGTGCAACTTTTTGGTACAATATGTGAAAATCCAGGAATTGTTTGCCAGATTCTGTCTGAAGCCCTAGGGCTAAGGGACTGTTTGTCAAATGGTAAGTGATGTTGCTTATCAAGCAGGTGAAGAACACTTTCCACAGACTTAAAGTTAGGCTAGCTACTGAAACTCAATAGTTTTTTTAGGCTAGCACACAATAGCTTCATCTAATTGGCTTTTAGAAAAGACTAAAAATAAAAAATGTGTCAAATATATTGTCCTTGATAATTTTCTTGTACTGTTTGATGAAACTTTCTACTCTCCATACATACACCAATATTGAGGAAATTAACTTTCCCTGTAACCAACCTTGGCCTTTGCACGCTCAACCTCCACTAGACTTTTAAGCTGCTGTGTATTATTTTCAATCTTTTCTTTGAGTTCATCTACCTCAGCCTGGTGCCTTGCACTCTCCTACAACAAGATCTTAAACTTAGCTTTAAATATCAAATTTATGTTATCTCTTTTTGTACTACAGTGAATAGAAGCTACAAAACTTACTAAAGATATTTTAAAATTAATAGCAAAATTTTTACAAACTGTGCACTCTTGCAAGCTGCTCTCGTAAAAAAGAAACAAGAGGATCAGTGAGGTTCTCAGGGCCTTGAGTGATCATACAAAAAAACAAGAGGATGGTTAGTGGATGGACAAGTTCTAACCTGTTGTCTTAGTCTTTCCCTTTCCTCTCTTTCCTGCCTCTCTCGTTCTTCCCGTTCCCTTTGTTCTTGTTCAGCTTGGAGTCTTGCCTCCTCTTAAAGCAATCGAAAGAGCTTCCGTCAAATCAAGTCCTCTAAGCTGTTGTCAGCCATGTTTGTACTGATTTTGAGCAGCACAAGAGGAGTATTGCATACTAACTCTTTAATTAAACAAACAAAGGAAGGACATTTTGAGCTTACCCTCTTCCCTCGCCTTTTTCTCTGCTTCTTCTTTTTTCAATTTTTCCTTCTCTGCCTTTGATAATTTGGGGCTCTTCTTTCCTTTACCAGCTGGTTTAGGAGGCTGCAATGAGCACATTAATAACCAGTAAAAGCGAGTGCTACTTTGTGTCGTTAAGAATCAGGATAACAAGCAAGCACTGAACGGAGTTAGATTTGTAGAGGACTTCACCCCTTACAACTTTGAAATCCGGAAAAAGCACTCCCGTTCATGAAAGAGGCGTTCGACCAAGGGAAGAAAGTATGATTTACAAGAGGAAAGCTTTTCATAGACAGTAATGCTGTACCTGTCGAATAACTGTTCATTAGTTGCTTATTTCGGAGCACAGTGATGCCGGTGTTCTTTGCGGTAAACACCAAGCGACTAATTCGCTTGAGTTCAGATGGCTTGTGCAAGTCACAGGTGCAAACTTTGTAAATTTTAGAAAACTTTTGTCAGTCTATCTTTCAATGTTCGCTTTCGTTTTAAAATGAATTTCGTGTGTACTAATTTTTCTGACCTTGCTTCTTAACAACTATGTGTCTCCAATAATAATTAATGCATTTTTAGGCTTATACAAACTGACGCATTGACTTGTTCCTTTAGGAAGCGTAACCAGTTTAATAGTATTGAACATTGACTATTTTTTGTTGTACAAACACTAATAGCATGCTACAAGTAGCAAGGAAATAAATTTGTTCAAAAAAAAGAAAAAGTAAAAGTAACAAATATAATAAAATTATTAATACTGCATAAATTTTCATAATGTTCAGGAATTGTGATGAACAATCATGATAATTTTTATCTTTAACTATTTATAATGTACATTATGTACATATTTATTTTGATGTTCAGCATAATAATGTGTAATTGGTATATCACAATCTTTCTGGTTAAAGATCATTAAATCAAATGATCAATATGCTAATGAATGTAGAATAAATACAAATTATAGAGTGAGTCTCTTAACTTTACCAAAAAATGAATATGAAACTTGGGAGACCCTCATGAGTTAAAAAAAATTATAAGTAATCAGAGTAATCAGATTGAAAGAAAGTTTATATTCAACATTCCAGTTCTTTTTCCACAAAAGATTGATCCTTAGTTAACTCACCATATCAATACAGGGATTACATATCAGTCAATCAAAAACTTTCCCCCACACGGGGCAAGTTCCCCTTGGAATAATATATTTACACATTCTCAATTTCCATATGGTCATTCAAATCCCTATCCCCCAGGCCAAAAATTCTCAAAGGCAAGACTGTTTTAAATACTCACCTCCTTTTTTGAGCCACAGCATTACAAAGAATAATTGTTGTCTTGCGATGTCCTCTTGTTTATCGTGATTTTGGGACAAATCCTCCTTAACCCTCCCAAATTTTGGGCTTACCTTGGTGTAAGAACCTGTGAACTCTTTCTTTGTTTTGTAGCTACTGTTAGG
>CM042751.1:7241667-7256105 GCA_022496165.2 Catalaphyllia jardinei
ATGCTATCCAGACATACATATTTAAAACGTCTATGGCTGAATAGCATAAATGTATGTACTCATATATATTTAATATTTTCTGTAGAGAAAATAAAGCTGATTGAGAAGAAAATGGATGGAGAGCACTGCGCAATTTGCTAGCATCGAAATGTACAGGCACAGAACGTTTTGGTCGTCATCTTAAATATACAATCTGCATTACTTCATCTCTAAGTGCAGCAGCAAGTATAATATTCGTGCAAGAACAAGACATGCATTTACTTTGAAAAGATATCGTGAAAAAAGGAAAATATCTCACCATCTTCCCGCCGTCTTGCAGGTATGTTTTCCACCGGTGCTTGGTTACACGGTGGAGAGAGACTGACAACTAGTTTACAGTCTTAAATGAATTTTATGACGGACATAAACAAACATGGCGAAAGGTGAAGGCACAAGAAGCGACGAGCAATCTGTGGATCTTGATCAGTACGCAAAAGATGCAATTGACGAAGTATTCAGCAAGGAACAGCAATCTTACGATGAATTTGTTCAGGGCTTTATGTTCTTGACGAAAGGTAAGGAACTTAGCGTGACCTTCCTTTTCATGACATCAACTCTGACTCACGTACGCTTGTGCAAGTGAGCTTGGAAGCTTTAATATCAGTCAATCAATATGTATTGGAAATTCTATTCATTTGGGAATTGTGTGGAAGAAAGAAAGACTACTTGTAATAATATTATTTGGCTATCTAACTGCATCAATTTATTTCAGGAAATATCTTTAACTTTACTAACAAGTAACAACAACAATTTACTCCAGTATACCAAGTACTCAAATGGGAATTTCTTTTTTTTTAGATAGAATGTACTTTATTTCGCCTTCTTTCATTAAAACATATACATTGATAATTACATAATACCTCATAAGGCAGGAGATCCAGCAAGCTCTAATGAGCTTTAAAGAAGATCTCAGCAGTATTATAATACAATTTACTAAGATAAATTATAGAAGGCGGACTAATTTAAACTAATTACATTGTAAGTCTCATCTTACTAATTAAACTATATTTGTTCTACACTTCATTATAAGGTTGATTTTGAATTTTCCATTTGAGTACATGGTATTACCTGAAATACAATAAAGCTAAAATAATGTAATTACAATAATTAAATTGATTAAATTATTGTAATTTTTCTGTAATCCATGTGTGAATGGAAATTCTGCATACCTGCTAACCCCCAGAGTACAAAAATCTGGAGACCTCTAGAAATCTTTGCATTGTGAGAATATCATTAAAGACAATGTCCAGGAATAACCTTCAAAAATCACCCAAAAGGCATTCCGAGAGACCGGGAGATTTAATGAAAAACTTGGAGACCCCCAGGAAAACCAGGAGAGTTGGCAGGTATGATGATACTGTTAGTCAGCAGTAAGTCTACAGATATGGGGGTCAACATTATTAAAAATTAAAAATTTTTGATCTATCACCTGAAACATCAAAATAATATTTCTACTTCATTCAAATTACAGAAACAACAAGTTCTAAGATTTTTTTGGGTTTGGGGAATTGTTTGTCTGCCAGTGTCAATCTGTGAATTATGATCTACAAGATGAAATTCATTTACCTCCTTTTTATGTGAGGGGTTCTTTATTGCATTCAAAAAAATCAGCTTTCATTAGGGTGAATTTCCCTGTCACCACAGGTAGCCCAAGCTCTCTGGGCATCGTCAACATGACATTTTGCTTAATAGCGTTATTATAAGAGTTTGTATGGGAAATACATAGATCATACGGAATAGTTCAAAATAAGGGAAAAAAATAATAAAATCAACTTATCTTTTCTTGTTGTGTGTATAACTTCTGTTTTCATGGTGTTTAGAGGCGTTTTAGAGCGATTCTAGTGAGATTTAGCTTCTCTGTATTCCTCTCTATATATTATTTGTCAAGGTAGGGCACTCGAGTGGTGGAGCCCAGCAGATCGCCAGAAGGAATCCAGCCATAAATTTGTCCCAAAGGATCTGATCGGCTCAAGATTCTTCCTAGAGCAACATTAATTGATCCTCTAACCATTGCTTCTCTTTATGGAATTAAAACATCTGCCAAGGAGCAATTTTAGCGTGCAGATCTAACAAGGCTTTTCCATCAGTAGCCGTCGAAAGATGTGTTGACTCTATGTTGCGTGCACCGACCGTTTGAAATTAGCATAACGATGCGACCTTTGGTTTCAAATTACTTGCTAACCCGGTGGGAGAAGGTAAGATATGTATAACAGTTGCGGTGAACATTATCCCTTCTCCCACCAGGCTAGCAGGTAATTTGAACCCAAAGGTCGCGTTGTTATGCTAATTTTAAACGGTCGGTGCACGCAACATAGAGTCAACGCATCTTTCGACGGCTACTGATGGAAAAGCCTTGTTAGATCTGCATACTAAAATTGCTCCTTGGCAGATGTTTTAATCCCATAAAGAGAAGCAATGGTTAGAGCATCTATTAATGTTGCTCTAGGCGGAATCTTGGGGCGATCAGATCTTTTGGGGCGAATTTATGGCTGAATTTATGGTGGGCTCTGCCACTCGAGTGCCCTACCTTGAGGAATTATATATAGAGAGGAATACAGAGAAGCTAAATCTCGCTAGAATCGCTCTAAAACGCCTCCAAACGCCATGAAAACAAAGTTATAGACACAACAAGAAAAGGTAAGTCGATATTATTATTTTTTCCCCTTATTTTGAACTTTTCCGTATGATCGATGTATTTCCCATGGAAACTCTTATAATGACGCTATTACGCAAAATGTCATGTTGACGATGCCCAGAGAGCTTGGGCTACCTGTGCTGTCACTGCTCTGTCATGGCTCTGGCGAATATGAATTAATATATTTTGTTTGATTCTATGTGCTACCAGCTGACACCACTCAGATGTATAACTGGGTACCAATCAGCAATCTTAATGGTGGGGGTAACCCTGCGATGGACTAGCACCCCATCCAGGAGAGATTAGAAATACTCCTAGTCACTTCATGCTATAGAGGGCAGGATAAGCTTCTGATGCCAGACCATTTGATTGGCTCATATGTGTACTGCTAGCAAGGATTAACTAACCACGGTTCTAAACAACTCCATTTATTATGCCAGCTTTCTGTCATTTGCTGTACTTTTCACAGGGGAGGTTGAATATTAGGGTTCAAAATCTAAATTACAGCAAATTGTGTTAGTGATATGATTAACAGTTATCCCTTACAATCAAACAAAGATATTTACCCAGTGGCATCTTGCAGTTTCTTGCAGTTCCTCATACTAGCAAGTGATTCAAGTTGTGTAATCTTGTCTATGATGTCACCTAACAAATTCTAATAATTAATTCTAATAATTATTATTACAAATTGCTGGCATTACAATATGCAGACGTTACCTTTCAGTTACCTTTTTAGAGTACAAAAGTAACATAATACTTTTTAATTACTTGGGGTTTTCTGGCAGATGATGTCACTGGAATGACAGCTCAGAGTTCTCACAGCTGTCATGCTGACAATATTATCCAAAATGGTATAACAAGTCATGATATGAACTTGAAGGCTAGTAACGATGTTACCCTCCAGAATTCACTGTCACAAAAGAGTCAGGAAACAGAAAATGACAATATACCAGAAGAAGTAAGTGTCATGCTAAGGACCAAATAAATATACTTCCAGTTTCAAAAGAACGTTTGAAAATTATTACCGGTAATAGTAAGGAACTCAAACTGTTGCTGGACATGTGACATTTTTTTAACATCTTTTTCATTGAAGGCTCTAATCATATTAGCGGGAATATTTAGGGTTTTTAATACACTGCAAAAATGCAAATCTACAGATCTTGTACTTTATATGAAAAGCCTTCATTCTATAGTCACTAAAAAATGTAAAAAAAGTGCTAGTGTCCTTGCCTTGTCTTGTCTTGCTGGTTTTATAAATATATAAATTGTCAGTTTTGCAAATTCAATATCATTTGAATGAATTAACAGTTTGCAGAGTGCAGGAATAGCTCGTCGAGTGTTCACTGTTAGGTATTAATTATTTTTGTACCACTGTAAGTTGTGATTTCCATGTCATTATTCATTTCAAACTTTTATTCCCCGTCTATTAAAAGCTGTTATTTGAAAATCAGATGTATTCAAATATCAAATATCAATATTTAGATTAATTTGTAAATTCCATCAACTTGGTAGTTAAAAATGTTTGTACAACAATTAATTACAGGTACTGGGACCTGGTTCAACAGCTGTCCCTATCCTTATGCGAACAGCTGAATCATCTAGTGGAGCAGTCCTTCAGGTATTCTGACCTTTTTGTTACAAGATATCTAAACATAGTTTTGTGGCATAGGCCAAAAGACTTACACTGTATGCCTTTGTTTCTTATAATATAATGTTCTTTCAATTTTCTCTTTACAGGTTGATAATTTTGTCGACTGTGAGGATGAGGTGAGCGATGATAATGATGATGATAGTGCAGAGGAAGACAAAAAGAAGCTCCACTCTTTTCTGGAAGATGACATTCTCTCATCTAATTATTCCCCTTCAGTTCTGGCAATCTCTAATTCCTCAAAGAACCAAGAAGTGGAAGAATCAAGAATTAGTGATTCAGATCATGAGGTTGATTTAGAAAATGAAAGACTGAAAGCAGCCAAAGAATTAGAAATCTGTTATCTTTCAGGTACACAGATTTGTTGTTGTTGACTGTTTTATTTTCCTTGTAAATATTTATAGTCTGTTCTGTGCCCTGGTGCCTGTTTCTTGAAAGCCCTGGAAACTCTGCAGGCCCATAACCCCGCTTTTTCTAGCTAGTCTCTGTCTAAAAAAAAAACAGAGAAGTGGATATGCCTGAAACGTCTTGGAGGAAGGGAACCTCTGTTCATATTAAGAATAAAACAGCTGAGTAATTGTAAGGTTTGAGATTTTTCTATGGCTTTTAATCATGGGCACGAAAAGTTTCTGGGGCTTTCAAGAAACAGGCCCCAGGTCACAGGTTGTTCATGTATTGATGATTTACCCCCCCCCCCCCCAGGGGGGACTCCTATATAAAACCGGCCAGGATTGGACCTCTTGGGGTGAAAACATTTCAAGCAACATCCCCAAAACAGGGTCTTGGTTCCTCTTAGGGGCTCATTTTAACATTTCCAATGATCAACCCATCATTTTTATATGGAAGTTTCTACCCTGGCCTGTAGCTCATGGTTTCTCCATGCCTAAAGCTTAAATTAAGAAGGGATTTAACCACTGACTACTAATTATTTTATGTATGTAGCAGACGTATCAACCCTTCCTGGGGAGGTTGATGATCATGAAACAGCTGAAAAACAAGGTGAAGTGGATAAAATTAATGTGACTGTGTTAGTGTACTTAACTAGGCAATGTAAGGTGTATAAGTTGACCATTGTTTATTCCATATATTGTTTAACTTGCACAAAACTTTAATACAGCAAGTATTGCCCATGCAGAGGATTACTGAAAGTTCAGTGTTTGTGAAGAAGAGCTCCTAAAATAAAAGACTTTTATAGGGCCCATGCTAGAGTTCAGAGCCTTGTACAGCTATGTGAATAGAGAACATAAGATAAAAAAATGACTAAAGCAACTGTCAATCAACTGTCAGCTGGCAGTTTACTAACCAGTTATCGACAAGCTGCTAACATGTTGCCGACAGGTTACCATTTTCTAAACCAGACAGCTCGTTGTATAATTAAGACATGAGCAACAGAGAAGTAAATACTCTCAACAATTGAAAACAGTTCAAGAAACCCAAAAGCAAATTAAAGGCCTCTGCTCTCTGTCCCTTTGAACTCTAGGAACAACTACCAGTTATGTAGTGAAAGAGACAAGAAAAATAGCATGCCAGGGCATGCCTTTGGCAAAGTATTGAGAACACCTAACAATGAGTCATGTGCAACTGCTATTTTCATAAGTCAAAACAGGAAGAAAACTACATGTTGTGCAAAGTTTGTTCGATAAAGAAACTTAGTAGATAATTTCATTATTGCACGAAAAAGTACAGTAACTGAAACTTTCATATGTTTCGAAGGCTGCTGCCTCTTCATCAGTGAATAAAAAGCAACTGCTATTTTCATAGACAAATTCTTATAATTAATGCAGATCAGGTTGTAAAGATCCTGTCCATTTTGGTTTTCTTTCATTTCAGATACTAGCTGTGCATGTGAAGTAGTTGTAAGTCCCAACATAAGACAACTTCAGATTTCTACAAGAATCAATAATTGTGATAAAAGGAATGATGATCAGAATAATCTCAGTGAGGTACTGTTAAAATGATCCCGTCTTTATACTTCACATTGATTATTTAGATTTATAAATTTATTTGTACCCTTTACATAACACTGCTCCATGATAGTGTCATAAATCCCTCAGATATTAGCCCCATCTTAAAAAAAGGTATTTATTTTCCTAAATAACTATATAATAATTATGGTAGTGGCTAACTTGGAAGATCTTAGTCTTGAAAAGTTAACCCAAACTACAGGACTGATGTAACAAGATAAAACAGTTCTTTTCTACACGTTACTTGACATTTTTTTCTTTTTATGCAATGCAGACTATGGTAAATTTATACTAAAACAATTAGACTTCTCGCCCTCGTTTTCTACAAGTGATAGTTGACTATCTGCCCGTAGAAAACTTGGGTTCATAGTCTAATTGTTAAACAGATGCATGTTTAGAATGTTAGCAGTCTCTTTTTTTCCTAGCATGTGATGAGCAATAAAGCCTCGAGCCATGAGCTGTGACGAGTGCAGCTCAGTCAGTGTAGGAGTAAGGTGGTCTGAGGGCAGCCTTGATGATGTAGATGCCAAATCTGTAGAATGTTACATTTTTCATTTCACATAAGCAAGCCCACTGTACACAGTGTATGATATTACTAACAACATAACCATCTAGTTGAGTTTTTTGTTTTATTCACAGGAGCATGTTGGAAGTGATGAAGTGCAACCATTTACACTCGATACAGACTTTGATTATGATGATGTTGCCTTGACACCTAAGTTCAGTTTTGTACCAAAGCATACATCATGACACTTCAGAGATATCAACCTTTGACCATTATTGAGATCCATGACCTTGTCAAGTCCATTAGTCATTTAAAGCATTCTGGTTTTGAGACTCCCCAACCCTTTCAGAATTTCCTTTATGACCTTCCATAGGGTGTATATGGATATTTTTTTCTGGATGGGCATTTACTGTGATAACATACTCTACTGACTAGTCAATTCCAGAAATACACTTTTCATGCTTGACTGTCATGCCTAACAAAATGTTTTGACAAGCTTACAAGCAAAGAAAGTACAATCTTGTTGTAGTTGTTTTACAACTGGATTTTCCCTGGGATTATTGGGCATTAGTTGGTATAGTTGAACCCCTATAAAGTGTCCACCCTTATAAGGTGACCAGTAATCGAAGTCTCAATGAAGGCTTTTCTATTGTTTTTACTTCTATCAAGCAGCCAACCCCTTTTAATAAGCAGCCACTATCCATTTCCCCAAGGGTGGCCATTTTATAGGGGCTTCACTGAACTATTTTGCCCTATTTTTTTTCTCAAGAATTGACTAATGCATCAATTGGCCAAAAAAGGTCTTTAACTGACTGCCACTGTATATACAGCCATCAATTATATTTATTTATTACTTGTTTTTTATGTACTATACCATTCCATCCTACCTTTTAATAAAAATGTAATTTTTTTGTCTGCTAGTCACACAATGAAAAGATTTACGGCAAATGTCAAGTTGTTGAAAATAAAGTGTGGTCATTGGAAGATGTGAAATTGTGATCTTGTAGTGTAAATAGTGTAAATATCTGGAACTTACTTTGGTTTTCTAGGCAACTGTTTATCAGTACTGAAAAAATAAGTATTTACATAAGCACTTTTCTTAATGCTCTAACTTCTAAAAGAGCTTGTTGCCTTGCCTTGTGTCACGCACCTCCATAACTCTGAAATTCAAAATGCTCTGATTTCCAAATGAAGAATGCTATAGAGCTCTAAACTGGTAAACAGATATAAATATGCCACCTTGTATGCCTGATGAGGATAAAAACTTTGGTGGATCTTTAGTTTTAGATTTTAGAAAGTGATGACGTCACATGAAAATGATCTACAGCAACATTGCTTGAGGTGTCATTCTTCTAAAGTAAATATAGGGAGTGTGCCCTTTTGGAATGTTTTTGGGAATCCGTGACAAGAGTATTACGATATGGTCTACAAGAGAGGATTAAGCACTGAGGGAGAAGAAAGCTAAGTTAAATAGTGTCATTCTTACTTCTATTAGTACAGTCCTTACAAATCCAGTTTCCAAAGGTTTCTCAAATAGACCAATTTCCTTATATTAAAATTAAGTCTAAAACAATAGACCTCAGCATGAGGCTCTGGGGAATAACTACAGGGTTTGTGGGGTTTACTCCCCAGAGTCTCATGTTTTAAACTGAATTTTAATATATCGAAATTGGTCTATTGATCCAGATCTTTTGAAGTCCTACAAATTCAAGATGACCATCACTGGTTTTCCAACTTTTTAGTAGGGGCTTTAAGTCTTAATGGTAACCTATTGACGACGATACAGACCATAACTGCCAGTGCAAACACCCCTCAAATTCCCATTCTGGCCGTAAATAGCACCTGTTGACAGAATAATGCCCTTTCCACGTTTATCCTTCTGTTGTAATGAGGGCAAATAAACAAACATAAAACAGGCTTGACTACATATTTTTAGACTCTTATGGGGTCCTGCAAAGATAAGGTTTTCCAAGCAATTTCATCACCTCGGTAATGGTTGTGAAAGGTTTGGACTTGGGATTGTTTCAGCTCCCCAATCATATCTTTTGACTCTTCAGTTCACAGAAAATTGAATCACAAGCCAAAACAATGTTCATGCAAGAAATATGGGTTATTGACCAAGTGTGAGGTCAAGATGGCTGGATATTGGCCAAGTTCTTTTTTTGCGTGTTTATGGACTGAGACGAAGTCAAGGTCCATAAACTCGCAAAAAAAGAACGAGGCCAATATCCAGCCATCTTGACCGAACAAACTTGGTCAATAAAGAAGTTATTATATGGCTTTCAAGAGAATTTTTCTTGCAGGATACAGCGGGTAGTCCCGAGCAGGCAAGATGGCTCCATCTTGCCCGCTCTGGTGTGATTTGGGTCATCTTGCCCGCTCGCGGAGCTAGCCATATAATAAATATGGATTATTGACCAAGTACATGAACAAGATGGCTGGACATTGGCCAAGTTACTTTTTTCTGCATCTATGGACCAAGATGGAGTCAATCCAGAAACACATGAAAAAAGAAAGAATGGGGCCAATATCCAGCCATCATGACCAGACAAGCTTGGTCAATAAAAAATTTATTACATGGAAAAGGAACACTATTTTCTTGCAGGACATATCAGGTATGTTGCCTGCTCAGGTATCCCATCACAGCACAGGATTCAGTTCATCTTGCCCACTTATGGATTAAGCCATATATTAAAGTGAATTATTGCTGATACCTATAACACTATTCTCCCCTCCCCCTGCAAGGAATAGACTCTATCCACTTTAACAAGCACAAAAAAGCTAAAATGATTTAACAGGTTTTAATAGCTTTTTTTACAGCAACATAACATCACTGCATCAATGCTGACTGGCTAATGACAATGCTAACAATTCCAGCATTAAGCTCATGAAGTACTTGTAGTTTCTTCTACAGTCCCAACTTGGTTCGACGCCAGTGACGCCTCTTGGCATTGTACCTGAATTGAAATATAACTTCAAGATTAGCAAACAAAGACACTTTTGTCTGCTTTTTAAAGGAACAAAGTTACCCAATATATAAAAATGGAAGCTATCAGAAAGGACTCATCCCAAGGTTTGTTGTGTGTATATTTGAAGACGCTAGTGATAAAAGGGGATAAGTGACGTTTTTGGTTGTTTCTGTTACTCTCGCTCCAAATTAGCTGAATTTTTGCATGTGGCCTTCATTTCAGTTGAAAAACATTGCCCCATAATTTCTTTCGCTGGCTTGCTCTTCGTTTTCGAGAAATAACGTATGCAAAAAACCCCTCAGTTTTCCAAGCGGCATCTTTTGCAGATGTATTGTACAGTTGAATAACCAACAAAAGAAACCTTAAGCACAATTAATTTGTTGAGCAGCAAACAGGCAGACTTTTTTATATTGTATGAAGTCAAAATCAAATCCCACAAAATAGAAAATGTCTCCTACTATTCACCACAAATACACAAATATTCTCAATCTACTGTTCAAAGAGCAAAAAACAAACAGCAAAAGTTTCATTTTTGCCGTTAGCCGTTTGACATAACTTCAAGCCTAATCTCTCTATTGTGACGTCTGCTTTTGGCACGCAAAGCATCGATTATTCAGAGCTTACCTGTTAATCAAGCAGAGTTTGCTCGTTATTTCCACCGATATTCGAAGCTTATTCGAGGAATATTTGCGCCCGCCTGGTAGGAGATTTGGCATCATTAAGCCTTTGACCCTCTATAAGTCACCAGCATGCCTCAAAGAACCGAGGTGTGTTTTTGTTCCGAGATTATGGCTTAACTTAGCCATTGATCGAGGAGCAAATGAGCCAGGCGGTAGAGTCTAGAAACGCTTCTTCTTCCAAAGCAAAGCATTTGTCGTGGACTTAGGGCTCATTTGCTAAACTTCGGCGTGTGTCAGTTTTGGAAATTGGAACTGCTTTCTAGACTCTTATTTTCTTGAAATTCAGCCATGTAGCATCGTTCGCTGCCAAAATTTCTGGGATATCCCATAATAATCTTTCATATGTAAAGCCAGCGCCATGACTATTGTGTGTGTGTGACTTTCAATGTGACTCAAACACGGCCGGGAACTGGTGAGAAAGGCGGCCAGGCAGCAAAGTCCTTGAATTTGACCTGTGTTAGGTGAAAAGTTAATTTCAACAGATTCAAAGCCGTTTCTACGGGCCAAAAAAGAACGCAAGCATGCGTTCCGTGAGTGTGTATGGTGGATTTCAAAGCAGATGATTGCTTTGAATTGTGATAGGATCGAGCCCGCCGCGAAGGAAAAAAGACAAAGAACGCCTGATCGCAGGTTAGGAAGAAGAAAACTTCAGCTCAAATGTAAGTTTTACTTTGTATTTCAGCGTTCCTTTGCTGGTAAATTTTCCGTTTCATGGGCTTTTTTTCGGCATGAGCAGCGTGTTAGCTTAAGGCTTCCTCTTTCTGTGTTGTCAGAATTAATCATTTCATGGAACGAGCAGTTTTGTGTCGGCCAAAAAAATACTTTCACCTAGAAACATTTTATAAATCACTGACGTAGCCGATTTGCAAAACGTTTAACGTCTTTCTCTAGGCACTAATCATTGACTTGATTTAGATATCGATTCGTGCAATAGATTCTAACGTATCCTGACCTTAACTCTAACCTAATCCGAAGCGCTACCCTCGACCCGTAACCCTGAGCGCAAACGCTAAGCCTGACCTTGTTCTGTAAGCTTAACTTTGAATGCTAACACTAGTTTCGAGCGGTAACCCTAAACCTAACTCTAATAAGACTGGGAACTCTTCACCCTAAGGGTTAAAGTCAGCTGCCAATGTAAGTTTTGCTTCGTATTTCAGCATTCCTTTGCTGATAAATTTTCCGTTTCATGCGCTTTTTTTTCGGCAAACGCTAAGCCTAACTTTGTTCTGTAAGCCTAATCTTCAATGCTAACCCTAGTTTCGAGCGGTAACCCTGAACCTAACTCTAATAAGACTGGGAACTCTTAACCCTAAGGGTTAAAGTCAGCTGTGAAGTTTGGACCTGGTTTTTTAGCAAAACATCTAGGGGACGTTCTTGCACGCGGGCTTTCAATTGGGCTTACATGTTGTGAAATGAACTTCTCGCTGTTCTCTAAGTGAAATCAAAGTCCTTGCGGTGGCGTGATAATGTGAAATCAAAATTCTAACTGTCAGTAAATGACCTGATATCAAGAGTGTCTAGCTTGCACATTGCGTGAAGTAAACCGTTGGCTGTAATTTGAGTGAAGTTAACGTCTTTGTGGTCGCACGTTAACCTGAAATCAAAGTTTTAATGGTTTTTACCAGTAATCGACATTTTCGAAGGTTACACGTTGCGAAAGATCAATATTTTGCTGGATAGCAATTGAATGTTTTAAAGCGTGAAACAACGCGGAGAAAAGTTGGCAGTTAACGGCGGCTCGAAACTGGTAGTAAGCAATGTCCCGTAGTTTTTACGCTAAAGTTTTGCTTCATTTTCAAGACATCGCGTAATTTTAGTTGATGCACAAATCCACCCGTTTTTTCCTAGTGGCGTGCCTTTTTTGCATACGTTATTTCTCGAAAACGAAGAGCAAGCCAGCGAAAACAAATATGGGGCAATGTTTTTCAACTGAAATGAAGGCCGCATGCAAAAATTCAGCTAATTTGGAGCGAGAGTAACAGAAACAACCAAAAACGTCACTTATCCCCTTTTATCACTAGCGTCTTCATTTAAATTTACTAAGTTATCTTAGTTTTAAAAGTTTAATTGTACACAGATCCCAGTAATCAAGTGCAAAGGCTGACATGACTGAAACCACCAAAGTGATGATTTAGGAAAGTGGCTGGTCCAATACTTAGAGAAATAATGGACCAGCAAATCTGGTGCAATCTGATTGGTCGGTTTAAGTTATTGGCCCTAGAGCTACCCTAAGTGGGTACCGTTGCGGAGTAAGTTTTTTAGGGAACAGCAATTTTTACATCATTTTCATATTTAGTAACAGGGCTCCAGTTCTCAATGAAGAATTGGAAAAGGAAAATTAATGGCGGTGGTAAATTCTCGGAGATAAAGCTCCGAAAAATGTACGTTGTAATGTTCTTGATAGATTGAAATTTGGCAAGATATCTAGGAAAGGTCTATTGTGTAAGAAAATGTAAAATTATGGATATCAAAAATTTGATCGTAGTGGCATTTTAAACCCGACTCATATTCATTGGCAGAGTTAGTCATACAATGGCCTTTCAATATTCAGAACTGATTTATTTGTAACTCCATCAGAAACTGAATTGCTTATGCCAATGAAGCAAATAGTGTAAACAAGGATTCCTCCAATTTAAAGATGATTTCCAGTCCATATTGTGCACTCTTGAGAGCTTGTTTATGTTTTTTGTTTTGCTTCATGTAAGACATCACAAAATGTAAACATTTTGCAACTAGTTACATGAAGTAAATTCAAAGTTTAAAAACAACCGCCATTATGGATACGAAGTGGTCGAAGCTTAATACTTTGTTCTTTCTCATATCACTTCATGAAATAACTTCACAGCTGTAAAAATCAATGAAGCTGTTGGAAAAAGAATTTGAAAGGTCTCAAAGATAAGGTATATATGTGGTTCTTAAGAACAACATTGATTTGCATTCCATCAAGTGAGCCATTTAAAATGTTTATGAACATTAGGGCTCTGAGACTGCGCAGTATGGACTGGAAATCAGCTTTAATGGAGATTCTTAGTTTTGTTATTGTAAACTTCAAAGTTTAGTAAACTTATGTATGCATTTCAACTGAGTTTATCTTGACTAAAATTGTCTATTGGAGAATGGTAATGAAAGCCATTTCATATCTTTTACAGTGAAAATTTAAAGTAAAACAACGATATTGTCACAAGAAGAAATGAGATAATCAAGATTATAATTCGTGATGCTTTGATGAAGAAACAGGAAAACAACACGAGTCTCCAACTATTTTATTTTACAAGCTCACCTTATGGTATTTCCAGTCCTAAGTCTTACCCACTGTGGGATGGGCCTATTCTGCTTCATTTTCTTGCCCAAAATTCTCTTGATTTTAAAACTTTTGTGGGACGGCTAGTGAAAGAAATACACAATTCAACGTTCGTACATATTGTCAGAAACAATCACTGAAATTACAACTGTCGTCGGCCATCTTCTGGCAATCGTCAGTGAATCTTACTAAGTAAACCGCTTCTGATCAATAAGTTATAAGAAAAATTATTTCATAGCTTCGATTTTGGAAAGAGGTGCATCAAAACTTACCATGTCGAAAAGTAAGACGCTCACTCTTCAAGATGGCGGCAAAGAGAGGGAACAAGGGGAGAGAAGACTGGTATCAACTCTCAGCTTTCCCATAAGTCTTTTCGGCCAATTACTTCTTGGCGGCCATTTTGAACAGAAAGGTTTAGCCTAGCGATGACTTCAGTGGCTGTGGAGAATGTAAAGAGAGAGCTTGAAGAAGTTGATAGGGAAGAACATTCTTCGAATAGGAAGCGAAACAAGTCAGAGCCCCTTAATCCTCTGTGGAAGTTTTGGTAGGTAGCGCGGCGCGTGTTAATCCGATATTGAAGCTTATTTATAGAAGGTTTCACGGTCGCAGACGTCATCTTGGTAGTGGGGCAAACGCGGCAAAATTTACAGTGAATGTATGGGAAAAATCGTGATTTTGATGCTCGATAACTCGAGGA
>CM042751.1:7261105-7274812 GCA_022496165.2 Catalaphyllia jardinei
GTGGAGCCTTTTCTTCAAAATGTCAGCTGTTTCATTATGCTGGTGGACAGTGCTTTAAATGCTGCGAGGTTGGGAGAGCTGACAAGAAAAGAAAGAAAAGAAGAGAAAAAAGGCAATCTATTCACAGCCATTGTAACAAAAGGTATCTCACAAAAGAAGAGATCCAGCTACAATTGAAAGAAGAGAAGCAACTGAAGAAAAGGTTCCTTGAAGAAAAGGGAAAAGGGGAATCTTTAGAGAGTGAAGATGATGATAGCATTTCACAGAATGAGTCTGATTCAGATGAAGAAGACTAACTGTAAAGGCTAATGAATTTTATGATAGATGATCAGAAAATGGTGCTTGCAAGAGTTAACATAAGTAGTTTGGAATTTCTCATGAAAGGAAATGACATAGTTAACAATTAGACACATGCAAACAACTGCACAACCCAGGCACAACCACTCTCACGTAGCTTTGACAGCTCAGTTCGTAGAGTATTGCACCAGTAACACAAAGGTTGTGGGTTTGAATCCCATTCAAAGCCTGAATTTTTTCAGGTCATTTTTCCAGTAGTGTTATGGCTGCATTCACATCTCTCATTCTTTCAACAAATTAATTTTGTAGATGATACAATCAAACTTTTATGAGTTAACAGGATTCCATATTAGTACATAAAGTTTTTAGTTTATCTTTGGTGTAATCTTTCTAGGCAATGAGAAAAGAAAAAAGGAATTTCTGGTCAGGGCAAGTTTGTTGTCTGACATGCTTGCATGTATTGCCATGTATTGTGAAGGAGACTTCATCTTAATCAATTCAACTGGAAAACTTGTGATTTCTATTGCTTACCAATAATATTCGTTGCTGAGTTGGGGATGCTAATGCATAATTGAATGGCTTGGTGCAAGACAGTTGTAAGGGTAAATTTTTTTTCCCTTCAAAAGTGCCTGAATTTTTGGATGTGCTTTTCAGTTAAGTAGTAAAAGAATCCCATGTAAGTTTTTTGGGTGGTCTGCACTTTGCTTCTGAGAAAAATGAAGTAAAAATATCGAAGCATGCACAATGAACGCAACAAAGTGGAAAAAGTAGAGCATTTCAGCCAAAAAAAGATACAGGAGAATGTTTTTCTGCTTTATTGAAAAGCACATGGAAAAGTCAGGCACTTTTGAAGGAGAAAAATTTTTACCCGAAAAAGTCACTTACGACCGTCTTGCACCAAGCCATTCAATTTGCAATGCGCCAATTCATTGAGCGCATGCTCCAAAAGCCCCTGTCAACAATATTGTCACCAGTGCCTAGTTGTTTACATTCAGAAGTGTCCAAACACACTACACTTCATACAAAATAAAACAGTGGGACCAGCAAATCTTGGTTTTGATTTGATTGTGTGCATACATCGAAATTGCATAATGATTTGTGGTCATGCATGTTGATAGAGAGCAACTGCTGTAATTAATGCTGGCTCTTCTGCTGAACTTGCCCAGAGGTCCTGAGTCCTGGTCCTGGACTGTTCACAGCCCTTTATTTTCTCTTACTTTTATTTGATGTGTTGAAAAAACAATAGAGACTCAGTGAATAGTTTGACCTCTGAGAACGCAATTGCTTTTGATAGCACATGTGTCTGTGTAACCATTTAGATTTCAAGTTTGCTAATAACACATTTAATCAGCTGTACTATGTTATTAAGCTAATAGTGACAGGTAGTGATGGATGCTGAGCTGACCATAAACTCAATAGGTAATAAGTGAATTGTTCAGTATTTTTTGGCATGCAAGCAGGCTTTTTGCTGGACAAATGAAACCCATGGAGAGACTCATTAAGCGATCATAAGTGGACCAGCTCAGCTTATTCTTTTAGAGATTTGTGTATCTGTTTGCTTCTTCATCTGCATAAGGGGTTCTGTAAATTGATATGCCCATCACTACAAGATGAAAGGGTAAAAAAGTGAGAGAAAGAGACAATAATAGTATTCTGTTCAGTGATAACATATGGTCTCCTGTCCTGGCATGGAAATACCAAATATTGCTGGTTTTAGGAGTCGAATCTTCTATGCTGTTTACCAAAACAATAATGTCAGATTAATTGTTTGCAGTTATTGTCAAATGTATCTTGTTAACTAATTCCTCATTGGAAACTCAGGTCTACAGTGTGAAAGTTCAATAGAATGTACCGTTGTAACTAATTTGTTGCTATTTGTCATGGTAACCCCAAGCTTGTGCAAACATAAAATTGTTTGATCCTAAACAGGCCAGGTGGTGGTGATATATACATAGCTTATTACATGTTACGAGCCTGACATCGTTTTTATTCACAAGTTTTTAATACCAACGAGCGAGTCTTGGAGCGAGTGAGCGATATGGTATTAAAAACGATATGGTAATAAAAACGATCTGGCTCTTAACATGTAATAATATTTATTTGTTTATTACATATTCTCATACCTGCCAACCCCCACAGTACAAAAAAGTCTGGAGACGTCTAGAAATCTTTGCATTGTGAGAATGTCATTATAGACAATGTCCAGGAATAACCTCTGAAAATCACCCAAATCCCTGCAGTGAAATGATCATTTCACTGCAGTGAAATGATATCATATCACTTCACGGTTTGAATTGTCTAATCAAATAGACTGTAATAATTTGGTTGGACCAACCGGGTTGCACGTTATATTTTAGCTGACGCCTGATCTGATATCAGATCATTTCACTGCAGTGAAATGATATATCACTTCACAGGTATCATTTCTAGTCACGGCTTTATCGCACTGATATCCACACATAATATGTAATAAAAACATATGTTATTTTATTAAATCTATTTTTGATATGTCTGTGTTATTGAATTCAAAGAATGCATTATTTTTATATTAATAAAAATGAAGTCAAGTTACCAGAATGGGTTTGTGCCATGGTTAAAAATTATGTTGATGATATTAGAATAATTTACATGTAGATAATGTTATTTCCCAAAAAGTAGTGCTGTTGCCAGAGGTTTAATAGGAGAAGAGCATGAATGAGATTAGCACAAAGAATGGCGAGTAGAAAAAGGCATGGGCCAATGACTGTTGGACTAACCCTCATCTTTTGTTTATATTTTACCCTGTGTGAGCAGCCATATCTCTTCTCACACTCAGTCTTGTCACCAGAGCCTGCATCTGTGCAGTCAGCAGTCACCGAAAGCATCACATTTCTGGAACCAGAATTAGATTCTGGTTTGATTATGTGCATGCGTGTTCAATGATGGTTCCGAACTTGCAGAGAGTAATGACCAATTAAGAAGTAGAAAACATGTACCATGTTTCTATTGAGTTTTACTTTAAATCTACTAGCGTTCTATCGTGAATGCAATTCTTTGATTGGCTACACTACTCACTATCTTTTCTGTTATAGATAGTGAGTAGTGTGGCTGTGAGCGCTGGAGGCCGCTTGGCTTTTTTGAGGTGTCTGTGAAGAAGATTGAGACAAAGTTTTGAGCGATTAGTAAATTTATACTGCAACAATGACATTATTCTCGCTCAATTTCTATGCGTGATAGAAATCTCGAACTCATAATCTAATTGTTTAATGGAAACACAGAAGTTTGGGAGAACGAGAAATGCTGTGGGGACACGAGCCGCAGGGGAGTGTTTCCACAACTTTTTCGAGTTCTTCCAAACTTTCACAAGTGTTTCTATAACTTGACAGAAACACGGAGAACATGGTTTCTATTTCTTCTAGAAAACACAACGTGAAAAAAGGAAATTGTTTACTTTGATCATCGAAATGTAAATTCTCTTTGCTCGCGCCATCATCATGTCAACAGCTCGTGCCAGTTCTGTGTTTCTAATTACACTTTTGAGTTTTTCTGTCGAGGAACTATCGGTTAAATAGTTGTCCCGGCCTGTGGAAATTTGATTTTCTTAAAACATATATGCTAGTTTTAAGAACATCAAATTTCCAAGGGGCAACTATGAGACTGAGAGTTCTGAGACAAACACTATTAAAAATAAAACTTTAAGGCAAAAGGCTGTTAAAATTACGAGTCTAAACGTTTTCGACCTGTTTGATTATCATCAATTGATCAAACAGATCCAAAACGTTTAGACTCAAAATTTAACAGCATTTACCTTAATTTTTATTTTTACATTTTATCAACAAAATGTATATAATAAATACTATTGAAAAACAAAACAGACAGAACCTGGGCCTTTGATACAGTTTTAATTGTTTATTTTCTGCAAATTCGCTTGTTTAGAGAAAAAAAATTCACGGACGAGTACTATCCATCCGGGTATTTTCCTCTGACAGGCACTATTTGGGCTGATAGTGTCTCTCCACGGATAAATACTATCGCGCCACGTGATCAATAAAAACCAATAAGAATCGGAGAAAATTTAGTGGTGAACCAATCAGTGCACGTATTTTCTTAGGGCTGTTTTCCAGTGACTAAATGCTGGCTCATCCGATTTCTCCCAGAGGTCTCGACAGAGATTGTCTCTACGCTCCATATATTCACGTTCGAAAAACCACGAAAAGTAGAGACTAGTACTGGCTCAGTCTATCCAAATGAGTAAATTGACAGTAACAGGCCAGCCATGGGAAGGCAAAAACTGTAAATTATGGTTATCATTCTGGGGGACGCGAGGACGCGGGCAAGCGGGGATGCCGGGACGCGATTTTCAGTGATTTGCACTGATCGACAGAAATTGGCTTTGCAGTAGAACTTCAAATGCACAAAATTTACACAGAAAAAAAAACACTTTTAGAGAACTAGTGAACTAAAGGCAAGTAACATAAAGCAGTTCCAAATAAATCTGTTCTTTAAGGCCAGCAAACACATCAGGCCGAACCATGAACGCTGGAAATCATCAGCTTCTGGTTTGCTGACAAACTCTCCAGCATAAAATACCTTTCTCAAGAGCACCGAAAATTGTACTTTACAAATTCAGCGCAAAAATCAAGTGTTGTTTGTTTATCACGTCCTCGAGTCCCTACGTCCATCGTCCCTGCGTCCATCGTCCCTGCGCCCCCGAGTCCCCACTCTGCTGAGTTCCCGGGTCCCTGCGTCACCACGTTCCCAAGTCCCTAAGTCCCACATCCCCGTCCCACTTTTAGTCAGCCACATATTTGTATGATTTTATTTTGGGCCCTTTTAGAAGTTAGAGCATTAGGAAAAATGCTTATGTAGTAAATTGCTTGTTTTTTCATTACTGATATTCAGTCGCCTCCATAACCAAAGTAAGTCCTAGATGTTCACACTATTTTTCGGCCGCCACACTGGTGATCCACGGAGGTACCTTACTCGTACTAATTTTCGCGAGGCTTTAATTTCGCGATTTTCGCGAGTTGTAAAAAATAGCGAAATTAAAGACTCGCTAAAATTAGGATTTGCGAAAATTAAACACGCGATAATTAACACACTTCTATAATTGCTTTAATCAATGATTACCTACGTTTATAGCTACATGGTAATTGTCATCAGTCTATTTCTCTTCTACTTCAGCGCTTTCTTCATACGAATCACTCATTTCTTCTTCTTGTACCTTTTGCTCTTTTAAAACATCTTTTGTGCAGTCATTAAAATGTCCATTTAGGTCAGGCTCTTTATAATTAGGCCGACACAAGCTCTATGTATTTGTCAATTATCTTTGTATTTGTCAGTAATGATTCAATAAAAGTCTGTCTTTTCTCAATTTTCGCGAAATTAAATGCCCTGAATTTATCATGTTTTGCAAAATCGCGAAAATTAATGCTCGCGAAATATTCGTGTTCCAAATTCGCGAAATTAAGTGCCCGCGAAAATTAGTACGAATGAGGTACACCAACTTAGGGTGCGTTCCTTTGGGGTGATCCGAGTTCGGATCAGTGATCCAGGATCTGTCTGGATCATGGTGCATCAAAGGAACCTGTGAATCCACTCTGGTCATGGATTCGCCGGTTCCTTTGATGCACCATGATCCAGACAGATCTTGGATCACTGATCCGAACTCGGATCACCCAAAAAGAACGCACCCTAAAGTGTTTTAATACAGGGCTCTGTAAATTTTCTGCGAAAGTCGCGTGAGAGGCCCACTCCTCAAGATGGCTGGTAGAGGGCGAGTGGGCATTGGTATCAACTCTAGGCTCTCCCATAAGTCTCTTCGGCAGATTGCTTCTTGGCGGCCATTTTGAACAGAACGAACAGAAGTGGTTCTTTACTTTTTAGCGATCATGACCCCAGTGGCTGTGGAAAATGTAAAGAGAGAGTTTGAAGAAGTTGACAGGGAAGAACATTCTTCGAATCGAAAGCGGAACAAGTCAGAGCCGCTTAATCCTTTATGGAAGTTTTGGTAGGTAGCGCGGATTCTACGGTGGGCCCCATAGCGAAGATATTTGTTTACAAACATTGTTTTTGATGTTTAAATGTTGAAAACGTTAAACAAAAGAACTCTTTGTTACACCGGCCAATAGTTCTCTGGTTGGCATATTTTTTAACAATAGCACACACGAATGTTGTGCCGCGCAGCACTATGAACACAAATGATGGAACAGAGAATTAACTCTGAAGCGCAAATTTAAGTGCTAATTTAACCCATGAATAACCCACTGAGCGTTAGCCCTAGGAAAGGGAATCAGGGAACCACACAAGGTAAAGAAAAAATCTTTTGACCTCGGTGGGACCTCAATAGGTGACGTCACTAATATCTTTGCTATAAACTTGCTGTGGCAACCTGCTTGCTAGGATAGCCCTCTCTCCTTGAAAACAAGCCATAAATCCAAAACCTGGGCATTGAAGGATACTCGCCATGCTGAGAGTTGTCCCAGTCAGGTGAGCCAAAGTCTTTATATGAAGAAACGTTGTCCTGCCTGCCAGGGTTGCCCTACCTACCATGGCAAGACAACTCGAAGGGTTGTTTTTGCACACTCTCTTGCTAAGTGCATGCACAAGGATTGCAAAGAAACAAACATGCCATTGGTTCAGCAATCATTTTATTTGCTAAATGCCTGCACTTTCTGTGCTATAGTTTTTCTTCATGACTAAATACAGTGTATTGATAGTTTTAGTCTTTTGTTACAAAGATATGTTAGAAAAGGTATCAATACCAAGAATGTAGCAATTCTCAAATTTCTCTTTGTAACCGAAAGAACCCAGTTAAGTGCAGCTCATGCGTAGTTAGTGAAAAAATTTCTATTAAATGCTGAATAGCTTTCTTGGAAACATGCTTAATTCTCAAGAATCACTCATGAGAATTTCATGAAATTTGTCACTAAAATACTTTAGGAAATGAATAACTGGAGTGTTGAAAAAGAAATGGAAGTTTAACAGAGGAAATTCCAGAGGATATTCCAGTGAACCTTCAACAAGGGATACTCAAAGATGTCTCTGTCAGATAATTATAAAAAAATAATTGGGTAGGTTTTTGTGATATCGGGAATAATCAAGGTCGAGGCTGATTACACTTGCTGAGACCTTGATTATTCTGGATATCACAAAAACCCAATTCAATTATTGTTTTATGGAAAATATGTGTGAAAAGCAAGTAGATTTTATTTGAGCTTCTAAAAATACAAGGACAAACGCACGTAAAGAAATTCTAATTACCGGATTTTTTGCAAATAAACAAATTCAGTTTTAAAGGCTTGTTTATATTTAGTGATGTTACCATGGCAACTGCACACATATCAGCTTAACTATCAAAAGTCCGAAGTCTGTGTTGTTAACTTGCCGCCATTTTTGGTGACCAAAGCATCAAGGGTTTTAGAGAAAAAGGTAAATGAAACACATGTACAGGTATCAGAAACTGTGTTTGGCAGAGTTCCAGCTAATTTTTTTTGGCAAGGGGTCATGTAATTTTTCAGGGGGGTCACACAAAGTTGGTCTACCTAGCTAACTGCAGCTGCAGCACTACGTAAAGCTAAGGGGGTGAGTTAGGGGTGGGGGGTTGTCGGGCAAACAGATAAAGTATTCACTTTCGGGAGTCTAAAAATGTTTGACATTTGATACCTCAGAACAGGTTGTATACTTTCTTAAAAATTCGTAGCAAAAATCAACAACCGAATGTGACATTTGGGTTTACATAAAACACTAGCAGCTTATTTTGGCATGCAACAGTTCGGACTGCAGTGTAAACTAGTCAGAATCCACTCCACTGTCATTTTAGTCATCAAAGTCCTTTGGAAGTGTAAAGGCACTTTCTGCTTATGATCACTGTGAACATTCCATCATTCAACAAAATTATATTTGCAAATGACAGCTGAAATATTTCCCTTATATTATATTACAATTTGCCTTTTTCAGTTCATGTGAAAAGAATGTATTTATATCGGATCGGCTAGAAGCAGAAACATGATGTGCAGAATGAATAAATGAACGAACAAAGGAACTAACGAATGAACGGATGACCAACCGACCGAGTGCACGAACAAACAAACGCACGGCAGCCCTGGCACATACGAATGAACAAGCGAGCGAGCGAACAAACAAACAAACAAACTTGCAGGCAATTTTGAAGTGAACTAAGTACAACTGTGTGCAACAATGTTACAAAACAAACCTACCCTGGTCAATGCCATCCTTGGATCAGTTTTGCGAGACACTGAGCAAAGATTGTTGTTTTGTTTGCTTCATTTTGAGGCAAAAAATTTCCCAGTGCCGGGCGTGCGTGTTTGGGCCATCATGGCTCAGTTCTCACATGAAAATTGGCAGGTACAATACACAGGTCATTGCTTTGGGTTGTTTCAGTGTAGGTAAAACAATGACCTGTGACCTGTGCTTTGTACCTGCCGCGTGAAAATAAATTTAACATTCCCTCAGAAGTGCATAAGCGTTAATGCAAGCAAGAGACTTTGCTGAACTCTAAGAGAAAAATAATTTTCCCCTTCTTCCTTTACTTCAAATTGAACTCATCAATATCGAGAAAATTGAAAAGTATTTCTTGTTTAATTCATGAAAAGTATCGTAAAACGGCAATAAATATTATAAAGCTTCTATGATAAGTCAGGCGTGGCTTCAGAAAATGACCTTGTACAAAACAAAACCAAACTGGCTTTTTACAGAACCGATTTTTGGCAGATTATTTACAGTAGTTCCCTGAATTGAACAGCGAATTGTATCCAAAATTTTCAATGATAGTCGGCCTGTTGGAGTCCGGCTACTCTTCATGTAACATTTCAGAGTCTTGTTTACAAAGAAATAAAATTTGATCGGGTAAGAAATTGATCACGTGCTGGGTAACCGAGGAGAAATCACATGAGACAGAGCCGCCACGAATGAGTCAGATGAATAGTTTCTCAGTATCTTGAGCCTTAGTGAGATCATTGAACTGTATTTATTTTATCCTGGACTAACAAGTATGGAAATTAACAATGTCACAGCAGTGCAATTTTATTTCCAGGCCAGGTTCTCTTATAATTTGCTAAATTAACAGAGGACCAAATGATGATTAAGTCAAGTCATTGTTGGAATTTTGTTGAGTCGTTTTTTCAAACTTCTTTTCCTTATTTTGTATGAATACTTTAGCCGATTTTCCTTTTCATCAGTGTCGGGTCAGGTAGCAGTTGCCGTTGGGTTTTTGACCTGAGACCCGTCTCTTATCTGGAACACTGGTGTTTGGTCACCTTAAAAGGGTCAATAGAATCAAGGTTACAGGTACTGTGGATAAGCAATGACTGTTTTGGAATAATTCAAAACTTTAACTTAATAGCCTGCCTTTTAGTAAGTAAGGAAGTAAGTAAAACTTTATTTATACAGGGTAGCCCATTCAGCTCTAAGGCTGGTCTTCATAGGGGCCCTGTATCTTTTAATTACATCGAGAATTTTCAAAAATTATCTCATTTTAAAGTCTAATAAAGATACAAAAATAGAATTTAAGAACTACTTTAAAAAATCTAACAATACAATGCAAAATCACATTTAACCTAAAAATATCATCAAATAATCTAAGTTATGATAAAAAGAAATGTCTTGCTCGGTGGCAGAACATTTGTCTATGAATGTTTTCACTTTTGACAATCGTTAAAGGTAGATTGTTAAAAATGTTTGTGCCGGTAAAAAGAAATGTCCTTTTCCCAAACTTTCATGTTTAACATTTGGTAGGGATAGCCTCATACATAGCCTTGTGGAATAATTGTGAATGTTCGAAAATCTAGTAAAATATAATGAAAAATAACTAGGAACTAATGAGTGTAGGCCGAGAAAAACGAGTATAGCCTTGAGGTAAGAACGTCCGCTGGAAAGAGTCAGCCAGTGCAGCTGCTCTATTGTTTCAGATGAGTGAGAGCAACATGTGATAATCCGTGCAGATCTATTCTGTAGGCGCTGTAGTCGATCTATATCTCGCTGTAGAAGGTTACTCCAGGCGATGTCACAGTAATCAAATAATGGAAGAATTAGAGTGTTATGAACAAGTGTTGCTGCGTCTGTTAACACTTACCTCAAACTCCCTTTGGATTGAGTAACATTATAAAGATGAACTAATTTACTGCAGGATTACTGTGCAGACTGCAAGGAATCTGGTCAGTTATTCACTGAAACAAAGCACCATAGAAACTGTCGTAAACAATAAATAACAGCAGCCTAGAGCTTGCAGATTGCTGTCAAGGCTTCTTTGCTCCATCCTTGGGTCCAGTAAGAAAGCAACTGCTAAATAAGGAGGCAAGTTCTAAATTTTTGCGTGTGTTGGGGTACAGTTTCACTAAATTTGATACTTTAAGCGTTTTCTGAAACCTTGAATATTAAAAGCAAGGCTTCAAAAGAGTTCTGTCCAGTCATCTGGGACAAGCAGATTTTCTGCTGGGCAGGTAACTTTTTATTTTCACTTGCTTAATGGGCATGGCCCCAGGCAAATTGTCTGCCAATTAAATAAAACTAAACTGAATAAACTGAAACTTAATCAGGCCAAGCAAAATGTCAGAGCTGCTTGTTTAAAGGGCAAGATGGAATTCAAGTTTTTACAAGTCCTTTGAAAGTAAGACACACCAGTTTAGAACCTTCTTGTGATCTCAATTGTGAAAGTAACTTTTGTGTATTTACTTTTTTCTAGGTTTTTGAAAAATTATATTATTTCAGAAGGTAGTGTGGTTGCTTGTAGGGATGTTATAGAACACTCTGAAAAGGAGAGAGAGAGTTTAGAAATAGCAGTGCCTTTGACGTCACATACCTTGGCTTTGGTTGTGAGAGACACCTTGGGTGAAAAAGTGAAGACGGTCCGGAGAGGTCCAAGGAACAATCAGAAGCTCTCTTTGTTGAATGTTGCTCACAAGCAAAATCAAGCACGGGATTTAGATCCTGATTTGAACCAGGAATTTCAAGAGTTAGTTCAAGACAATTCACTCATCCTGCCGAAGGGCTGGTTCAAGATTGTGGACAGACAAACTAGAGTCAGCTTTGCACGTCCTGAAACATGGGAATTTGACAACCAACGGATTTATACAGAGATAGTGATAGAATTATCCATGGAACAAACTGTGACCTTTTTGATTAAGTCCCACGGATCTGAGCTTAACTTAAATCACCTGAATATTGAGAAAGTGATACAAGATTTACCAATTAAAACACAAGCAGAGACTATAATTAAGTTTGCTGAAAACTTAAAAGTGTGTTCAGGCTACCGTTTATCTGGAGATGGTGCAATTATGGCTATGACTCCTCACAGGGCTGGAATCTTCAGATCATTAAGCAATAATGAAATTCTGCCACAAAGTGGAGCCTTTTCTTCAAAATGTCAGCTGTTTCATTATGCTGGTGGAACATGCTTTAAATGCTGCCAGCTCGGGAAAGCTGACAAGCAAAGAAAGAAAAGAAGAGAAACACGACAATCTATTCCCATCAATTGTAACAAAAGGTATCTCACAAAAGAAGAGATCCAGCTACAATTGAAAGAGGAGAAAAAACTGAAGAAAAAGTACCTTGAAGAAAAGGGAAAAGGGGAATCTTCAGAAAGTGAAGATGATGATAGCGTTTCACTGAATGAGTCTGATTCAGATGAGGAAGACTGACTCTAAAGGCTAATGAGTTTTATGGTAGATGATGAGAAAATGGTACTTGCAAGAGCTAACATTAGTAGTTTGGAATTTTGTCAAATGTTATTTCAGACTTTTCACATGAAGAGTCAAAATCAAACCAAAGGAAATGATGAAGTGTTAACCTAGTTAACATAGCTGTATGCAAACAACTACACAATAAAATTGTTTAGAAAACAGTCCTAAGGAAGCACACGCGCTGATTGGTTAAAAAGCCTGTTTGTATAACTCGATGGAGACACAGAACTAAGCACGCGCTGTTGACGTAGTGATGGCGCGAGCAAAGAGAATTTACATTTTGATAATCAAAGTTGTTTTCCTTTTTCTCGTCACGGTGGTTTCTAAAAGAAATAGAAAACGTGTACTCCGTGTTTGTATCGAGTTATACAAACACTGTACATGTTTTTTATTTCTTAAAGATGATACAATCAAACTTTTTGAGGTAAAATGATTCCATGTTAGTACATGAAGTTTTTAGTTTATCTTTAGTGTGATCTTTCTAGGTAATGAGAAAAGAGCAAGGAATTTCAGATCAGGGCAGGTTTGTTACCTGTGTTGCCGTGTATTGTGAAGGAGACTTTATTTTAATCAATTTAACTGGAAAACTTGAGATTTTTTCTACTTACCTATTATTCGCTGAGTTGGGGGTGCTAATGGATAATTTGCAATGTGCCAATTCATTAGCTCATGCGCCAAAGGCCCCTGTCAACAATGTTGTCACCAGTGCCTGCTTGTTTACATTCAGACGTGTCCAAAGACACTACATTGTATTGTATGCATACATTGACATTGCATAATGATTTTTGGTTATGCACACTGATAGAGAGCAATTGCTGTGATTAATGGTGGCTCTTCTGCTGAAATTGCCCAGAGGTCCAGATTCCTGGTCCTGGATAAGCCACGAAAATATGGTTGCACGAGGTGAATGTTTTCGTAGTTACCATTAGCCACTGTTGTCTGCTGAACAGAATAACAGTCAATCTGAAGAGATCAATGTAATAAACGAGTCTCAGACAGAGAACAGGCCTGTGCCTGTGCAGGAAGCTGAAATAAGATGAAAGCAAGTTTCTTAAGTCAGCCATTTTGTTTGTGGTGCTTAGCGGCCGCTCAAAAAATAACTCGCGTAGCACACTCACTGTCCCAGTCAGGTGAGTTGCATGTAAAGGTGCGCTATGTGTCAACCCTTCTAGCTGGGTAGCCCAGTTAGCCGGGGCACCCTACCTCCATGTAAACAGGCCCTTGGATATCAAGTTTGCTATAACACTAATTTATTGACTGGCAAAATTTCGTCATATCTGCCATTTTTGCCACTGCCTGCATTTCTGGACATAAGTGATGTTAACGCTAATAGTGACAGGTAGTGATGGGTGCTGAGCTGACCATAAACTCAATAGGGTGAATTGTTCAGTATTTTTGGGCATACAAGCAGGGTCTTTGCTGCACAAATGAAGCCCACAAAGAGACTTGTTAAGTGATCATAAGTAGACTGGCTCGGCTTACTTTTTAGAGATTTGTGCATCTGTTTGGTTCTTTATCTACATAAGGGGGGTCCTGTAAATTGATACACCCATCACTGCAAGATGAAAAAGAGAGAGAAAGAGACACTGATAGTTTTCTGTTCAGTGATAGCACATGGTCTCCTGTCCTGCCACGGAACTACCAAATAATGCTGGTTTTGGAGTTGAATCTATTATTGGGTTAAAAAAAGAAGAAATGACAGAAGGGAAAAAAGCCAGCAGGGCAAGTAAAT
>CM042751.1:7275989-7283489 GCA_022496165.2 Catalaphyllia jardinei
CAATTTATTGAGTTCATATCTCCCGTAAGGAGTGAAATGATGTAAAGTGTATATGAAATAATTCATATTTGAGCTGCGGTTGTAGATGCAAGTGAAGTATGATCCTCGCAATAAATTTTCCAATTTAAGCAATTGGAAAGAAGAAGCCTGAAAAAAAATCAGGGCTTCAACGGGATTCGAACCCATGACCTCCGCGATACCGATGCGATGCTCTACCAACTGAGCTATGAAGCCACACATTGGGAGCAAGGTCAATTTATTGAGTTCATATCTCCCGTAAGGAGTGAAATGATGTAAAGTGTATATGAAATAATTCATATTTGAACTGGGGTTGTAGATGCAAGTGAAGTATGATCCTCGCAGTAAATTTTCCAATTTAAGCAATTGGAAAGAAGAAGCCTGAAAAAAAAATCAGGGCTTCAACGGGATTCGAACCCATGACCTCCGCGATACTGATGCGATGCTCTACCAACTGAGCTATGAAGCCACACATTGGGAGCAAGGTCAATTTATTGAGTTCATATCTCCCATAAGGAGTGAAATGATGTAAAGTGTATATGAAATAATTCATATTTGAACTGCGGTTGTAGATGCAAGTGAAGTATGAAATTTACTTGGAGGATCATACTTCACTTGCATCTACAACCGCAGTTCAAATATGAAAGTGAAGTATGAAATTTACTGTGAGGATCATACTTCACTAGATGCAAGATTCAATAGATGCAAGTTGGGATAGACTGAAGAAGGTATGGACAGAAGCAAGCAAGGAAATACTTGGGCGAAAGAAACAACATAGCAAGGTTGAATATCAAAAGACACCATCTCAAAGGTCATCTTGAAAAGATCAAAGAAAGAGAACCGTAACAGGGCATGCACAAGACTACAAAAGGAGTGGGCCCATGCTGAGTACACCAAAGAAAACAAGGATGTTAAAAAAAGTGTGAGGAAGAACAAGAGGAAGTTCATTGATGACTTAGCAAAAGAAGCAGAGGCTGCAGCTAGGCAACATAATGTGAAGAAACTTTATGATACAACTAAGCAACTCTCAAGAAAGTTTAAGGCAACAAACCACCAAGTTAGGGATCTAAATGGCCATCTACTAACGACAACAGAGGAACGACACAAAAGATGGGTAGAGCACTTTCAACAGCTCCTCAATAGGCCTCCTCCAATGGAACCTCCAATACTGCCACCAGCTAACCAAGAACTTGATATAACCTGTGAACCCCCAACCAGGAATGAAGTTGAAAAAGTGATCAAATCCTTAAAGAACAACAAAGCAGCAGATCCTGACAGCATCCCTGCGGAAGTATTAAGAGCCGACATTAGTACCTCAGTGAACATGCTACACGGCCTTCTAATAAAGATCTGGGATCAGGAATGCATACCATCAGAATGGAGTGAGAGGATCCTGGTTACACTAGCTAAGAAAGGCAATCTTAGTTTATGCAAGAACTATAGGGGGATAATGCTCCTGTCAACCGCTGGAAAGGACTTAAATCGTATAATCCTGGAATGTATGAGAGAAGCCGTGGATAGGGTACTGCAGGAGAACCATGCAGGCTTCAGACCATCAAGGTCAACATCAGATTAAATAACTACCCTGTGCATAATCGTGGAGCAGTCACTTGAATGGCAGACGGCACTCTGTATAAATTCATGGACTACGAGAAAGCCTTTGATAGCCTGGACAGAAATGTCCTGTGGGACCTGATGGCCAACTATGGAATTCCTAGCAAGATCATATCACTTGTCAAGAACACGTATGAGGGAACGAACTGCCGTATTCTTCATGAGGGAGGCTTAACAGAAAGCTTTAGTATCGAGTACGCTGTACAACAGGGCTGCCTCCTATCGCTATTCCTTTTCCTTCTTGCTGTTGATTGGATTATGGAAGAGATGACAACTGGCTCAAGAAATGGAATTCAATGGTCCCTTGTAGAACAACTTGAAGATCTCGATTTTGCTGATGATTTGGCACTTCTGGCACATACTCATACTCAGATGCAGGCAAAAACCACCAAGCTTGAAGCTGTCTGATCTAGATTAGGGCTTAAGATCAACATGAATAAGACAAAGACTATCAGGATTAACAGCAATGCGAGGGAGCAGATCAGTAATCTCAGCGTAGAAGATGTAACATCCTACACATACTTAGGTAGCATTATTAATATCACGGGAGGAACAGATGAAGATGTACTGGCAAGGATAGGGAAAGCATGCAGCATGTTTAATACCTTAGCAAGCATCTGGAGATCCAGAGAAATAACAACAACCACCAAACTTAGAATTTTCAATTCTAATGTTAAGTCTGTATTGCTTTATGGGTCAGAAACATGGAGAATGACTGAGAGGACTGTGTCAAAACATAGAATCCTTGGCATCTACTGGCCTGCCACTATCAGCAACACTAACCTGTGGGAAACCACAGGGCAAGCACCTGTGAGACAAGAGTTGACAAGCAGAAAATGGACATGGATCAGACACACACTCAGGAGACCAAATTACTGCATTGCCCGACAAGCTCTTCATTGGAACCCACAGGGTAAGAGACAGAGAGGGAGACTGCGCAACAGCTGGAGGAGAGACACAGGTCACACCATCCAGTTGAGGGGTCTTTCCTGGCATCAGCTAGAATGCCTGTCCAGGGACAGGGGGACTGGAGGGGCTTTGTCAGTGGTCTGTGTTCTGAGATGGAATAATTAAAGGCTTCAGATCAGAGATTAATACTATACTAGTGTTTCTGTGTTACAAATCAATTATTAACTATGGCCTCGATGTAATGAACGTTTTGGTCATTTCCCTCCAAATTCATTATATCGAGGTTTTTGATATAACGAAACTTCGATTTAACGAACAATTTGGCCAGTCCCTAGTGACTTCGTTAAATAGAGGTTCCACTATACACTTATTTCTCAAGAACCACGCATGATAATTTCATAAAATTTGCCATTAAATTACTTTAGGAAATAAGTAACTGGAGTATTGATAAAAATGGAAGTTTACAGAGGAAATTTAGATACTCCAGTGAACCTTCAACAAGGGATAATCAAAGATCTTTCTGTCAGATTCGTATTAAAATAGTGTCAACTTGTGAGCACTGTTGCAAGCTGCATGCAAATTGTAAAGAAAATCTAATTACCAAATAAACAAAATTGATTTTTAAGGCTTGTTTATATTTAGTGATGTTACCATGGCAACAGCACATGCATCAGCTTAACTAAAATCGGAATTTGTGTTATTGCTTGCTGCCATTTTTGGTGACCAAAGGATCAAGGGTTTTAGAGAAAAAGGTAAATGAAACACAGATATCAAAAACTGTGTTTGGCCACCTTAATAGGGGCAATAAAATCAAGGTTACACTATCCAGTGCAAGCTGTGGATAAAGAACTGACTGTTTTGGAATACGCGGAACTTTAACTTAATAGCCTGCCTGTTAACACTTACCTCAAACTTCCTTTAGATTTAATAACATTATAAAGATGAATTATTTATTTACTGCAAGATTAGGGTGCACACTGCAAGGAATCTGGACAGTTATTCACTGAAACAAAGCACCATAGAAATTGTCATAAGCAATAAATAACAACAGCAGCCTGGAGCATGCAGATTGCTGTCAAGGCTTCTTTGCACCATCCTTAGGTCCAGTAAGAAAGCAAATGCTAAATAAAGAGGCAAGTTCTAAATTTTTGCATGTGTCGGGGTACAGTAGCACTAAGTTTGATACTTCAAGCTTTTTCTGAAACCCTGAATGTTAAAAGCAAGGCTTGAAAAAAGTTCTGTCCAGTCTTCTGGGACAATTAACTTTATATTTTCACTTGCTTAATGGGCAAGGCCCCAGGCAAATTGTCTGCCCTGGAACTAAATACAAAAAGTCAGAGTAAACTGAAACCTGATTAGGCCAAGCAAACTGTCAGAGCTGCTCATTTGAAGGGCAAGATGGAATTGAAGTCCTTTGAAAGTAAGACACAAGTTTAGAACCTTCTTGTGATCTGATTGTGAAAGTAACTTTTGTGTATTTACTTTTTTCTAGGCTTGTGAAGAATTATATTACTTCAGAGGGTAGTGTGGTTGCTTGTAGGGATGTTATAGAACACTCTGAAAAGGAGAGAGAGAGTTTAGAAATAGCAGTGCCTTTGACGTCACATACCTTGGCTTTGGTTGTGAGAGAGACCTGGGGTGGAAAAGTCAAGAAAGTCAGGAGAGGTCCAAGGAACAATCGGAAGCTCTCTTTGTTAAATGTTGCTCAAAAGCAAAATCAAGCACGGGATTTAGATCCTGATTTGAACCAGGAATTTCAAGAGCTAGTTCAAGACAATTCACTCATCCTGCCAAAGGGCTGGTTCAAGATTGTGGACAGACAAAATAGAGTCAGCTTTGTACGTCCTGAAACATGGGAATTTGACAACCAACGGATTTATACAGAGATAGTGATAGAATTATCCATGGAACAAACTGTGACTTATTTGATTAAGTCCCACGGATCTGAGCTTAACTTAAATCACCTGAATATTGAGAAAGTGATGCAAGATTTACCAATTAAAACACAAGCAGAGACTATAATTAAGTTTGCTGAGAACTTAAAAATGTGTTCAGGCTACCATTTATCTGGAGATGGTGCAATTATGGCTATGACTCCTCACAGAGCTGGAATCTTCAGATCATTAAGCAATAATGAAATTCTGCCACAAAGTGGAGCCTTTTCTTCAAAATGTCAGCTGTTTCATTACGCTGGTGGACAGTGCTTTAAATGCTGCCAGCTTGGGGAAGTTCACAAGAGAAGAAAGAAAAGAAGAGAAAACCGGCAATCTATTCACAGCCGTTGTAACAAAAGGTATCTCACAAAAGAAGAGATCCAGCTACAATTGAAAGAGGAGAAAAAACTGAAGAAAAAGTTCCTTGAAGAAAAGGGAAAAGGGGAATCTTCAGAAAGTGAAGATGATGATAGCGTTTCACAGAATGAGTCTGATTCAGATGAAGAAGACTGACTCTAAAGGCTAAAGAATTTTATGATAGGTGATTAGAAAATGGTGCTTGCAAGAGCTGACATAAGTAGTTTCAATTGGAATTTTGTCAAATGTTATTTCAGGCTTTTCACATGAAGAGTCAAAATCAAACTAAAGGAAATGATGAAGCATTAACCTAGTTAACAAAGCTGTATGCAAACAACTACAAAACAAAATTGTAGATGATACAATCAAACTTTTATGACTTAACAGGATTCCATCTACACTATGTGTAGTTCCAGAAAATATCCATACCTCCTTCACAGAGGTTTTTTTCCAATACAACCCATCCCTCTGCAAATTCCAATTAAGCTTCATACATTTCTTTAAAGTTTTTGGCCTCACAGAACCCTCAACCCCCAGGAAATTTTAATCCCTTCTGTGGGGGAGTGTGGATAAAGCAAGGAATTTCTGGGCAGGGCCAGTTTGTTGTCTGACATGCTTGTGTGTATTGCGATGTACTGTGAAGGAGACTCCCTCTTAATCAATTCAACTGGAAAACTTGTGATTTCTATAGCTTACCAATAATATTAGTTGCTGAGTTGGGGATGCTAATGGATAATTTGCAATGTGCCAATTCATTGAGTTCATGCTCCAAAGACCCCTGTCAATATTGTCACCAGTGCCTGCTTGTTTACATTCAGAAGTGGCCAAACACATTACACTCCATGCAAAATGAACAGTGGGACCAGGAAATGCTGGTTTTGGTTTGGTTACGCACATACCTCCAAATTAGATGATGATTTTGGTGATGCATTCTGATAGAGAGCAACTTACTGCTGTAATTAATGCCTGCTCTTCAGCTGAATTTTCCCAGAGGACCTGATTCCTGGTCTTGGACTGTTCACAGCCCTCTATTTTCTGTTACTTTTATTTGATGTGTCGAAGAAATAATAGAGAGACTCAGTGAACAGTCTGATGTCAGGGAACAAGATTGCTTTTGAGAGCACATATAGGTGTCTGTGTAACCAGTTTGCTATAACACGGATTTAATCAGCTGTTCTATGTTTTAAAGCTAATAGTGAGAGGTAGTGATCTGAGCTGACCATAAACTCAATAGGTAATAAGTGAGTTGTTCAGTATTTTTTGGCATGCAAGCAGGCTCTTTGCTGGACAAATGAAGCCCACGAAGAGACTCATTAAGTGATTATAAGTAGACCAGATTTGTGCATCTGTTTGGTTCTTCATCTACATAAGGGGGGTCCTGTAAATTGATATGCCCATCACTGCAAGATGAAAGGGTAAAAAAGTGAGAGAAAGAGAGAATAATAGTCTTCTGTTCAGTGATAGCATATGGTCTCCTGTCCTGGCACTGAAATACCAAATAATGCTTGTTTTGGAATCAAATCTTCTACGCTGTTTACCAGAACAATAATTTCAGATCACTTGCAGTTACAGTATTGTCAATTTGTCTTGTTAACTATTCCCCCATTGAAAACTTGGGTCTATAGTGTGAAAGTTCAGTAGAATGTACTGTTGTAATTAATTTGTTGCATTTTTGTTATGGTAACCCCAAGCTTGTGTAAACATAAAATTGTTTTATCCTTAAACAGGCTAGGTGATGGTGGTGTTGAAGATATTATATATAATATTTTATTAAATCTTTTTTTGGTGCATCTATGTTATTGGTTTCAAAGAATGCATTTTTTATATTAATAAATGGGGTTAGTCATTTTTAAAAATTCTGTTGATGATACTCCAATAATATGCATGTAGATAATGTTATTTCCCATTAGCTTGTGGTGTTGCCAGAGGTTCAATAGGAGAAGAGCGGGAATGCGATTAGCACAGACAATGGCGAGTAGAAAAAGGCATGGGATTTGGGTGCTGTGGGCCAATGACTGTTGGACTAACCCTTATCTTTTGTTTTATCTTTTACCCTGTGTGCGCAGCCATATCTCTTTTCACACTCAAATATCTTGTCACCAGAGCCTGCATGTTTGCAGTCAGCAGTCACCGAAAGGATCACATTGCTGGAACCAGAATGAAATCCTGGTTTAATTGTGCCCATGCGTTAATAAGTTCAATGTTGGTTCCAAACTTTGTAGAGAGTAATCATAGGTAACCCAGGCTCACTGTGCGTGACATGTGACATAACACGGGTAAATTATAGACAACATATGAGGCGAAGTTTAGGTATGAAAATTTGCTAGAAAATGGAAATAAAAATGGATGAAACTTACCATGTGGCGAGTTCATAGTGTTTATAGTTCATATGTTCTCTATAATTTACCCCTGTTATGTCACGTGTCACGCACAGTGAGCCTGGGTTAATTACTTATGGAGTAATGACTTATGCTGGCTCATCCGAATTCTTCCAGAGGTCTCGACCGAAAAGCCAAGTGGCTTCTGAAAGAGTTCTGCGAGGAGATTGTCTCTACACTCCGTATACCCTTCACGCTCGGATACTAAGACAAATAGGGAGTAGATTCCGTCTATTTAAATGAGTAAATTGAAAGGAACAGGCTAGCCATAGGCAGGCAAAAACTGTAAT
>CM042751.1:7308053-7320553 GCA_022496165.2 Catalaphyllia jardinei
CGTGATAGGAAGGATTTAACCAGATTACATCAAACAACAACGATAGCTTTATTCTGCCATGATAACTCGTGTTCCACTACATAACCGAGAGGGTCTGGGTTTCCATAAACTACACTATACAGGAGGGGAACTGGGTCCTATTACGCTACAGTAGTACATGTATGTAGGACAATGCTTGTTCGCTATTTTTGATTTGTCTGAGGTTTTTTGAAATAGGATTTATTAAGCCAATGCAAAATGATAACACTTCTTGTTTAATTCAGATGTCTATTTGAAGAAAATGGTTCCCTCTTTATTATCTGTCTGTACAAAAAATTAGTTTAACTCCTTGTTTAGAATAAAATACAGCAGATCAGGGGAATCATACAAGGGAGTAAGGATGTCCCCAAAATCCCCTACAGGGGACCACATGTAGTGTATACGATGCTAATGCAAGCGCGTAGAAGCGAGAGAATGAATGTGATGTAGTACACACGGGAATTATGTAATTTGCATGTACTATAGATAGTGTGTGTTGTAATTTATTCGAGTCAGTTAGCGTTCTGAGCTCGGAGTGTAACGGTCGTGAATAAAGTGTGTTTTAACCTAACCGCGGTACTACATTGGCGACGAGGATATTTCGAGGATTTCGCCGAGGGTTTCAAGAGTTTCGTTGAAAATTTCGCTGTGGATTTCGTCGAGGATTTCGTCAAGGATTTATTTCAGCGATGCCGGGAGGCGGTGGATCGGGCGAAACTAACGCGACGAGCGGTGCTGTTGGCGGTTCTGGGATGACTTCTGTTACTTTAGATGTCAGTGGATTGGAACCATTTAATCCAAAAGGAGAGGCGCACAATTTAAGTCAGCGATGGAAGAAGTGGAAGCGAGCGTTCAGTTTGTATGTGACCGGGAAAGGTGTATCGAACGACGCTCAAAAAACGTGCTTTGCTGTTGCATGTCGCTGGTATGGATGTGCAAGAAATTTATTTCACACTAGCTGGTGAGGGTGGAGATGCAAGTTTTGAAGCAACGTTAAAGGTGTTGGACGACCATTTCGTGCCAAAGGCGAACATTTCCTTTGAGAGACATTTGCTTCGACAAATTTCGCAAGGGATCGGAGAGACAGTTGATCAGTTCGTTTGTAGATTGCGTCAGCGAGCAGCGACTTGTGATTTTGGCGCCGGCGAGGATGACTACATTCGCGATCAGCTCATAGACAAGTGTTATTCGAGCCATTTACGCCGGAAATTTCTGGAAAAGGAAGGAACTGTTACGTTAGATGAATTGTTGCGTGTTGCAAGATCCCAAGAAGCGGTTGATCGACAACTGAAGCAATATAGTACCGACCAAGCAGATAACCAGGTCAATGCAGTGGGTGGCAGGCTGTATGGAAACAAAAATCCCAGGAAAGCGAAGACGTGCTTTAGCTGCGGACAAGAAGGACACTTCAGTCAAGACAAAAAGTGCCCGGCGCGTGGTCAAACTTGCAGGAAGTGCGGCGAAACAGGCCACTTCAAAGTTAAATGCCCTCGACTCCATCAGCTAAGCAGGACCCATTCGGGATCTAGAGGACCTGAGAGTAGCAGAGGCGGACGCGGCAGAGGAGGCAGGAGTGCTGGTGGACTGGGTCGAGGTGGACGCAGAGGGCGAGAGACGAACCTCGTGACTGGAAGACCTAGCCCTGGAGAAGAAGACAAAGGAGATTTCGCTACACCAGGTCATTCGCAAAGACCCGATTATGCCTTTTCAGTGGAACAGGTGAATGATCACAAGGAACAAAGGAGCACTTTAGTAACACTGGTCATTGGTGGTGTAGACGTACCCGATGTTCTCATTGATTCGGGAGCTTCATGTAATGTTATGGGCCAGCAGACCTGGGAGTTGTTAAAGCAAAAGGGGATTAACTGTGAATCTCGCAAATCTGCAAAGGAACTTTTTGCTTATGGTGGTACAGAACCTTTACCGACCCTAGGAACGTTCACGGCAGATGTCACGCTGGCTGGGTTTGAAAACGGAAGTAATGCTGATTTTGTGGTGATTGAAGGCGATGGTCGCACGCTGTTGGGCCGAGAGACTGCCGAGGCGCTAAACCTGTTGCGTATTGGTCCTTTTCAGACAAACAGTGTTGACGGTGGGCGATCGGACGGGGATGTCAGAGAGAAATACAAGCACTTGTTTAGTGGTGTTGGTCTTTTGAAGGGCTACGAGCTCAAGCTACACATTGATGAGTCGGTGAAGCCTGTAGCGCAGCAGGTACGCAGGATACCGTTCGGGTTACGCGAGAAGGTGGATGCAAAGCTGGATGAACTTTTGGAGCTTGACATTATAGAGGAAGTGCCGGAGGGGCCGTCAGGATGGATTTCGCCGTTGGTGGTGGTTCCCAAAAGCGGTGGCGACGTAAGAGTCTGTGTTGATATGCGTCGTGCAAATGAAGCAATCGTCCGAGAGCGTCACCCAATTCCAACCGTTGAGGAGCTGTTACACGACTTGAATGGCAGTACGGTGTTCAGCAAGATAGATCTCAAGTGGGGTTTTCACCAGATTTTACTCAGTGAGGAAAGTCGCCACATCACTACCTTTGTCACGCATCGAGGGCTTTATCGTTACAAGCGGTTGATGTTTGGCGTAACGTCGGCGCCGGAGAAATATCAGCAGATCATTAGAGATGTGTTAAGGGGTTGTGCTGGGGTTGCGAACATTGCGGACGATCTCATTGTTCATGGGTGTGACATGGAGGAACATGACAAGCGTCTTTTTGTGGTGTTAGATAGGCTGAGTGAAGTGGGGTTGACGGTGAACGGAGACAAGTGCGAGTTTAGGTTGTCAAGGCTTACGTTCTTTGGTCACGAGCTGACTAGTGACGGCGTAAACCCATCCGAAGAGAAGATTGCTGCTATAAGAGATGCTAGATCTCCCAAGGACGCAAGTGAAGTGCGATCGTTTATGGGTCTTGTCCAATATTCCGCTAAGTTCATGCCTGACGTGGCGTCCGTGGCCAAGCCTATTCAAGAGTTAACCAGGAAGGGCATCGTGTTTCACTGGGGTAAAGAGCAGCAAACAGCCTTTGAGGAACTGAAGCGTCTAATCACCCAGGCAGAGACACTGGCTTATTTTAAGGTTGGCTGCAGAACGCGAATCATTGCCGATGCGTCTCCAGTTGGATTAGGAGCGGTTCTCACCCAGCAGCAGGGGGAAATGTGGAGAGTTGTCTCCTACGCGTCGAGGAGTCTAACTGACGTGGAACGACGCTACAGCCAAACAGAGAAGGAGGCACTTGCCTTGGTCTGGGCGTGTGAACGGTTCAACATGTACGTTTCCGGACAGAGCTTCGAGTTGGAAACAGATCACAAGCCTTTAGAGCGTGTCTACTCGCGCACTTCAAAGCCTTGCGCCCGAATAGAGAGATGGGTCTTGAGACTACAAGGGTACGATTTTAAAGTGGTGTACCGTCCAGGGAAGACAAATATAGCCGACGCGTTGTCCCGTTTGAACTCCTTGGATCAGGTGGACCATGGAGAAGACTACGACTTTGTCAGAGCCATTGCTGTAAGCTGTATACCCGTTGCTCTATCACCTACAGAAATTGAAGAAGCTTCCTATTTTGACGAAGAATTGACGATAATAAAGAGTTGCGTGAGATCAGGGGACTGGGACCGGTGTACACTTCCCTCGTATGCACAAGTCAAGGACGAATTATGCGTCTATGGTGAGCTATTGCTTCGCGGCACAAGGATTGTGGTTCCCAAGCTCCTGCGCGACAGGGTGGTGCGGCTGGCACACGAAGGGCACCAGGGTATAGTGAAGACGAAGTATCGGCTCCGTAGTAAAGTTTGGTGGCCGGGAATGGACAAGGAAGTTGAGAAATTTTGTAAAGTTTGTCATGGCTGCCAGGTCACTTCTGGATTTAACCCTCCTGAGCCGATGTCCCGCGTTCTTCCTCCAAGTGCTCCTTGGCAGGATTGTGGAGCAGACCTGCTGGGACCCCTACCCACAGGAGAGAGTATTTTGGTGGTGATCGATTACTACAGTCGTTTCTTAGAAGTTGCTATTCTGAAGTCTACTACAAGTGCCAAGGTCATCGAAGCACTTGCACCCATGTTTGCCAGATTCGGTTTTCCGTTCTCTTTAAGGACAGATAATGGGCCCCAGTTCGTATCCGAAGAATTTGAAGCATATTTACGCGCAAATGGTATTGAGCACAGGAAAACGACGCCGTTGTGGCCTCAAGCTAATGGAGAGGTGGAACGCCAAAATCGCTCGTTACTTAAATGTCTACAGATTGCACATTTAGAAGGAAAGAACTGGAGAACTGAATTGCTTGTATGGTTGATGGCGTACAGATCCACTCCGCAGACGACGACGGGGACTACCCCCCTGTTACATGATGTTTGGCCACGAGGTTAGGTCCAAATTGCCAGAGTTAAGGAGAGAGACGGTCGGAGTGCCAGGCGAAGAGGTGCGAGAGCGGGATTGGTCAAGTAAATTAAAGGGCAAAGCTTATGCAGATCTCAAGAGAGGTGCCACGCCCAAGAGCATACGTGTTGGTGACACAGTACTTTTGAAAGCCGAGAAAACGAACAAGCTGTCTACCAACTTCAACCCTGCTCCTTTTAAGGTGGTTCAGAGGACAGGAACAGAGGTAACGCTTAGGAGCGAAGCTGGTGTGCAAGTGAAAAGGAACACTGCGTTCGTAAAGAAGTACAACGATGGTGTATCCAATGGCAACGGAGACCAAGTGGTTGAGGCAAGTTCTACAGTACAGACAGATGAGCCAGGGCCAAGCAGAGTTCCGGAGACGACAGAGGTATCAGGGCCAAGCGGAATTCCAGGGGCTTCAGGAGTATCTGAAAATTCCCAAGTACAAGCTGGGCGTTCTACCGAAAAGGAAGATAACGCAGCGGAAAGGCCTGTGCGGAGGTCGACCCGAACTATAAGACAGCCTGCGCGCTATAAAGACTTTGTCCTGGATGTTTAGGACTTCTTCTTCTTCTTTTGTCTAGCTTAATTCAGAGACTTTGTTTTGCTGAACATTTAGGTTTTTTTTTTGCAGCCTTTAAAACTGCCTTCCTGCTAAATTTGATCAAAGAAGGGAATGTAGTGTATACGATGCTAATGCAAGCGCGTAGAAGCGAGAGAATGAATGTGATGTAGTACACACGGGAATTATGTAATTTGCATGTACTATAGATAGCGTGTGTTGTAATTTATTCGAGTCAGTTAGCGTTCTGAGCTCGGAGTGTAACGGTCGTGAATAAAGTGTGTTTTAACCTAACCGCGGTACTACACCACATATATCTTGGACCCCCTTCTTTAAAATACTCTGTTCACTCAAGAAACCTTCATCTAAATCCCTGCCACTTCATTGGAAAACAACTGAATTTGTAATTTAATTTTTATCTATTGTGTGTTCCGTTAGGGTTCTGCTATGGAAAGTAAACCATATCCAACGCAACCAGAAAACCCATATGGCCAGTACAGTCCCACGTCATACCACCAGCCAGATTACAGTCAGTTTGATCTGGTCAGAGCTACACAGTATGGCATCTTTGATAGATGTCTTGAGCTGGTTGACAAAGAGGGTGTGGATGTAAATACACTAGACAAAGAAAATGTCTCAGCCTTACACTGGGCAGCAATCAACAATAGAATACAAATTGCTGAGTAAGTACTGTTGTGTTGGTTAATAACTGTAATAAAAGTACAAGATAAGATTTAATATTATTTTGAAAGGAACATATTGGGTTATTTTAAATTTTTAAGATAGCAATTCGCTTGATCTTAAATTCCATGAGACCCTTAATATTGTTCTTTATATTTTTCATTAGGTATTTTGTTTCAAAGGGAGCTGTTGTGGACCAGAAAGGTGGTATTTTAAATGCAACACCACTTCACTGGGCTGTAAGGTGAGAAGTTGGACAGGTGTAGTTGGTAAATTTTGTTCTTACTACCATTTTTGTTGATATATGACTTTGGAAAACAAAGCACCCATGGAAACGTTTCCAAAATTTCCATCAGTCTTGCTTATTATTGACAGATTGAATCAAAATTCACCAATCACAGCCAGTAGTGTGACCTTCAGACCTTCTTTACCTCATGCTAGCGGGCTGTGATTGGTGGATTTTGATCTGATCTGTTGATAACACGCAAGACTGACGGAAATTTTGGAAACGTTACCGCGGGTGTTTTGTTTTCCAAAGTCGCATATCAACGAAAACAGCGTAATTATGGAAAGAGAGAAGTGAACAAAAAGACAGAACATCTTGGATTCTAGACATGGAGGGAGGCAGAGCTGGTGGAGGGAGGCCAAGTTGCTTGCAGGAGACTGATTGATACCCCATTCTATATAAATAGATATGGGAATGTTAGATGATAATGAAAGAGAGAAATGAGCAAGAACATCTAAAATTCAACATGAGAGCTGTACCTAGCATGAGAGCTGTCTGTCTGAAAATGACAGATGGCCAATACTGCTCTATTGCCAATATTGCTCTATTGTGTTTCTGAGCCAGCTTTGCATGTATAAGAGATATAAACTTGACTTTGTGCCTTAATAAAAGACTGTACGAGTAGAAACTTTCCAGTCTAAAACTAACAGAAAATATTGAACCAGAAGAAAGCATTCTGATTATCTGCATAAACTAAAAAAAGTGTAATACCTTTTAGTTTGTCATTGATTGAAGTAAGATAAATTTTGTATGAGTCAAGAATTTTATATTCTGTCATGAAAGATGTTGACTTTTTTTTAGGCAAGGGCATCTGGAAATGATTGTTTTTCTTATGAAACATGGAGCAGACCCGTCATCACTCGACATTGAAGGTACTGTTAGGGTTCAACAAAACCGTAAAAAATTATTATAAGTCATTTAAGTGTGTCAAGGAAGAGAAGTAATTATTGGAAAGTTTTAGAGTACTGTTATGAAAACTGAGAATTCTGAAAATTTGCAATATGATAGCTGGTGGACTGGTTGTGTATAGACCTCAGTCACATCATCAGGCCCCCAAGATGTCCAAAGGCTGGAACCATGACCAAATAGATAATCAGCGACTGTCAAGTAGATCAACAGCTAACAAAACCAACTCAGCTATCCAGGAAAAAAAATTAATGATCAATACCTGGGCCTATATGCAGTTGTTAAAATCATGGACAATGCTAGCCATCCAAAAAACCACAATCCATTGGATGGCATAGTTTGTTTTGTCAAATCTCATTCATTGGTGGATATGTTGTGGTTTGAATTTTATTTTTGGTTTAACTTTTTTTAAACCAGTTTAAATTTTTCAAACCAGGTTGAAATTTTTCAAACCAGATAGAAATTTTCAAACCAGTTAGAAATTTTCAAACCAGTTTATATTTTTTTTGGTCAATGCAACTATCTGTAAAAAAGGAAAATATCTCTTTACATTCCTCTATCCTATTCTCTCCTATTGTCACTGAGTTCCTCCTTATTTATTCTATCTGCCTGCTACTCTACTCTACTCCCTCAAATTCCCATTAAGCATGAATACTTATTAACAGCAGGTTTTACTTTTTTTTTCTTTCTATCTTGTACTCACCTGGATTTGAACCACCAACCTCTGGATCTGCTTACCACTGTCATTTCCACTTGACCATGAAAGCAATGGATGCAAGAGCTCTCATGCTTGTTTTAATTATCAGTTCTTCTCCCCAAACCCCTCTCATATAGATTTTAATGTATTCATAAATACATATAAATTTTAATTTATTCATACATGAATTTTGTCTTAATTAGTAAGAAGCTAAGCAATTCCAAATAAGTGGTTAGACCTAATCACTTACCTGAGAGCTCAACCCAAACTACTAAGTCATATGCAAAGTTCCCAGTCTAACATCAAAGCTAACCATTTTAAATAAGTGCTTAGGCCTAATCACTAACTTAAGTTCTTAACCCAAATTACCAAGACACATGCTCACATTCTGCTCAAAATTGAAAATTAAACTTGTTTAAAAATTTCAACCCAGTTTAAAAAATTTAAACTGGTTTAACAAAAATTAAACCAAAAATAAATTCAAACCACAACAGATACAACAACTGGGTGATAGAACAACTGGGTCCGGGTGGAAACATGTAGTGTAGTACTTCAGCAACATACTTGTGATTCTTCATTGAGTGTCACTATGCAATGTTATGTTTTTTGGAAAGACACTTGATTATCAGTGACAGTAGCTGATGTTTTGTCGCAGCACTGCAGATTTTTGTCGGGGTCAAATCGGGTTAAAATTTGTTGGGACATCAGCTTGCCGTACACTAGCGATTTTTTGTCGCGACTAACCAAGTTTAAGCTTGGGGCCAAGTCAATCTCCACCATGTTGGAAGAGACGCTCGTTCATGTGACTCTTATGACAATTCCTCATTGGTTGAGGTATGCATGAGCCCCGGCAAATTGTTTTGGTCCACCGCGCACTAGCTGACGAGGCCCGACAAGACGTTTTGAGATGTAGCACTGTCAGATATCGCCCGACAAGCCCTGATTTTTTGTCAGCTGATAAAAAATCTGATAGTGTGCAGTAGCCTTTAAGGTAACTTTTAAGGTAATTAGTCTGTGTTACAACTTTGTTGCCTATCAGGCTGCCACCTAACACTGGTTTAAGTAAGTATACCCTACTCCAGGAGAGGAAATAATGATAATGATAATGGTAGTGACAGTGACAGTGGCAGTGGCAGTGACAGTGACAATGGCAGTGGCAGTGACAGTGGCAGCGGCAGTGGCAGTGGCAGTGGCAGCGGCAGCGGCAGCGACAGCGACAGCGACAGTGGCAGTGGCAGTGGCAGTGACAGTGACAGTGACAGTGACAATGACAATGACAATGATAATGATAATGATAATGATAATGATAATGATGATGATAATAATAAACATAATGACAGTGACAACGGCAATGACGGTGACAGTGATAGTGATAGTGGTAATCATAATAACTTATTAATTACTATTAGTTCATTGAAATGAATTAATTCTGTGACTATAAGGTTTTTTTGTGTTATAGAGACTGAAGTTACAAACTTGTGCTGCTGAGATTTTAGGGAAAAAACAAAATTACCAATTGTGTTTTTTAAATTAAATTTGTTTGTTATTTTTTTATTAATGAAGGGTGTAGTTGTTTACATGTTGCTGTACAACACAGTCAGATGGGAGCTGTTGCATATTTAATTTCTAAAGGAATGGTATGCCATTTCTACATGTATATATATTGTTATTTTTGCAATTATAGTATTAGAAAATTTAATAGATTAGACCTTTCAATCAGACAAAGACCTCAGATTAGACCTTTCAATCAGACAAAGCCCATCATTAGCTAGTTTTAAAAGAGCGTTAAGAAATGTAAATAGTCTCTAGTCTAATTTTTATATATCTATATTTTAGTCTATATTTTCCTTTTTGTTCTTTTTTAACTTTCGAGGACTCTTTTGTAAATCACTTATCAGTGAAATTGATATCCTCAATAAAGATTATTATTATTATTATTATTAATACTCAGATACATTCAACTACTGGAAATAAAAAAAAATGCATGATCAAAAAGTTAAGAAGACGTTCTCTGGTTAAAAAGTTTTAAAAACACTGAGCTTTCGATTGCTAGTCTGCAATCTTTTAAAAGTAAGGTGTAAAAAGCAAAGGTAAAGATATATATGTACAAAAAGGTGCTCAGGAGGTTGAGTGCCCGGTTTAGAAGGGTAGAGGCAGTACTTATTTTGTGTTTTAGCTTGTGATGAGAGTTAAAGTCCAGGTATCTGTCAGTGTGTGGCCAATTGCCAATGGCCAAATTCCCTTTCTAGACACCTTGACAACCAGGAAGAATGGGGCAGTTACTATCGGTGTCCATCGAAAGCCCACACACACTGACAGATACCTGGACTTTAACTCTCATCACGAGCTAAAACACAAAATAAGTACTGCCTCTACCCTTCTAAACTGGGCACTCAACCTCCCGGGCACCGCTGAAGGAGTAAGGAAAGAGCTGATCCACGTTTCTAACGCGTTAAAATCAAATGGCTACCCATCAGCAACTATATCGAACATCTTAAAGAAGAAATCGACCTCTGAAGTCATTCCTTCCCCTGAAGAGTTAGTGGGAATGTTCTTTAAGTGGACAGACCCACCAGACTCCAAAAATGGCTTCACAGTTTTACCATACATCAAAGGTGTCACTGAACTACTTGCAAGAATTCTTAACAACAATGGCATCCAAGCCACCACCAGACCGGTTAAGACCTGGCAACAGGAATTTGTGTCTCCAAAATCAAGACCTCCATCAGATCGGCAAACGAATGTTGTCTATAAAATCCCCTGTGCGGACTGCACATGGAATTACATCGGAGAAACAGGGAGATGCTTACACACTAGAAAAAAGGAACACATACGAAACACCAATTGAAAGTTTTTAAAAGTGGTTCCAATATTGCCAGCCATGTGGCTTGAAGGCCACACTATTGATTTTGAGAATGCATGCGTCATTGACAGAGGCAATTCACGCATAAGAAAAATGCTGGAATCCTGGCACACTGCAATTACTAACCAGGCAGACAATAACTCAAAGCAGCTGCCAAGACAATACTCAATTTTATTGTAGTCTTATCCATGTTTTTTAGCATTTTATTGTCACACAAGTATTTCTTTTGTATTATTGTATTTATTTATATTTGTTCGTTATTTTCTCACCTTTTTGTACATATAACTGGCAATCGAAAGCTCAGTGTTTTTAAAAATTTTTACCAGAGAATGTCTTCTTAACTTTTTAATTATGCCCACTGGTTACTCATTGATTTTGAAAAAAAAATGCAGTTCAAACACTCTTGGAACAAAGTGTTCCACAAGCCAGAATTCTGTATCACATCTCATCACATTTTGGTGCAGTTCATTGCATTGCATTGGATAGTCATGTCCAAAAAAGACTGAAAGAAATGACCTTTAGTACACTAAGGTCCAGTTCAGATGCTGTACTTCACATGAGCAGAATTGAATGCAAATGAAAAAAATCCTTTGTTCTCCCTCCTTAGCATTCAATTTGGCTCATGTGTAAAACGTTGTCTGAATCAGGCCTAAATCATTTTAATTTCTAGATGAATATGCAAGACAGTTTACACTTACTTATTGACACGATTTTGCTCTGGGAATGATGTATGCAGGTTATGTTTTTACGTACCCTCAAGAGATGCAGAAAACTTGAAGGCAGGTCATTATTGATAAAACAAATTACCTTCTTGTACCATGAATAGGATGTTGACCAGCTTGATAGAAATGGAATGTCTCCTCTCATGTGGGCAGCTTATAGATGCTTTGGGTGAGTGAAGATTGAAGTAAAGGAAACTTTCATAAATTTGTTCTTATTTTAGCAAATTAAGTAGATTTCTAGCTCATTGAAGGCAGCAAGCTAGGAAATTCATTATTATAATAAGCTTTTTAGGAAATCCATTGTCAGAGTTTAGTGACTCCCTCTAATGAAGGGACATATGTCCTGAAATTTATGGACTGTGAAATAGTATCAGTGCCAAATAACACTCAATTTTCAACTGATTACTTCAGTACAATCATTGGCGCAATTAAACTTCATTAACTGCACAATACATGTTTCATTTCCAACTTCCAATGCTCTATAAATTTACCATTTTCACTAATAGTCAGTGACTCACATATTGCCTGCGTGTAGTATATGGCATTGGCATATTTAAAAGAACTCTTTGACATTGCTGTTTTTGTTGAGCATATTTTACCATTGATACTTCTACATTGCAATTAGTTGAAGGATAATCTTTCTGTTTTCATTTATTGTATAGAACATTTTCTGTTGTGTCTACTTTTATTAGTTAGCCACCGACTACAAATTGTAATATGGCAACCTGGCATTTTTAACTATTTCAGGTTGTCAGTTACCATTATTTTAATTTAATTAAATTATACATACCTCTTACTAACGGAGTTTGAGGTCCGTACCTTACGTTACGGACCGAGTTTTTTCCCCTTCGATTTATGGCCCAAGTGCAAAGCGCGCGGGCCATAAATCGTAGGGGAAATAACGAAGATCCGTAACTTACGGTACAGGACCGAGAAAACGAGGTTAGTAAGATATTTATTATATCTCTATTGTGTGTTTGAAGGGTTCAGGAACGATTTCCATTTACGAGGAACGGCTTCAAATTTCTGAAGCAGGTCGAAAGCAAAACGAATCAATTTGAAATCGTTTTTAAGTCGTTAGCATGATTTAGAACACAATTTAGAGTAAAAGAAAGCTTTATTGACAGAGATAAATCATGCAACAGTTTGGCAACAACCAAAAAACTGTAAATTTTAGCAGTCCGTGCAGGAGAGTACGGCCCGCTAAATTGACCAATCACAACGCGCATACTAACTTAGAGATATAATAAAGTGTTCTGCTATGTAATTTAATTTATTTAACAAATAAAGAAGCCCAAGCTGTGTAATACACTGTGATAAAACGTGATGGGCAGTTCTTGAGTGTTCTCAAATGTCTAGAGTGTTTTATCACTGTGTAATAAATGGTT
>CM042751.1:7328053-7334686 GCA_022496165.2 Catalaphyllia jardinei
GCCTTCCACCAATGTGTCCCAGGTTCGATTCCTGGACCTGGCACCACTGGTTAAACAAGTGACATATTTACATTTTTTTTACATGGAGAGGTCCCTTCTAACAGAGGATTAAAACTATCAAAGCAGTGGCGGATCTAGGAGAGGGGCCTGGGTTGGGCCACCCTTAATTTGGGTAGAAAAGAAAAAAATCACAGAAGGAAGAAAAGGTGGCAAGGCAAGTAATTCCCCACCCACCCACCCTAAGCTCAAGGTCTGGATCTGTGACTGTACAGTGTTTTGTTTGTCCGTGGTTGGGACTTTCACTTAGTGTCTGATTATAGAAGAAGGTCAACTACATCAAATTCGATAGGAAAGCATTTGCAGAGGCCTGATAAAAAACTCTGGAATCCAAATGGGAATCTGAGCTCATAACCTCAGGATAGCAATTCTAATCTTCTTAATATCTCTCTTCTGGGGGTCAGCTTTATATGAAGATTAAGTTCTTCCCTGTTGGCACCCTATTTGCATTTGTACTTTTTGTTCCTCTAGTGTATGCAAATAAAGTTGTTATAAACTAATGTGAAGGATTTTTACTACAGAGCTAGTAGCTAAATTGGAAACCCTTTGTTGCTCCAGGGTGGAGAGAAGAACTGCGAGGAAGTGTCTTATTGTACTAGGTGCTTTAAACTAAGGGAAGAGGAGTAATTAAATGCACCCTTCAACTAGCAGTTTTATTACTTACAGTTTCATTGCTTTTATTTGTTTACTCGCAGATGGTTCACATTAATCTATTCTGGTAGTGTTTTCGTGTTTGGCTGGACACTTGCCACCAAAGCTTATCTTTACTACAACATTCTTACAGTTTATTTGAATTATATCCTTTCCAAAGTTGTTTCGTCAAGTAAATGAATCAGCATTGCTAAAGTGATTAAAGAAGTGTGTTTGTGACAAAAATGACAGAAAACTCAGACTAAACTGTATCAATGGGGAAGTAACTCATAATGTGCTCACACTAAAAACTAACCAAACTGCTATCTATAAATTATCTACCGTGACGTCAAGCCAAAGGTATTAAAGGTTTGCAAATTCTTTTTGTGTATAGCGAACTAACCACCAACATTGCAATATTTGACTTTAAAAAACGTAAAATATATTATTTAAGAAGTACTTGTGTAAGTGAGACTGTCATGATTTGGTTAAACACATGTATAATGGTTGCATCACTGTACACCATGATCCCTGTTCTCACCCTTATTTAATACATTTATTAAATCCATTGTGAAATCACTGGTTATCCTTGCAATGTGATTGGCTCTCAGCAGTGCGATTTATTCACTAATAATATACATGAAAAAATTACTCGATTCTGATTGGCTGAGAGCAGTGCAGTTCAAGTGTAACACCACTGCAAAAAGTGTGACACCGGTACAAAAAAGTGTAACACCAGTGCAAATTACACATCGAAATTCTGGATTGTGATTGACTGAAAGACAAAAGGAAATTTTCTAAGACAATGATATCACGTAAAATTATGATGAAAAGTTTGTGCAGAAGCTACGAATGACAAAAAATTGCTTCAAGAAAGATCTTCCGGCACTTTCTCTTTTGGGAATTGTATTCAGGCTCAGGTCGGCTCAGACTCCAGATTTACGAACTCTTTAATGAACTAACCACGTAATCCGGACCATACAGTAAACGGTGAATCATAATGCCTAAAAATGGTGGAGAAACTAGACTCAAATCTCCAAAAACTACAGAAAGGCTGACCTAAATTCTCAAACCCGCCGAGAAAATACAACAAAGATGAAAATCTGGGAAATTACGACAGCGAATTGCAAATGCACGCGCGAGCACATTCTGGGCCATGATTGGCTAATTAAAATCACCTGAGATTAAGTGCGCGCACAAAACTGAGAGGTGAGTTCAGAGTTCGTAAAGTTTAAGACATCCTCCACGCAAATTTTTTTTCATGTATATATTATTAATAAGTAATCATACGGTTTTTCTCGTTCAATTTGGAATTAATTTGCACTTGTGAGTTTTCAAAAAGCAAATTGCACTCGCCGAAGTGGCTCGTGGAATTTCAGCTTTTTGAAAATTCACGTGTGCAAATTAATTCCAAATTGAACTCGAAACCGTATGATTACCTATACAAATTGCACCCCACTCAGTTCAATTACCATTATGAGTGCATAGTGGTTGAAATACATGTCGACAGTCAGAATAACTGTGGCCATTTTTGTTTGCAGAATTTTTAAGGGGGATCGTTTCTCAAGCGTTTTACCCCTGGGTGTTTATTTAGCTACTAAAGTCTACAAGTATTCAACCTGGTTTCTTTTTTATTGGCCCTATATCCTTTTATGGTACTAGTCGTTAAAGCTGAAAAAAGAATGCACTATCTGGTCTGTAGCCTAGTTCTTCATTTAACGTCTACAGCTATGGCATCTGTGCTGGGCCAAATGGCTCACGTAGCAGCCACTTATCCTGTACTGTTTTCTGTAGCACTAAACCGCTAGGAGTTTTTCTACTCTCCCTGTCCTGGGTGGGATGCTAGTCCATTGCATGATTCCCCCCCCCCCCCACCCCAGTATCAAATTCACCAGTAATTATTTATACACCTGCGTGGAGAGAGGCACTGTGAGAGTAAAGTGTCATGCCCAAGTACAAAACGCGCTGACCATGGCCAGGGTTGGAACCTGAAGCAGCTAAGATCACTTCTTTCCCGCTTTGGTCTGAATTTTTTTTTTTACGTTTTCCAGTTGTTTACCTGTACCCATCTCGTTTCCTTGCAGTGTGAAGTCTTCTTGCCAACATCACACATTTTTGGCTAATTAGTTAATACTGACAGAAGTTTTAAGTCAAGGGATCAACTTGTAACTTTGAAACTTTTTATGTACTGGTGTCTTAACTTCTTTCCAAAAGAACACAAAATGTTATTTGTCTGAGAAACAAAAGCTGGTCATTAGCCATTAGACTTGCCACAAGTCGACCTCATGAATTTGAGGGTAGAGTGGTCATATTGAATTTAACCGCAAGTCAAGTCCTTAAGGGATATTTAGGGGACCTCTGATTGGTTAAAGCGCAGCAACCCATTTTTGGGTCGCTAAAATTGCCGCCGATCAAGTAGGAAAAGTCCTTCGTCTGGCGGGTACTGAATAAACAAGACGAAGGTCTTTTCAGAAAGTCTAATTAGCCATCTACTATTTACTTTTTTTGAAACAAAAGGGAAGTGATAAACAATTGGACACAAGCTTGAGGAATATTGATGAACTGAATAAACTAATCACAGCAAAATTAATTGATGATAAATATAGAGATGGGCAAGTAAAAGGTTACTATCTAAATTGAAAGAATGTTCAACTTTTTTAATTCTTCACCAAAGTAAATTGAAAAACATGAAAAAAACTATGATGATAGCATTTAAAAATAAAATACATTTTAAATAAACAGCTTATCATTTGCAGTTAATAATCACTGCAACTGCTTTGATAATTTAAAAATATAGAAAGTGAGTTATGAGGTTGTTAATTAAAAATATTTTCTGTTCTGCTAAATGTTCTGATGAAAATTTCAGTCATCATTTCAAATACAATTTTACACATGTAAATAATAAGATATTTTCCTTGACGATTTCCTACATGTAAATACTCCATTTATTCTAGCATCTTTCTTTGTCAACACTATTGGCCTGTATTACTGTTTTTACAAGTCGTGGAAAACAGATCCAGGTTTCCTCCATACCACAACAGCTGAACAACGCAAGGTACAACATTGTTGAACGTCATGTTGGTATATTCTCCAGGGGTTCCTCGAAATCTGTCAAGCTTTTTCTTGTTCTTGAATATAGTACGTAGCATATTATCACCTTTTATTATATTGCTGTGTGTCACAAGGATTGGGGACTATCAAATTCACTAATTTGATTGGCTGAATTCGGTGTTGAAAGCGGTCTGGATTTTCCAATCTAGACTGGCATCTAGACCAGTAATGTTTTGCAGTGAAACAAAAATGCCAAAATATTGACTGTTTTCTTCAGATGATATTTATATATTGAAGTGCATAAAAGCGTGGTGATAGAAAAGCTAGCTCCTCGAGCAAATCCTGCGCTGTGATGGGCCACCTAAGTGTGCAAGATGGTGATATCTGCTATGTCCTGCAAGAAAAATCCACCCCGCCCCCCCCCCCACAAAAAAAAAAAATTATTGACCAAAATGTCTAAATATTGGCCAAAGTGAGTTTAATTTACAATCAAAATTGTATGTTCTGTTGTTTTTTCTCCTCAGACCATTATAGAACTCGTAGAAAAGAACTCGTTTGACTTCACAAAATTTTGTTCAACTTGCCTTGTGAGTATAACTAGAGGCCTTACCTTTTAATAATATTTGCACTTATTAATGTTTCAAACAATATTTTACAGTGCTATAGCATTCCTTGATCAACATGAGGCTGCAATCATATTAAAGTAAATCAAAACTAAAATATGTTATAGTGACTTAGGTAAAAAAATATGCAGTGCATGAGTGTTTTCGATAAACGATTAATTTTTTGTTAATTATTATTCTGCTATAACGTTTTGTACTGTAATTAACTATTATGTTGCCCTGATTTGAAGGTAACCATCTTTGTTGTATTCTTACAGTTACGGAAACCTATCCGATCTAAACATTGTTCTGTTTGTGATCGATGTGTAGCGAAGTTTGATCATCACTGTCCCTGGGTGGAGAATTGTGTGGGTATGTGCGCTTTATTCGTCATTACTACATTCTAAAATGCGCTAGAACAAAGGGGTACATTTCAATGAAACCATTTGTATGCATTAGTTCCACAGGTTTTACTCATTTCAGAAACCCTGTGCCTGTTTTTTCAAATAGTTGACTTGCTTGAATAGTTTGAATAAAAGTGTTCATCTTTGAAGGGAAAAGAATCCCTCTTTTTGCTGTCAAGATAATTTCCCACATCAGCTCTGAACCTTTATAAACTTTATTAGTCAGAGTACATGTAAGTGGGCCGCGTATTTAGAAGTTGCAATATTGTCTCTAATAGATGTCACAAAATGTTCTTCTTTTTGACATGGTAGAAAGTGCTTTCTTCCCGGGCCAAAATTCCAAATCTTGTTGAAACAATTGCCTTCTTTTGGTAGGAGTAATAAAAAACATCCCCCTTCCCCTGAGAAGTCATACAACACAGTTCGCCAGTGCTCCTCAGTTGTTTACACCACAGCTGCCAGCAATGAGAGGGAGGTCTGGAATGAATTTGCAGACTGCGATTTGACAGTCCTGTTAATCTTGTTCTTAACAGGTGTTGGAACCCATATGTACTTCTTTTGGTACCTGTTTTTCCTGTTTGGTATGATTCTCTGGTATATCTATGGAGGAGTCGTCTGTAAGTGTATTTTTTCTATTATTTCAAACTGTTACCCTTAGTACTCACCTAGACCGTTCACAGTTCTTTTATTTTTCCGTTAGATCGTAGATGTCGATCGTTGAGTTTGACGGGCAGCCATCTTGGTCTCTTGATGCGAGCGAAACTGGGGAGAGTCCAAAATGCCCGTGGGTAGAGGCTGTGGGGTTAATAGTGTGGGGGTGAAGGGGCGAAAAACATAGGGACGCATCTAAACTTTTGAATTTCTCTGCGGGCTTTGCCGCTTTTTTTGGAGTCTTCCGTCCCGCATTCATTCGATTCATTCGATTCGACTTATTGGCTGTGGCATTGAATCGATTTCGCGAGCAACGTTCATTTGAAAATGTTTCAAAATTCACACGTAATCGATATCATATTTTCTCGATTTGACAGGTTTTTTCCTCCTTCATTTGATCAGTGGAGATGACATTAATCGGCCACGCCCCTTGAACACGAGACAGAGTGAAGTTGTTACAGTCTCCCTATTTTTTTTACCTGCCATACCCTCCACCACCCCTACCCACGGGAATTTTGTACTCCCAAGTAGATAGATAGATAGATAGGCAGCTAGTTTATTCTGATTAAAATCGTAGCCAAAAGCTTGCATGAATAGACAAAGATAGCGGTCCGTCGAACATTTGCTACGATATAACAGAAAAATAGGAGGCTGTGAACATTCTAGTACCCACCTTGCTCGTTCTCTTTAAAGTGGCCGTTATTTACAGGCAAAATAAACAAATAAAGAATAAATGGTACAGGAGGAAAGAAAGAAGGAAGAAAGGTAAGGCGATAGAGAGGTGCAAGGAAGGGAAATAGAGAGGGAGAGGGGTAATAACGTGAAAAGGCGAAAAAGAGCAGAAAGGGAGGGGAGGGACGAGAAATGTAAACTGAGAAGGAAGAAGGGTTAGAAAGGAATGGGTAGAGAGATTGAAGGGAGAGAAAGAAAGAGAGGGAAGGAGGGAGAGAAGTCGACATGAAGGGAGGTAGAAAGTAATGCGTAAAGGTCGGGGAGCAAAAGAAGGAATAGACGGAGGTAGCGAAGGAAGGAGGGAGCGAGCGTAGTGGGAGATCGAAGCGGGCTGAGTCAGAACTCGGAGTTAAGCTCACAACAGTTCGTAAGCGCTAGAAAAGTTCCCTGAAAAACGTATTAATCTAGCATTATTATTCATACTAACAATGGTCAAAGCGTGGTTCTGGGGTCTCTTTTAACACGTCAGCAATCATAGGAAATTACCGTATATTTTCATGTGATTG
>CM042751.1:7334696-7356414 GCA_022496165.2 Catalaphyllia jardinei
GTCGGCGCTTTATTTTTCTGTCAGTGTTATCAGGTATGGACTACAAATGTCCATGTGTACTCGTTTTGACTTATATTGGTGCACGACTTTCCACGAGCACCACACCCGCTGCTCTTTGGCAATCACGGCTAAAAGTGTCCAGTTCTTTCAGCGATATTTTTTTTTCTGTGAAGTCAGACCTTTCCAAAGTTGGCTCTTTTGGCTTCCCATGAGATATTCGAATCTTCCCTCTGGTTGAAATCCTTCTGATTTCTCCGCTGTGGAGGTCTTTGTGCCGACATTTTCGTTTCAAAGGAGTGTACAAACGTCTTGCTACCGAATCTAATCATGAAGCAACTTAAGAAAACAGTCCTAAGAAAGCACGTGCGCTGATTGGTTAAAAATCGTGTTTGTATAACTCGATGGAGACACAGAACTAGTGCGCGCTGTTGACGTAGTGATGGCGCGAGCAAAGAGAATTTACATTTTGATAGTCAAAGTTAACAAGTTTTCCTTTTTCTCGTCGTGGTGTTTTCTAAAAGAAATAGAAAACATGTACTCCGCATTTGTATCGAGTTATACAAACACTCGTGAAAGTTTGGGAGAACTCGAAAAAGCTGTGGAAACACTCGCCTGCGGCTCGTGTTCCCACAGCATTTCTCGTGCTCCCAAACTTCCACTCGTGTTTGTATAACTCGATAGAAACACGGTACATGTTTTCTATTTCTTAAATAAAGCAGAGTAAATCAAGTTTCAGAGTGAAGGCATCATGGCCGGGAGGTTAGCGCGCCGGCCTGGAAATCCGGAGGTCGCAGGTTCAAGTCCTTTCCTGGCCACTTACCTGCACTTGTTGTTTCTTCAGTTGATCCTAGTTCATCTTCTCGGTCGCGCTCGTAAATAACCATCTGGTCTGTCTCCCGCTAGCTGGGATTCTTAAGTCTATTTTGTTTAGCTGATATATTTGTTTCTTTCCGTTTAAGTAGCATGCCTGTGATGTAGCTAAGTGCAGCTAAGCGCACTGACCAACATAAACAACACCACTGGAAAATTGTTTTTGAAAATAGATATCATTTAAAGGCGCTGCGTCACGGTTAAACGGTTTGAAAAATTTAGCCTAAATTTTTCAATTTTGTTGTTTGTAATCCGTGTCAATCTTCTCCATCCTTAACCATCCTTGCTCCTTTATGGCTTATTATTATCTCTTTAGTGTTTTCCTATCTTTCTAAAGTATTATTTTCCTTCAATTTAAAGGTATTTTTCAAAAGGGGGGGGGGGGGGTCACACTGAGTCATACAGAGGGTACTCACCAGATTGTCACCAGAATATTGTAGGTTGTTTGCTTACAAAAAGGCTTACAAAGGGGGGGGGGGGTCACGGGCAACCCCAGGACTCCCCTGGCTACGCCCTTGAGGTAATTTTGTCGATGGTAGGAATAACTCAAAATGCCGTGACGTAGCCCTTTTAACTAAGATAATTTGCAGATTCAGCAACTGTTGCTTGGGAGCAGTAATCCCGAATATAGACTGAACAAGCTAGTGTAGCTTACAAGTTCTTTGCTGATAAAAAAAAGCCATCGTTTCTTGGCAAACAGAGCAAAGTCAAACAGATTGATACGTTCTATAGCCATTTTCTGTAAGTTGGGCCATAAATTGTCGAAATTTTAAAGGGATCTTCAGTCTGAAAAGAAAGATGGCAAATTGGGGGAGTAGGGATGACGCAGTGGTGAAAGCGCTCACCTTCCACCAATGTGGCCTGGGATCGATTCCTGCGCGGTGCCATTCGTGGGCTGAGTTTATTTTTGGTTCTCGCCTTGCTGCATGTGAGAGTTTTTCTCCGGGTTCCGTCCCCGACTTTCCTTTCTCCACAGAAACCAACACTCTGCTAAATTGCAATTCAAGGCCAGAAGACCCGCATGCGGCTTCGTCTCTAAATATTTCAATTTATTGTATCTATTTAAATTGCATCTCCCCAGAAACTGAACCTTACGGAGGCCTTCGAACTTTCAAAAATTATTGCTTGTTCCACACTTGTTATAATTTTAGGTCTTCTGGTTGGGAATGACGACCAATGAACGGTTAAATACGTCCAGGTACCCACACTTTACAGATGATAATGGAATAGAAATGACGCCGTTCAGGTGAGGTTATTTTTGACTTTCATTTCTCGCACATTCAGCAATCTGTTAGATAGCCTGCGTAGCAAGCGTTTCCGTGGGGTTTGGGAGCATAGGAAGACCGAGGAACGGGATTTTCATCGCCCTGTAATTCTTTGCTCCCGAACCGCACAGAAACGCTTGCTACGCAGGCTACCTGTTAGAGAATGACTGGATTTTTACATAACGCTGTGATTACAGCTGTGTAACGAGCAAAAAGCATTTCTGAGCATTATGGAGGCCCTCCTAGGGGGAGGTCCTTGTTCCCTACTTCCCTTCCATTTTTTCCCCTATGTTCCCATGTCCCCGCAGATTTTTTCCATTTGTACCCATAACATATCGGCTTAACACATGCGCCCTACCCTCAATCCCCCCCCCCCCCTCAAAAAATAAAGACGACACAGGAGAAACGCCATTCAAAACATAAATATGATGTACAACGTGCAACATCGCAACATTCCCTTGCCTCTTTGATGGTGCCCGAGCCTACGTCATTGATGATAGTAGACTGATGATGTACAAATTCATTCTCAGTCATTTCAATGATTGTGTACTCAAAATGAGTAGGGGGAGGGACAGGGGGGTTAGGTAAGCGCTACCATTTATATCGGAACCATGACAAATGCATTTGACTGTATTTAACGTCTCTATTGGTAATTCCCCCGACTTTCGATGAAAAGTTGAAATCCTCCCCGCCATTCCTATGCCCAGTCTATGTTCCTTTGAATGGGAGTCCTTTGAGTTGTCGGAATCTTAAAAAACTGGTCAACAGATCTTAGTTCCTACTTGGAAAGATAGCCTTCCCTGTTTCTTTGCAAAATAGGAAATGACAAAAAAATAGTTATTTTTTCTCCTGCAGCCGTGGACTCCTCGGAAATATCGCTGACTTTATGAACATAAGCCTTTGCGGCCTGGTTCGACCCTTCCAAGTGGACTGGTACCGACAATACGATTCCAACCTGGCGAGAAACCAAAAGACTGTGTGACACTTGCGTATTTAACCGGAAGAAGAAAACACGTCTCTTTCGCAGTTGTGTGACGACCTAGGTGAAGCTGCAAAAGAGATAATTGCGACCTCGACGAGAGCTGACCAGTCTTCGGGAATTGACGGAGCTTTACGGACTCTCTCAACCAAAACTGCTCAGTGGCATGCTGTATCCATAGCAACTGGCTGACGCGACAATTATAGGAAAGCACGTGGTACTTTTTGATTGACGGCCTGCGTCATGTCTCCTAGCAACGAAACCGTCAAATCCCGCAGGGTTTTCGTGTTTAGCAAAAGATGTGATCTGGCCTCAGCTAAAAGACAGTAACATTACGAAATAGCAACTTGGACAGTGTAAGACTGTAAGAATTTCTTTCAGTTCAAGCTTGTTTAGCTTATAAGTTTTTTCCGGCTTGTAAATGGCAATAGTTTAACTAGTAACTGCGTTAGGTTTAACTTTAGGTAGCTTCGTTTTTTCACTATTTTTAACATAGTTAATAGTTGTGAATGTTTATGAAGATACAAATGTACACAAGGAAGGCGAGAATTCTTAACTCCCGGTGAACCTCGCCAACGCTGAAGGGAAACGGAAAATATTTCCAAATTGGGGTGAGGCGGGTGTGGGGGGAGGGGTCAACTAAATTGCTCATAGTAAGTGACTGAAAAAGTACGTTCGAGATAGCGAAAAATTCGAGGTTTAACAGTGCATGAATTGTAAAGACTCGACAATATAAAGAGCCATAGTTAATAGAAGAAAATGGTTATGAAACCTTGCAAAGTTCTTTTTTGTATGTGTTTGTTTGCTATTTTGGGGGTTAACCCTGCTCAAAACCTGGCAAAATATGTGCTTTTTTCAAGCAACCAACATAAGCATTGTGATTATTTAATTCATGCATGGTCAATGAGTATAAACCATAAATCCTAGCCAGTCTGGTTGCTCCTTTGACGTTTACTGGCCTTCCTAACCATTTCCTTCTGTTAACGATAGCAGAGCATAGCTTTAGAAGAACCATTAGCCATTAACACTAAGTGCCAACGTGGTTAGGCACGAAAATTACATTCCTAGTTTTGTTTTTCAAGTTTTGTAACCTCACTCACCAGGACAAAATAGTGATGCATACAATTTTTTGAAAAAGAAATCTTTTACCTTTTTAAGACGTTTTTTGGGGGGTGTTCTTAGATTGCTTTACACTGCTTTGTAAAAGTATCTGGATATGTTGTTAATTTAATTTTGAACAAGGTGTAATACTCAATAAAGTCATTCAAATTGTATGGCACAAGAAGTTTTTTTATAAAAATTCTTCGTACCTAACGTTTACATGTAAAAGTGGATCTTGAGCGGAGTCAGTCAGGAAAATATTCGCAATCGCCTCACTGTTTATCAGTTTTAAAGAGGCCACGTTTTGATCGGCGCTTCTTGAAAAACTTCAGCTTTTCTTGAAAAAGCTTCAGTTTTTAATGGTGCCCAGCCACGACATTTTGAGTATTTTGGGCCACGGGTCAAAATTAACTTTAAATTGAAGGAAACCTGAAAATAGTAGCTTAGTAAGATAGAAAAACACCAAAAAAGTAAAAATAAACCATAAAGGAAAAAGGATAGTTAAGGATGGAGAAGATTAACACGGATTATAAACGACGAACTTGAGGAATTTAGACTAAACTTTTCAAGATGCGTATAATCTTTCCCAGTCTTTCCCGACGATCCTTGTTCGTTACTAGTTAATTATCATTACGGCGTTTTGCGCTCTTCGGACCCGTTACGCTCACACTACGACGTAGAGATTTGGAAACGCATTCGACAATCACCGGCAGTAGCTACAGAAGCGCTTGAGTGCACCTTTGAGGGTTAGTTAGTCACATGATTATCTTCAGTATCTTGACGCCATCGTTCAGAAACGCTCCGCCATTTTCAAAATATTTTTTTGGTTCACATTCGAACGCAAAACCGGCTGGTGTTTTCAAATTCCTCCGGTTCAAAGAGCGTTTTCGGAAAGCTCCGTTTTCCGGATTGCTTTGGACGGATTACTTTGGACGGTCGGCGTAACTGCAGAAATGAAGCTTTTTTTTCAATTTCTCCGACCCTTTTTTCTCGTCCACCTCTACTCTTCGGTAGGATCCGTTAAAATCCAATCATCGTAGACGAAAAAGAGGTATGTTTTGCTCAATGACTTAAAGGTGCGTTTCTTTTTTTTTTGAGGTGAAAAATTTTTGATATTACAGTTAAAATAGGTCAAGCGTTCCTCTCACGAGTGGATTAATAATTTCATTATTGCAAATTTGATTTCAGGAATCATTTCAATAATCTGGTTGTTGGAGGAATGATGCAAAATTCAAATCAAGCCTGAGTTCAAAACTCGAATTTTGATTGGATTATCGCTCACTTCTAGTGCCACGCTAGCGTGAGCATTCGACAGGTGTACCAATTTGTATAATCTGCCAAGGTCGCTGACAAGCATGATTTGCCTTTCCTTTTAACATTTCTCTATCCAGTCTTTGAAATTCGAAAATATAAATTGTCTCAAGTTTGAGGATACTGGTAAGATTACAGAAAGGTAATGTTGCTAGAGTGAAGTGAAATGACCGTTGTTTCACAGATTATACAAATCAGTAAACCCGTGAAATTCTCAAGCCCGCCTGGCACCGGAAGCCAGCAATATTCCAAACGAAATTCGTCTTGAACTGAGGCTTGATTTGAAGCTTGCATTATTCATCTGACGAACAGATTATTGAAATGATTACTGAAATCAAATTTGCAATAATAAACTTATTAATCCACTCGTGAGAGGAGCGCTTGACCTATTTTGACTGTAAAGCACTCTTTGGGGATTGACAAAAAGCAAAGAGGGTGTCAATGGGGCACTTTCCCGGGTGTGGTTTTAGCTTCTTGTTGGCGGTACTGGCTTGGGGTCAAATTGTCACGCTAGGCGACGATCACGTCACGTTTGATGATACGATGCGCATGGTCCATAACAATTCGCGCGCGCTTTGGAGTTTTTAAACTTGTTCTGCAGAAAATGTCTTTCAATTCATCAATAGCGCTGGAAACAGCCAAGTATTTTCTAGAAGACATCGAGCATCCGATCAATGCGATTCCAGTGGTGCTGCTTTTTCTGTGTTTCATATGGAGTGGCTCTCCTCGCTGCAAACGTTCAACTCTCGCCTGGTGGGCTCTGATCAATGGCTGCATCATACATTGCTGGATGGATGGGTAAGGGAAAAAATCTCGATTTTGTTATTTTGCTACATGCTTTTGATAGAGTTTGATAGATAACGACAGAGTTCGACGATCGGTCGCTGAAAGCTCGATCGATAGCTCAAAAAAAAGCTTTAATTGCTGAAGGGAGCTGGTTAACGCTTAGTAAACATTGAACTTTGACCTTAAATGTGCAAATTTGAAAATGTTGTTAAATTTTGTAAATGCACAAATATCCCTGGAACGATTTCGTTTTTGTATGATTTCCTTGCATCCATCCCCATAACTTTTTTTCTGATCCTTGCCTTAGCTTTCAAACATTGGGTGGAATATTTTATGATTGATTGATACAGTTAGCTTGGCAATATCAAATCAATGAAAACCATTAGAAAACAGTCCTAAGAAAACACGCGTGCTGATTGGTTAAAAATTGTGTTTGTATAACTCGATGGAGACACAGAACTAGCACGAGCTGTTGACGTAGTGATGGCGCGAGCAAAGAGAATAATTTACATTTTGGTATTCGAAGTTAACAAGTTGTTTTCCTTCTTCTCGTCATGGTGTTTTCTAAGAGAAATAGAAAACATGTACTCCGTGTTTCCCCCGGGCCAAGCTGCCCCCGATATTGCCAACTTTGTACTCCTTCCCACGTTCTCCTCTCTTCTTGAATGCATCGAATGTTTCCCCAATACTCACTTTAAAGGGACATTCACGGTAGCCTTAACTATGCAAAGTATAGATGATTCCACTTGCTTCACCATCACAAACACCAACAAAAGTCTGGAATAAGTGAAGTGCAGAAACAAGTGTGATGTGGGAATCCCGTTGGGAGTGCAAGGAATTATCAAGACATGGAAAAATGTGTGCACACATAAATATGCTTGCGATTTATGATGCATGTCCATGCTGTCACGTGCCATAAATTGCATTATCAGTTGTTGATGATCTATAAAAATCAATAGTAATCAATAGCAATTAAATGGTTTGGTGAGTGAGTATCTATTTTTATTTATATAATAACCCAAGTTATTCTCGCATTTTGATTGGTTCTCGCCTATGATCTATTAGAGGACAGAGCAAGCATTCGTATTGTTAGTATTGTGAGTGATCATATTTCTTTATATGTATTGTAAGTTTATGTATTAGTTTTGTACATAGTTAATGGTGGATGTGTAATAATTAGTGTAAGTAGCTGTGTGAAAAAAAAAACTAAGTAGTTTAGCTAATTGTAATTTACTAGAAGTAGTAGTAGTATCTGTGTTAGTATTGTATAGTATAGTGTCTTGTAGCAATAGTAGTACCTAATAGTATTGGTGTAAGTATAGAATTGTATTGTATTGTTAGTAGTGTAAGCAGCTGTTGTTGTACTTTAAATACTGTAACTAGCCGTATTGTATTGTAAGTTACGTAAATGATTGTATTTGTGAAAAATAAATAAAAAATAAAAACCAAATCAATGCAAAAAAAAAAAAAAAAGGACAGATGCACGATTGATGTCGTCATTACGAAGTTTTTCCCTCTGCCGTTTTAAAATGGCGGAAAGTTTTGAGAATTAGGATGATATTTTACGTGGCTCGGCAAAAGATAAGGTACTAAAAAAGTCTTGTCGAGGCATTCAACAGGTTCGAGAAGCCAGAAAATGAAAGATAAAGCCGTTTCTTTCAGAACATGATACAGAAATAATTTTCTAGCAGCCTCAGTCGGCAGTCGAGCGAGACTAAACCAGGCATAAACTTGGTTTTGGTAAGCCGAGAACCATTGCTTTATCTCAAATTTAGCAAACCCAACAAACAAAATGTTCTCGGCTCATGGTCAACAGTATCGCAGCTAAAATGTGTCTCCGACACTAAATCAAGCTGATTTGAGAATCACCAACCACAGAAGACAAAAATCTCCACTGTCATTTTCGCTCCTTTCATTCAAAACTCGATTCAAATGGCCTCTAGGTTGACCGCATTCACAATTCACATTCCGAGGGTATTCTTTCAACTCCTGTAATTTTCAAGGCAACGTCCAAGCTTTTCGGCTCACAGGGCTACTCCGATGGCAAAAACCGACTTGATTTTTCCAGCATTTTCTTCAAGATTTGTAGATTTTGCAGTTCAATTCTGCTTTCGCTGTAAGTTTTCATTCCACAAGACGCGACGCTCGAGTCAGGCTTGACAATGGCCTGATTTTTCTCGACCAATTACAATTCTTTGCTACGCCTAGCAACCAATGAAACTGCTTCATTTTCAATGTATAGATCACGTCAAATGGCTTTTTTTGTGTAAAGGCGGGGCAAAAGGCCAGCTTTCGCGTTATGTTGAATTATTTTGAAACAAAAAAGGCTTTTCGTTATTATATAAAACAAATAGATTCCATGCTGCCGTGCGTCTGATTCAGTAATAGATCACAGAAGACGTCAAAATGTGGTAAGAACATCGGTGACACACTCGGCTGCGCCTCATATGCCACTTTTTTGTTCTTACCATATTTTGACGTCATCTGTGATCTATTACTGAACAGACCCACAGCAACATGGAATCTATTTGTTAATGATTGGTATAGTCAATCAAGAATAATCAATGGATTAATCTTGATTAATTACTTGATTGTATTGATTACAGTCAGTGATTAATTTTCATTGATTGATATCCAGGGTTTTTCTCCAGGTGGCTGTCCGTCCGTCCTGTGGATGGCCACTTTTCAGGAGAAAAGAAATAAAACTTAGATCTTGTTGATTTGCAGTCAGCGATTTCATAATAGTTTGAACAAAATTACTTGATTCTAGTGATTCTGGAAACACTTTACATGCCATCTTACCATCACCTTATTTCTACGTTAGTTTCCTTTGGTGATTTGTTACTTCATACGTGAATATTGGGCACTATTTTTCCCTTTTTGTCCGTGTAGAGCATAACATGTGTTACTGAACTGACTTCACTGAAATCACCACTAACCAGCAGTCCCACCCTGCAGATATTTGCTGGTTCCCATACTCCAACTTCCCCTAAGATGGCCGCCAAGGTCAATGTTGCATGGAGGTGTTAACTGATGCATTTAGTGGGCAAAAGCAAGTAGTACAGTTTCAATCCATTTTAATTAGTTTTTTGGCAAAGAAAGTGACACATTCAACATTCAAGTCCAATCAATGAGTTTATTGACTGAAAATCATGCAAAATATACCTAAGATGCTTCAAATTTTTAAAACTTCCTAGGGGGGGCATGCCCCCAGACTCCCTAGCGGGATGGGGCTTTCGACCCCATGTTAGTTTCTAGACGGCCACCAACAGAACCCTGGCTAAAACCCTGTTTATATCCCTGGGATATAGCTGACAGTGCTGCATGTTATTGGGCTAAACTCAGATGACATTCTGCATGCATGAGCAGAATGATTGTAACAAATTGGCTTCAAGTAACATTTTTCCAGCTGTGATTGCCCTCCATAAGCCACACCTACAAAACAGGATCTTAGTATCTCTTAGGGTTTCTTTTCAAAATTTTCAATGAGTACTCCCCTCTCCTTTTTATGTGGGAGTTCCCTCTCCCCTTGCCTCAGGCCTTCATTATTCACAGCATGATAAAGTACTGTAAAATTCCTAAAATAAGCCCCAGTGACTATATTTTTCAAAGGTCCTTTTCGAGGGGCTTATTTTTGGAAGGGCTTAACTTTCCAAAATCGATTGAGCTAGCCTCATAGCTGGAAGTAAATTGACTGTTTTTGCTTTGTTTTACTTTGTATTTGAGGCCACTTTTCAACATGTAAGCTCCCGGGGGGCTTACATCTGGAGGGGCCATTTAACCGAGGGTTTATTGTGTTACCGCTTTGGGGGGCTTATATTTGGAGGAGCTTATACATGGAGTACCCTGGTCCCAGAGGTTTTTCTTGATTTTTCACTGCATGAGAGAGCTGCGAGAGAGCGGCGAAGCGGTGAACACGAGTTGCGAAGTGGCGAGATCGCTTCACGACTCGTGTTTGCTGCTTCGTGGCTCTGACGCAGCTCTCTCATGCGGTGAAAAATCAAGAAAAACCTCTGGGACCAGGGTAATAATTGGAGAAGCTTATTTTTGGAATTTCACGGTAAATGAAGAAGCCAATCCATGTTTGATCAAAAATGAGAAACAAACAGTAATGATGAACATATTAAGCATACAAAGTTTTTGATTTCTATCATGAAGCCATCATTTAGTTTTACCAATGTAAAAACCATAATTACAATCCCTGAGCCATTTTCTCTGTAAATAATTCTGGATTGTTGTTAGCAATTAATGTGGTCCTTAAGTAATTAGAAAAGAAAGATTTTATGCATCAAGTGTTTCGAAAAATGATCTTTAGGTTAACGCAAGAGCAGAATTTGAACACACAAGATTTCAGGCATTTTAAATAACGACTTGGTTGCTTTGCAAACCTAAGTCGGGAAGCAGAATTAATGATTATCTTTCTTAGGAACTGTAGACCCGGGGTTGTTAGGCTGATGTCTGTTTTTCTTCAAAACATTGTTGATATGATAGTTGATTATGCCTTGTGGGTATAGCTGTTTTGAAGAAGTTTTCAAAGATTGTTAAGGACAGGGCGGGTGGCAAGGAACCAGATGAACAAAGATGGTAGTAGCAATAAGTGAGGGAGCCAATGAAGTTTAGTTTGTACTTTTGTGGTGTGAATGAATCCCATTTCGTGTAGAGACCTGTGAAAGTTTTGTAGAGACCTGTGAAAGCTCTGTCTTCCCCCTAAAGACGTCAACAAATATGATGTTAAATGCTCCTTTGGATTGCTTTATTATGATTTAATTAAGCTGAAAAAAAGCATGATCAACTTAGAAGTAAATTAAAGAATATATCTTATAGCTACATTTACTCAGACATATGACTTTTCAAATTAAAAGAACATTCTGAGTGAAGACGAGTGGATAGCCTCATCTTATTTATGCTATGATGACAGTATTATCATAACAAAACTGGACAAAGGAAATGGGTTGTAATAATTAGCAGGCTTGAGTATCTTAACGAAATGGAATACTTAGTTCAAGCTGACACAACCAAATTTAAAGAGTTACAAAACAATCCAACTAGATCTAAGGAAGACAGCCTGTCAGCTTGTTCCGAAACTGAGAAATGATAAAATCATTGATAATGCAACTTTCTACAAAGTCTTACCAGGTGGATCTCCTGGCATTTTATATGGCCTTCTCAAAGTTCATAAGACTGTCTGCCCTTTCCGCCCTATCGTTTCATTGGTTAACACCTAACACTACAATCTCACTTCTTACCTTGTTACTATACATCAGCCAATCTCAACCAACCAATACACTGTCAAAGATGCAGGGTTGTTTTATATAAGCTATTGGAATTTGCCACCAAGAAGAAACAATTCTTTTTGATGGTAACACTACAACCAAATCGATGGTGTTGCCATGGGTTTGCCATTGGGCCCTGTGTTAGCCAACATCTTTATGTGTGATTGTGACAAAAGGTGGTTGATGAGCACGAAAATTGGTCCTTCATTTTGGAATCAGTATGTTGATTCCACTTTTACTATGTTTTGCCACAAAGACAGTGCAAATGAGTTCCCACACTGTTTAAACAGCAAAGTTACATTTACTGATGATGTTGTTCCAGGACCCAGCCCCACCCCTCAAGAAATTACAGTTTACCCTGATACTCTCCTCCGTTTCTTCAATTACCCTCACCCACTTGGCATGGTTTTTTCCTATAACTGCAAATTTTACTGGCATATAAGAATATTTTTTGGGTTGAAAGGCTTTGTGTATGCAGCTCGTGTATCTGGGGTGGATCTGGGAGTTTTCTATAATGAGAGGGTGCGTCACTAAGGAATGGCGTAATGATTGGTGAGGTAAACAAATTTTAAAGGCAAAGTCTTCTCAGGGTAGGGTCTCTCCTTCTAATAAATCTGCCCAGGTGGTGTTTGGAACATAAAAGAATTGCCAGGCCCAGTCAGTGTATAAAGCAAACCAATTTCCCAGCTGGCCCAGCTTTAACCTTGATGTACATGTAAGAGCATGAAAATCATTCTCAAAAGCCCTCCCCCCTCCCCCCACCCTTCCCAAATAAAGTTCTTACTAACAAGACATATTAACTTAATTTTAGATTAATCTAGAATAATTAGTTCATACCTCAGTACTTCTTTGGAAATTTGAATTTCCTTAAACATTTTCCCCAAAAAACTAATAATTTGCCCATAATTTGGAACAGGCAAAGAAAGTCGTCACACTAGCCAAATGGAGAGAGAGACAAATTTCTTTGCACACTGCCAGCCTATATTACTGTGAAAGAAGTTTTAGGAGTGTTCCTTCAGTCAGTCCTTAAGTTGATCCATTTGTTTGAGTTTTTTGTTTTTATTGAAAGACCTGCAGTTGCCAAAGAAGGACCCATGTGACTGGTCTGAAGTTTACAAATTAACTCACATAATTTTATGCCTCGAAATAAGTTCAAAACTCCATTTCCCATAGAGGGGCTGCCTTCTAGAACACTAAGTAGGATTATCAAATTAATCGAGAGTCATGCAAGAGTGTGTGTGTTAGTCCATTTTATCTTTTTTTTATAATCCTTTCTTTTTTATCCTTTAATTGTAGCTTTTTAATTATTCTTGGCATTTGTATCTTTTTATTTGGCACGCGACTTGTTAGCCTTGAAATTTTTTTGTATATAAATAAACTCTTAAGGTTGTATTTATGTGTGTATGTACCGTATCTATATAGCCATTTATTAACCTTTTTCAGAGTTATTGGTGTTTCTGGCCGAGGATGGAAGTGGATGGTCATAGAGTATGGCAAGTTGGATACTCGTTACTGGCAAACTAAAGATCCTTGTGTAATGCTGATTTCATACATGGAACTGGTTATCATGGGGCCTCTATGCATTTTATGGTACAGTACTGTTTGTGCTATTATTAACCCATTGACGCCTGCATAAAATTGCCTGGAACCCACCCCTATTTCCCTGGCGGCATTTTTTTGAAATATTTCAGAGCGAGCATAAGCACAAAAATATACCATATACGCAGTAACCACATACACAAGATCAGGTTTCAGGACATTGTTTATTTAAAGTTGCAAATGTGTCCCAAAAAAATTAGTGAATAAAAGCGTAGAGTTTGTGAGCCTCTACAACATGTACTCCCTCCATTTAGCACAGCCTCTCTCCATATTACACTTCCTTCACAACTCTGTAAGTAAAGAAGCCTTAGAGCATCGTCAAGCCCAACAGAGAGTCTTACTCCTGTTCTACGCTATTCAATGATACTCTACTCTACGCTACTCTCCTTTACTCTACTCTACGCTCCTCTACACCTCCACCCCTCTACACCTCTTCGCCTTTATGCCTCTACACCTCTACGCCTCTACACTTCTTGATGTGTGAAACTTATAGCGGAGTTCCTGCGCAACGAAGGTGCACAAGCAAAGCTGAGCAGAGCACCATACCTTAAAAAATTTGGTAGCCCATCGATCTCAAAAATTTTGGTTGCACTTGGCTGTTCATACGTCCGTACGCCAAGCCCCATACCTTGAACAGTAAGAGTAGCACCATTACCATAATTGAAACATCCATGTTATAAGTAATTGACAGTTGTCAAATCAAGGTATCCTTTGACCAGTATCACATCACCATATCATGAGCTCAGGTCAAGAGCTCATCAAGGTTGCGTTTTTTTAATGTTGACTGCTGACCAGGAACTGGGTTTTTGGTTGGATTGCAGGCTCAAGCCAGGCTACAGTGTTTAACTTGGGGGGAGAGGGAGAGATTATGTAAAGACCAAATTTTGGTGCAAATTAAACCCTGAAAAATTGACCTTTCTTCCAACATATTCCTTGCACAATCGTGTCTTGGAAAGTCCCTGATATATTGGTTGCTTCATCTATACAGTCTTGGGTACACTCATTAGGTATGGTTTGTTAAAATATTACTGGAAAAAATAGTGAACCCACATATCCCCTTTTCATTTATGGTTGATTATTTAATCAGGAGCTCTGCTCTTAGGCTTGGCTAAATCTATATATTAATAAAAAAAGAAATTAAATATTATATTTCTTCTTTGTCCCACTACAAAAGCCGAGAAATTGAATACGGAAAAACGAGTTAATTTTGATTTCAGGGGACAAAACAAAGGTTGTTAGCTGTGAAATGAAATGCATAATTGCAGAACAGGTAACAGAGTAAGGGCGTAGTGAGAAACTACGCAATGTGATTTTTTCCTGATGCTGGGGTTAATTTTAATAAATAATAATAAAAAAGATCTAAAAAAATGCAATAAAAGGTATATAAAAACATGGCACAACCTGGTTCTTGTTATGAGAAAAAACAAAGATGAAAAATATACGTTCAATATTTAATTAAATACTTCTAAAAAAATTTTAATCACTTGGGGTAGAGAGACAAAATTTGACCCAATCAATAATTATTATTATCTGTTACATTTTATCTTAGTACCCTTTGCACCTGTTTGTTGGGATGTCTCATTTCACACAACGCTCTCCCTAAAACAGATTAATCTGGTCTTGGTGTTTCTTATTTGTCATATTGTCTCATCTTTTAGTGTTATCTTTTGTTGACGCAATGGCAAGAAATCTTTCCAAGTTACAACACAGCCAGGCAGTGCTTGGTCAAGCCCAGAGCATCGTCAAAGTAAACTCACTACCCGCTGACAGGGTTTAGCTGTTATGGGTTGTTTACATATAAAAAAAAACAAAAAGATCTGATAAAGGCAAAATGTACCATGTATTGTAGGATTTGGTTCCTCTTTCCAGGCTCTATTCTGTGTTTTAACTTTTCTTAAATGGGTCTCAAACTTGAAGTAGTCAAGAGTTAAACTTCATATTGCATATTGCCTAAGTTGAAATATAAAATGTGGTATAAACACTATTCAGCTTTGAAAATAACACTGCCTTAAAGCGAAAACTAAAGGATTTATGAAGACCAGAAACTCTTAGGATAAGATGAGCCTAAGACTTGTGTCTGCATATAGGAGCCATGTAGCAATATAGGAGGCTAAGGGACCAGTTTCATTACAAGAGACCAGTTTTGTTACAAAAGAAGTTCTAAATTGTTCACGCAATAAATATAACTGTGGCCTCCTACCAGCACAGACATCCAAGCTCTTCATGCGCAGCGATTACATGATTAGGATTGAAGTTTTCTAAGGCTCAGGGGAACCAAAGAAGCATATTCCCAGGAGCTTCAATCATGTTGAGTTTTCTATTGTAATTAGACTGAATTAGGTTGATTACTGTAACATGCAGCAAAACTTACCTTCAAATTGAATTGTTATGAAATTCTCTTTTAAGTAACCAGAGTGACTGACCTCGCAGAAGCGTTAGAAAAAGTGCCCACGGAAAAAAGGCCCTCTGGGAATGTGGTAGATTTGGCTAAAGGGCGGGAAAACCCCGCCAAATATGAATAATAACACATTGAACTAACAATCCTGGCACAGGAGTCAATGGGCTAATGTAAAACCTGTAGAAAGTATGTTTTTGAAACATTTAGAGTACCTCTAAAAGATTGTGTATTATTAAGGGCTTTAATTTTTTTTTAACACTATTTTAATGTTACGGTAGAATTACATTCAGTAACTGAACATGATGTGATCATGTGCACCTTCATTTACTATTAAATAGTGATTATAATTAAAGATAATAATTAACTTTTGTTACATTTTGCAGTTTAAGCAGCTCTATTTGTATAGGTAATAATAAGGTTTCTAGTTCAATTTGGAATGAATTTGCACAAATGAGTTTTTCAAAAAACTTGTAAAGCATAGGAATAACTGATTAATCATCACAAATTTTATATGAGATACAGGACATATTTATACATTTTCTATATAGCACTACTTGTATTCAAATGACGACAATTTGGGAACTTTTACAGGTACAGGTCTATTGTTAAAGGTCTTTGGTGGCGTCATTTCATATCCGTCTTAGTGTCTACTTTTCAACTTATGGGTGCCATCTTATATTGTACAACAGAGGTTTATTGCGGATTCAAACATGTTCCAGTGGTAAGTAAAACACTCCACAGTACAAGTTAAAGTCACCCTAGTACTGAAATGAGACAAAACCATAAGGATACCATAATTAAGTCTCTAAAAAAGATTGGAAAGCTGTTATTCTGACCAGGGGAGTTTTAAAATTATTCAAGTTTAAGTATGGATCAAAACATAATGTCTTCTTACTGATTGCCTAATGTGCAGTTCCAGAAAATATCCATCACCCCCCACAGAAGGGATTGGAATTTCCTGGGTGGTGGGAGGTTCTGTAAGGCCAAAATATTTAAAGAAATGTATGAAGCTTGATTGGAATTTTCAGAGGGGTGGGGGCTCTTAGTAAAAAAAAATCCCTTCCGTGGGGGAGGTATGGATATTTTCTGGAAGTACACAATGTTTCCTTTATGCTAGTTCTGAGAATGTGGTTTTTGATCATATTTAGCAAATCAAGACTTAACAAGCCTGAGTTTTCTATGAGCAGATAGTCGAGGAGGCACATGAAGAGCCAAGCTGATCATTGCTTGTAGAGAATGAGGGCGAGTAGTGTAATAATATTGTTTTTGCATAAATTTACCACTGTTTTATTGCATAAAAATGTCAAGGAACACATTGAAAAGAACTCTTTTTATTGAGTTACATCAGGCAATTCAAAGGGTTTCAAACATTGAACATATGCATTGATGCGTTTAGAAAAAATCTACTGTACAACTGAATGTTGTGCCACGTAGCACTATGAACACAAATGATGTAACAGAGAATTAACTCTGAAGTGTAAATTTTAGTGCTTATTTAACCCATGAATAACCCACTGAATCCCTTTACTAGGGCTAACTCCCAGTGGGTTATTCATGGGTTCAATTAGCACTAAAATTTACACTTCAGAGTTAATTCTCTGTTACTTCATTTGCACAACTGTTTGCTATCAGCAGATAGAAAATGATAATAGCACAAATTCACAGATTCACAATAGACTATCACATGGTAAATTTATACTTAAAGTGGTACTAGGATCAAAAAATCATGTTTCCTTTTTTCCTTCAGATTTTGAAAGTGTGTTCACTTAACAACTAACTGGCAATGTTTTGAGCTTTGAGCTTTATCCAAAGGCTGTTTATTTTGAGTGTAAGTTTTGGATTTAACAGTCCTCCATTACTCACATTCAAAACTGACGGATTAGACCTCAGAGGATTGGATCTAGAGAAAGTGATGTCATTTACTCACTAGCTTAAAATTTCAGCGTGTAAATGCAATTTATTAAACATGCAAAACACGGGTTTAAAAGTCTGAAAGCCCAAAACTCCTGTGGTGCGTATTAATTCAGCCCCGTACACACGCAATGCATTCTTAAACTAGTGAGTCTTTGACGTCATTTTCTCCCTGACCCAGCTCTATCAAAATGTTAAGGTTAGTAATGGCAGACCAATAAGTAAGAAAATTCCAGTTAAAATAAAGATGTCTTTAAAATCAGAACTTAAAACTTGGGTCAGATAGTGTTTAGTTAACATAGTTTTGAAATCCAAAGAAAAAAAGAATAATATATTATTGTTTTTTCGGTCGTAGTACCACTTTAAAGGCAACAGCTTCTAGTTAACAAATCTTTAATTATTGTCCAATGTTCAGATATTGTTTATAGTGGACAATGTGCTTTACCACACCTACTCAATACACAGGCATGCCACACCTAAACTGACAAAGAACTTCTAAAAATCCCAACTGGGGAGAGGCAGACCATTTGGATAATATATTTACAAGCTTTACTGAGGAGTTAAACTAGGGTCTACCAAGAAATAATTCCAGCTAGGTGGTCAGAGCAGGCCTTAAACCTGCAACCTTTAGATTTCAAGTCTAGTGCCCTAACCACTCAACCATGCTGCCTCCTCAATCATGGCATGTCATCTTGGCTACGAGAAATCTGTTGTGTCGGCACTTGTGAATTTGAGAGTTTGAGGAAGGTAAGTGTAATTTACGCTTGGGATCATCTTTGTATCTTTACAGGACTGGCCGCCTACCTTTGACAGTTTTGAAAAGGTGTTCTACTTCTGGATTATCTTTGTGTTTGCCAACAGTATCTGGATTGTTGTTCCAACCACAATCATGTTACAGACATTATCAGAAATGGGGGAAGTCTATAATTCTCCTCACTCGAGTGCAAAGAAACGTAATTAACCTTGAGACAAAGTCATGGAGTTGAGAGCTGTGTAACTGCTCATATGTGTTTAGTTTTTTTTTGTTTGTTCACATTTTAATGCCTGCTGTATTGTTTTAGGTAATAAAACTACAACAGGCCATTTTACAGTTGTGTGTTCAGTGATCTGGCCTATGGATGCAAACAAGGTTAGAGGTGACTTTGTTTTGATACAGACCTCTCTGCTTTTCTTATTTATTTTAATGCACATTAGTTAGCATTACAACAACTTGATCCACACAGCAAAAGCAGTGAGGTCTGTATCAAAACTAGGCTACCTCCAGCCTTGTTGCCATTCAAAGTCCACATCTCTGAGTGGACAACTGACCTATGTAGGAGCTGGCTTCTCTTTCATTCCTTGCATGAGAACACCATGGAAAGTTTAAATTCAAACAGTAGTGCACAATTAACAAATGATATGTAAATCTAATCACACAATAAAAAATATACCGGTATTCAAATTGTTTACTCATTCAGTGGGGTAACCATAGAGTAATATAACAATAATTATTATTATTAGGGTATCTAAAAGATAGTAATTCTGTAGCAAATTCTGTCGATAGCGACATATTTTACACCAAACAGTGGCAAAAAAGATTTCCAAATTGTTTGCAAGAAAGAGCTAAACAACGAAAATGTGAAAAGTGAACTGATCAACAGGACCAAGCGTGGAACAAAGAAAAATCTGAGTCCCCGACAGGAATCGAACCCATGACCTCCCAAACACCGGGTGGGTGCTCTATCCACTGAGCTACGAGAACTCACGAAGAGCAAGGTCTTTTAACTGAATTCATGTGTGAACAAAATGTCTGAAAATCTGTCCTTGTATCCATCAATGTTATGCATGATGATGCATCAATAGTGAGGTGTGACAAGTGATCGTGTGACAAGAGTGCACATTGTGATCTGAACTATGTTCAGACATAAAATGATACACAGCAACGTCCCCTTTCCCAGATTGCAAAGATTGAAAAATGAGTAAATGATAGGCGTTTAAAAACGTATAAATTTTGTACTGGTATGCATTAAATGTCTCTACAGACTGTGTGGAGGACATATGATATGCAATATTGAGGTGTGACAAGTGATGATGTGACAAAAATGCACATTGTGATCTGAACAATGTTCAGACAAAAAATGATACACAGCAATGTCTCCATTACCAGATTGCAAAAATCGAAAAATGAGTAAATAGTAGGCACTTAAAAACTTAAAAATTTTGTACTAGTATGCATTAAATGTCTCTACAGACTGTGTGGAGTACATATCTATCATGATGTGTGAAAATGCTTTAGCTTTAGCTTGAATTTATGTTTGGATGAAAAGGAATAGATCACAGTTTTCAGTTTCGTGATGATCTCTCTGCATTTAAGAGTTCAACCAAGGAGGTGAGGCTACTAAGAAATGACATGCTAAGTTCAAAAGCAAGATGTCACAATTAATTGTCCAGACTTACAAACTTTCATAATAACAATACTATCCAATCAATACAACCCTTTAATTTACCCATGCAAAATTTAGGAGTGATAAAAACTCGTTAAAACATATGGATGCTAATAAATGCAAATTAAACTGCATTATAAATTTAAGAGCAAAAGCAAGAGCTGTGAAAGTCAAGCACAATGTCCTTCATATCATTTTACCGTCATCCTATCTCTGTTTATTGGCTATCTGAAAATGGCTGTTCATTTATTACATTTGGTTTGCCATTGTTAGGAGTGGTGAATGGTAAATGGAGACTTTACAAGAAAGCAAGACTAGCATTTTTCTTTGTGGCCCAAGACATTTCAACATATTCGATTGCAAGACCAAGACTTTGAAGTGTTTTAAATGCGAGGTCAAGATGTTCAGGTTCTAAGATGTTCAGACATCATTTAAGCTTATATAAAAAAAAATAAAAATGGTACTTCACAAACTTTCTTAGCCTTGAACAAATAAATCAAGACTGCAAGATGCACATGACTGCTAAAATATATTGGAGACTGCAAGACCCATGAAATTTGATAAACATTTTGCAAGACCCACGCAATCCTTACTGGCTGTCCTAGCTAGACCTTAAAATTTTCAATTTTAGCCCTCCACACTAGTAAGTTCGTTGCCTAAACGCAAGTTACAATAATTTTAATGTACATGTTGTGGTTTTGTTTGCCATTTTTCTTTGTTCTGGTGTACTGTAATATATTTTATATGAAACTAAGGTAAATACCATATTGCACAAGGGTACTAATCATACATGTAGTATGTAAATAACCAAATTAATTCCCTCTGGAGTTTGCTCTTTTATCGAAAGGCCCCCCCCCCCCCGGGTTGGTCCCACAGGTCAACCCCAAGGTAAAGATTGTGATGTGCAGATGTTTTGTTTGATAAATAATATCTTGATAGTTATATTAACCCTGCTGTTGTTGGCATGCTTCATCCAGTTCATCAACCGAAGTTGCATCCTTGAGACTTTTTATTCGCTCCATCTCTGCAACTGACCATAGATAGTGATGCATCTCTCGTTCTGCAATGTCCTGTTCATCTAGATCCTCTCTGTCCCCCTCAGGATCACACTGTGAACTCTGAAGATTACACATTCTTGACTCAAAGTACCCATCCATTAGCTCTTCTTCGGAGTAGCCATTCTTAAGGAGGCTCTCAATCAGAATATCATTGTCATCTAAGTCATTGTACTTTGCCAAATCATCTAAAGGACCTTCTGTACAGCTACTATTGTGAATGCTAGCTGAAACATCTGAACTGTTAGTGCTTGGACCAGCTGTTTTCATTGGTGAGGTAGTTCCTGGTTGTGTCACAACCATTTCATCCTTGCTTTGCTGACTTGATACAGCATTTAAGGGTGAATGGTCACTGTCAGCTTCGCTAGATTCACTTGAGGTATGCTCCTGTTGTCTTTGTTCTTTGTCTAATAACCGAGCCTTAGCCTTTTGTATCTTTGTCTTCCGATTATTCTCGATAATTTCTTTCTGTTTCATTCGTCCAGACTTGACTTTGGATGAATCCAGCTCTACACAGTTCTTGTGAAAATTAACAATTTCAATGATATGTTTGGCAATGCCCATTGGCTTCACAGATTTAGGTATCCAAGGTACCTGCTTGGCCAAGTCAACTAAACCTTTTCTGGCATTTTTTGTTTGAGTTCCCACCTGGACCTTTGTTACAGAACGCTTTCCTAACACTTCTGCAATCTTTTCCTTGCTGGGGGCAATATTCTTGCACTCTAAAACTAGAAGCACCAAACATGT
>CM042751.1:7371414-7386414 GCA_022496165.2 Catalaphyllia jardinei
TTACGAGATTAATATTGATGTACAGTCTTAGCTCATACATTTTTTGGTTTTAATTGAGGACAAAGTTAGCAACGTAGGTTATGCCGCAAAATTGAGCAATAAATGCTTAGAAATCTTACTTCTCTTGTATTTTTGCATCGGATCAAATAAAGGAAGAAAGCAACAAAAATTGTCGTTTTTGAACAACTTTCTTCACAAAAAGAAACTTTTGACCTATTTGAGGCAACTTTTGAGAAATTGCGGGCAACTTTTTGCTGGAATCTCGAGCAGCTCGTGGAAAGCCCAACAAGAAACTCTTCATGGTCTACATTGCATTGTTTAAGTGGTTTGCTTCTAGATTTACGATTAGGCCGTCGAACAGCCAAGCGAAGAGCCTAAAAGACCCTGGAAAAGAGCAGAATTGATGGCCCTGAGAGATGAAGTGGCGGGGAGGAGAGGTAAAAATCCAATTTCTCAGTCCATTCTTGACTTTAAGTCAGTTACATTTCCAGGCTTCTTGTGCGTCAGTAGAAATATGGTAGATAGTCCTTGTGGGCGGGGAGACCGGATGTGTGTTTACCTGATAGTTAGATGATTATGTGGTGTTTTAGACGAACAGAGGTGAAATCCAGGAGAGCGCAAAGCGCAAGTCGCGCGCGAGGGGACGAGCGCGAAACCCGTCTAACTTTCTTGACAGTCTGGATCAAAAATATGACTCTTGGGATGTTTAGTTTTAAATGGCCATAAGCTGTAGATGTCGCAGTACCTTTGAGATGTTTTAAGCACAAGTCGCAAAAAAGAAGACGCCAGAAATTTGACTATTTAAGATTTAGGAGAGAGCTTTAACAAGCCTGGGAAAACACGGGGTTCGACGGGGCTGTCTTCAAGGACAGATTAAACTGAAAAAATGTCAGTTTAAAAAATGAATGATGGCGCGGTACATCTGTGGATAAAGGAAGATTGAACCGTGCCCTTATTTCGATCGGGATTTTCAGGGTTCTTCTAAAATTACGCTGGGTTATCTTCGGGATTTTTTTGCAGGTTAAGTCTAACGTTAATTTCGTTGATAAAAGATTGCTCACTGTCTATCAACAAAATAAAACAACTGTAACAAAAAAAAAATGCTCTAACTAACGACAAATGTTTTCAGAGTGCATCGAATTACAGTTTCAAAACCAAACAATTTCCAACTATCAGTCAAAAAACTTGGTTAACTTCTCAAAATCTGCGAGGACATCTAAAAGGAAGGCGAAAAAACACTGAAATGTCTTCTGGCGTAGGAAAGATGCAGAAGTCTTCTGAAATCTCTCTCACTACTTGTTCGTGCAACTCTTGATTTTTTTTTAATAAAGGAAGGCAGGGAAGTTATAAGCTTGAATGAAAGGGGGAGGTAGTTCCGCGTGGACCAGGCGTGATAAGCAAAGCGGCATTCTTTGAGAGTCTAGACATAACATTGAATATTTTTAGAAGGTCAGATTAAAGGTTGCTTTTGAAGATTGCGTCCCAAACGTGAATTCTCTGGGTCTATGCATTATTATATGTTTTACATTTACGCATATCCAAGTTGAAACGTCGCCAAGATCTTGCTGAAAAGGCCTACTTATATGTTTTTCAAAGAGTGAAGATAGTATAGAGAAATAGGTTTTAAGGAACACTGATCGTGATGAGCCGTCGTTGAGGTATTATCCCCGACACCCCTCAGTTTCCGTTTGTGGGCGTTGCCGGTTGATAAAATAAACTCATGATGGGGTAGGGCGGGCAGAAAAAGCAAACAGACATTCTCAAACAGCTACACAGACTTCCGAAGCGTGAAAGGGACAACGTATGATCTTCGTGTGTGTCAATCTTTAGAACGATGGATTCAATAATGGGGTGTGTATGAACGAAAATCTTGACTCTTGCCGGCGGCTAAGTTCGTCTCGGACAGACTGAACTGCATCAAACTGAGGTTCGTTACAATAAAATCTTTCAAACAGATCGTAAATAAATCGGAAATGAATTCTAACTGAAATTTCCACTGTTTTCATATCCTTTTTCAAAATGGCGGTAAAGAAAACTTAAAAACCAGCCTCGTCTACAGCTTTTGCCACATAGATTTACTCGCTTCTAACTCGACTGGTTGCACGCCAAGTGGAAACGAAAGTCAAAGAAACACAAATTATTGCCATTGTTTATATACATCAGACTTTATAATTTAACCAAGAAAAGCTCGCGTCAGTTCCTTTTAGAAACTTGCTACATGTAGTTACTAGACTACAAATCGAGCTGCGAGAGCTGAACTTGGAGCGAGAAAATGTCCGCGATGCTCAAAATCTGCGGAGACTATGAACAACCGCAAAGGTCATGAGAAAGTCCTTGATGGTTACATTCAATGGCGAACTGATATTAAGAAAACGTTTTTTTCTTTTTAACTTGAATCGCTCGACACAAAATACTATTGGCAGTTAATTCATCGCATTATTAATGTAATCCACCATGAAAAATCTAGCTTCATTGAGAGCTTAATGAGGCAATTAAGCTCAAAGGTGGTAAGTGGTGGTATAATAGTGGTAAGTTGTCGGTTCAACAAAGAGAAAACTGCCCAATAATTGAAATTAAACGCGTGCAGGCCGCGATCCTTTTGGCCGAGAGAAAGTTATTAATATCATAAATGGGAACTAATAACAACAAAATCTTTATTGAAGTGTCAAATGTATACAAGCTTATGCTCTGCACTACAGTCAGAAGCAAATGAAAGAAATGTTACTGGAAACAGAGGGGCGGATTCCAGGGACCATTCCAGACTCCAATTTAGAATTTATTCATGCGCAATGATTACAAATTCACCTGCAATTTACGTGCGATGCAAATATAACCCAAGTATAACCTAGCGTAATATGATTTGCAAGAGTCAGGCAGAAAGATTGCTTGAAATGGAAGCTAGCTCAGTTTGTGACGTTACTTGTACTCAAGGGACAAACGTTTTAAATTTTCTTTTTAATTTCTACTCCAGTCGTAATCTTCTTCATTCGTCTTTCTGGTGGCTGCAGGAAGCTAAGGAGTCAGTGCCCTTCGAACTCCTCGGTTTTCTGGTTGAACTATCTTTTTACATCTTAAATTACAATCCTGATTACAATCTACACCGATGATAGAAAGTCGATTGAAGTAGTACCTAAAATCGCTCCTTCGACTCAGAAGTTGGGTTTTCCCAGAGGGAGGGGTGGCTGATCCAAAATTTGAACTACGCAGGTATGTGATGTGTGATGTGGCATTAAAACTGGCATTGTGATCCCGATGTCATCCCTAGATAGGATATCTTAACTGTCTCAGCTAAAGCTGCAATGCGTAAACGCAAAGCTAAAAGGAAAACAAGTGATCTGTTAAAACTGAACTATCCAAAAATAAAGTTGACCCTCTATTCTTAGTGTTTGTTTTTCTCTTAAATTGGGCATCAATTTTCGTTCGTTTATCTTTTTTAAAATAGGCCTGATCTTGGCTTCGTACATGTACCCTTCGCGAAATCAAGAGACTATGATCGCCGAAATTTAGGGAAGTACCCCCTAGCTCCCCCTCGCTTGAGATACTTTTTTCTTCTCGATACTTCCCGAAGTGAACTATGAACTTTTTTCTCTGCTATCTGCTGTTCGTTGGTCAGTTAAGGTCTAAGTCCACTTCGAAAATGAGAAAGAATGATAAATAAGTGTGACACACATGTGGCTCCACGATTCTCAAGCTTAAAAGAGCTCAAAACATGATTTTTTTAATAGTTATTTCGGCCAAGTAGAAAATTACCTTTTAAAATAAAGGAAAGCTGAAAATAGTAGTTAACTAAAATAGAAAACACCAAAAGCATAATAAGAAACCATAAAAAACAAGGATGATCAAGGATGGCGAAGAATCAAACGACGGACTTCTTAAAAGGTCTTGAAACTGACGCCGCGAATGCCGTTTTAACCAATGGAGTTTCCGCGACTTAATTCCCTCGCTATAATCCGTCGATCGATCGGCTCATGTTCAGAAAGAATTTAATACTTTACCGGTATAATCTGCTATTAAAAGGAGTACTTTTGCACCTTCAATTGCACAAACAAATCTCTCTGACGGTTATTGTGGGCAAACCCGACCACACTTGGTTTTTCCTCTCAGACGGGGTCGCGAAACACGCCTCTGCACGGTATTTCAAGAGGTGAGAAAAAGCTGTACTCTGATATCGGAATTAAAGTACATTTTCTGAAATCCAGGCAACTTGTGCCAAGAGGATACTTCAGGTTAAATATGTAATTTCTTTTAAAAAAATGGACTAACAATGAAACTTGACGCGCTCTTATGTGGGTTCGTCCAGTGGCTTTCAAGTACTCGCTATTGTCTGGCCCTGACCTTGGTAAAGGCACATCACGTCTTCTGCATACCGTTTGAGCTTAAGTCATGACTTCTTCACCGTACCCAAATTACTGATAAATCGAATGAAACAGTAGCCAAATACTGATAATGTATTCATAACGGTTTTTTTCTATCGCGCGCGAGATTATCTCCGTTTCAGGTCAAGAGTAAGCTGTCTATGGTAAAATTAACTCCTTGTAACGCTGAAAAATTTAGAAACCGCAGCCGAAACAGAGGCAATCGATATCAGCAAAGTTTATATTTTGAGGTTGTTGAAATTATTTAGGAACGGATTCCACTCAGTCAGAATTGCAAGCTTGTTATGATTAAAAAACTCCCTCTCCCCTCATTGAAATAAGATAGCTTTATTTGAAGTTTCACTCTGACTGGAAAAATGCGGGAAAAGTGTTTTTAGAACGTCTGCGGACACTGTTTATTTTCTAAATAAGAATTGGACTTTCCTTTGGAACTCATGACAAATTATTCAAAGGATGCCGTGAGCGCCTTTTTATTCTTATTTTTTCTTTAAAAAACTCGCTGAGGTCAACTATTTATCGTAAAGAAACTGCGAAATCTGCTCGTCAAATTAGGCTCGAACTATGTAAATAACGTCTACTATTTAAAAACCACAGAAAATTGTCGAGTCTCCCGCTACGAGCACTAAATGATATCCGTCGAAAATGAAACTGAATTTCCGAAAAGGAATAGCGCACACTTTCATCTTTGGCGAATTCAGGACTCAATTCATCTCTCGGACTTTAACCTCTTGACATGCCTGTGTATGTTTAGATACTTTCTACAGCTTTCTGAGCAAAAGAGAACATAAATCATATGACGAGATGGAGACGTTTTCAACTGGTGCAACCGTTGTTTTACTTAAAAACTGTTTTGTGGGATGCAACTTTTGCCGTAAATACTCAAGAAGGGAGCATTTCTTGGCAAGAATTCGGAAATAGCGTCTGACATGGGATAAACAGATATTTAATATCGTTTGGAGGTCTGACAATGTCATCATGCAGAATTGACACAATTGACCTGGGCCGGCTCTGAAAGCTACGTAAATCATCATACATAGATATCTAAACTCCAGATCGACAGCACACTGTTTCACTGCAAAGCCAGGTCGCCCGCAGCCGTCTTCAAAATTCTTCAGCGCTGCGCAATCTTCGACAATTTCCTGTCACGACTCTTAAAGATGGAACTATGGCGAACCATGGTCGCTGTCTTTCTAGCAACGCTCGTGTTTTCATCTGTGGAAACAAAGAAAAGAAAGAAAGACAAGCAACAAGGTCAGCCTGGGGGAGACTCGCTACAGAAACTGTGCCGTGGGCCCTTTATACCACCAAACACCAAAAAGAACATCTTGGAGCTTCAAGCTTTTTTCGACCTCAGCAAGGTATTGCGTATGGACAGAAAAGAGTGTTAGCACAGAACTCAAACGACTTGAATCACGCCGTATGTATCAATGGTTTATGAAAGTTATGATGTTAAGCAAATGTATATTTTCCTTTTTTTGCAGGCATTTGCTTGTCTGAAAGTTGAAACTTGCTCGCGTATTCCGGTATGTTTTGTCGAGGATACACCAGACCTCGCACACGAGAGTCTGAGCGATTGCACACTGTGGAATCTGCTCCTTCTAGGACTACAGGTAAAACGGGAATTAACGAGGCTTGGCTTTTGCCCCGGCCTACAACGGTTTATACAAAAAATAGTTAGACAGTCACCGAAATTCGACGGGAATCAAATCAAGGTCGATCGTGTCACTCGTCATGTACAGTGGTAAAGATTGCCTCGGTTTCCATGTGTTGAATGTACTTCGCTTTCAATCTGAAGTGCTAAGCTAGCCATGATTTGTTTTCAGTTAAATGACGCCTATTTTATCTCGCACTCGCCTCTGGTAGGCAATGGTACGTCGAAATGGTTTATTACTATTTAGAGCAAGCTTGTGCGTGTATAACCACAAATCCGGTTAAGTTGAGATTGTTCGCGAAACGACGCAAAGTCTGAAAATAATCGAATGCTCTGACCCTTTGAAGTTACATTCTAGAAGATTTTCGACGATCACAAACTCTTGGTACATGCGGTAGAGAATTAAAAGTAGCCGGAAAAACGAGCTTTTTTATTTTAAAAACTGTACAGACTAAAACAGCATTTAATTCTAGTTGATTTGGCTGAAACGTTTTAAAACAAGAAGGCATAAATGTGATACTATCTGGCCATTTTTACGAACCCCTAGGGGTAAAATTTCCGATGTCTTCACTGCGGGCAGAAAAATAAAACTTTTTCAAGTGACTACATCTAATTTAAATAAAATGCCAGAGGACATTTTGTTTTTTCCTTCGACTATTAAAGCAGACATTAGAGCGACCCAGGAAAGAAATTCTCATCAAATTTCCATTTTGAAAAATTTGAGAATTGCTTTGTTCTTGACACGCTGACCTGCACAAGCTGTTTAGCATTCCTCTTCTCGGCTAATTGGCATCCAAATTTAGTTCAATAATGGAGAAGTGCTTCAGTTCTTCAAACCTATTGAGTAAAGTACGTCGGTTAAAAGTGATTTTTCGTCAACTGAGAACGCCCGCCTGAGAACTTAATCAACTCATGAATTCCGTTGACAGATCGATAAATACCTGTCTTGATGAGTTCTTGTTGAGTACAATATCTTCTCTAATTGCGTCTTTTAGAAGTCTCTGCTTCTAATTGAACCCACTGCTGTTGTATTGGCTTTTCCTGAAACAATGTTTCTTGGAGTCAACTTTGGTATGACCTTGTGTAGAACAGAAGTTTCTCCGGCTAGCGAGTTTTTGTTTCTTCCAAGGTTGTTTCGTCTGTGAATTGGTTAGTGACTGCTGTTTTGTCCGTCACAATGTTTTTTTCTTAAGTTAGCGATCTAAGATCCTGACACCAACCAGGATGATAGCTGTATCAGATAAACGTGAAAAAAAATAAAATAAAAAAAGCTACACGAGAAAAAAAAATAAAAATAAAATCCCTTTGATGAACCGATTTTACATTCAGTGAAAAAGAATTAATATTAACGCTAGCAGTGGAATGGATTCATTACAGTGTTAATACTTCTTATAAAGGATGTACTGATTCAGCAGCAATCATACTTCAGAGAAGGCTTGGTCGTGAAGGCGGAAAACATTTTGAAAACTGAGCTTTTCGAAAAGACGCCGGATAATTATGTGATGATCATGAGTAGTGAATGTTGCGTTTTCAAATTTCTCTCGGGAGTGGTTCGGACGGAAAATATCAAACACGTTTGAAGCTAGCCGTTTTCAAATTTCGCCGGCACAATGTAGACAGGGTCAAGCTCGTGATCAAATTAATCCAATTAAAGCAATCTTAAATAAACCCGTTCACTTTGGGTAATTCGCCTAGACACGGACCTACAATTTGACAGTTCTCTATGTTTCAGTCGCTTGAGTTTCCCAACAAGCTCTTTGATATGACCAATTGTCAGAAGCTAGAAGCTACGATCTCCGCACAATAAACATTTATCTGTTCAGCGACTTTTCCACGTACAAACAGAAGGGCTCTCCACGGAAAAACACAGACATCAAGCGAATTAATGGGATTGTTCGGAGGAATCGCAATTAATTAAGATAATTAATGGTCGTAATAAGATTTACTGCGAATACCTTTAAGTCTACGATGACCTTTCTATAAACAGTCAGTTAAACCCATAAGCCACTTCCGCGCGAAATGTCTTACCTTAATTTACTCAGACTGAGACATTCCTACAGTAAAGTGCTAAGTGAGTTTGAGTTTAACCATTTCCGGTCTTTAGTGTGTCTCTCTTATGTAACTTAAAAGAAGTGCTCTCTTATCATACCACGAATACTTAAAAAAAATACCAAAATGTTTTTTTCGTTTCACTGTTTCTTTTCTGACGTAATCGTTGAGTGATCAAAAGAAAAAAAATTTCGGAGAAAATGACCGTGGACTTATCGCGCATCGCAGAGGCATCTCTGTTACTCAATGCATATGTTAAAAGCAATTCAAGTTTATATTTTATCCCGCTATAATCGTTTAGTCCGCCTGAAACATGTTACTTATCAAGACTGATTTGGATCAACAACAACAGCAACAAACTTCAATGATTGACAGAAACGTATACTGAAACATTTGATAATTTAATAGTGTACTGCCAGACGGTGTAATCTTACGAGAGAAGTGTGTTACGAATTCTCACGATCCGTGAATGCTTCACTACTTGTACACAAAGATGAAATCAAGTCAAAGAGATGAACTAATAAGCAATTACCCACCAACAAGATTGGAGAAGGTAGAAGCAGTTTAAAATCCTTATACCTTTTATATTTTCAGAATGTGATATCAGGGATGGATTTCTGCAAATAAACAAAATATTCGAAATATCTGTATAAGTAGGCATTAATTTCAGTTGTCAATGGATATTCACCGATATCACGCCCACCTTTTTCAGTCGAGACATATCTCTATCATGATCGATCGCCCCTTTTACAATTTGTTGTTTTTCGAAAGATAATAAAGTCATTGTAATTAACTTCTTAATTACTCCCTTATCAAACACTGGGAAGTTAACTTCGTTGTGATTGGCTGAGAGAAGGAAAAATAATCATGAATTTTCAATTCACGCTACGGCACAATCCTGTACATAAGAAGATGGCGCTAATAAAAACGTTCAGAAAAAAATCTAACATATTGCAAGAATATAGCTTCCCTTGTACTTTAGGGTTGTGCAAGGTTCATATGGTATTGTGGTAAAATGAACAGCCCCCAACATCTTTCCAACGGATCATTGCAAATTTTACAAGTGTACGTGTTCATAATTTTCCCAGTCATGTCATTAATGAGAAATCGTATAAAAGCTCTACTGAATATTCGTGATAGACAGGGAGTTTCGTTCAAATTGCACTCCCCTCCTGTTAAAGATAGCGAGCATTTTTGAGAGGATCGAGGTGACTTGCAACAGGTTCAGCATGATACTACTTTGGTAGATTAATAATACGGGCAATGTTTTCCGTTGACGTTACAGTAATGGCATCAAACAAATACCTAAGTTTCCCCATAGCGACAGTATCTCCTGATATATCACCAAATTCTCATAATCAGCACTGAATGAAGAGTCTTGCAGTTTACTAAAGAAAATTAATACCTTCACAGGCTCCCCAAGCTCAAAATACGTGGTGTATGCGACAGCTTGTGTATGTAGAGAATTATATGGGATAATCATCGATCGTAAAAAAAATTGTGTAAATGACTATCTCATTTGAAATAAAGTTTTCCTACCTCAAATGTGTGGCGAACTTGTCTCTTGTGCCGATTTTAGAGACTTCACTAAACGGCGTCAGAATGGCTCTAAAATCGGCACAAGAGACAAGTTCGCCACACATTTGAGGTAGGAAAACTTTATTTCAAATGAGATAGTCATTTACACAATTTTTTTTACGATCGGTGATTTTCCCATATAATTCTCTATATACACAAGCTGTCGCATACACCACGTATTTTGAGCTTGGGGAGCCTATGATACCTTGAGCATAGAACTGAATTGGTCTGAATGGATTTGTTTCCAATTTTATCGCAGAACAATCGTCGGATAGAGCCTGTGGTGGAAAATCCCATGGTAAGTTTTGATTCAGTTATTAATTAATTCTGCCACGGAATATTAACAATTATCAACTCTTTAACTCTTTGCTTTTTATGCTATGATCGGGAACAAATTATTTGGAACAGTTAATCGAGTCATACCCTTTCAATAATTAGAGCAGAAATTTTGGTACAAGAAAATTATCCGTTGTAAGCTGATGTCCACGTTATAAGCGGGCTTACACGGTAATTAAAAGATGTTCCACTTTTCTAGGTAGGTTTCTATCTGTACTCAGGGCGCTTAGATTTTGACCATAAGTTAAATCAATCCCATTTGTGAGAATTAGTGAGAGAGCTGCGATTAATTGCAGCTATTGAAGTGAAGAGTCGAACTGATTTTGTAACGTTGCTTTATGTCCTTATACAAAACTTACTATCTCGTACCCAGACGTCACACAAAAACGAAAACTAAGTCTGAGTACGGATTTTACAGTAGCGTACCGCGAAAGATAAGGGTTTGTTTTGAAAAAAAATTCTTGGGCCTCATATTATTTTTAATATTTTTCTTTAACAGAGTGCCCGATATCATGGCAGGTCTCGCATGGATTACTCCTGGGACGAGGCTGTCAGCAACTTGTGTCACGGAGCCAATGTATATCGCTTTGTAACCATTGATACTGGCGCTGTGGGAAACAGCAGCAACAATGCTAGTAAGTGTGCAACAGTGGCATGGGGGGGGGGAGGAGAAACTCTCATACGAAAAGGTCGAGGACCCTTTGGGTGTGGCTCAAGATTTATTTAAAGATACCACTTAAAACGGCATCGGCGTCCACTGTTCAGGAAAGGAGCTAGTGGCTGGGTGTGGAAAAGGTCACGTGTAATGCTGAGCGTGAGCGTGACTTGCGTGATCGTGACCGTGACGTACCAATAGGGAGCTTAAGCACGCGCGTTTTTGAGACGCGGACGGTAACCGGAAGTGAGCTGTTTTCACTTAACTTGCCGTCACACAACCACATTTACATTGCTAAGTATCTTTTCTCCACTAGAAATGAGTAGTATAAAAATCTAGGAGACAATACTTTCCTAGCAAGCGAAATGTTCTCTTCCGGTTTGCCGTCCGTGTCTCAAAAACTCGCGTGACAGTCAGCCGTGACGGTGGTAGTGACTGCGACTTTTACCGTTGTCATTATGTCATAACAATGACTACATGACTATGACTGTGACTATCTTGCAGCCTTCGTTGTTCCAATTCAGTTGCATGTCAATGTACATATATATCATGCTGTTTAGTTTCCTTATACTTCTTTGTTGTTCGTTTGCAGCTTCCCGAAATTCCACTGGTCCATTGCCGACTACAGCTTCAACTACTCAGCCTAGAAAAAGACGAGGAGGACCGCTAAACAGGTTTATCAGGCAGTTGAGAAAATTAAACAAGCATAGCACGAACAGCAATTCTACTTGCGAAGAGCTCAAAGGATGCCAACGTATTTGCGTAGGGCAGAATGAGCAGTTAACAAATGTGTCCGATTGCCGTACGTTCAAGATCCAATGTACATCAAAAAAGCTCTTCAGAAGCCGGTCAGCAAAGAGTAAAATTCAAAAGACGAAGAATAAAAAGCAGAACATCAATGAAGACTAGTAAACGAAGGATTTGACATAAGATGTCTACCATTGAGGGTCGTGAGAACATGCAGAAACCTTAGAAATTCTCCAGAGTGTATGAAAACTAAAGGTGAAAGATGATCGTAGAACTCTCTCAGTGTGCAGAAGTTAATTCGGCGAACCTAGATGTTGGACAAATAAGCTAAAGATGCCGAAAAGAATTTTGTTGTATGTTGACAGGTTTTTAAGCTTTATCTAGTGAGGGTTCCTCACTATTTTTTCTTAGACGTCGAACTATAGTTTCCTTGTAGTGGAGCTGATGTAGTCTTAAGCAGTTGTTTTGATACGCTCAATCGGCATCTTGAAGAGTAAGAAAAACCTACACAACTAGTAGCGATATACTGACTTGAAGAAATATCCCTTAGGTTTACACACGGTATAAGATCGCACGAAAATGCCTCGCTGAAACGAAAGTAGTCAAATTCACAATGTGGACTTCTGTAAGCGACGTTGTTGACTCGCGGGCCTCCACACTGCGACGGAGAAATTTGAAAAAGCTTCTACGATTAGGTCCACCGTTCACACTAATCCGTCACGGTAACGGAGCTTTACGAAAACGCTCTTCAAGCCTGAGTAATTTTAAAACGTTTTGGTGTGGACAGAAAACATTTTGAAAACGGAGATAATCACGTTTCTCTGCTCTAGTTTTCCGAGACAAGTCAAAGATGACCATAGTCTCCACTGCAGCCGTTTTTTTTGGATGTCACGCAACGCTCCCCAAGATCGTTGTGTGACATCCCATAAAACCGGCTGCAGAGGAGACTAAGATGACCAGTGATTTTTCCTCCGGCGTAATTGATTGTAATTGTGGACGCAAATCATTTGATGCGTTTTCAAGGTGAATTCTCCTTTTTGAAAGTTCTCCGGCGTAGATAAGCCATAAGTCACTGTAAACAACGAGGCGTTTATCACTTTTTACGGACAAAATTACTTGGGGAAAAAGTTTTCGTTATTAAACGTAGTTAGAAGTAGTTATGTTATTCAAAAACAATGCATATGTAATGCGGCAAAATACCATTTTATTGGCTTAACACGCCTGTTACACTGGCGGATCTAGGGGAGGGGCCCAGGGGCCCCGTGCCCCCCCAGACTGAAGAAAAGCCAGCAGGTCTAGCAAAATTAAACCACCCCTCCCCCCTTAACTCAAGGTCGAGTGACAATAGTGGCAATACTTTATGCATATAGTCCTGTAATTAAGTTAAAGACTGTAATTGTGCATAGGACTCGTAGTTCTTAAAAAGAACGGATAAATAAATGTTTTAAACAGGACAGAAGTCTTGACTTTCTGAATGCTTTCAACTGTAGAAGCTAATGACATTTAATAAAGTTGAAGGAATGATCTCGTGCGGTAGTTATACCTAATCGTACCATTTTGGTTGGCTTCGGCGACATATCAGGCGAGTTTGGTCGAGCCATGGTTCGTATTTTGGCGAGACGCAGTCGACCCAAAATACCCATGGTAAGACCAAAAAGGTACGATTAGCTAATCACCAAATTCAGCCCAAAATTTAGCGTTACGGTAATAAAATCTGCCAGTGAGGCGTTATACCGAGTAGCCCACAAGGAGAATAATACGAGTCAACAAACCCTGACAAACGGGTGATGAATGAAAACAATTTTACTTTGAGTGTTATACAGCGAGCAAAGTGAAAAATTCAGCGAAAATTTGGTAACTTCGACTTGTCGACGCAGTTGGCGAGCGTCTTCTAGTTTAGTTTTGAACGTTTTCTGCGCCTTTTTTCGACCTCAAAACACCAGCTAAATCTTAAATTTCAAGTTGTTTGTTTATTGGCAAAACCTCTTTGCAGTTTATCGTGCGGTAACATTACTTTACTTGAAAGTGAGCATGATATTTCGTGGAATACATGTATCAGGTCAGTGACTTGATATCGTAGGATATCAAGACAGTAGAGTTGGCTTCTGATTGGCTAATTGCAAATTTGGATACGGGAAATACATAATATGATGCCAATATCAGCACCAGCGAAGTTTAAGCCGGGATCTGCAAAACTAATCAACGCTGTATACGTACTTCTTAAAATTGTTGGTAAACGTAACTAAATGGGCCCTTTGCACGATCCGGTCACATTGTACAAAATTAAATATACTGGTGAGCAAGTTGCGCAGCGGGACTTCCAAAACAAAGGCAGGTCCAGGTGAACTGGTACGAGTTGCATTGTTTTGTAAGTCCCACTGCGCAACTTGCTTACCAGTCTATTTAATTTTGTACCATGTGACCGGATCGTGCAAAGGGCCCATAAGACGTTAATTTTTGCAAGGACCACTGTGACGAAATAGAAGTACCGGTTCCTCTCGCTATAGAAAATCTAATCAGCTCTAAGTTGAATGAATAAATAACAGACGGAAGCAAGGCTGATTAAAGAGTATGGTAATATATTTTCCATTATAATCCATCAAATATTTCCGCTCGCGCGCGATTGGTCTAAACACGTCATGTGACCGAATATTTCGCGCCAAATGGAGGCTATTGTTTATAAATTTCGGATGGCACGGCCTTCTTTCTTCAGGGTGTTTCAGAGAATGACTCTAGTAACACCCTGAACAATGAAGGCCCTGCCATCTGAAATAGTGGAAAATATATTCTCATACTATATTCTCATACAGCCTTGCTTTCGTCTGTTATTTATAACTAAATAACCTTTTTCCGTACGGGGGAAATGCTTGTCCATAGTAAATAGAAGTGCATTAAATTGCTAAGGACTTGGTTTCAGTCGAGACCTAACATTTGTAGCCAAATAATAGGCACCTTCTTAAAAGACGTTTGGGCCTTCCCAAGGTCGACTGAAAGATTAAAATAAGAACTGAAGTGATTTAAGCCAAATTGATTCTGAATTAATACTTTCAAGTATTCCCTCCCTTACTTTTGTCTCCTATCTCCAAACCTTTCAGATGAAAGGGACTTCCATTCCATCTTACTTAGGAACACGGGTTTATTTTAGTAATTCCCTTTACCGCTGCTAAGCAGCCGCACCATACTTGTTTAAATTTAGGGGCCTTAAGCACAGACGACGGCGACGCCAGGAACGGCGCCTAGCAAAAAATGGATCTAAATTTTACTCTCGAATTTCGCAAGTAACTAAACCGGTTCAGAGCGCAAATCTGTCTAAAAACCTGCTCAAACTAAATATGTAATGCCAGCGATCAATTCCATAAGGAAATCCAAAATATCTGTCGTCGTGGCCTAGGTTGTCCAAAATACGCAAAACTTGGTCATTTCACGTTGTTGTTTGGCAGAGAACGGCAACGAAATGTACTAAGATTTATAACGCACGTGGACAGCCATTGTTCTGCTCATTAACCCTTTTGCTTGGCGACGTTCCTGTTGCCGTTGCCGTCGTGGTTTGCTTAATTTCCCTAATAGCCACTGTTGTCCTGTGCAACTTCAGAGTTATATGAATTTCA
>CM042751.1:7398914-7416521 GCA_022496165.2 Catalaphyllia jardinei
ATGTAGACTTGACGGATTTTTATGAAATTTGGCCAAAATGTTCCTTAGTTATCAATGCGCAAAAGTGTGTGAGGCTTTTTTGATTTTCCAAATACTTCTTCTTTTACGCGCTCTCATGTGACAAAGATCGGCAAATATTCAATTCGCCAACTTCAAAATAGATTTTCTTGGCAACCAATCAGAATATCGAAAAAGCTTCACACACTTTTGTAGTCTATCAACTACTGATTGACACTGAGCAGTTTGTTTGGTCGTGCGTGCCAGCAGGAAGGCAGGTAATTCAGTTTAGCAAATGGTGTCAGTTTTGCGTTTGAAGGCTTGCGTGCGCTTACCATTAAATCAATTCTTAAAAATGTTTATTTCTTCTGATTTTACATTTTATTAGCTTTACGATGATATACACTTTTCAATGGTTATAGCAGAAGCAGCGCGCATACGAATGATTCTTCAGAAGACACCCCTGAAGGTCTACAGTAACATTAACTTATTTCGGAATTCGTGGAGCAAGCCGCATGCATGGCGCAGTGATGAAAGCGCTCGTCTTCCACCAATGTGGCGCCCGGATTCGATTCATTTCCTATCCGGTGCCATATGTGGGTTGAGTTTGTTGGTGGTTCTCGCTTTACTCGTAGGGCCGTTTTTCTCCGGGTTTTCCGGTTTTTCTCTCTCCACAAAAACAAACACTCCAATTCCAATTCGGCACGGTATAGAGGACCCGCATGAAACAGGTAAATCAATTTTTACCCACTGTAGAGCAGAATAGAGGTTGTTCATAGTTTAAACTGAATTTGGCCCAGGCACTGAGGTCAGCGGATCAAGATAAAAAGAGAAAAGGAGAAAAACTGTGTCCTGGAACTAAATTTCTTTATCGACCAAATAAGTCAATTCAGAATTACCTCTGTTCAAATGTCTTTTTCGTAATAATCAGGTTCAACTTCCAGGTCAAAAGGTAGTAGCAAAGATATCGCACTATTTGTGGAACTATGGAATACGAGTTAACTCTAAGAATTAGCACTGAATACAAGGGTTTGTGTCAAAGTATCAAATATTTTTTAAAACTCAAACCCTCTCGTTGTATGTTTGATTAAAGAGTGAAATCATGTAAAATTATGTTTTGAAAACACTCCTTCAGTAACTGTACAAAACAGTAGAATTTATTCGTTTATTTCAGATCAAGTATTTCAAAGAAATTGAACCGATTAGATAAAGTTTACATCAGGCGCAGGGAATGGTTGAAAATTTTCACGGGAGAAAAACATCGATCTATACAGTAGTTGATATAAATATCTCGATTAGAACAATCTTTGCAAGCAGATTTTATCTTGCTCAATAATGAAAAATAAACACTTCTAGGTGAAAATCGCGGTCGTTGAGACGAAACGAGAAACAGATAACACAAATTCCAGATTTTTCTTTTTAAAACACGACAGCTCCAATTTATGAATATTTTTAGTAAATGGTTTATGTGGATTTTGAGGTTTATCTTCCATTTAGTCGGATGTACATCACTTTGGCGTCTTTAATTAAAAATCGCTTTCTTGTGCTACACAAAAAGCGTTTAGATTTTGATCAAAAATCAAATCAATTACATGAGTGAGAACCAATGGAAATGCTGTGAATAAATTGTAGATTACACGTTAATCGTCTGGTTGGTCCCGTGCGTGTTCCACCCTTATAATGCAAATTAAGGAACAATAATCCTCTAATTATGTAATAGAAACTTGTGACTTGATCATCCAGAAGTTTAAACTTATTTTAGTCTTCGTAAAATTCAGTAACATGAAGCAATTCTCTTTTGGAATTATGAATTAAAAGCTTTGTTTTTTTACGCTATCATAACATTGTGTCACGTTTAACTTTTTAGTCCAGCATTTTGCGATGGCTGATTCAATCAAGTGACGGAAAGATCTGAAGAAAGAGGAAATTATTTAAAATGCCGGATAGGTTTGCGGCAAATTTCGATATCGGGGCAAAAATCGAGCGAAAAGAAAAATTCATCTGTCTTATAAAAAAATCATAACAAGTGACAATCGTGCGGTCAAAAACCAATTTGAGTGTTGTCACCGAGAAAGATCAAGCATTGTTATTTTTTTTTCTATAGGAGAAAATATTGTAAAAATTTCCCTTCAACTATAAGGCTTAAAATCAATGAAGAATCAATCATAACTTTCAACCTAGGCAAATTGGAATTTGATGTAATAACATCTGAAAAACTGTTTCGTGCGCTCTGAATTGTAACCGATTTCTATGGACTAATTTTTCTGTTTACCAAAGATCGTATTAAGATCGATTGTGACCGAAACCATCCTTTCACGAGCTAGATACTACAAGACAAGGCCGGATTTTACTTTATTTTAAAACTGCTTCGAGCATATTTAAAGTAAGAAAGCTCCCTGATAAAATCTCCAATTCCGGGTAGGTTCAAGATGCATTTTTCAAATGAAGATTAGTTTGCGGGAAGAGATTTTAGTATAAATACATTAGTTGCGCCAGCGTTAAACCACTTATTTGTAACCTTCCTTCTCTCTTCGACAGTTCACTGACCGAGTGAATTCAAAAGTGCGTGCTTCTCCAAACTCTAAAGAGGTTTGTGTACTCACCGATATTTTTTTAATAATGCTCTCTTTTTAATTCACGGAGAATTAAAAGTATTGCGACCTTTTTTAGTACACCATGCTAACTACACCCGGTAAAGTAACCTGTTGTGATTAATATTTTGCAACGATATGGATTGGTAACAGCATGGCGAGGCACATCATAGTTTTGTTCTCTAATATGGAAGCCAATTGCAACAGGGCAGATATTTCGGAGCCAGCGCCGGCATGAAATCGAAGGCATGTTTAGTAACTGAGTTATCTAACTCCATGTCATCTTTTTGAGTATCGCTCGAGGTGGAAGAACACTGATTTCAAGGAAATGTTAATCTAATTTTCTAAACTTAATTTCTTTAGCTGTAGATCACCGAAATTGCTTGAGAAAGCTGTTTTCATACAATTTATCTCCATGGAGGTATTTTGGGAAGGATTGTATTTTCCGCGAAAGTACATATAAAATACTAGATGAGCTAATGACTTGCAAAGAGTCAAATCAGTTCAATTTCATATATATAAGTTACGAATAACCCATAAAAGATGTCGGAATTTTTGCGTTTATTTTATGCATGTCTACCAAAATCCTTCCAAAATCCTAACTGTAAATAGAATTTGAGTTCAGTTTAACCTTTCCTTACGTCAGTTCAGAAAAACTCTAAACTGTGTTTTGGTTGCGAAAACTCATTTGAAATCGTTTTTCACAATACATCGAGCTATGTAAAAGCTTTTTACATCCCCAGAAATTATTCATTTTAGCAATTTGCAGAATATGAAAGATGCTATTCAAATTACAAATACAATTATAGTTTTTAGTGATGTTTCCTATATCTTCCTAAATAGCACCCTCTTCTCTTTGATTCTCCAGATTTTCTCTCACGTTTTACATGTAACTATATATCTCACGCCGGACTAAGTTGGATTGTGTCAAAGTCCCTGAAAACACGTAGAGGTTTAATTGGAAATAATCCCTTTTTGAAACTTTTATTTCTTTGATTCTGTTCAAACTCACCTCAATTAAGTTTTCTATACATCAGCTCTTAAGATCTCTACCCTGTAATAACTGACTACAAAGGTACCTCATTCGGGTGGAGCCTGCCCTTACATCCCATAATATGGTAAGAAGTAGTCCTCAAGCTCCCTCGGAAACCAATAAAGGCTGGAAACACGAGCTTTTCGGTATTCCTCTTGGCGCATTGTCTCATATTTTTTCTAATGTACATCAACAAAATTAAACATAGTTGTCAGATTTCGTACCGTCTCAATCTGCAATAAGGGGATTCATGCTGACGTCATTGTTTACATTTTTGCTCAATTGCATACGGCTTTGCTTACAGAAATAAACGTGTTAGATATGAATTGACTCCAGGCAGATAAAGAGCTAGCAAAACTTAATACATGCTGAAATTCTTAGCTCTTTGTGTGTAATATTGAAGGAGAAATTGTCTTTCAAAAACTGCAAAATTTCTGGGTGGCAAAAGCGCTAATGAGCTCATACATTCTTTGTTAAATTTTGAGTTTTTAACCCGTGTTGCGCAAAAAGTATTCAATACATCAGGCTCATATTCATTGGCAGAGTTAATCGTACTATGACCTTTTAATATTCAGAACTGATTTATTTGTAGCTCCTTCAGAAACTGAATTTCTTATGCTAATGAGGCAAATATTGTAAACAAGGATTCCCCTATAGACGCTATTTTCGTCCATCTGCTCGGTAAAGCATTCCCAGATCAGGAATGCAAACGAGCATTCAAGGGATTGGTAAAAGGTCAACCAAGGGATAAACTCTAATTAATTATTGTTTGCTTTACTTCTTTTTGTCAGGTTGACTAAAAACAATGGCTGGAAAACTGCTTATTCTTTGCTTTGTGTTGGCGATGGTCACCATTGCAACATGCAAACCTCGAAATCCTTTTGCGGGACTTTTCAGACGAGGTAAGCTCGTAATGGGCGAAATTGAGAAGAGTTTCTGATGCTGCGAAGACTATTTTGACGCGTTACGTTTTGGAACTAAATTACGACGGTCGTGATTGATAGGAATATCTGCTACCAACCTGTAATTCCCAACTACTCAGGGGTTACATAACTGCAGTTCACCCGAAAGGTCTTGTTTATTGAGCTAAGGGTATTTAGTGAACTGGAAGTAGAAGTTGTCAGAAAGATGTCAAAACCTTTCCTAGGGGAAAACGGTACTGAAACTCATGCTGATGCTTTGTTCATTTACACAGTTAATAGTTCTTAATTTATTCAGTCCATTTGTGTTTTACTCAGACTATATGATGGCGCTCGAAAATGAGAAACGCGCGCCCAGGGGCGTTGGCTGTCAGCAGATGAGCTGGTGTTCTACCGCCGCTAACTGCTATGGAAGTGACGTGGGAGGAAGCTATGAGCTAACACCTGGAGATTGTGGACCAAACACAGTCTGCTGTACTTACTTTGCCTTGTGACACCCATACAGATCATGAGAGGAGGTACGAATTCAATACAAGAATACCCCTAAACTATGAGTCCTCCTTGTCGTATAAGTCTTTCTTAGGAGATGAGTGAACGGGAGCCCATGTGAACGTCACCCCCCATGAGAAGATATGACGCGCCAGAGATCAGTGATTGTCAATCGCGCACGCTCAGGTAACCTCGGGTGGTCGCGCAGAATTTGGGTTTCTACAGCGTTTCCCTTGAAATTTGTAATGAATGAGGTTGGGTGACACATTCTCCGACTAGCCTGAGGAAAAGTAATCGATGGAGGACTCAGTTTAGATTCCAAACGCACTTTAATTGTAACTTTATTTATTACTTTGATTTATTCAATTCTACGTCAGGGTGCTTTGGTAGGCTCGGATAATCTCCTACCCAGATCTCGGCCTATTTGATGCTGGTCGTGGGAGATCTGGGTTCGAAATTAAAGCTGAGATCGAAGACCATTTCTCAGCTATCCCTGAATTTTTCTGATCTCAGGTCTCACTATCAGCTAAAAAACAAGTAACTTCCCAGCTAAAAGTTTAACTTTCGACAAGTCCTCAGTAAGAGCCCAAGACCTGTCCTCCGTTTTTTATTTAAACATCATCTTCACCTTCTCGTGGACTAAAAGAATCTGAAATTACTCCGGGTTTTATAGCATGAGCTGATTAAGATTTTTATAGAGTTGCCACAAATGTTTTTTTTTTCTGGATGGTAGTTCTGCAATGATCAATTAGAAAAGGTCAACCTGTCCTATTAGTAACTGGGAATCGTCTACAATATTACATATCAGCATGCGCACAAGTTGGCGAAACCGACGCCTCTTTAAGACTTGAATTAACACCTGGAAACGTTCACTCAACAGCGACGAAGCCGTGTACCTGCCCCAAGAGTACAGAGCCTTGACTCTATTAGATAAGATCTAATATCCTAATAAATTCTGTTTCTTGTTAGCAACTACCCGATCTTAAAGAAACTTGTTACTTCATTATATTCTTATCACCCCTGAAGAAGACTTAGGTTAATGGCCGAAACGTTTGGTTTTAAAGATGTTTGATAGCTTTAATTTTTCTTAACCTTTAGTAGAATATTTTTATATTCGTCCTGGAACCACCTGGTTAGAAATCAGTTTTTAAAGGTTTATATATTTTGTTAGCCCTACAAGATTCATCGTAGATTCTGTTAAGTCGGTCAGGTTGCAGATCAAACAAAACAAAATCTACATAATGATCAGTTTGAAGTATCTTTTGCTCGCGTTTCTAGAGACTGTAAATGAAAATGTTTTAGAGCAGTGTATTCACACAAAGAACGTCATATGTTTGGGTCATAGAAGGCCATTAATCTCTTTTTTCCTATTTGCAGAGGTATCCCCGAGAGGCCCTACGTGAGGAACCTGTATCACAGAAAAATGTATTCTTGTAGTGGTGGAAAGTGTCAATCTTTTTAACGTAGTTTTACCCTTAACCACGCAATAAAGAATGGAATAAAATGGCTCTGTGTGATGTGTTATGGAATCTCAAGGTTGAACTCTGGTTTTGCAAGTGAGCCCCATTAATCATAACAAAGCGCCTATTAAGTATACTACTATAGAGTGTATGCAGTGAATCGGGACAAGTCACGGTCTTACACAACTGCTTTATTAGAACTGAACAAAACTATGTGCAATGAAATAGTGGTATTATCACGTGACTGCGGTTTAAGGTGTACTTACCAGTGACTACAGGATTACAGATTATCTATTCATAAAATAGGAACAAATACTACAGTGCCCAGTATGAGGACAGTATTCTTGAGCAAGGCCAAAATCACAGAAAAACGCGTAGGACAAAACTCAGAGATCGCGACGTCCCCATTTAACGAACCCCGATGTAACGAAATCCAGGTACAACGGACTCCAATATGATGAAACCTCAGTTTAACAAATCGAACACAATTAGATAACCCCAATATAAATCATGAAAGTGAAGAATGATCATCGCAGTATATTTTCCATTTTAAGCAATTGGAAAAAGCAGCGACCTCCGCGATACCATTGCGATGCTCAATCAGGTTAGCTATGAAGCCACACATTGGAAGTGAGGTCAGTTTATTGAGTTTATTCATGATGGTTAACACTCCGTTACCTTCAGTGTTGAAGTCAAGACACGGGACCCCGGAGTTGTAAGTTTGCATGTAAACGCGGGTCATTTTTCGACCACGGCTAGGCGGGTTACTTCACAAACCTGGGCTCTCCCACCTCCATGTAAACAGGCCCTAAAATGCCAGGTTGCCGGTTTACTTTCCTAAGAATTATAAAATCAAAAAACATAGCTTCTATGTCACAACTAGCCCTCTTGAAAGTCTGGGAGCTTTTAACTTCCTCTCGTGGTGTGTTTATATTGTCGGTCTGCGCGCTGTTTACACGGAGGTAGGGTAACCCTAGTGCTAGGGTTACCCTAGCAAGAATACTACTCCAGCACTCCCACATTTCTCAGTTTTTTTTCATTGACATGTCTAGTCCTAATTGAGAATTATAAGAGCTACGCCAAAATAACTCGACCTGCCTTGTAAACGCTCCAAGTACCGGATTTTTGCGACCGCCATTTTGGCAATAATGCTGCTAGTCATTACGGTGTCTACTGTCGCTAAAATATTCCATTGCATAACTTTTTATAGTTTTTCTGTCAAATTAATACCAAACTAAAGAAAGGGAACTCTCTGGGATTTAAATTCAGGTTTGAAATTGAAACGATTTGAGTGGAACTGAAAGAGTAAAAATTGGTGGTCTTTCCGGGCAAGACAATTACTATCAGTTGCGTGTGTTCTTTATCCGGTTACGTGTGTTAATTTACGAAGTGCTCGCTGCTCGTCATCAGGTATTAAAGTGCTCGCTGCTCGCAAGGCAAATTCGATCACTGCTCGTGCTCGCAAAAATAAACGCACTGCTCGCGTGCTCGCAAATGCTCGCAGAGACCATTCGATAGCCCTACTGAACGCCTAGAAGAGGCTAGTTACTTTTTCACGATTAAATCTTCTATTACCGCCAGAAAAGGTTAATGGTTAGAGAGTACTTAACCACCTGTCCCTAAGATGATCCCTTTAAGTTATTTTTAGATATCCCTTACCTTGAGAATACAAGGTAAGGCGTACATGGGTGATTCACTCTTTTACCTTTCAAGGTCTCTCGATCACCACAGTTACTTAGTTGTTGATAGTTACAGTGCAAGGCTGATTTATGTCTACTCCGTTTGGGTGATTTGAATTTAAATTTCGTCTTTATTACGCAAGCTAGGTCTGTTATATATTCTAGTCATTTCTTACTTTACAACTCAATACCTGGCGATGTTTCATGCCATGTTTTATATATTCCAGTAGCCAGGTAGCAAGTTGGGCAGTAAGGAATTTGAACATTAAGTAATATTTGATGATACGAATTGCCATTGCTCGGATCATATGACCCAAACAGGCCACAGGATTAAATGGGATCACTTTGACATTTTAGCTACTGGACAGTCTGATATACATTGTAAAATAAAGGAAATCTTGTTGATTCGTGGTTTAAAACCAGCGCTTAATGAAAATGTTGGCAGTGAGAAACTTCTTCTCTACTAGCCATTCATATTATTTACAGCAGATTTAACTAAGTCTGTTTATTTTCATTTACTTTTTCATTGTCATTACTTTCCTTATTTGGTATTAGTCTTTGTGTTTAAATTTAATTGTAGTTTAGGTAACCGGTCCTTCTGAAGATGTATGTTGGAGCATACGAAACGTCAAGTTCATCAATGAAGGTTTTTACAACATGCGTTGTCTCGTTATGTTTATAACCGCAGTTTGTTTGTTATTTTTACTTAAGTCCATGACTGCTGTTTTTCTCTGTTACTTTGTGACTACAATGTAGGAGCCAAACTTTGATTCCGGCTAATTTAATATCCATTTCTCTGGAGCTTAGTCCAAGCCAAACGAAATTAATTGCGATCATGACAAATTCCTTTTTCTGTACTCTTTGCATGCCTACAATATCCAGTAAAGCATTGCAATTTCTGGACCCCAGTCTGTTATCGGCCAATTGGCCAGTAAAATTTCGACACTGTTGGTCTGCATGCAGTGATAATACATGCTGTGCATTGCTCATTTTCAGTTTTGTAATTTTACTTCTTTTGAAGGAGAATCGTTTCTGCCAGAGAGCTTGGCTATAGATAGTACCTGAGCCAAAGTGCGTTTAACGCGAATAATGGGGAATCCCAAAGAGGACTCCCGCTATCAAAATGGGCAAACACAGGTTGATAAAGATATCGTGAGAGCCAATGGACATGCAAGCGATAACCGGCCTTTCAGCATTAGCTGTGAGTGGGACATCAAACAGACTCAACAATTCTCAGATGATGGAACTAATACTTTTTTCTGGTAAGCTAAGGATTTTTAAAGCTCAAGTGCACAACGCTAATTATCAAATTAACTTTGCGTGAGTAAGTTTAATGTTTATTCTACGATCCGTGTCGCTGGAACTTCGAACCACTACTAATATTTTTGGTACTTGTCCAAATTTTATGTGATCAGGAAGTAGTTATTGGTAGGTGTTAAGCTTTGGTGGCCAAGTTATCCCGAAGAAGGCGCTGTTTTTACATAAAGTTTTCATAGCTAGCGTTTTGAGTGAGTTGAGAATATAGTGCTAGGAATCATAGGATGAAAGTACATGCAAGCTTGAAGCTTTGGTTAGTTTTCTGTTTGCTCTGTTCATACCTGAAAATGATTTTTATCTCCAAGCCAACGAGTCTGCGTTCAATTTCAGCTGACCTTCTTAAACAAATGATTTCTTTTATTTACCGTAAATAGAGAAGTTTGGGTATTATTTTGTAAAGATTATATCATGCGTGGGAAACTCTTAGAACTTTGGAGGGGAGGGGTAGAGGTTGGCAAATGTTACAAAAGGTGCATAAGTATGTTTTTTTTACGATAACTGCAGAAATTCTTGAGTGCTCATTGGCTAATTTTTCATGTCAATATGTGGACAGACACATGAATTTATAATTTATGTGATGCATAAACAAGTAAGGAATTTGTTATCTTAATAAATTGACATCAGTTTTTCATGTGCCTGTCCTGTTATTGACAATGAATATCGTCATAGACATCAGTGCTTTATGCATCTGTCCTGTTATTGACAATGAATTTTGTCATAGACATAATTTTTTCATGTGTCTGCCCTGTTATTGATAATGAATTTTGTCATAACATTGTCAAAGTAGTCTGCAGATACACTTGGCTATCACCTCGTGGATCCACAGCTACTTTGGCAATGTTATGACGAAATTCATGATCAACAAGACATCTTATAGCCGTTTCTGTGGGATGCGTTAGTCTATTGGTGACCTTATTTGCGAAAACTCGGCATCAGAGATAAATCCAAAATGCATTGAAAATGCGTTGCGTTTTTCAACCCGTTGTAAACGCAATGCGATGTAATTACATGTATTTTTGAACGTGTTGGCAATGTTTCCTGATGCGTTGGCAACATTCAACAACGGGTTGAAATTTGGTTGAACAATGCACTGCAAACTTTACGCTGAGGCAAACAAACCTATTTAAAAGCAAAAAAATGATCAAATTTCGCTGCATGCTTCAAATTATTCTTCATGCTAAAGCAAAAGGTTGAGTTTTTGCTGACCGCTTTTGCAGTCATTTTAACACCTGTGGCTTTAGCAATCATTCCAAAACTTGAATTCGACTTCAAAGTAATATAAACGTACATTACCAGTCCGAAAAGCTGCTTTAAATTTCCGATGTGCATATCTGTTGTCAAAACTTCAGCTTACTTGAAAGCGATCTGATCTTCATGTTTTCGCAGCAGTTGTAGGAAGGAGAACTTCTTCACCGGAAAAGTTTGAGGACTTTGCGAGGAACGTTTTGGAACGTTCTTCAATGACGCAAATTGATCCAAAATTGATAAAAGTCCATAAAGATTTTACGCAGTCCTATTGGCTAGCTTTGCAAATTGTCCCTACGAGGAAAAACTAACCGAACTGGATTTTTACCATGTTATGCCACAGGCATCCCACGGAATAACAAGACAGACGCATGAAAAACTGACGTCAGTTTGTTAAATTGACCAAGAGTGAGGTCAAGATGGCTGGATATTGGCCAAGTTTTATTTTTGCATGTTTATGGCAGTGAGTGACATAAAGTTAAGATCATGTTTGTCGAAATATATACCATTACCCAGTGATTTTTAGCCATTTTTCAGGAGTTTAAGTATTAGGAAAAGTGCTTGTGTAAATGTTTTTTGCTCGGTTCAGATAATCAGTCGACTAGATAGATGAAGTAAGTTCCAGTTGTTTACATTATTTCCCAGCTGCCATATTGGAGGACCAAGGAAGCCCTCAAACATTGCAGCTCCATACTAAGCTCTGGCTGGATGGGCTGTTGGGATCCTATCAGGAAAAAGCCATCCAGCCACATGATGATTAGCAATAAATATAAAGTTACCTTGCATCATTGAGTTATGATGCATGTGTGAAATTTAAGGGATGCAAAAGAAATGCAATAGTTGGTCAAGGCGTAGCAGAGAGCAACCCTTAAATTTCTTGAGTGCTTATCCTGTTTTCACTGACATGCAGTGGCCAGGAGTATTTGTACTCTCCCTGGATGGGATGTTAGTCTATCACGGGGTTACCCGTCCAGCATTAAGTTCGCTGGTATCCATTTATACACCTGGGTGGAGAGAGGCACTGTGAGTGAAGTGTCTTGCCAAGATCAGAACACGACATGATGTCCCTAGATGGGGCTCTCACCCAGACTGCTCATTCTGGAGGTGAGCGACTGACCATCAGGCCACCACAGTGGCACAGAGATGACCAGCATTCCAGCTAAGTGTGTTGTACATTTGATGTACTCTGTAATACAAATTTGTCAAATATGTCAAGTCCTGATACTCACAAAACTGTTGCATATCTTTTATTTTTCTCAGGAGAGCACATACTGTGACAGTATTGTTAATAATGCTATGTGTCCTGGTCTATGTAGCATTTGAAAACCCGCATGAAAATAGTGAATATAATGTAAAGAGGTTAGTATATTATATTGTTAAGAGTTTTGAAATAGAGTCTGATCATACATGTAAGGTGTTTACCTGTTGTTCTGTGTTAGCTTTGTAGTATGCCAGTGAAGATACTTAATTGCCAGCTGGCTTACTATTAACTGCCTTTGTCTATCTATTATCATTGCAGAGGAATTATGGCCTGTATTGTTGTGTTTCTATTGTTTGGTGTGACTCAGACCAGGGATGGCCCATTTAAAAGACCCCACCCAGGTATTTAAATTGTAACATTTATTAATGAATTTTAAAATTGGAGCTGATTTAATTAATTCCTTTTACAAGTCAGTCTATTTAATTTGTAAGTAGAAGACCTTATACAGTATTTTCAATAAGACCCAGAACATCTCAGACCTCTGGCTGGTATTATATGGTGAATCATCATAATGTACACAGAAATGTAAAAAATGTCAAATCCCTGCCCTCCTCTCTTGAGGAAGATGCACTTAGGCTTCTCTTATTGTTTTCTGATGGTTACTGCAACAGGGCAGTGACCTAATAATTAAGTCATATTGGAAGCACTTGTACTGTACGCCATGTTAAGCCCCATCATGAATGTTTGTTATATTCGTGTTTGTGTGTTATGAAGGGGAGGGGTGCTGGATGCGAAGAAGGACAATTGTTTAGTACTGTAATGAATCCTCTCAAAGCTGCTTGTAAAAATATCTTGGATAAGTATATACCACACAAGTGAATAGTACTTTTCATGCACCCTGATTGGCTACCTAGGAGGTGTTTAGCCACGTACTATTCACCTCCGAGCAGCTGAACAAAAACAAAATGGCTTTTGTTGGTATATATTGTCTCAAATAAAGTTGCTCTTTGGGCCTCTTGTGTGGTATATACTAAAACAATTATTCACCTCAGTGTAGGTGAAAGTGGTGGATATTTACTGAGCCGCAGAGCGGCGAGGTAAATATCCACCACTATTCACCTCTACTTCATTGAATAATTGTTAAATAGTTTAATAGATGGTTTGACTTTTTGTTTTTGGTTGTTTTTGATTTTTAGCCTTCTGGCGTCTTATTCTTTGCCTAAGTGTTGTTTATGAACTAGCTCTAATATTTCTGTTATTTCAGGTATGTACTCATCATTAATATTGTGTTGTTATATTTAACAAATATCATCAAGATTTGGTACATTTTGAGCTAAAATAAGGAGTACCATTTTATTGTTTATTACAAGGGTGTCAATCAATAAGTAAGTAAGTAACTTTATTTCAACTCGGGTTGATGAGGCTGATTAGGCCCCTAGCAAATACATGCTAATATGCCGAGAAAAGTAAAATAAAAATAATAATAAAAAAATAATAAAATAAATAAATGCATATATACATGATCACTTAGTAACTAACAATCTAACTATATCAATAAATAAACAATCCTAAATCTTAAAATTATTACAATGAATCATATAAATCTGTACGTTACAAATGTAGTTCTCTCACAGCCTTAAATTCCTTAAGGATTTTCAATCTCACAACATTTTTGAAATTTCAAACTGGAAGCAGAAAAAACAAGCTCACCTTTCAGTCATATGCGTAACCTGCGTAGCAGCTGTTTCCTTTCCTTTCCAGGCGGAGATCGAACATGCAAGCGAAAAAGCGGGTGAGCAAAGGAGCATGCCTGACATGAGCTAAAAATTGGGAAGAAGTGGGGAGGGGGTGAGTGAGAAGGGGGAGGGGGTGGGGAAAAAAGGAATCACCTGTAGTCAATCCCAAAAATTTTACCGAACTCTGTTTGCCCGCAAACGGGGAACAATAGTGCAATTTGATTGGTTATGCTCGTCAATCAAAATATGTCATCAGAAATTTGTCTTTCATGTATAATCTGACATCCGGAACACAACAAGATCAAAATAGATATCACCGAGTCTGAAGAAGTATTCAAAAGAGTTTCGGAAACGTTGAAAGACCTTTCTCAAAACGCAAACTCATAGTCTGTGGACAGGTTGTCCTTGCAATCCATTTATCAAATACCTGTAGGAAACTACATGGTTACCGCTGTTATTTGTCACTTCGCAGGTATGTTTTAAAGGTATGTTTTTAAGTCTCCGAGTATTGACTTTCGAGTGAAAAGGTTTGACATATTTCAGGAACATGTATCGTGCAATCTATTGTGCCGCTGGCTGGTTGATTCAGTCGAACTGTCAAGCATAGTACTTTCATTCTTGTCACAATATCACGCATATCACATTTTTGTATATCTTTGTTGGTTTTTTTGTCATAGTGGGCCACCATTACTTCGAAAAAGCTATATATCTGTACAGAGATGTCGATTTCTTCCATCAATTTGATCGAGCTTATGTATCTCCATTTTCCAAACTTCGTTTTTTTAAATGAACAATGACAGACGTGACAATTTTAAGGAAGCCTATTTACAGGTACTGTTTGCTTTTAGTGGACTCTATCAAGCACAAGCTGGGCACTTGTCAAAAGGAAGTTAATTTTCATTGGTTCTCACGTGATAGTTGGTACCCCAATGGAGCGTGGCATGTTTAGGGGTATTCGGTAAAATGTGTGGGGTTGATTGCAGGCGTTTCCTTTGCTTTCCTCACCCCCTCCCTCTGCTCCTTATTTCGCACTCCCTCCCAGTTTTGTTCCTTTCGCGTAAGTTTTTGGAACGCCTGCCATGCAGGCTATCATATGCGTGGGTGGCAAATACAGAGTTCATGAGCAAAGTGCAATTCCGTGAAATTCTCCACACAAAAATTCTACTCAATACATGTACATGTACCTTGCAATGACATTGTATGCGCCGTTATTTCATCCACAGAAAGATCAAATTGAACATAACGAACAGCACCAGTGGCGGATCCAGACCTTGAGCTAATGGGGGCCCGGTTTTGATTTACATGTCTAGCTGGCTTTTCTCCCTTCTGTCATTTCTTTTTTTCCCCAAAATAAGGGGCCCCCTGGCCCCTCCCCTAGATCTGCCACTGAGTACCACATTAAAAAATTGTGTGTTAAACGCTTCTCCTAAGACGATAGACCTTGAATCACAATAGATTTAGCTGTTAGACGAAGTTTTTCTTGAGTTAATCATTAAATGCAATTTTGCTGACTTAAAATTCTTTTATTTTTTCCAGTCTACTGATGATGCAAGGCAGTTATTAAAGTATCTTGATGAAGATTTAGGCAAACCTTTACCTGAGCAATCTTACGGGGAAGACTGTAGATTGTATACTCCTGGACATCCCAAGGGATCCTTCCACACATTTCTTGTAGGTTGCATAGAGTGATCTATGTTAGTTTCTCCTTACATTCTTAATATGATGCACAGGAGTTAGGAGAATAAAGAAACTCATCAGTTGATGGATATTGCTTTGATTTGCCAGTATAGTTAAGCCTCTCTATGGATACCCAGAGATATTGAATTTTTTTGCAAAATATTCTTCGTTTTGTGGATTAAAATCATTGCCTGAGAGTGTAGTCAATGTAATTCACAGGCAAAAAGTTATCTTGCCATATAAAAAAACTGTATAAATTATGTCCTCAAAAAGCAAACGAATGACTGTACATGTATAAACAGTAACTTGGGAAATTTAAAATTGTTTATTGTATTTTTTACTTTAAATCTTGATGTTGGTCACTATTCCATCTTGTTATGAAAATTTTAAAATCTTCTCTTCAGTCTTGAGATCTTTGTTAATGTTGTTAAAATGTGACAGGAACATATTTTATTACAAGTCTAGCTCCATGAGCAGGCAATATAAACCAAAAACTGCACTGTGAAGGTAGCTGTCTTACCCACTCAGGACTACCCACTGTGTCTTGCAAGAAAAATGTCCGATAAAGCCATATATTAAATCCTTTATTGATCAGGCTTGTTCAGTTAATCAGGATGGCTGGATATTATCCTCATTCTTTGTTTGTCTGTGTTTGTGGAACTTGACTCCATCTCAGTCTGTGAGCATGCAATAATTTAAAGGAATTTGGTTTATTTCCAGCCATCTTGACCTCACACTTGGTCAATAACCCCTATACACTGTGAATATTACATTGTCTAGATATCACTTTAATCAAAGTTTTAGTTATAAATGGTGTAGGCACTGTTCGGTTTTCAGTTTTATTTTTGAGGTTGATGAAAGTTTGGATTGATCGAACACTGTGAATAAGCCAACATGCAATTCTGAGCTTTTCATTGTCCTGCATTCTGCCATGTTTATTTTTGCAAAGCTTGGTGGGAAATTATGTCACTGCTTTTCATTTTCATGCATTGTGCAGTTCCAGAAAATATCCATACTCCCCCCACAGAAGGGATTGGAAAATTTCCTGGGGGGTGGGGGGTTCTCTCAGGCCAAAAAAATTAAAGAAATGTATGAAGCTTAATTGGAATTTCCAGAGGGGTGGCAGGTCTGAGAAAAAAATTACTTCTGTGGGGGAGGTTTTGTTATTGTCTGGAATTACACATTTTCAAACTTACTGAATTGTGTGAATCTGGAGCTTGTTTTTGTTTCAATGTGTACTCAGCTGGCTTAATTTGATTGTACAGTTCTAATGCACAGTTTTAACGCAAATGCTCCATATTAAGATCTCTGACCGCAATATGATTTCATAGTACTGTAAAGTAAGTTACCACTTCTCGTCTTGCTTCTTGTGAGACGGGTATTGTCTTGAGAGAACCAGTGAAGCTTATATTTTGGAATAAATTAAAAATGTGATAAATGACATGGTCTGTATGCCCACTCATGCTCTGGAGTGAAGGTTTGTCAGATGACACAAAGTTTGGTATTTTGCTGTATCGTTTGCTTTAGAATAGGCTATTAAAATCTCGCAAGTTCAAGCAGCCATTCCTGTCTCGCGAGAGGGTGGTAACTTACTTTTGATTGGTACTGTACCATAAACAAGATGGTGACCAGGTAAGATTGTGACCTGAATTCAGATTACGTTAACAGAGATACTGCTTAATATTTCAAACCTCAGGACCAGTTTAAGAGAACCAATGGGCAATATTGGTGCTTGAACTACTTTTCAGCCAAGGTTCCCTTTAACATGGCGGTTGACTGCACATTGCTTACTTCTAATGTGCATTATTTTGTTTCTCTTGATGCCCTACAGGAAAAGTGTGATGTCTTTCTACCAGCTCATTTCTTTGGCTGGTGGGCAAAGGTAAGGTACTTAACACCAAAACTCCTGAAACATGTATATTGTAAAATTTTAAGCACCCTGCTAAATGGAATTCATGTCAGAATGGTTGGTTGTCCTGTTCTAGCCATCCATGTCCAATACACCCAACTAGAGTCGATTCGTCTGAGGTACTTTACGATTCGAATCGATTCGAACGCAGTCGATCCTTACTACCCGAAGTCAACATCCATGAAATAATGATACAAGAACCTTCCTCGTTCTTAAAACGTGACAACAAACTTCAGTCGATTCGTCACACACACTTTACGATTCGAGTCGAATTGCACGCAGTCAATCTGCATTACCGGAAGTCAACATCCGTGAAATAATGAGAACCGACGGTGTGAATTTGTTTGCGATTC
>CM042751.1:7423419-7444797 GCA_022496165.2 Catalaphyllia jardinei
AACCAACTTTTGTAACCAACTTTTGTAACCAACTTTTGTAACCAACTTTTGTAACCAACTTTTTAAAAAAATAAAATTATGGAAATTATGGAAATTATTTCTGAAAATTTTTATTATTTTTATGTCCGTAAGCGTAGCCTGTTATTCCATCTTCATGCAAGTATCTTTTATCATCAAAACAGCTGAGTGATACTTTATTGATTTCATAACTACCAAGCTTATGGTTCTCACTTCTAATTGTTTTCATCTTATGATACATCTGTTATTGAAGAGTGTATCTTTGTAGTTTTAATGTGTTATGTTCTTCTTGATGACATTCTTCTTGATTCCTTTGGCAGTCTTTCCTCCTTGTTGATTATCCGTAATATAACTATACATTTTAGATCGTAGACCGATGAATTCATTAATGGGGATTCCTGCTGCTTCATCTTTGAATTTTCCGATTACTTTTTTATTTGTCTTGTCAAAATACGGTGAGCTCTCGGAGTAATCACTATTATCGAACTTATGTTTATCATTCCAGAAGTCTTGATACACATCTTCAGCTTCAATCTCATAAGTCAAGCTATCTGTGTCTGTAAATAGCAACTTGGCTTTGCTTCCATATTTCTCTTTAATATAATTGTAATGGAAATCATACATCAATGTCTTACTGAGATCCAAGATACACATCCCTACATATGCTGGCCTGTTCAGAATAAGGGTTTCTTTGATTTTATGCACAGCCACCAGATTCTCATTGAAGATCTTACTACTGATATATGTTGGCTTACTGGTTAATTTTAACAGTTTCTTCTCATCAGTAACTAATCTCACATCCACTCGCTTTCTAATATTTTCAATCGTTTTACCGAATACACTGTTGTTCATAAGCTTGAAGAAATCCTTTTCAAAGGCATTCTTAGCTTTTTCCATTTCTCGGTATTGAAATCAATATATTGTTTTAACCAAGGAGATTGATTGAACTTAAGTACTCGATGGACTTTGGTGACCTTTAAACCAAGATCAATATATAATTGGAGGTTCCTGTAATGTAAAACATACTTTTCTTTTTTTCTCAAGGTTGGTATGAGCTTGTGGACCAGACCGGTTGATATATTATATTTCTCAGATATTTTTTTGCAGTAATCAGATAGCATATCATTTGTTACTTTTACCTTTTCTGCTGCAAGTGGATAATCATTATGAAGGTCATGCAGTTCTTCAGGGTATTCCAAGTCTACTTCCAGTATCAAACCTTTCTCACTATCTTCTTTGTACTTGGCTAGGTTTATCTTATCAATCTGTTTTTGTGTCATTCATCTGAATCCACCTGTTGGTAGATACTGACTCATAGCCCAACCGTAAAGGTTATTAGCATCAAGATACATGATATACTTTGAGGGCGCCTTCTCATCGTATTCTCTCATGTATTTATTGTTTGCTTTACCATAACGATTGGCTATATAGCTGATACCACCACGCAGTCCCATTTCAATGAACTGGAACATATCAATGTCAGTCATGAGTTCTAATTGAATGTTTGTCATCTTTAACATAGCATCTCACGACAAACCAGGGGATGTGAAATAATGGCATAGGTCTAATTTGTAATATTCTAAACATGTTTTCCTGAAATTCTCAAATACATCTGCTAATAGTAAGATATCTGATTTCAAATATAAGTCATGATACTCACCCATATTCTTCAAATTAAATTTATTCCAAATATTTTGAGCATGTTTGTAATCATCTTCTGATATACATGTATGTTCATTATTTAAAATACTGTAGAATTCTTCTTTTGATGGCAGCTGTTCTTTGAACTTATCAAAACTATCCATATAATCATAAGGATAAACTCCCTTTCTAGTCATCAGATCTAGCTCTTTGCCATTAAATACTTCTGATGTATATTTCAATGATTCTTTCGGCATATTGCTCACTAGTTTTTCAAGACTGGAGCTCATAAACTGGAAACTATCAAGGAAAACTAAGCTTTTACCAAGCATGAATGCCATATACTTCTCCATGTTGTTAGGTATAGCATTGATGTTCATTTGACATTTTTCACCTTTCTTATTTGTATATGCATATTTCTTAACAATAGCTCCAATCTCCTGCATTATAAAATGAGAGTCGTACCCACGGAGATTATGGAATATAACAGGTATTTTTACTTCTTCTGGGTTTACTCTAAGTTTTAAATTACAATCTTGATGAGCAGATCCTCTATAGTTACCGGTGATATGACAGTGGTCTCGAACTCGAATATCTTCATCAGTATATTTTTTATTACAAATATGACATTCTCCAGCTTTTTTATTAAATTTCTCTTCATCTTCTTTTGTCATTCTCAATGGTTTATTAAATTCTTTTTTCATCACTCTCTTGCAATATTTGACTTCTTCCAACAAAGCTTCCATGAATTTGAAAACTGCCTTTTCACCTCTATACGTTTTAGCAGGTTTGCTATATTTATCATTATAACAACAGACAACCTTATAGCCATAGCCACAGTCTGTATGCTTCTGATATGCTTCTGTATATGATTTATCATTATTGGGTTGGCAACCAGATATCTTTTCTGTTATAGCTTAGATAACAAATCAGTCAGCGTAGATAACAAATGGTACAGGCTGTTGTTTATTATGATTATTGTATTTTAGGATATTGTTATCTTGATTAGGCATTTTTACTGCTTGTGCTCCATTTACTTGAATGCAATTATCTTTGTGATTGTTCAAGACTCTTTCAGAGCTGAAGCACTGGAGACAATGTGCGCAAAAGTGCTTCCTATGTTCATACTTTGTTTGGTTGAACATGAACCTGTTGAAATCTTTAATTAAAACAATGTTTATTATCATCCTCAGTTATTAATAATAAATCCATATGTTTGTCATATTTTTCTTTTGACACATAGATAGGATATGGTTGTTTGTTTTCGTATCCAAAGACACTAATATTGATTTTATTTTGTTTCTCAATTTTATTTATTTGATTGATTGTCACTGGGAATTCAATTCCAGAGTAATTAAGATTTTCAATATATTCCTTGTCTGTTTTTTTGATCCTCTGGGGGTTCCTATCTTGAGGATTTAAGCACCTGATGTGGCACCATCTGAAGCATTCATTGTCCTCATTTTTCATATTGATTAATCCTTTTTTATGATGCCTGAGTTCTGAGGGAAGTTCAATATATGATGAGCCTTTCATTGGTTGATACTGTACAGTATTAAGATAATGATTGTCAACAGATTCAATAGTCCAACCAGAACCTTCAGAAATCCATTGAGCTATCATATTCAGGATTTGCTGTGAAGACGTTTCAAGTGATTCATTGATTTCTGTATTGTTGATGATGGTCTGAGGTTTGCTATTGAAGTGTGCGGTTTTGTACACTATTTCATTATTTCGAATTAATTTTTTTGAAAGTCACCTTGAGTGTTTCAACGAATTTTAGACCTTTCATAGATGTAAGCATCCTCACAGTATGATATTCGACTGCTTTTCTCGTGTTTTGCAGTTGCTCAAGAGGATCTTTGTTGTTTCTGATGCTGATTTCGAAGGACTTCGTATAACCTTTTAGAGTTCTAGCAGTTTCCTCTATCTTGGTTCTTGGTAGTGGGACTGGCTGAATTATGTTGTCTTCATAATCCTGTACCATCTTCTTTACATTCTTCCTTGGAGCTGGAATTGGTTTTTTAGTCCTCGGAGCTGGGATTGGTTTGTAATCATCCCTAAATTCCAGTGGTGGAGGAATGATGTTGTCTTCATAATCCTGCGCCATCTGTTTTATATTTTTCCTGGGAGTTGGGACTGGCTTTTTCGACTGCTGTTTTATATTTTGCTGAAGCAATAGTTTTATTTTCTCGTTCTGCTTCAACAACATGTTGATCAGTTGAGATTTGGTTAGTTTTGAGAGATCGTGTGTGTTCATACTATATGTTGAGATAATTTTTTCCATAATTTTATTAAAATACCATCTTCTTAAGTGTTAACAGAAAATATTTTTTTGATTTCTACATAAAGGTTTGTTATGTAATTTATATATTGTGACAAAAATTATAATTGATGAGTGCGTTTTTTCTGTTCATCCAGTTTATAATCTATATGCTGGATCTGAAGATGGAAAAATAATACATATAATCAAACAAATGCCCAACAAAGGTAACAAGAAAAATAATGGTTACATGATTTGCTGCTTGAGAAAACATGGCCAACCAAGTTATAAAATGTATTATATCCATCGATTCATATATGAATGTCACAATGTATCCATACCTGAGGGAAAAGAGATTGACCATATAAATAATAAAAGAGATGATAATAGGTTACTCAATCTCCAGCTTGTTTCTCATAAACGAAATTGCAAGAAAGCGGCAAAAGACCGAGATTTCTCATTAATTAGCAATGATAGAAGATGTGTCAAAGCAACCAAAATGAATACAAATGAGGTTTCATATTATAATAGTTTATACGCCGCTCAACAACATTTGGGTGTAAATAGAGCTTGTATCAGTAGTGTTTGTAAAAATATCATAAAATCAAGTAAATCGAAGAAGGATGGACATTCTTATACATTTCAGTATATCAAACAAGAGGATTTGCCAGACAACCACAAAAAATCGGCTAATATAAGACCGAAAAGAGGATCAGATGCAGATAAAAGGAAACATTATTTAGATTGGCGTAATAAAGAGTTTGAGTGTCCAAATTGTGGTAAATTGATTAAAAATAACAATAAATATGCTCACAAGAAACATTGCAAAAATAGACAAAAATAATAATATTTTTGGCTACCAATAGATAGCAATAATCAGTCTTGATAACTGTAATTCGCGATATAATATGATAATCATACTATATCGTCTTATCAATATAAGATTACATAACTTATGCTTAAAACACTTTCATATATTTCCTACATCCTTCATAGGAATCCAACTGTTGAAATCATCACTATATCCCTTCCACTTCACCAAAGCTTGTTTCTTCTTATAATCTCTGCGAATGACTTTATCAATGCGGAATACATCCTGCGTGGCTTTTAATAAATCAGGTTCATAGAAATTCCCTTGAATATCTTCATTTCTGAGATCCTTTATTTCGTATGTGATTGGATTGTTGTATTGGATCTTATCAACTGTGAACATTTCTTCTGTCCAATTTGGTGTATAACCCTTCTCGAACACATTCCGTTTGTACTTAGATATTCGGACCTGATCACCTATTTTAAATTTTGGTTTCTGTTATGATGTTTCCATATCACCATATAGATTGAAGTAAACTATACCCTCATTCCTCTTATCAGATGTTTCAACTGGTGTCATTTTTATGCTTGAATGTTTTGTGTTGTTGTATTGTTTTACTAGTTTAGGTAACATGTCTAGATACATTTTATTACCTTGAACTGTGAACTGTTTCCACATTTTGGATTTAATTGTCCTATTCCATCTTTCAACTACTGATGACCTCTCTTCATTCTCAGTTGAGTACATTTGTATCCCATTTTTCTCTAATAGGTCTTTCAAATGTTTGTTATAGAACTCTTTTCCCTTGTCAACCCAAATATATTGCGGTTTTCTGCCTTCCTTGAATATTGTTTTGAATGCTTCAGTGACAGATTCACCTTTCTTATCTTTTAACGGAACGATCCAACCATATTTGCTGAATACATCAATAACCATTAGAAGATATCGGTAACCTTTGTTCCATTTACTGAACTGTTGCATTTCAACCAAATCACTTGCCCATATTTCATCGATATGATCTGTGATTACACGCCGCCGAGTGAAATTCCGTTTTATGGGTGTATGTAACTCATCAGCTAATTTTTCTTGCCAGTTTTCCTCACTCGACGGCTTTTCCCGTTTTTTGGCTTCTTAACACCCATACCTAATTTAGACTTAGCTGCTATAGCATTTCTAGCAATAGTATGTCCCCATTGTCTGTCGTTCCATGGAATAGCATCACGAGCCTTAACCATCTTACGATCAGCCTCATTTTTGCACTTCACTTGATCACCTTTTGGTTTATTACCACAAACTGAGTAATCAACATCATGCTGCATACTGACTGCATCTGTTCTACCTATTGGTTGTTGATATATCTGAAGTATCTGACCAGTGTTGGGATCATACCTCAGTTGCTCTTCAAGAGGGTTTCCAGGCCCTGTATACTTATGTCCAGGCATCACAAAACCCTTTTTAGGTGCAACCTTGAGAATAGCATTATGGATGTCTAACCCTCCACCATAACCTTTCCATTTAATCCATGAGTTGTATGATCTACTGCCTCCTCTTTGTATTGTATTGTCTTGTATTCAGCAACCAAGGCTCTACCCTCTTTTGCACTCACTTCAGGTCCTTTGAACAATCCAGGTGCAGTGACAACATTCCAAGCTTTCTTCCGATCAACAAATGGAAATGGTATTGGTAATCCTTTTCCTATCTGATAGCCCCCAGCTTGTGAGGGCTCAATCAGTTTCCCCGCTTTCTTCCTTTACCCGATATCTTTTTTGATACATCATCAGTGACCGAATCAATGATTTGGTCTAAATACTTTTGTCCCATTTCTTTCATTTTATTTTTGGCAGTCTCTGATTTTATTGCTTCACCAGCTTTATTTCTACCTAAGTTGAAAAGTCCTTTAGCACCTGATGCCAATCCTTTAATAATAAGCTCATCAAATCCTGATCCTTGTTTCCCACTCTTCACAAATTTGGTCTTTGTTATCCCACATTCAGCACAAGTGCATTTCATCATGGTTCGACCATTTTTGGTTTTGGTATATCGCTCACTACCTGGAACGCATTCAGTTTGTTTCTTCTGTTTAACACAATATGATTTCACCATTTTATATATATCATTTAGATATTTTTGAAATAATTGATGATGAATCTATGATTGACACTTGTGTCTGACATATCGAATTTAGCATTATGTATTGTATCAAGAATGGATCTTCCCTTCTGTCTTTCCAATAGATAGTATAAACACCAGTACCCACATAACACTGAATCATGTTCTTGTATCTCATCCGTTGAATATACTGTTCGTTTTCCATTAGTAGCCATATATTTATTAACATCCTGTGGCATTTTTAATCCGAATGGGTCAAAGTACATGTATTCACAAAATCTATCAATGTTTCTATAAGCTACCCAATGTGTACCTGGTCCGATGTGGTTATCAAGATTTACTATCCCACATTCTTTATTATTTATTTGTGAAGGTAATGTATCCTTGCTGAAAACACCTCTGAAGTATTTTATACCAAGTTGTTTGACCCAATTTTTCAGATCATAATTTGATAATGGTTTATTTACAAAATAGCTCCTATGAATGGAATGCTGTTGAAAGGACTGTTTGGACCTAGAAGAAGACCTTTTCCTTTCTTTTTTGGAGCTTTCCTTTTTTTTTTTACCAAGACCAATCTGGTTTGGGTAGTCATCCCAACTACCAAAAAATGGTGGTGGTTGATACGGCATTATCATTCCATGCTTTCCACCTTTCCTTTTCATGTCCATTTTGGGAACATATACAGGTATCAATCTCCTTGGTCTTGATTTTTCAACATGCAAACCTCTACCAGTCAAAGCTTTCAAGACCATAGGAATCCCAATACTGGCAAGCAAAGTACCAAGGAAACCACCTGACTGCTTTGTTGTTGGTTTTATACGAACACCTGAACCTGATTGAAGGGCAGCAACAATGTCTTCCTTCTGCTTATTAGTCAAAAGATGCTTGTTTGCAATTAACTTGTCAATCTTATTTTGTGGTATAAGAAATCCTCCTTTCTGTACCCCATCTCCAGATATCTTTTTAACAATTTGGCTTGCACCTGTACTGGTTGCTCCTGCTAAAGCTGCCAATCCCATTGTTTTTGTGATGGTTGGTCCGAATGCACGTGCAAGAGCCAGAGCAGAGGTTAGTAAACTGCCACCAACTTGTTTTCTAATATTTGTCTTTGACAGCTTGATATCCATACCTTTATTCTCTTTCCGATTCTTCTCCAATCTCTTCTTTACCATTGCTGGGACATATAGAGTGTCATTTCCACGAAGAGAGTCATTCGTAAGCCTAATTACAATCGTTTCTCTTTTACGGTAAGCATCACTGATATTCTTCTTCTGACTTTCTGATAGTTTCACATTTATTTCAAAAAGCTTAGTCATTTTTAGTATATAATATATGTTATATAATTTTATGATTATAAAACATATATGAAATAAGGGGTATATTATTATCATAGATTGAATTAGATTTATGTTTCTTTTGACCTCAGTATCATTTTACCATCAATATTTCTGTTTTCAACATCTTGTTCATAGAGGACAAGTGCCTTTAAGATATAGTTAACATTGGCAGGACCACTCAGTTCATATTTGAAAGTTAATTTGGTCATGCCATCTATGATATCCGATGGTTGATTTGTCAAATCAAAGTAAATAAATGGAAAAATATTTCGGACCTATTAAGGAGAGTATCACTGGTGTATTCACTGTTGGCATGAACATATTTCAAAACATCTCGGAATACATGTGATGGTTCCTCATGTGGCTTGTATTTAACATTTGGATATTCTGTTCCGTTTCCCACTTCGAGATGGCAACTGGTTACATTCTGATTAGCTGGATGGAATGTGTTATACAAGAATGTATTTTTTGTCTGGTCGTTTTCAGATGCTGCATTTAAAATGAAAACGAAAACATGTCTTGGTTTGCTGATTCCTGTTGTAATACGGAAATTTCCTTCCTGTTGTTGCGTTTGATTCATTGAGATTACCCTTTCATGAAGATAGGTCCATCCTCTTGTAACAAGATATTTTTCCATGTACAATGACTGTCCCATTGAATTAAATTTCATACGAGGGATTATCAATTGAAGTTTGGTAATTATCAATCAGTGATTAGCTCCTCCAGTACGCCATACAAGGTTGTTATCTTTTTCAAATTCGAGTTCTAAGTCCATTCGAGCATTTGGAAGAATTTCACCATGAAGACTGTCAAAAAAGCTATACCAATTGAGTGGTATTTCCGCATTCACCTCGGGTTGTTGATTGGCTTGTGGGGCAACAAATTGTGCATGTCTTAAAGCATAACCTCGATTGTAAGTGGGTTCTCTTGCCGCCTTACCAGCACCATCATGAACAGCAAGTTCCATATGTTGAGCGTTTCTTGTTGTGTCCAAATAAAAGAACTCATTTGTTCCTTGACTTTTGGAATAACCTCCAGAATATTCAAGTACTGTAAGTTTTTGATATTTGTTGCATGGTTGGCATCATTACATTCATAAACTTGAACACCATTCATCTTGATTATCAATCTTTTAATTAAAGAGAAGGAAGAATTGACCATCCCAATTGTATTATCAACCGCGTCACCATTGGCACCCCTGATATCAGCTCCATCCAACAATGCATTTATTTTGAAATCAACATTAAATCTGGCATTATACCAATCAAAAGGAGTTGATTCTCTGGTATTATCTGCGACAAATTTAATATTATTTCTAGTTTGTTGTTGATTATTTGCAGGATTTATAGCCAATGCTGAATCAGGTTCGAAATATACATCCTCATATCTTTCTACATACTTCGGATTTCTGTAATTCATCATATATTAATAGATTAGATAAATCTCCTTTTTCTAAGCTTTCCACCTGAAAGTATTTGATTTATTCTATCATATACCTCCCGTTGGGTTAATGATTTGGATTCTGATGCTGATATATTCGGTTGAATCATAACTGGTTGAACTGATGTTCTATTTTCGCTTAAAAGTTTTAATATCTTATCACCAGCCTTTTTGTTAGTATATTCACCAGTTGCTGCTTTTTTTACTGTTCTTCTAAGGACTTTATTTCCAACTAACTTGAAAACATCGCTTAGACCTTTACCGTGAATATGTTCATCATATATATGTTTTTTGACATACCTACCCATTTCTGGATCATACCGTAGTTTGAATTCACACTGTCTTATCATATATTATAAGTTACATTATTATGTTGATCAAATGAAAACCTCAATATACCAATCCATCCCATTCAAATGAATTGGAATCCCGGAAGAATCAGTGACATAAAACCGCATTGAAGATATAAAATGACCTGATACTGGACTATATGCAAGAAAACGAGGTTTGTAAGTAAATGGAAGAGATCTGACAAGATTATCAACTGGGATGACAGCAATTGTACTGGAAGATTCACCATCAGTGATGCTATCTGTTTCTTGATCACAGTTAATATGTATCTCATCTACTCCTCTTGTGATGTCAGGGAGATTTGTTCCATACTCTGTTCTATCAATTATTTTTGAATCGAAGCCAAATCAGTTGAATATAGTGGTGAAATCGTGACTCAAACTTACACCATGCTTTTGTCTGTTTTTTGATGAAAATCGTAATAAGAATTCACTCATATATTAATATATTATATATTCTTTGATTATGCCATTCATTTGTTTGTTATTTATGACATCCAATTTATTTAACCTGTGTACTATATTCACAAACTCTTCTCTAACATCACTGCTGTCGTTTCCAGCAGACATAGATCCTCCAAGTAGTTCAAGACGTGAAAGTAAATCCTGTGGATTATTGTAGTAGATCACACCACTTCCCAGTTTTGAATACTTCTTGGATGTCCTATGTATTGGTATTTCACTCAGTCTATTAAGATCATTGAACACGGATCTTGCTAGTTGAGAGTAGTTCTTTCTACTGTTGAATCTTTTTGTTAGAAGATCAAGTGTGTCAAAGTCAGCTTGTTTGTCATATACTTTCTGGCCGTTTTTATAAGCCTCAACTTTTAAATTTCCATGCAATTTAATAGGATCAATGACCAGACCACCATACTGTCCATTTTTCGCTATCTTGTAAGCATTTCTCTTTTTTTGTGTGTAGATGCCTTCACCATCTATATATTTTGGGGCTTCTTTTAAATGGTTTAATCTCACCAAATAATCTTTGAGGTATGGTATTTCTGTTTTATTTCGATTATATGCTGTAAGTTGTATTTTTTTCAAATTTTTATAAGGTTTACCCTTTTTTGTTGAATGTTCTTCAATGTATTTTTCATTTCGTTTTATTTTTTCATTCACATTATCTATCAATGAGTTTAGATCTAAACCTTTTTTTAAAAATTCAGATGGTAAAGGTAACCCTTTTGATTCCAATAAGTTTTTATATTCATCTGTAATACCTTTATCCAAATTTATGATTTTAGGTTTCTCTTTACTTGTGCTTGGTTCAACCTCTTCAACTGCATCACATGTGCTTGGTTCAACCTCTTCAACTGCATCTTCAAATTCATCTTCACCTTCATCTTCAACTTCATCTTCATCACCTTCAACATCTTCTTCATCACCTTTATGATAATCCCAATCTAACGCCGGCAGTTTTTTACCATCATATGTTAAAGACTCCATAGGTTTACCCTTAAATTCAAGACCTTCGGCTACTTTTTCTTGATTTTCTTGCAGTTGTTTGATGAGTTTATCCTGTCTTTTGTTGATTTCTTCATCGGTTTTTTTTCTGACTTCTTTTTTGTATTCAATATAAGGTTCAAGATTTTCCATTGTACCGAGTTGAGAATCCTGTTTTTCTTTTTGATGAGTGTGGATGATTTCATGGACTTTTTTCATCTTATTTCTGGATTTAATTTCATTATTGAGAAGACTTTTAATTCTATTGATATCCATATACTTATGTGTTATATTATTCTCAACTTATCTCAACTTATCTCGATTTGTCTGTGCTTTTTGTTTTTTGGGTATTTTACTCAGTCTATTGAGATCATTGAACACAGATCTTGCTAATTTAGAGTAATTCTTTCTGCTGTTGAATCGTTTTGTTAGAATATCAAGTGTATCAAAGTCACCTTGTTTTTCATATACTTTCTTGCCATTTTTGTGAGCTACAACCTTCAAATATCCATACAGTTTTGGAAGATTGATAACTAAACCACCATATTGTCTTTTTTGTGATGTTTTGTATCTTTTCAAACCTGTACCATCTTGTTTATCAGTCTCATCATTAAAATCATCATCATCATCATCACTTCCATGTGCTTTTATAAATTTATTTGTCAAATCAGTCGTAAAAGTATTATTAGTAATTTGTTGTTTTTGTTCTTCTGTGTTTTTTTTTTGGGGGGGGGTTATTCAATTTAACCCCTTGTTTTATTTCATCCAATAAGTTTTGTGTGCTGACTTGTGATTCAGAATCTGAAAGTTTTTTAAACTTTACAGGTGGTTTGGGTGGTTTAGGTGGTGGAGGTGGTTTAGGTGGTGGGGCTTTTTTCAATTTAACCCCTTTTTTTAATTCATCAATTAGACTGTCGTTGTTTGATTTTTGAAGTGGAGGTGGTTTTGGTGGGGCTTTTTTCAATTTAACCCCTTTTTTTAATTCATCAAATATACTTTCTTCTTTTGATTTTTGAAGTAGAGGTGGTTGTGAAGAAGATTTTTCAGTTATTTCAACTGGTTCAACTACTTCTACCGGTGGAGGTGGAGGGGGTGGTGGAGGTGGAGGGGGTGGTGGAGGAAGTAGAGGGGGTGGTGGAGGTTGTTGAGGTTCTTGAGGTTGTTGAGGTGGTAGAGGTGGTACATATGGTCTTGTTTCTAATAATGGAGAGGAAGGAGGAGTTGTGAATTGTTCTTGATTTTCATTTTTTTGAAAAGATATATTTTTAATGGATTCTACAATTCGTCTTTGATTTTCTTGCAACTGTCTGATGATTTTAGCAAGTCTTTCATCAGTTTCTTCATTAGTTTTTTCTCTGACTTCTTTTTTGTATTTAATATAAGGTTCAAGATTTTCCATTGTACCTAGTTGAGAATCCTGTTTTTGTTTTCGATAAGTATTTATGATTTCATGGACTTCTTTCACCTTATTTCCAGTGTTAATTTCACTATTGATAAGATTTTTAATTCTATTGATATCCATATACTGATATGTTATATAATATAATCATATATGGAAATACCGAACTATGACAGTGGTTATAAATCAAATAATGATTTCATACAATTGTATGAATATATGCCGAAGAATACATTTAGGATGCTTTTGGCAGGCAATTCTGGATCAGGTAAAACAAATTTATTGAGTCATATTTTACAACATCCATTGATTTATTATGATCAGATCTATTTGTATGCTAAAAATCTGGATCAAGATAAGTATATAAATTTAATTGATAAGATGAGTGGAATAAGTGCACATGTTGGTTACCCGGTTTTGGTAGCAAGCAATGAAGAAATCATACCTGTTGACCAGCTGCAAGATACTGATATGCAGAGAGTCGTTATATTTGATGATTATATGTGTGAAAAAGTACAGGAACCTCTGATAGACTATTTCATTCAAGGACAACATAAAAACTGCTCTGTGATATATCTCACACAATCTTTTTATGGATGTCCTAAAGCGATAAGATTGAATTGCAACCATCTTTGTTTGTATGATTTTCCATCATCAAGAGAGAGAAATTTGATATCTCAAGAATTGGGAATTGATAAAGAAAAATACATCAAGGCAACTGATAAACCATACTCTTTCTGTTATGTGGACAAACCAATGAAAAAAGTGAAGAGAAACTTCTATGGAAATATATAATTTATTAATATATGGGAATCTTCAATGACAATACAAATAATGATCATTATGGTCAGATCAAAATTTCTGAACGAGGACCACCAGGACCACCAGGACCACAAGGACAGCCTGGTATTGGGTTTGAACTTACTGATAGTGGTAATTATGATATTGATGGAAAACGATTGACTGATGTAGCTGACTCAATTGATGATGGTGATGTAGTCAATTTAAAAGTGTTGAAAGAACATACTCAAGTCAATCAAAATAGTTATCATTTACAACCGAGTTTTCGATTTTATAAAGACTTTGGTGACAAGAGTCAATTAACTGTAAAACTACCACCAAATACATCACCAAACCACTTTTTTCAAAATCATAAGACGCATAATAATGCTTATATAATTAAGAAAGAAGGTGATGATACTGGGTTCAGTGGAGAAGCATGGTCTAGTATAAAAATGAAAGGTAATCAATTGGAGAGTGGTAGTTACACTTCTATTTTTGAAATATTTGTTATTGGTAGTGCTGGTGGTTTTCGTGTTGATGATACAATAATTTTTAATGTCCATGGTGATAGTCATTATATGATTAATACATTCGATAGTGACAAAATATCTAATCAATATACTAAATCAATCATTCAATTCACAACTGATGGAGAGGGTGGAGAAGACGATGGAATAAGATTTCAAATCAGATATTATGGTTCTCAATACAATAAAAACATTAAATTTCTGTTTTATTCAAGAGTGGTGAAGGGTAAATACTCAACAACTTTCAATCACACCATTTTTGATGTCAATGATGTCCAGGATAATCACAAGATTCTATATTTTGAGAGTTTGAATCTAAATAGTAATCTCATCAACGGTTTAGGTGATCCTATGGATGACTCTGATGCCACTAATAAGAAGTATGTTGATGGAGAAATAGCAAAAGTCCATGTTGATACTAATGTCTTGAAACTAGATGGAAGTAAAGCCATGACTGGTAATTTAGATATGGGTATGAATTATATCCTCTCTGCGGATAATTTAGATGATTATAAGGTTGATGATGCTTTGGAAGTCAGAGCCAGAGATTTGCGAAGCGTTGTTAACAAAGGATATCTGAATGAAAATTTTCTCAAAATAGTGGATAAAGACGGTAAAGAATATTATGATCTCGAACAGAATATAATAAAAAACTGTGAACCTTACTATGATGGACTTTTTGATGATCCTAATGGCATTGTCAGCAAAGCTTATGTGGATGCTGAAATCAGTAAATTACCAAACTCTCCCGCAAACCATCCCGCAAATCTCTTGAAATTAGATGGAAGCAGAGCAATGACAGGTGCTCTGAATATGGGTGACCACTCTATTATTGGAATCCGTGCAGCTTTAACTGTTGGTGGTGCTAAAGCAACTTATTTTCCTTTACTTGGTGATCGTTCAATGCAAGGCAATCTAAATATGGGTAATAATGATATTGATAATCTAAAGACCATTGTTGAAGACGATGGAGAAAATCCAAATTATGATCAAATAAAGCATAAAGCAGTTAATTTTGAATTGTTGAAGAAAACACGTGATTACGTCATGCGTGAAATAGCAATCAATGAATCAGATCTACTTCCAAAAGATGGTAGTGAGGCTATGGAAGGTGATTTAAATATAGCCAATCGCAGTATCATTAATCTCAAAGATCCACGACCATCAGACAGTAGTTATGCAGCTTCTGTTAATTTTGTTAAGAAAACTGTTAATGATAGTAATACAATTATGAATGGTATAATTGATAAGAAAATAAAAGCGTCTGAAATAAATTTCATAGAGTCAATCGATAAAGAAAATGTATTCAAAAGAGTGATGGACAATGATGAGTTCAAAGAAGATGATGATGACATTCACAAAATTGGAGTCCAGAATAAAGATTTTCACAGTGAATAAAAAAGCTTATGAATTCCAAAATTGGTTATGATTCAAGTATAGGTTATTATAGTATCAGATTGTCAATTGATTTGGTATATTTAACCACCAGCTCTTATACAATGGTTTACGAAATGTATGTTGAAGCTGGTATCACAATTGATGAGATTAATGCATCAAGTGGAACTCTATCTGTGAGAAAGACCAATTCCAAAATAAATGGAACAAATACACGTAGCATCATCCATTTTTCTAAAAACGTTTTAAATCCCGGTTTTGATGATCTGGATATTGACATCAGATTAAAAGGTAAAACTAATCCTCAGACAGTACTTAGTTTTACTCAGCTCGATTAGCTTTTTAGTTATCCTGAGTGAAAGTTACCTTTTCTTGCGTATTAATATATTCTAATGTAATAATTGACTTTTTTATTTTGGTAATAAAGCTTGTTGTTGTTTGTGAGACCACCATTTATGTTGTTGTATATGGTGTTGTTGGTACTCAAAATGATGTATCAATAGGTTTATCAATAGGTTTATGGGATCGTCTTTATTATTATGATGATGATTACATCAAATATGAAGCATCAATCGATATGAAATCCAAAAAGATAACTGGAGTAGCTGATGGTACTGCAGATAGTGATGCCATCAATAAAAAACAATTAGATGCTTTAAAAACAACATCAACATATTATTATTACACAAAAAATTTGAAGCATAACATAAATACCATCAAATTTCCAGCAATAAATCATTACCCTTATTTTGCCAACAATAAGTCATCCACTCTTCAAATAAAGTTAAGCGGTTTTTATCATATAATCTACACTGATTTTTATAAAAATGGCACTTCTTTCGAAATTAATGATGCTGCTAAGGGAACTTCTAAATTCTACCTCGATCTCAACACTCCATCAAATTGGACACCAATAACAATAAACACAGTCCTTCAAATCAATGTTGACAGCGCTAAAAAACACTTTGATTTAAAATTTTTATTAAGCACTGATGGTATGTTTGATGGAGCTGGATACAGCACATTTTACATCCAATATCTACATCCTTAAATTATCCAAACAATATATATATGAAAGAGTCGCGAAAAAGCATATTCAACTGGAATCACATTTCAGATGAATTAACAGAAGAACAAGTAAATGAATTAAAATCTTACTACCAAGCATATCACAAAAAGTGTTGGGCATACAAACAAGCATTGAAACGTTTCAAAGAATGGACATTATTGGGGAATTCATTATCAATCATATTTGCATCTGGAGGTTTTGCAAGCAGCATAGCGACTGGTGGCATCAGTTTGATTGCAATCAATACAGCAGCACTTTTGATTCAGGGTTGGATGTCACATAAAAACCTTGATCTCAAGATCCAAAATTGTACTTATGCTTACCAAAGCTATCAACATCTTCTGAATGAGATAAAGGATATGATGAGAAGTGGAAATTACAATTCATCTCAAATTTATAATACAATGAAGAACATTGATGATTATGTGACAGACAACAGTCCCATTATTGATAAGTATCTTAGTAAATACGATGAAAAATTCACTTGTTAATTATCAACTGGATTCTATCACCTATCAATGATATCACCTTTTCCCAATATTGTTTATAATCTTTCAATTTTCTCTTTGATTTTGTCACTTTGATATAATTGCGAGGAAGTCCGATCATCTTGAATAATTGCTTTATAATAAATTTAATACTAATCATCCGTTTGTGTCCATCATCAACCTCATGTAGAACACTACCAATCTCAATAAATAATTTATGGATCTTCTTTTTTTGTTGGTAAGTCAATTGGACATCATTCTCACAAGATATACTATTTATCACATTCTCAATATGGTATTTCCTGTGATATACCGATTTTTTTCGTATCAAATGCATTTTATCACAGAAGTTGAAGTTCTCTATGGCAAAATCATAACCATGAACTAAACCACAATTCAAACAGGTATACCATTTACAGTTTCCACATCCTGTTCACTACAACATTACTCAACTACTTTATCGACTTCTACTAATTGTTGATCACAAAAGGGGCATGTTAAGTCCCCCATACTCTTAATTTCATCATGAATATTAGTGTTGCAAGTCATCTTATATTATTATATAAGATAATATTTTCAAGTCTTTAAGCAAAAACTATAGGTCATATGACAATCGTATGACTTGATAACAATAGCATTGATGACTCATTTTCCTGGGGGAACCCCGTATTGTATGACATCATCGACTTCCTGTTTTTCTAGACATGTCTAGACTTGTCAGTGGGGATTCCCCGAATACAACATCCAGTTTTCTAAGAAAGTCAAACATTAAAAAAATACAATCCAAGTGTAGGATTCAATATTTTATTCCTATATTTTGATTCAAGGTTTGGTTCAGCATTTGGTTTTTGGTTTGTTTTTTCCAGCACTGGATTAATTGTTGGAAAAATAGTTGAAAAATACAACACAAAAAATAAGAACAGAGAACAATATTGGAAATGTGCTGGAACCGCTAAGTACTATACTACTCTCGTGTTCAACTTGATATCTCACTCGTTTGGTGCACTCACTCCTGAGATATACATGTACTGAAAGAGAAATTTGTTATTTACAGTAAGTGCACCCATGTATTATCGTCTATATATTAGGCTAACCATAGTGCTGATCAGGTGAACCAGAGTCAGTAAGTTCCTTTTATGGAGGCTTGTACTGATACATCTAAGTAGTGTTCAATACTACTGGTCTTGTGGCTCACTGTCTAACTAACTTAAACCAGTAATTAAACAGAGAGATTTGACCAGGTGAAGAGTAAGGTTAAACCACTTCATGTTATTAAATCGTTCTTGAATCTTTGTATTTTTAGCCATATCACTGGAGAGGTTTATGGAACATTCCCACATACAGGTAAAACAATTTTTTCTCTGTTGTGTTTGCATGGCAGACTAAATTTGCAAATAAAGTGGCAAGAAAATTGCTTAAATTGGAAAATTTACTGCGAGGATCATACTTCACTTGCATCTACAACCGCAGTTCAAATATGAATTATTTCATATACACTTTACATCACTGTCATTTTCTAATACAACTTTCACTGGCATTCGCCTTTATGTTCACTGTCGTCGAGCTGTTCCTCACCTGCCACTTGTGCTGCTATAAGCAATGTTTTCAAGAGACTTTTTTGACTGCCAGCAGTCGACACACAGTCGTTTCTTCCTTGATTCCGCGGAAATCCAGTGGTTGTCCACCTGTCGGCCTTGAATACGGATAGTATTTCTGCAAACGTTCTTCGGTTACCAGTTTGGAATCAAACAAACCGTTCGTAGTTGTCCAAAGCCACTTAAGGAGCCCCTCGGTGCTTTCAAACACAAACTGTGCACTTTCGGTATCATAGCTATTGATTATATGGAATCCGGCGGCAGAACAGTATTGCTCGATTTTTACCCTGTCTTCAAAGTTGAACATGCCGATTAGCGGCTCTGCTTTCTCTGGATTTAGTTCCTGAAAGGCGTTCAGCATGAATGGGTAGAGGTAGCTGACATACTGCGCTGCCACTTTGCCGTCAGATTTAAGGCTGGTATACATGTTGTGGAACGCGTAATCTTTGTCAGAAATCCACTGAATTACATAGTTGCTGAAGACAATATCGTACGTTTCCGATTTAATACCTGGGAATTGCGAAGAGCTTCCTTCGATGAAGGAGAGGTTGTTTATGCCACTGTAAGACTGCCGAGCAAGTTGAAGTCGTGCCTTGTCAGGATCAACACCCACAACCTTCCCCTCGGGTCCGACGAGCTCGGCTAGGTATGCAGACAGGCCTCCTGTACCGCAGCCTAAATCCAAGATGGTGTCTCCGGGCTGAGGGTTCACGTCGACTCGTATGAACGTTTTGCCGGACTCGTTTTGCACAGGAAGAGAGCTTTCCTTGTATCCCTCTGCAACAGTGTTGGTGGTCAATGAATTCATGATTTATAGACCCAGGGGTTAATAAGGAAGCTACCTTAAGAATCGGATATCCCCCCCCCCGCTCTTTCTGCTTGGTTATAATCTCTCAACTAACAAATTAGTTCAGTATTTTGGGTGCGTCATGTTTGGTCGTGACGTGATGCAACTTTTGAGCCTTCACGGTTTTTTCAAAGCTGTCTGGATTTTTTTATCGTGGTATAACCAATCACGAGTGAGATCTTCACCATGGAAACCACAAAAAAAACGGATGTATTGCGTCAGTCACAGATCTATAAATTTAGTTTTAGGTTTTTGCTTTGGCCCAAGGTACACCCTCTGTCTTTATATATTACTGTAAGTTGAAATAAATGCTATCCTTTTGTAACGAGAACCACATCCTGTACTTTATTTGCGGGATTTTAGAAAACAAGACATGGAGCCGATGTGTATAGTTTTTATAATACTCAAGCGAAGGACGGTCATTTTAACACGGCTATTTCCAGGGATCAATAAAGATTTAACAGTTTGTTGGTTTCGCTAACCTTGATATCATCTTTCGTTAAACTATTTATTTTAGCAAATAATTACAATCCCTTGGGACCAGTGATTTGGTTATCTAAAGAATCTGGAAAGATTGACGACAACAAATGCAAATGTTTGCTAATTTTGGAATTAGTTATTGCAAAAAGTAAACACCTCAATTTTCCGCTATTCCTTCCCAAATAAATTTGCATTTCAGTCACATATTACAAGGATATAATGACGGGGTTGTAAAGGGGATCTTGTCACGAAGTCACGATAGTCAATTTTCGATTTCACGAATCACGGAACAAAAAATTCACTTTTCACGATTCTCGAACATGTGCATGAAACTGTAATCAAAATTTGTACAAAAAAGTGCATTCTTTAACTCTGGCAGTAATTTACAGCTTTTGGAAAGGTGATATTTGAAATCTTAATTTGAAGGTTTTACTTTAAGAGACCTCTTTAAGAGAAATACCGGACTTGGACAGCTTTTCCACTGCGAATTGTTACAGTTCTTACGAAGGTCAGAGTAGAGAAGTCACGATAGTCAATTTTCGATTTCACGAATCACGGAACAAAAAATTCACTTTTCACGATTCTCGAACATGTGCATGAAACTGTAATCAAAATTTGTACAAAAAAAGTGCATTTCTTTAACTCTGGCAGTAATTTACAGCTGTTGGAAAGGTGATATTTGAAATCTTAATTTGAAGGTTTTACTTTAAGAGACCTCTTTAAGAGAAATATCGGACTTGGACAGCTTTTCCACTGCGAATTGTTACAGTACTTACGAAGGTCAGAGTATTGTCGTCGTTGTCACTTTCCACGGCATTGTCAGGCCCACTGCTACGCCTCGAGCACCTCTTACTCATCTTCCTTGCCTTTTAATTTTCCCGCGTGCTTCATATCTCGATGAACGCACGCTGACGCATGAATCAATTGTTAAATATTTTAAAGGTCTCAAAATTCATGCACCTTAAGAAGACTTCCATTTTCATTAACACTACTGTTCGTGTTTGAGTGAAGGATCTAAAAGTACTCACAAAGTTCTCAAAGTGCATATGTCATTATTTGATGAAAATGAGTTTATAATAACGTCAAAATAACATCACTGACATTTCTGATGTAATTTCGTGGTCTCTCTTGATCACTTGCGTAGTCACTCGTGTTTGGCCACCCGTGAACACTTTTAGACCCTCTCCGCCGGTTTGTGAAAATAGTTTTTCGCGTTAAAAATATCCCAAACCCTCTTCCCTAACGTTTAAATAGCCTGTTACAGCAGTTATGAAAAATAGAGGATTTATTTTGAGACCCGTTCGTATCAAACTTTGCCTATTGTTGTGGTTTGGATTTTTTTAAGACAATGAAGCTATTGTTGTCGGTCCGTAGGGATTTTTC
>CM042751.1:7454797-7488470 GCA_022496165.2 Catalaphyllia jardinei
CTGTAAACAGTGTTCGAAAATCGCGCCAATTTTCTACCATGTATTGTACAATCTGACTGGTTGATTTCTGACCAATTACGATACTCGTCAGTACATATGTCGATGTCATTGCTGTGTTTTACGTTTCCGATCGAGAGCAGCTCAAATAAATCCACTTCTTGTTTTATTTTTCTTTTTAAAATCTCAAAAAATAATGAAATTAATGAAAAAAAATTGAAAAAAACATGGAAGTTATTTCCCGGGAGATTTGGTGCTCTAACCGCGAGATCAGGAGACTTGGAGACTCGCAGAAAAACCGAGAGAGTTGGCAGGTATGATACAGGTAGTGTAATGCAATCATAATCCAGTCTGTATCATGATGATTTGTTTGATGATTTGGCCTCCCCACAGCAGGGGCAAATTTCATCATGAGTGCATGGACGCAGTCACGTATTTGCCGTATAGATTTGAAGAAAAGTGTGTATGATTTCTGCAAATTTGCATGTATGTTTTGACCCGTAGCCTTCGACAACGATAAACCAAGCCTGCATCTTTAGGGAAGAATTGTCGCTCGGTGACGGCAAATGGCCAGTGAACGGCCATGAATATAATTGTGGTAAGGGAACAAATCTTCTGTGTAGCTCGGCAACTGGCCATGATGACCCTCAGATCTATTGGTCAGAAAATAAATTCTCTGATTTGTAGCTTGGCAAAATCATTGGCTGTCAAGGAAACAAACTTATCGTGTTGTGAAATTCGCTAAAAGGTTGTGTTTTGTAGTCAGAGTGGTTAATTCACCATTTTCATTTGTAAAACTGAACAACGTGTAAATTCGACCAACGTAAACAAATACAAACAAAATTGAAAGACATCTGGTTACACGCTATCTTGCAGGGTCACTGGTCAAAACTTTATTGTCTCAAGAAATATTTGTTACAAGTGCTGGTCCCGGAGCTCGTATTAGCGATTTTACAACACCGTGCGAAAACTCAAGAGTCAAAAGAAGACATTGGAATTACTGTCAAATTGTCTAGTATCTTGCCAGGTTTCGAGGAAGCCGTGAATTATATTTCAAGTTTGTAGTTTTAAAATTAAGGTAGAATATTAGCATTACTTGGATTTGTTTTTACAACTCAATTTTTCAGCCTGGAAGTCTCGTTATTAAACGCGTTGAAATTACTGTCTTCTGTCTAGCGTCTCACAAATTTACTGAGATCTTTGTAGTTATCGTCGACGTATTGAATTGATTTAAAGGTTGCGCTTTTAAAGGGTCAAGAAAAAGTGTCGAATAGTGGAAAAATTGTCCTTAGAAAAAAAAGTATGCAATTTTAAATGGCGTCTGCTTTCGAGTCTATGCCGAGTCTATTGGCGAAAAAAATCTTACACTTTGTAGGAATTTCCCATCGAAAGTTCAGTATATGCTTGATTTCTGGTTAGACTCTGTTCAAAAGCGCAGATTTTTTTTTCTCTTTTGGCAGCCCAATTTCTTAATTTTGTTTACTTATGCAACTTGTTTGTAGTGAATTGTAATTGTATTATTAAAAGCCAATAAGTTATATTGAAGACGTGTGTGTAATTGACTTATATTCTGAAGTATTTTTGTTATCTTTAATATTCTTAACAATGCTAAAATGATGTACACAATTAAAACCACCACTTGAATCCCGCGTTTATTTAGTCTTTTTCCAGTGTGGAAGACGATAATTGTTCGCTTGGAATTTTTCAATGACTTCTAGGTTTAAATCACAAATATAGAAGCAAACAGAACACTGATAAGTCGACATCGTGACTTTTTATAGACCACAACAGCAGGGATCTTGCACAAACCACAACGGCAGCGAAAACCTTGCAAAACAAGGGGTTTAATGAGTCGTACAATGGTTCTGCATACGTTATAAATCTTTGTACATTTCCCAGCCAACCTATGCAAAACAAACAAGAACACCACGAGGGCACTAGTTTTATAAAACGCTTTCTTCACGAATTTAGCTGTAGCTAGTATTTATCGACATATAAGTAGAAAGGTTCCAAAGTGTTTCTTTTATCGAATGCGCGTCGCCGTCATCCTTGCGTGAGATGTCCAACTCGCTGTGATCGCGGCCAAAAGAAATAGCCAGCGCTGAGTACAAAATTGGGAATTGGCATAAATTCCGAAAAAGAGGACAACCTCGTGAGGTATACCCAAATTTTCGAAAAAATTTCCCTGGAAATTTCCGTTCATTTGACTTTCATCCCGGAATTTTTGGTTGAATGGTTCGCTTGTCAATTTCTGGATTTTCTGGAACTTTTCCCAGGAAATTTCCGTACCATTTGTCCCCGTTTCGAAAATTTCGAAATTTTTGGTCGAATGGTAAGCACCCGATGTTTTTAAACTCTTTTTTCGTTAAACAGATTCCCGATGCCGCTTGGAAATAAAGCTTGGCTACAACAACTGCAATGTGTCTGTTATTCCATGACAAGAATAAATAAACGATGGCTACGTGCACAATCAAAAACGTGCTCAAACAAGAACTAATTTCGTTTTAGCATTCAAAATTACCGTGCGTCTATAGACAGTTCAGTACGTAAATAGAACGTGTGCGAATTTGTGGGAAGCTGTTGAAGTTAATTTTCGCCGTATCTTAGAGACTGTTTTGAAGAGTCTCGCTATTGTTTCAGACAAAAGAGTAACTAACTCCATGCAAACAGGCATGAGCCAGCGTTGGTGCCACCAAATCTGCCGATCGCTGTAGGTTTTCATTTCCTTAAAATCGTGTTCTATTTTTACCCTCCTCTTTGAGAGGAGCGTGTTAAACCTTCGCTTGCCTTCTGTCCCTGTGATTTAATAAAGGCATCTGGCTAATTCTTACAGGTGTCAGTAGTGACCCAGCATTTGGATACGCCTTATCAGCCAGGGCTCCGTGCGCATAGCTAAGTTTTCTAAATTCGTTCAAGTTTCTAGCGGGACCTAGATTGTAACGAGATTGAGAGCACTTGTGTTTGATGAAAAAAGAAATTAAAATATTGCAACCAATGCCGTTTGTGTTTGCGGGAAACCAGGTCGGAATTAGAACAGCGTACTTTAGAACGTGCTGGCTCACGCTATTGTTCTTGCACATTAGCATATAAAAATCGGGGTTTGTGAAATCGCTCTATTGTTTTGCAATACATTGTAAGTAATGAGTTTAGTGAAAATCAGTTATATAAACTACAAAGTGAGAAGGAAAATAATCGTGTTTAAACTATGACTTTTGGTGGGAAAACTGAAAAATTTTGCGCAGCGTTTCCCCTTACAACGTTTCTGATAAGAGAATTAAAGAGGTTACCCTTAAGAAGTTTTCGATCACAAAGTTCACAAAGGCAACAGTTAACAGAAAATCCCGTCAAAAGACTACTGCATTACCTCGCTTTGGAAAAACAATTTTTAATTTAACTTTTAATTTTTAATTTTCACATTGCCACGTTTTATGTACATTCCGTTGTTATTAATGTAATTAGCATTTTTCCTACTTATAAATTCAACTTCTAACGCTTTGTAAATCTATCAACTGAAGATGACAGAAGTTTCTGTCGAAACATGTCTTGCAAATTTAAGAGTGTTGTCGTTTTCTTTAAAATTTCGATATGTGAAAATCGTCTATTTTCATCTCGAAATAAGTTTTGCCAAACAGTCTTAATATTTCATTTTCAACGAACTTCTCGATGATTATTGTGCAAGGTGATGCAAGAGTTCCCCCAAGACAAAAAGGATAAAATGACAAAAGGATCGAATAGGCGACATAAAAATCTAAACTTCGAAATGGACGTCAATCTCCATTCTCGGAAAGTGACCGTGAAGTATTGTTTCAACCAAAAGAGTTTAATTTTATATTCAATCGAGCTTTATCTTTTATCTGGCTGGGTGTCTGTAGATTGTCATTTCATACCTTTCTCTGTTACATGTTACATAGATTTCAAGCCTTTGTGGTTTCAAAACTTAATATTGAAGTAAACTGAATTGAACACTAGCCCTACCCGAGTTCCTGCACGGCTTTCTCCCAGGCCTTCACGATCGATTGATTTTAGTAACGTATCCCAGACGACACTTATGGCCGTAAACACGTGTCACGACATGCTTTGACTGCGGCTAAATATTGAGGCTTAGGAACCCGGAAAGTTTAGCCCTACAGATGACAATAGCGTTTAAGAGTGCTATTCTTCACAGAAATAGAGAGCTATCTAGTTCCACTTAATTGTGTTGAGAGTCTAAGTAGGCAGAAAGAACATTTTTTTCTTTATAATCATCGTCGTGGGACTACACCATACTGAGGCACTTAAAACATCTCGCTGATTGGCCGTTATGAATTAAAATAACTGAGATCTCCGTTCTAATGAGACGCATAATTTGAAAGGGAACATCTGTAACTAATTTTGGACATTAAAAATTCTTACTTGTTATCGCAAATTATAATGATGCATTATTTTGTTCAAATACAATGATTAAGTTAAAGTGCAAATGAAGAGAGTAGTACAATTGAACCGACCGTGAACAAAGAAGCATCTAAAAAACTCTACGTGTAAAAGAGTTTGTTGAAAACTGAGGAAACTGCGTTACAAGAAGACAGTTTGGACAAGACATAGAGAGGTTCACCTGCGGAATAAGGTTGTACACGTAGGTCAAAACTGAATACGTTTAGTGAGCGATGAACTCGACCCAGCTAAGCGATGAAATGGGACCACCTGTTTGCCATATTCAAGTTTTCTTAGGAGGAAGACTTCCGCCTTCTGCTACTGAAGCTAAAGCGATTTTAACTTTCCTCACAATCATCAACATACTCGCCATCCCTTTCACAACTGTTTTGAACGCAATGGTAATCGCGGCAGTGAAAACAAAATCACGAATGAGAGCCAACAAGTCTAATATACTACTCGCGTGTTTGGCCACAACCGACTTAATGGTGGGTGTAGTTGTTCAACCCCTGTTCACTGCGTTACTGATAACAATCATTCACGGTGTCCAGGCGAGTGGATCCTGTAAAGTGGAAGCTGCCACGCAACTGGCCTCCAATCTTGTGTGTGTGGCTTCCCTTATTCATCTTGCGTTAATCAGTGGAGAGAGATTTCTCGCAATGAAGTATACTTACGAGTACAATGCCGGCCTCGTCACTGAAACGCGTCTGCTTATTGCTTCCGGTCTGGGTTGGCTTTTAGCTTTTATTCTGTATATTCCACTTTTCATTGACAAAACTGTATTTTATCGCCTGAATAACGCTTTTGTTGCCTTATGTCTCGCTACCATTGTACTCTGTAATATCATAGTGTTCCGCGAGGTTCACCGACACGAAAAGAGAATTTCAAGTCAGCAAGTAACGGAAGAGGCAAGGCGAAAATTGCTGAAAGAGAAAAGAGCCTTTAAACTTTCAGCTATCATATTTGTAATGCTATTCTTCTGTTATATACCTTTGTGGAGTTTAAAAGTTGTTTTAGCACTCCATCGGAATAGGATGTCTACGGAGGCGACGTATAAATACTCGTTTGTAGCCGCAACGTTCGTAATGCTCAACTCGTTGGTTAATCCACTTATTTACTCGGTCAGAGTGAGACATTTTCGCGTGGCATTTGTCGAGTTAGCTTGTAGAACTGCGAACATCGCTGACGCTGAACAAATTGAGAGGCGATTGTTTCAGGGCACGCCAAACACCGTGATCAGACTGGAATCATGACAACAATGGCACAAAACATCCAAGCGTGAGGCCCGGCAAGAAAATGATTCGTTTAGTCAACCTGTCTCGACATAGGTGCACTTTTTTATAAGAATGTTGTTGTTTTCCAGCAGAGGTTGAATATTCGCATTTGGAATTCTCTGGCGATTTTAGGCTGAAAATATTCCTGTGAATATTCTTAGATTATATATTAGCGTATGACAATTCTGGATGGTGTCTGGATGGTGTTTTGTTAGCTGAGTTTATTATATGGCTACAATAGTACGCCCACTCTGATTGGCTGCTGAGCGGGCAAGATTTTCTTGTGAAGACCGGGCATTATGCAATTTTTTCTCGGCTCGTCGGTTCTTTAGAGTTGAGTAAAAGCTACGAGCGCGTGGGCGAAACAACAAAAAATATTTCGGTTAATGCAGGCCTGCAGGCGACACTTCAGTAACGCCTGAAATGACGCACATAATTACTTGCAGAAATGTTATTAGCAGCGAACATACAGCTACTGATGTTTTTGTTCTTTCTTGTCTAGGTTTACCATTTTGAGAAAGGAAAAATCTTATACGGTTAAGTTAAAAACATAAAACTGTATTGCATTATAAATTTTCAACACAAATATTACATTCTTTTAAAATCAGAGCATCGTAAATTCAGAGCATCGTAAAATCAGAGCATTGTAAATTCTGCCTCGGGTTTATTCTTAAATTTTGTAAATTTCTGCCTCGATATTTCCTTAACATATATCCTTATAAAAACAAAAGTGTGCAGTTACATGTTACACCAAATGTATTAACTTTAGTACCGAGCGAGATGTCGTAAAGCCGTTTAAGCACCAATCCAGGGAAAAAAGTAGATTGAAGTTTCTATTTTTTCGTTTCATAGCAACTGTTTACCGGCAATCCTTCATGTAGTTTGACACTCATCACATTAAAACGAAAACAGGCATGAGACCTGAAAATGGACACGAACAGCTCTAATTTCTTGACTTCCCTAAACAACCACCGCTAAGGCCACTCAAGTAAAAACACACTCCATGTATTAACCTGTAGTATTTGAATATTTTAATAAATAATCTTTCCATAGTCTTGTTAATTTTATCACGGCCACAATGCCCGCTAGAAATCAAGCACTTAAAATAGGTTACAAATTTCACCGACAACACACTACACCACGATCAAACTCGGTTTACACTTTTCATTATAAAATAATGGTTCTAAAAAGTATTCTGACTGGTAGGATGGCTGTCTGTTTTCTCCATAACACAACAAGAGCTATCTCCCAATAGGTGAGTCGTTGCTGATGTCAGTCCTTACATGTTGTCCCATGACAATCTCGTATCCAGCCCTCACTCTGTTTGCCGTGGGAGATCTGGGTGCAAGAATTGTCCATGAGCGCACGACTTGTAAAAGGCATCATGCTATAAAAATTACATGAAAAGATTTGCGAGACTCGATTTTTGAAACGCTACGCTGCGTAGCCTGAGAGAAACTAACTGCTCTTAGGGCAAAGATGATACTGAACTCGTGACATTACTCGCTTTAAAAAACACGCAAAATTTCTGTGTAGCGAAAGTGCTAATACATCCTATGTAAAATTCTGTTTATCGTACAACGCTCTTTTAATACTTGGAGTTGCTATTCCGGCTTGTGTCTTGTACCAGACACTGTAGCGCTTATTCAAGTGAAGCAACTATTGTAAGCAAAGATTCACCTATATTACATGTAACCTGGTACAGAAATGCACAAAATAATTTCCATGAAAACGCCAGTCAAACCTGTAGATGGTGTGGCTAGAACAAAACTCAGTAGGTAAATATAAACAAAACAGCACTGAAGGATGGTTTAGATTGGAGAGGATTGAGGGAATGAACGATCGACGAGCTTAAACAACGTTTTTCAAGAAACGCCATCTCAGATTAAGATTCTTAAAAATGTCCAGTCCGTTCTCCGCAGTCTCAGCAGCTCAGTGTTTGCGAGTCTCGCTCGATGGAATGTGAATCGACGTTATCCATTACAAACCGCTTCTCTTATCTTTGAAGTATTTTAAATTTTTGCATTAGCGTCTTTTATTTATACAGCGACGAAGTTGTTTCATTTAGTGACCTCGGAAAGAACGAAGCACAAAGCTTCGTTTCCATAATGGCGATTGATTAAAACTTTACATTTAGTTTATGCAAGTTGTTGCAAAATGTTACATATTGTGACGTCTTGAACGAAATGAATTGAAACAAAATAATGTTAACAATATCTCGAGAGTGCGCAGTACGAACTGGAAATTTCATCTTTAACATATCAACTGTTTAAACTCTCTGCGTAAATGGCGCCTTACTATGAAAAACAATACTGATACATCCTAAGCCTCATATTCATGCAAAAAATCCTATCTGGAAACATCAGTGCGAGGCTAAGGATGTGTGAGTATTGTTAATCAAATTTTGGCGCCTTTTATGCAAAGGCTCTATTTCTTACTTTCGTTTAACAGAAAGAAAATTGTTCCACACCTGTATTTTATAGAGTCTGATTCACACATTTAAGGCGAAGAGTTCTTTCGTATTTCCATCTAACTGTTAGTTCAACACCGGTGTGTATTCCTGTCTGATTATCACTTCATTTCGTTTTTCCCTTCACACCATCAAGAGAGAATGAAGGGAAAACAAGTTTTTCCCTCTTACAGACTTTATTCCCAAGGTACTCCCTCTCAAGTTATTTTTAGATCACGCCTTATTTAAGAAATCCCAGGAGTGTGTAGCAATAGCCAATCCTGTGACCCGGACAGGTCATATGGACAGTCCAATCGGCTCTACAAGCATTCGAGTCCTCCACAACATTCAACACGCGTGGTAACAAGGTAACATGTCTAAACAAAATTCCAGGGAATACCTTGAAAATGCCTTGGTCCAAAGGGATTCTGATACTCTTCATCTTCTCTTGACATCAAACAAAAACTGTCTTTAAATTACGTTTTGTAACACTCTTGAGACTAAAATTAGAGGCGAAATTGAAACTAATCTCTCTCTTGTAATTGCGAGCCAAGAACTTCAGTAACTTCTGAACCCAACAGCAACTAAACTGAACTGTTTGTTAACAAAGGAAAAGATCTGATTGGCTTAGCAGCGAGCCTTGGAAACGCGACGTGATTGCTAGAAAACACCTTTGAAATGTCTGTGCTAATGTCTCGTAAGAAATTTTCATCACTTCCTTTCTGTTTTTCTCTTCTCGCCGTTTTTCCCAAAGGTGCGAGAAAGGTAAAATTCTAAAACCAATTTCCTTCTTCTCTCGCTCTTGGAATTCACTTAATAAAAAATCACTATGAAAATGCTTCTGTGGACAACTCAAACAATGTTAACCGTTTTTCAGGGAATGCGATTAATGTTAGCTACAGGAAAAAATTGAGGTAGTAATCCATATATTATAAAGCCCACAAACATGAAGAAATAATTCAGATTTGAACATCCCATAGGACTATTTAAAGAATACTTTTATGCTACCACACAAATTTAAAATCATAGAAAATTTTCTGTGCGATTTTCAATTCGCCTCAAAACATGAACCTGTTAACAACCCCCGGTTATATACCAGTAAATAATTATATCTGAATCGCCACGTAAGTAAATAAGCGACTTATCACTCAATGGTAATGTCACACGTCAACGGAAGGACGTCTTCCAGACAGAATTGCTAGAAATTGTCATGTGAAGAAGGCGTGAACGCGGATCAAACAAGAACGAGAGCCCAATCCCAACTTACATGCTGCTCAGTCAAAGTTTCACGAGTCTGACAGTTCTCATTCACCCCGCAGGAACACCACGCCCGCTCTCACATGCTCCTCGGCCATTTAACAGCGCGCTGATGATAGACGAGAAATGAAGAAACAGTCATTGTCCAAAGGTCATTCGCAACTCTCCTTGACTCTCGAACTCATTTGATCCGGGCCATTTTAAAACAGAACACAGCTCTACACAGTTTGAACAGAGAGAGGTCAAGCAGAGGTTACTGCGAGTCACAGGGATAAAGTCGCTATTTGGCCTCAGGTTTCACCGCTGTTGAACGAATCTTGAAGTAGCTAATGTTGAGATAGTCGCAGATTTGGCAACCCAGTGCAAAGTTATAGCGTAACTGCTCAAAGATCACGTGGCCCTAGAACAGGTAAAGAGAAAGAGTAAGTCAATGCTAAGGAAGCCGCAAGGATGGGAAAAAAAAATCGTAAGTCTATGAATGTTAAAGCAACCAAGATGACCACGTCCATTTGAAAGTAAATTTTGATAAAGATACATTTAAAAACTGCGTAACATCGTCAGTGAAAGACTATTTTCTCGCTAAAAGAGTGAAGAAAGCTTTTAATCTCAAGAAGAAGAAGAAGGAAAAAAAAAGATGACAACTACACTGCCGTTCTTCACGTTTCCACAAATCCCTAAAAGGTGCATTGAGGCCCCATTAACTGATCTTTTCGAGCTGTTGATAAGGAAAATTTCTTCTCATTTACCCTCATCATTTTAGCTAGTTCAGAGTTATTTCGCGTGTTTTAACTTTTTCATCACAAGTAACACCAGTGATGACGTCATTAGACCGCCCCCTGGTCATGTGAGTTTTCCATTGATTTAATATTTTAGCCTTAATTCTCATCATGCTATGCATGGATTTTGTTTTATTTCTAAAGGGTCACATTTTGAGAGGATTTCACAATATTCGTAATTTTCTAAAAAAAAGGTATAATTTTGAGAACGGAGTGCATAGCCATGTTTCCAACATGGGCATCAATCGAAACTCGTCAAAAAAGGCTCGAATTAATGAAAAACCGCGTTTCCTTAAGCATTTAAAGAAACCGCAAGTGCGCCCGATATATATTAGAAATAACCCATCAGCGCGTGCGCAATTTTACACTACCAATGCACCTCTGTTTTCTCTCTTATTTTTGTCATTGGTTGTACTTATTTTATTTTGCATCTTGTGAAACACACACACACACACAAAAAAAAAACATCTAAAATTTAAGGAAATTTACCAGTTATTGAGCTGTTTTTATTTAACCCGCGCAGAGGCTGACGTAATTAGCCGGAAGTGAAATTTCATCGCCATAGCAACAGCACGTCAATATATCTCACATATATGCTATCGAACAAGCGCGAGGTCTGTGTAGAGAAATATCCTACCCCAGTTCTGCCCATCTATGACCCCTTTGACATTTCTGCGTTTCCTTTGAGTTCTTCTTCTAACAACTTTAAGTTATAGCTATTATTAAAGATAATTTTCAGTCCTTACGGCGCAGTCTCAATACCCTAATGTTTGTAAACATCATAATGACTCACCCGATGGAAGGCAAATCTATGTTATTTGTTGTGAACCACATACCTTATCTTTGGGGCTTTTCAAATTCTATTTCCAACTGCTTCATTGATTTTTACAGATGCAAAGTTGTTACACCAAGTGAGACAAGAAACAACGAAGCATAAAGATTCGACCACTTCGCCTCCAAAATGGCGCGGTTGTTTTGAAACTTTGAATTTACGTCATGTAAGTAGTTGCGAAATGCTCACATTTTGTGAAGTCTTACAAGAAACAAAACAAAAAACGCAGACAAACTATTGAGAATGCGCAGTACGGACTGAAAATCCAGCTAACTGGGTAACCTTTCCCTTTTATCTGACCAATCATAGAGTAGGTAATACTCACCATCATACACCACAGTAACATGTACTCGCTGAAAGGCGAGCCATAATGAATGTTAAGAATCTGAAGTATTCCTCCAATCATTGTGGAATCTTTGAACTCTACTGGACTCCGTGTCATGCAGCCAACCTGGCAACAACCAAGACAGTGATTAAGACGCGCTATCTCAGTATCATCATGCGGCGATGCACTTCATAGAATTGTTAACACGCCTCAAAGGACGTTCGCGCCAATTGCTACTGCGCATCTCTAGTGCGCACGCGCGTCCACGTCATTTCCAAGCGCGCGCACCGAGTTGAAAACTCAACAAAATATAGAGCTGAGGACCTTTGCGTTGACTTGGTGTGCGAATATTTTTGTTGGATGCTCGGTGACCCCACTATTTTTTCAGCAGATCAGTTCCTTTTCTGATTCTTTCCACTACATACTAAAAAACAAAACAAAAAACTGTACGTGGGAAGTTTTAATTATTTCTCATATACTATTCAAATAGTAATCGAGGCTCTCACTGAATTCGAAGCTATGAGCTAACGCCTCTGATCTACACGCACAGTGTATATGACTATTATAATGTAGAGGTCATTTAATGACTCACTATAATTGCAATTTAAGTAAACATTGACTCACATGTAAACACAAGTGTACCACATTTAAGATAAAAAATGTTCGGTTTTTCAAACACAATAAAGTGTTTTTTTCACATGACATCACAGGAGCCATGCAATGAAACAATGGCCATGTTATTGTCCCAGAATTTTGTTGCAATAAATTTGCATAGCTGCTAGCCACATAAGCAAAAATGTGTGGTCACTGACAGTGTGCAATGAAAGTCATGTTTGATAGCGCGGGCTTGGGGATCAGGTAACTCAAGCAGCTCCTTGGGAAACAACAACACATTTACAGACTCAAGACTCAAGGACTCAAGGACCACACACAGTATACCATTTGAACAATATTATTTGTGGGATACCACACATCAGACTAGCAGCCATGGAGGAAGCCTCGGTTTGAAATAAAGAGCATTCAAAAAGGAAAAAGAAACGTTAAAAATATCTCACTCCATGCATGGGTAGTTGCAACTGAGATGCAATCCTAAATTATAGCTTAATATACAGCTCTCAACGTGTAGGTTATATAAACAATAGCCTCCATTTGGCGCAAAATATGCTAGGATATTTGTCCGCGGACATTATCTGTTCCGAGAAGCGAACAGTTTTCCGAGGGCGTAGCTCGAGGAAAACAGTGAGCTTTGAGGAACAGATTGTCCAAGAATATTCGATCATGTGACGTGTTTAGGCCAATCGCGCGCGAGCGAAAAGATTTGATGGATTATTAAGTCAGATGTTACCTTGACTTTAAAAGTCTACGAGGAAAAAGCTGCACAATTTATAGGAGTGCAGGTTAATGAAGTCTCATACAGCCTGAGGGGGATATGATTTCATGCTTTCAAAGGACATATCTGTCCAAGACCTTTTTGCTTTTCAAATCTGATGTGCCACATGGCACTCTTGGGAGTGAGAGAGTTAAGAGATGAATATTTTGGAGGGCCTGTGAGAATGACTTTAGGGTTAGTACATCATTGCTACAGTTTGCCCAAAAAGCAAGCCCAGAAATTGATTTTCTTTGTACCTTTCTCTGAACATAAAAAGGACTTTGTTGTCTGCAACAGATTTAAATGACTTTCAAGCACCAAGGAATGACAAAATCTTGAATTTAAACTTTTTGTTAGTATTTGAATCACTGAAAGTATTTTGAATGTGGGAGAATACAGTGGAACCCCGCCTTACAAACGCTACCTCAGTATACCCTGGCAAGAACAAAAGCTCAGGCAGTCATTTTCTTACTCTAGAAACCTGGTTAATACATGTGTGTATGTATATGTAATTGGCCACTCCCCATTGGGGCTTTTCAGGACCAATGTAAACAAACAATAAATAAATGTTCAGATAAACTTAACTTAAGGTTAAGAACCCTAACTGGCAGGAGGCAGACTAGTTGGCTATTTACAAGCGTAGTTGAGAAGTTGAACTTGGGGCTACCGAGAAGAACATCAGCTAGTGGTCAGAATGTTATTTGAACCCAAGACCTACAGATTTCAAATTCGGCACTCTAATAGAGTTCACCATTACCTAAGAACAACCAATCACAACAGTAATTACATACATACCACCAGCTTGATGGTGATCTTGGAGCACGCCATACCAAATGCCATGACAAACAAACATGGGTGTTTTTGAAATAGATTTATAGATGAGATCCTGGCAGTAAGATATGCCATATATAACATGACAGCAATGGGAAATAACGGAGATAAAACACTGGTTCCCTAAAAGAAGACACAAGTATTTACTCAGTGAGAATGCTGACATGATTCTGTTTGTATGCACATGTGGTTTGTTTAGTTACAACATAATACATGGATCATTGGATAATGCAATTCAAGAGTTTTCATTGGCTTAGCCATCGTGGTATATTTGGCAATTATTGAATGAGGCTAAGTAGGATATGAAGAATTCTGCAGATCAAGGAGCAATTTATCCACAGAGGCCAAAGGCCGAGGCTCTTTGTAAAATGTTCAAAGATGTTCTCTAACTACTGTCTCCTTACATCATAGACTCCATAACACAAACCATACAACCATCATACATGTTTAACATGGGAAGGTCCAACACCAGAAGTCCGCAATTCACAGACTTTTTATAACTCTACCCATGCTCAGAGTCAAGTCTGGCACTCTGATTGGTTGAGAATATGAAATGAACTCTCTGCTCATACTCTGAATTCTGGACCTTCCCAGAGCTCGCTGACCAAAAGGAGCACAGCCTCTGGGGACGAGAATGAATTTTTCTCAAAAGCTATTATTAGACCCCTGACCTCTCACTTTTGCCAATTAGAAACTAGCTTTGACTAAATATTTTAGATGGAGAAACTATTTAGCACCACTCCCACCAAAAAAAACAAAATCCTGTGGATAGGACTCCTTGAAACCACACTTGTGCCCCAGATTGGTAGTCACCCCAAAACAAGATCGTGTTAAGCATTAACAAGTCCTCATAACTCTTGTAAGTATCAAGTATCAACTGGTAAGCAGCAAATAAAAATAAATACAAATGACATACCGCTACTGTGGAACCATTCTTTCCTTTTCCTCCTTCATATATTTGAATAAAAATTGTTGAAAGAGCATAAATACTCCCAACCACAGAGACTCCAAAGACAACTGCTTTTAATGAGACATTGAAGTAGGGAACCTTAAAAAAGGGGCAACAAAATATTACTTAAACATTATCATTAAAACTGTGCATGCTGTGATTGGTTAATTTAGCAACCCTGAATTCTACTGTATGGTCTGCCGAAATTGAAATTTGTTTTAAATTTGTCACCAAAATGTTTCACAATTTATCATAAAGTTTTCTCAAATTTTAGAGCAAGTAAAAGTTTAAATCTTTCTTTTAATTTAAATTATGTATTAAACTGTGCTTCATGACATAAGGATTTCAATTTGACGTTTTACTTTTGACGAGCTGCCTTGCGTAAATAGAAATCATTCCCAAACCAGTCAGGCACACATTAGAGAAGATATAACAAATATACCAGTAATACTAACCTATTCTTCTTGGTCCATACTGTAAGTTACGGATCACTGTCACTTCTTCTTCGATTTATGGCCTTCATGCTTCACACCTGGGCCATAAATCGAAGGGGAAAAACTTGGTCCATAATTTACACTACAGAGATTAAACTGGGTTTGTACAGGGTACAATGTATGAAACTATATTCTCCTTACAGGACAAAAAGACACAGTGGTTTAAAACAACTGGACCTACAGTGTATAATGGACACATGCCTTACCTGCAAGGACCATACTTGAACACCAAAAATTCCTGAGATCATAAATATAACCATACCAGCGATTTGAATTTCTGTTACGTCAACTCTGTGAAAATGAAACCAGGCCACAGAAAAGAGCACAAACTAAATTCCCATTTCAACGACTAAACTTAATTTTAACTACTAAATGTTGCAATTAAATAAATGTTACAAAATACAAGATTGTCCCAGAATCAGCTGGGACTGACATTCAATAATAAAAAGCAAGCATTGCATGCAGAAGAGATCCCATTTCTTTTTACTGGCACTTGACAAATTGGGATATATTTATAAGGGGTGTCTGAAAATGGAATTTGAGTTCATTCATCAACAGGGTTGTGAGAACAATTGTCACAAGTTAAGAAATGAAAGTTAAAAAACAGATAACTTGAGGAGGAATGTGCAATCAGTTACAAAGTGTCTGCCTAGGAGCCTAAGGAGCCTTAAGGGCTAGCGCTCGAAACGTCAGCTTCTGAATCTCTTTACGGTGGCTAATTCACATTATCAACTCAGTTGATAAAACCAAATTATCTAGGAGCCTAAGGGACTGGGAAAAATGGATTATGGATGGGTGAGAATAGGCTCTGATTAACAAAACATTTGTTTCTCAACTGGTTCTGCTTATAGGCTTGCAATACAGCTCAATATTTGGTTATGGCATTAAAGAGATTCTGCAATTTTATAGATATATTCAACATACCTTTCAATAGGCATTGATGATGTTTTCTTTGTTTTTGTTAACTAAGTAAATGTTGTAAATAGTGTTGCTTTAGCTACGTAAACTCAATGATGTCATGATTCTTAACTATCATATTGTACTGGAAAATAGTATTGTGTCACTATTTTCCACTTTTTATTTTGCTTACCACCATTTTCATTGATACGTGACTTTGGAAAACAAAACACCTGCAGAAATGTTTCCAAAATTTCCCTTAAAGTGGTATGTTAACTAAACACTAACTGACCCAAGTTTTAAGTTCTGATTTTAAAAAGACTGTTTATTTTAACTGGAATTTTCTTATTCATTGGTCCGCCATTACTAACTTTACAATTTTGAGAGAGCTGTATGCAGCAAAGAAGGTTTCGGGCTTTCAGACTTTTAAACCCGTGTTTTGCAAATATAATAAATTGTGTTTAGAATACACGCTGAAATGTTAAGCTAGTGAGTAAATGATGTCATTTTCTCTAGATCCAACCCTTTGATGTCCTATCAGTCAGTTTTGAATGTGAGTAATGGCGGACTGTCAAATCCAAAACTTACACTGAAAATAAACAGCCTTCGAATAAAACACAAAGCTCAAAATTTTGCCAGTTGGATGTTAAGTGAATACACTTTCAAAATCGGAAGAAAAAAAATGATTTTTTTTTTTAAATCATAGTACCACTTTAGTCTTGCATGTTGTCACACTAGTGACTGTGATTGGTGGATTTCGATCTGATCTGTCAATAACACGCAAGATTGACGGAAATTTTGGAAACGTTTCCGCGGGTGTTTTGTTTTCCAAAGTCGCGTATCAACGAAAACGGTGGTAGTTTTCTTTTTCTCTTATGTATATCATTATTGTAACTTAATGAAAAAAATAAAAAAAAAGGTGTAACATCGAATGTGCAAGCTTTAAGTGATGACCTCATATTCATTTCATCGCTTAAAAATTATTCATAGACTCACAGGTTTCTGTCTCCTTTAAGATAGGACACAACTGTTATGATTTAACTTATAAAAGCAAAGAGTGAAACTTGTTAGCTTTGTGTGGATTGAAGTTGAAGAGAATATGCACTAATGCCAATTAGAACTATGCCTACACCAATGTGATAACTCCACACGAACCCTCTATAATGTACTTACGTTCCAAATTTAATAGTTCCTGACACATAGGCCTGCCAGTGGGCACAATAAAACATGAAAACTGCCATGAATGACACGAAGAACATCCAGACAGGGTGTGTGCCAAGCTCTATTGCTATGCAGACAGCTAAGGTCATAATCACCATGGAAACAGAGTCACAACCATGGTCGACTAATTCTCCCAGTGGTGATGCACTTTTTGTACGCCGTGCTTGTTTCCCATCTACAGCATCAAGGGACTGGTATACAAACAATCCAACAGCATTCAGTACAAAGGCCCACCATGGCGCCTAAGTAAATATAAATGATTTTATTTTAGTTACTAAATGTGCTGTGACTGGTTAATTCAGCAGGCCATACTTTACTGTGCAACCCACTGAAATTTGTTGCCAAAATGTCTTGAGATTTATCACCAAATGTTCTTAACTTTTATAGCAAGTTTAAAACTTCCTCTTACTTTAAATTGAGTATTTAAACGTGCTAACGACTTCACAATGGTTTCAAATTGACTGGTTTAGCCAAATGGACACGCTTCAGAAAATTGAGGTTGTTCCTTGTTCCCAAACCTGTCAGGCACACAGGAGTGGTAGGGCAGGTATTAACTCTGCATGTGAGCCAAGCGGCTCATCAGACAGGAGCTTATCCCAGTTTCAGTGGCATGAAGTGACCTGGAGTATTTCTACTCACCCCTGGATGGGATGCTAGCCCATAGATGGTTACACCCAGCATTGAATTTACCAGTAGCCATTTAAACACCTGGGTGAAGAGAGGCACTGTGAGAGTTAAGTGTCTTGCCCAAGAACAGAACATGATGTCCCCAGCCATGGTTTGAACCTAGACAAACTTGAATTGCAGCTTCCCTTTCAGAAGGGCTGCTGTCAAATTTTGCATACTATTCAGTTAGCAGACGATATGCCCAGACCCTTGCCGATTGGGCAAATGAGAATAAAAAGTTGCAGCTTGGAATGCCCAACAGGAAACTCGACTTGTCCCAAACAACCCAGACAGCATTTTTTGAGCCCTGATTAAGAGAGGAGATCAAAAACCTGACAGATCAAAAACCTGACAGACCAATAGAAAACTTCCAACTATTCAGGCCTTATCTGTTTGCCTGCTTCATTTGGCAGCCTGAATTTAAAACTACTCCGGAACCCTGATTGGTGCTAATATTCCAGGACAAAACATAACAATAAATTATTACAACAAAGTGGGCACATACTCAGACCCAGCATTCAAAATATGTGCCTGGATAAATTTTTGTGGTAAAAATTCAGCCAAAAGATGATTGCTGGGGAAACCTCTAACTTGACTTAGGAAAATGGTGGCCTTACAGCACAGCTTTTTTGTGTGGCCATTTTTGGAATTTGTCTGTGTACCATAGCTTTCTAATAGTAACCTACATAGTAATTACAGTAACTAAAATAGCTATATCTTACATCAAATTCACAGCAACATGACACAAGCTTGGGACAAAGAAAAAATCTGACCCTACGACAAGAAAGGAGCCCCATGACCTCCCCCTCTGCAACACCAATAACAAAAGTTAAGTTACTCACCGAAGTTTCAGCTTCTAAAGTGCATTCTATCCCGAGAAATTTGTCTCCAAAGAAGCCTAAAATTTGCCATTGACAGCCTCCATTTTGAAGCAAATGCTAAGCGGCCAGGTCGGGCTAGGCCGCTAAGTGTGATGTCACCGTTGCATTTGTCTTGGCAAGCCTATTTGTTTACTTGAGGTCATGGCTGATCTTCAGCCAGCGATCCTAAAAAGTATTTTGGTTTTATAATTACATTCGATGAATTCAGTGATTATTTCGGACTGCTGGGCATTTAGTCCATTTAGACCTTGCCCGGCTGCCGGACATTTAGACACAGCGGAAATAAAAACACAAACAGTTAACGTAAAAAATAACTGCTTACGGCCTTATTAAACTGCCTTTTAATGTCTAAAGAAATTTACAAATGTAGTATAAGCTTAAAATTCTACCTTGAATTTTGTTTTCTTCCTCTGGCTGTCCTCGGCAACAAACACATTCTATTTGCCATCACATATCTATTTGACATCGCTCACAAGAACACCAAAATGTGCCTTCTAACTGATCGTTCACTTCTTTGTTTTCGCTTTAGCTATCCTCAGGATTAGGAACATGTTCTGGCTCAAAACGGTAAGGTTGAAGATCAGCCACGACCTTGAGTAAACAAATTGGCTTGCCAAGACAAATGGCAATGATGACGTCACGCTTAGTGGCGTAGCCCGAACCAGCCGCTTAGCATTTGCTTCAAAATGGCGGCTGTGGATGCTGGCTTCTTTGGAGACAAATTTCTTGCGATAGAACGCACTTTAGAAGCTGAAACTTCGGTGAGTAGCTTAACTCAATGTAAACTTTTTTTGGTGATAACAAATAAAGTACGCTTTTTGGAGTGACCTTCTCCTTTAACAAATTGTAATAATTTAAAACTAGTAGTAATCAAAGATTATGAGAGTGTGTTCGACGCCGTATAGACTTTTATACAGATACCTTAAATGATTTCCCTAGCTGACTTTCAACCTCTAAAACCCAACCTTTTTTCATCAACAACCGGGGTTTACAGAAAGATATTTCAGTGACAAAGTCCATGCCATTCTGATTGAAGAGGTCCTGGTACATACTACGTCGCGTGACGGCCCCAGTTTCCGTAGACTCACCAGTTTAATAGATTCAGGCCTGAATAGGACTAAAATATTTACATCAGCCTTCAGATTTCGTGCTAAATATTCTCACATTAACTTGTAATGTTTAAGTGCAAAAGCCAATGTACAATTATATTTTTCACGAACACTATTCTAGGCAGGAAGCTCAAATATAAGTAAATATTTGCAATCGAGTGTTCGTTCATCCTAAACAAACTCCGTGCCGACCGTGCGACTGATTAACAAAGTACACAGTATTTACATTTCCGTTCCCTGGTTCAGGTTCACTCTTATGGATCTTGCCCTCAGAGTACTCTTCCACCTATTCCAAATAATATTCCACCAGATACGACTGACCCTTTCTGTCACAAATTGGAACTAAATCAACAAATGCAATCAAATACAGCCGTAGTCTCCTTCGCAGCCGTTTTTTGGGATGTCACGCAATGCTCCCGGGAATTATAGCTGTTTACACAGTTAACATCCCAAAGTCTAAGCGATTGTGTTCGTGTACATGTAAAATAAACAAGCTCTTCGTGAGCATGAACAAACGTTTAAATAACATCATATTATTGAATATAATACTACTCAGCCTCAAAATTCCACGGCAAAAGTATCCAACGCTGGCTGCAATCGAGAGCACATGGAAAGAACGTCCAAAGTCTACATGGCCTACTCACGTGCTCACATGTTCATCACATGTATTATCGTGTGTCTCAGTCACCGTACCAGTTTACTGGCCGTGACCATAGTCATAACAACAAGCAGGCCGACATGTGAAAGAAAGCGTGAGACAGACAAAGCACATGGTCGATTGCAATGACGTCATTTGCATCTGAAGAATTTGCCCCTGAAGAGTTTTTTTTTTGGGGGGGGGGGGGAATTTGTAATAATGAAAACACGTCCAAAAATCCAAGAATGTCGATTTCAACTGCATTATGAAAGCGTTCTTTGACGAACGCAATAATCTCGATCGGTCAGGTGAGGGAAAATGAAACAAGTTACAGGGGTGGTCTCAGGGGAGAGGTTTCTAACCACTGCCTTCAACAGCACATTGTAGACCCTACGATATGAAGAGCTATAATTTCAAAATGATGAAACGTTTCGGTTTCAACGTTCCTTCAACCTGTTAAATTCTTATTACTTCAGATAAGACTTAGGCAAATAGCAAATGACTTACTTTGTAATTCTTAAGACATCTTAGTCATGCTAGTATCAAAGACTTGAAGGTATGCTTAATTAAACATGTTAATAAATTTTAAACCCAGCGATAAATAAATAGATTATTTACTTTGTCTGCCATTTTATTACTTTGTCAATTGTCTATTCTTGCTTGATTGGACTGATAGAATATTAATAAGAAAATTAATCCACGATCTAAAGTGAGAATAACTTATTCTTATTCTTACTATCTCGCGTTTAGATCATTGATTAATTTTCTCATTAATATTCTATCACTCCAATCAACCGAGAACAGACAATTGACAAAGTAATAAGATGGCAGAAAAAGTAAATAATTTCTGGGTTTAAAATTTCACAGCTGGAGATAATGGCATACAATATGCGATGATAAATATATTAGCAGTCTTTTAAATAAGAATACCCCGGTTTGATTTCCTCACGGTTATTCCAGTCAAGAACACCGACCAAGTGAAAAAAACTGAGGGAAATTACAAACAAAATTATCCAAACGAATTTGCTTTTTCGCTAAGATGCAAACATACTACCATAATACTCTGCAAACATGAAAATATCAAGTCTTTTACCGGACAAAGATGGAGTAAGCCATGCAAAAAGTTTAATTTATCTTAATACCTAAACGTACAATCGCAATTCATTGCAGAAATGACAAATTAGTAGCGAGCTATAAAAGATTTTGAAATACGAGACAAGTTGTGGTTTCCAGTGAGAGCAAGCAATATTATGATTGTATTAAATTGCGTCAAAAAAGAAAGAAACAAAGCGAAAACAAAACATTCATTATTCACCAACAACACCACGAACATATTGTTGAATACATCACAACTCATTTAATACGACTTCAAGAAACGTTATTTCAAAGGCAAACCTCACCTCTCCCTTGGCTTGAGGGCAATACCATATTAACAGAAGAGACGTGGCTACATTGATAAATAATCCAGAGATTGTGATGGTATTTGGTGCAAGCCACAAAGGAAGTTGTTCCACCAACCAGCGCCAGTAAACTTGAAAGCAAGGGTCCAAAATTGATACACATTGCGCGCTGTATTTGTGCTCCGAGAGGCGTTTCAGCTGCCTCTCGTTCAACACTGAAATTATTGCCATTCCTCCTGATTAGCACCCGTTTTTCCTGCACTGAATTTGCTACCACGCTGAAGATTTCAAGGTTGTTCACGCTACGTAAATATAACATTCAGTGATGCTACAGTACATGTAAATGTATTTTACAATTCGCTGGTTTCATTCTTCGAACACATGAAGGCCTGGCTGCAAATTTTGTTGGCGCGGGCGCTAAGTTAACCGGAAGTCTTATTGAAATTTCGGTTCATGTGTATGTTCATATTTTTTTCTCAAATTCTAAGACGTTAACATATACAAAGGTTGTTTGTTACTCATTCAAGTCACTGCAAAGGAGAGACAGTGAAAAGATACTCAAAAATGTCAAAAAAGATTCCGGTTCAATGGTTCGATGTAATTTCTGTTTACACAGATTCTTTTTGTTATGCAAAGTCTGACAGCATACATAAAGATCTGTCGAGCTTGAACGAATTTACATTCGAACACGAGGAAGAATGTCTCTTGACAAGTTAGAGTAGTTCAAAAGCGATGGCCCAGTCACTTATGAAGCAAGTTCCTCTTTTAAAATCGCTGATTCCACCTCAAGGGTAGATTGAGCAAGATTGGTGTGCAAAAAATAAGCAAGTAAGTTTTTTAAGTTGTTGGTCTGTTGTTAACTACTTTTACGGATGATTTTTCTTAGTACACATAACCAGACATAACTTATTAATTGCTCTTAGTAATCAGACCTCAAATCTCTTAGTTATTCGTCGACAATCATAACTTAATGGTATTATAATGCATGGGTCCTTCGCTTAAGTATCGGATCACTACGAATCCTGATTATGATTTGCGTTGGATGGAGGAAAGAAATTAGGTCTTAATTAATTTAAGCCAGCCAGGGTTTTAGCTCGTTGGCGCTAAGGTTTTGGCAAGTTGCTAATGTGTTTTTATTGACCCTCGCACATCAAGTGAAGTGAAGACTTCGGATATAAACCAATTTAAAGAACGAGGAAAAAATTATTCTTGATTGTAGTACTTATGTACGCTGACAGTTACTTAGCTTGCATCACCGACATGAACGCGGATCATGAATATAATATTTCACGATATGTCCATTTCGACTGTTTCGAGGCTTGAAGGTTAGTGATATTAGGCGAACTCATCGGCGACGCTTTGTGTAGTTGCAAGGCCAGTGGTTGTCAGTTGCTCGCTTCCTCAGCGAGGTCCTTCCAATGGGAAAGTTTTTTTCAGCCAGAAGCCTCATCAGCATTGATCGCGGCGCCGGTCTCTGCCGTCGTCATCTGACACCACACTTGCTTGCAGCCCCGTCGGGGGGGGGGGGGGGTACTCCCAGAAAAAAATGGGCGGGGGTGTGCGGCCCGCTTCCCAAAACCTTCATCCTATTTATGACCAAAATCTGCGATATTCCCTACCCTATTTATTACCTGACAAAAAGTTCGAAACCCTATTTATGGCCTGAACCTTACATCAAAATCCTGTTTCGGATCTACGTTTTAACTGGACCCCTAGTTCAGACCAATGTTAAATTACCAATAACATAATTTGTGAAGGGCTTTGTTGATTTTCTTTTCGATAATGTTGAAAAAGCGGCTTCTAGGTTTAAGAACATACCCATATCAGGGCTAGAGTACAAAAACCATACCCTATTTATAACCAAAATGGCCAAAATCAGCTAAAATCGATACCCTATCTATGACCAAAACGGCTGAAAAACCATACCCTTTGGGGCCGCACATACCTATATAGCCCATATAAGGGAGTACCCCCCCGGCTTGCAGCTCAGTCCCTCATGTGGATGAGTCACTCAGGCCATCTTGTCTAGGCATGACATTTCGGTTTTCCGAACCTTACATGTACTTCTAGCTGTCTTTTCCTCTCACTTTTTCCACAGATATACTTGAACTTATTAGTCTCTTCTGTCTCACTATACTTTCGTCATCACATTTTCACATGCCCCTTCCGCTGTTGTTTCTCACTTCAGCTCTCTTTGTCCTCTTTTCCCCGAAGCCAGGGGCCAGCTGGGGCTGGGACTGCGTTGCTTTTGTTTTATCGGTTTGACATCATTATGCATCATCGGGTCCTGACTTTTCCTTTCATAAAGATCTAAAAATAGTCAGCGTTCCTCATTAGTAATGTCGCTAACGTCTTCAACAAGATTGCCTGCGTTGCATCCGGACGTGTCACAAAATCCCCAGTATAGGACTATACCGGCGGTTTTGTCTGTCTGCGACGCAGGCTACAATAAGACCGCCGGTACACTTTTGGTGTATTGAATCCTCGACTTCTATAATGTGCAATGCTGTTCGGTCTGACCAAAAATTTAAATGCGGTTAAGACTACTAACAGATCACCACGATTTTGAGGAGTTTTAGCAAAACAAGATTCAGCTGACGATTCCTCTTGTCAATTCCTGGCCATCTCGCTGTCATGTAAGGTCCAGTACTGGAATTAGATCCTCCGCCATAGAAAACGTGACATCCGAATACGATTCACTTTGACCCTTTCTCTGTAGACGAAAATCCAATTCGACCGGCCGGATAGAAGACCCGCATGAAAACCAGGTATAAGGTTGATGTGGCTTCCTCTTAAAGGTTGTAATTAATGCAGTCACGTTTATTTTTGTTCTCTTCCGTAGTTCGTCCACTCGCGGGCATGGCGGATCCCATCAGACGAGTCCTCGCGGGAGATGTCACAGATCTACCACGAAAAGAATCGAACATAGTTCGGATATTCACCAGCTCAACATTCACAGGTATTTATTTTTTGTCAAGCATCAAAACTGACAGTGAAAGTCAATATTAAAAGTTACTGGGAGACTATCACCAGTTCTGGCGACCTCTGGTAGTCGGGGAGCTTTCGGTTTGCGAAACGTGCCATTTTACATTACATTTTGATTTAACTGTACAAGCAGTCTAGGGTGTACAAGATAAGGATTTTTCTATCTTTTTTTCTATTCCTTTTTCTATTTTCTGTTTCATACATCCAAGTGGATTGTTTCAGTGAATAACCATGTAAGACAACCGTCACGCAATTAAAAAGTTATTTGACAACCATTCAGTGTATAAAGTCAAGAAATTATAATGTTATAGGAGATAAATAAATAAGACACTTATCCATGTTTTCGGTCTGTACTTTTATCCAAACTTTAAATATTTGTCGAAATATTTTGTACAGATTTAGAGTGCTCAGTATGGAGCCACTGATTATCTGAACTGATCAAGCTAACATTCAAATAAGCACTGTTCCTAACACTTTAACTCAGTCTAAAGAGACTAAAAATCCCAAGTTTCGACAAACACGTTCATAGATTTATGTAGTGCATAACTCTGAAATTTAGAATGTGCCTGTTATTGAGCTGAACAGTTGTTCACAGACATAAATTTACCCCCTCTCTGGCCTGATGAAGATAATAACTTTGTTGGCTTTATAGTTTTGGATTTTAGAAAATGATGATGTCACGTGCAACCCAAGAACTACTATACAGGTAGTTATCAAAGAGTGATTCTCAGTAAAACCGAAACCTCTATGGGCTACATATGATGGTTTCCCCAGAGCAACCCAACGCAAGACAAAGGGCATCCCACCCCCTTTCATATGCAAGGTCCCCGGGGGGTCCAATCCGGAGGAAATGCCGTGTTGGAACAATGGTCAGATCGATAGAGCCACTTTTTTTTGCAAACCTCCGGTTAATGAAGAATAACGGCAACAACCAGGGCGATTTATTATGATGCACCTTGGGGTAATACTCAGTGATAGAAAGTTTCTGAGAAAGTTGACATTGCGAAACAACTTGTACTGTTTATATCCATTCAGATACCACAGAGGAGAGGAATCGCCTCATGCGAGATGTTTATCCAAACCTGCGAACTTACTGTCAGCAGCGAGGATTGGAATTTCAAATAGTCGACATGAGGTGGGGTGTGCGAGATGAGGCCACCGCTGACCACAAGACCAACGAATTGTGCATGCAGGAGATTAGGAATTGCCAGAGGCTCACACCTGGTCCAAACTTTGTGGTAAATTAATTTTTTGTCTTTCTAAAAAGAGTAGAAGTTACTACCGAACAGCAGCAATCTTTATTTATTCTCTCTTACACTATACTAATAATTATACAAAAATATTGATGATAAAATAAAATGGAATACTGGCTGCTTGGAATAACCATAGTCAAGTGGTTAGCGGATTCAGGCAGCTGTATAAAGATTTTTACGTACTTTATTTGAGACTGAACTAATTACAACTGAATTTCGCAACGATTGTTATCACGTTGTTAGAAGATACGAGTAGAATGGGAAATAAATGATGAACCAGAGCAAGTTACGTTGATGTAACGCCAAGTTCTCTATGGTAATTAGAAAGAAGAGCAGCAATGTCTTTTGGAGACAGGGCCTTGATAATTTGGTGGTCATCAAACAGGTTTTTTGTGACGCTGGACTGATTTGATAAAGGAGTGTTGAATTTGGCGTGCACATATTTTAATTTTTCAATTTCTAAATGCACTTTGAATTCGTAAAGATGTTTCAGTCCTCGCTGTACATTCCTTAACGTTACTCGCTTAATAGGAGTTAATTGTAACAAAAATGATTTCATTTAGTGTCTTCTAGGAGATAAGTATGGCTACCGTCCGTTTCCGTACAAAATCAAAGCAACGGAGTTTGAGATGTTGTTAGAAGTGGCACAAGAAACCTACGATCAGCCAGATCATATTGCTTTACTCAAGGAATGGTTCTGGAAGGTGAGGTGACTTAAACAAACATAATTTGGTCAAATTTATCCCTTTCTTCCTCTCTGCTTGCGAACCCCCTAATCAGGGAAGGGGTCTAAGGAGTGCAAGTGGAACATGGGCTATCCATCGGGTGTCCATTTTTCTAAACAACGTATTGCACTTACCTTTTAGGACACGAACGCCATCCCGGCGGAGTACGTTCTTCAGCCGGTGACATACCGTTTCCCTAACTATAATGATTTAAGTGAGGACAAAAGAGAGTTAAACAAACAAGAGAGAGACCAATGGTGGCAGATCTTTCAGTCATTCCAAAGACTTTTCAAGAGGATAGCAAAGATCGCTACTGAACAACGCAAGATTACATTAGAGCAAGCACACAAGTATTTTTCCTCAGGTTTGATGAGATTCTTGTTTATTTTCTATAGTTACTTGTTTGAGTTCGGTTACACCGATTAGTCACGAGTACTTATGTAATGTTTGATTTTTCTGAAAATCCCTGAACTTTCATTTTTCTGGGGCTTGTCGAGCTTCTCAGCTGGATTGTAATGTATAATTATTAACAGTTGTGTAGCCGACAATGTCGGAGACCGCTGGCTGAATATTTTCAAGGAGTTTTTGCTCGTGGTTTCTTAAAACAAAAGGAAATTTTTATTCTGATGAGCTATGACCTGAATGTGTGGCAGTGCAAAAGTCTTGCTATCTCGTTTTGGTTACATTTCTGTGTACGGCTAGCCTTTGGGGTGATTCTTTAAAAACAAACCCTTCTCACACATGTGACTTGACGTTTTGTTGATTTTAGTGACCGAAGAAGAAATTGAGCATGGTATTCTTGGCTCTCCAAATCCTGGCGCCCAATCCCTCTGCTACATACGCCACATTTCGGACATCGAAGTGAAACTCTGCGACGAAAATTCCCGAAATTTCACCGACATTTTACGAGGGAAACACGACATGGAGGCGCAAGACCTACTGAGCAAACTGAAACGTGACCGTGTACTTCAGAGGCTTGGAGAAAACAACATCACTCGCTTTGAGATCCCGTGGAGCGATGGAGGAATAAACCTGTCCGATAGATTGCACGAAAATTACTTAAACAATTTCTGCCACAAGTTCCAGTCGGACGTTCAGAGATTGATTGACAAAAGCTTGCAGCATACTGTGAAAGAAAAGGCGAAGGAGAGCAGCCTGTATAAAGAAGTTCTTCACCATTCCTGGTTTTGCCAAGACAAGTGTGAAGCATTTCGTGGTCGTGAAGACATTTTAGAGAAGATACAAACTTTCCTAAGAGATTTTAATAGGCCAGAGCCGATGGTAATTTATGGCTCGTCAGGCTCCGGGAAAACTTCCATAATGGCTGTTGTGGCCAAGTCGGCAAGACAATGGCTCGGAAATGGTACCGTCTGCATCTTTCGTTTCCTTGGCACCTCCCCTGAGAGTTCATCGATTCGATCGACAATTGCAAGCATTTGCCTTCAGATATGTGAAGTTTACAGCATGGATGTACCAAAAGCTGACATTTTGGAGGACTATTCTCAACTAATTCGATTTTTTCACGGCCTCATCAACAGTTTGCCTGTCAGCAATGTGAGACCGTTAGTCATTATCTTGGATTCGGTGGATCAATTATCTCCAACTAATAATGCACACCTAATGAACTGGCTTCCTAAAAAATGTCCACAGTTTACCAAGATTGCCATTTCGGTGTTACCGAATTATTACGACATTCTGCCGAATTTACGCCGAAGTCTTCCCATCGAGAGCGCGTACATCGATGTACCCATGCTGACCATTGAGATGGGAAAGGAAATTTTAGAAGCTTGGCTTCAAGGACTCGGACGAACCTTGACAGAGGAACAGTTCCAAGTAGTTTTATCAAGCTTCACTCGATGCCCTCAGCCATTGTTTCTGAAGCTGATATTCACGGAAGCATCGAGATGGGAGTCTTACACAAATGTTCGTGGGCTCGACCTTGGAAGTGACGTTCCCCAAGCTATACGCCTCCTGTTCCAACGCTTGGAACGAAAGCATGGAAAAACACTTACATCTCGTGCTCTCGGCTACATCACCGCTGCTCGAAATGGCCTCACAGAAAACGAGCTAGAAGATGCTCTGTCACTTGATGATGACGTCATCGACGACGTGTACCAGTATTGGGATCCTCCTGTTGAGGGTGTCGTGCGCTTGCCAAACTTACTGTGGGCTCGTATTCGGCATGACATCGACGAGTTTCTAGCCGAGCGACAAGCCAATGAGAAGACTGTGATTGCCTGGTATCACCGACAATTCTGGGAAGCTGCGCAAACACAGTACTTTTCAGATCCCAACGAAAAGCAGTCCAGGCATTCCTTACTTTCCGAATATTTTCAAGGTAGGATATAGATTTGCAACTCTTTTAGACCAACATCAGCACATGTTCACTTTGCGGGTATTTATATGTAGTTTCTCAACTATACCATAGAATGCAGAAATTACGACATTAACGCACATACTTTGTCTAGCTTATCTTATTCATTTAAGGGGGGGCGGGGGATCGGTGATTTTGAAAAAAATCTTGCATTCTTTTATCAAAAAAATTCATGCAAACACACATCCCGAGGAAAAAATTTCTTGTTCATGAAAGGGTTACAAAAACCAATTTATAGCTATACCCAATTACCCTTCTCCCCTCCTCTCTCAAAAGTCAGTGTTTTACCACTTATTTTCAACTTAATTAATAATTCATATATTTTAAACAACGGAAATCATCATCTTGAAGGAGGTTTGGATACCCGGTCTTAATTAGCATAAATTTTGACGTTTTTAGTTCTCCTTTTACTCCCTAGTTTTTGTTTCGACTGCGAAGATATATCAAACACTTGAGACAGTGTTTCATCGGCTATCCAAACACCTCGAATTCGCCATAAATACTCTTCTCAGTGTTTGGATATCCCGATGAAACACTGTCTCAAGTGTTTGATTTATTACTTTAAAGGGAACCTCCACTCCTACCTAAGAATCATTTTAAACCGCAGGATATAGTATTTGCAATAACGTTAGCTTTATTTTTTTCCAGAAGAGTATCTATAGAATCGCGTATTTTTGTTTTCAAATTACCTGGCCGCCATCTTGAATAATTGTGACGTGTCTTGGTTCCTCTATATTGTTCTGACACAAAGAGCTTTTGTCTAATAACAAAAGGGCGACCATTTCACGTCACAGTTATTCAAGATGGCGGCGCCCGGGAACTTTGAAAACAAAAATAAACGATTCTATAATTCATGTACTTAAGGTAAACGCGCTTTGTTAGTTAAAACTTCAAACAAATTTGATTCTAAATATTATTTCGTGTGATTTGAAGTGAACTTTTTGTCAGAGTGGAGGTTCTCTCTAAGAGTCTACAATAGTCTTCACAATTAAGGTAGAGGAGACTGTTTAACAGGTGATATTATTAGTCTCCGGTTAGTAGTAGATGATGTTGGGAATTATCCGGATTAGGGTATAGGTATAGGTATAGGTATAGGTATAGGTATAGGTATAGGCATAGGTATAGGTATGGGCATAGGTATAGGTATAGGTATGGGCATAGGTATAGGTATAGGCATGGGCATGGGCATGGGCATGGGCATGGGCATGGGCATGGGCATGGGCATGGGCATGGGCATGGGCATAGGTATAGGTATAGGTATAGGTATCGGCCGTCGAGTCAACGACGTCACCTATTGTTATAACTTTGCGTTCCTGCATACTAATGTGGATTTCCTGCATACTAATTCGGTATAGGTTTACTAATAAGCGTCGCTCTAGTACAATGGAAACAATAAGGTTGCCCGGTCTTGCCCAATCTGTTTTGACCCTGATTGGTTTATGAAAAATCTATTAACTGTTCAAAATAAAAGCGCGTTCTCCGTTGAGTACTTTATTCTTGTCACAAACTCCAGTTAAAAACATTTTTGAGCGGATAGCTTCCAAACATGCAAGTCGAATCCACATCTAAACCTATGTTAACCGTGGACGAGGCTAATGAGGATACAATTAGTGCGTTCAAGGAAACTGATGCTACCAAGGATTTGCGAATCAAGAACAGTGTATGCCTCGTCATAGACTTGGAGGGATTCTTTGTGCAAAAGATATTTCAAGTGCGTGAACTGGGTTATTACTCCTGGAATGAACACTTTGGTCGCTATGCTTTCTTCCAACCAGCAGCACTCAAAGACTTGTCTCACAAGGATAAAAAGACAGTAAACTTTGCAAAACATAACATACACGGACTCACTTATCAACCCCGTTACCAAGAGAGGGCTTATGAGTACGATCAAGTAAATAATTTCTTACTGAGATTATACAGTCAATTCAGGACGGAGAAAAGAACTGTGGTAGCCTACAAAGGGGGACATATTGAAAAAGACTTGTTAAAAAAACTGAAAATTCCTTGTCTTGATTTAGAAACTTGGGGCTGTCCAAAATACGAACAGTTAAAGCAAACGATCGTGGAACCGTTAGCGAGCTGTGGGTTTCACTTAAATGATAATATTCACCATTGTCCCATAACAGAATGTCACGCGTTTTGGTTATGGTTTCAAACTTATATTAGGTAAATAAGCAGTTTTCACGTACTGGAATTTTTTGGGAAAAAATGATATTAAAGTTAGTTAACCTAGAAATCGGTTAAGTTTTTATCTGAACTCTTAGCTTTGCTGGCGACAAAGAAAAATAAAATCTGAGCTAACTGCTCTTGTTTTCCGCTCCGTTAGTCACTACTTTCAACCCTAGATTTGCATACAAACTCTCCAACGGAATAGCCCATGGGACAGATCTATCATTGAAATGCTAACAATAGAAGTTCCGAGCGCTAATTAATTGTGAACACGCGACAATAAATGTTTTCGAACAACACCGTTTCTTGAATATTACTTTTATTAGCGAAATGATTAAAATACACAGAGCTTTGAAATGAATACACCAAAATGATAACAGCCACGAAGTGTTTAACACAAAGTAAATCAGGAAATTAGGATGCAATGAACAATAAGACTGGAATCCCCTAACAAAGGAATAAACTCTAATCGAACAACACACTAGATATTGGTTTGAAATACATTTGTATTGAAAGCAAAACACAGTAGGTCTAGATCTCAAGCGCACGCCTAGAGAAAATGTGGCGTTTCTGGCGCTTTTGGCGCTTTTGGCGTTTCTGGCTGTCGTTGCGTATTAACAGTTCGAGATCTCAACAAAAATAAAACAGTTTCAGCGAGTTTTAAACTTTTATGCGAAGGGCAAAAAGGGCATAACACAGGACAAAAGGGCCACAACACGGGACAAAAAGGACTTTTGAGGGACAAAAGGGACAAAACGAGGCCATTCAGGACAAAAGGGCAGAAGGGGCACCTTTTTTTGGCTCTGTGTTTTTCCCTAGGCGCGCGTGGAATCTCGCGTGGAACACGCGCGCGTGGTTTGACAGAAAACAAGTCATGGACTTGAAATATAGGAAAATATACAATCTATCAAATAAAAATAATTACATTATTATTAAACTATGAAGTCTTTAGGAAAATATACAACCTATCAAATAAAAATATTTACATTCTTTTTGAAATATGAAGTTTTTAGGAAAATATACAATCTATCAAATAAAAAAAATATTTACATTCTTTTTGAAATATTAAGTTTTTAGGAAAATATACAACCTATCAAATAAAAATAATTACATTCTTTTTGAAATATGAAGACTTTAGGAAAATATACAATCTATCAAACTAAAAACTATTTACAAAACTTTTAATATCTTAAGGCGGAATCCACAATTCTAGGAAAAACATTGATATTAAAGTTGGCTATTCCTAGATTTCTTATCTATTTTGTATTGTTTTCCGTCCTCCTCCTCAATTGTATTGTTTTCCCTCCTCCTCCTCCTCCTCCTCCTCCTCCGCCTCCTCCTCCTCCTCCGCCTCCTCAATTGTATTGTTTTCCCTCCTCCTCCTCCTCCTCCTCCTCCTCAATTGTATTGTTTTCCCTCCTCCTCCTCCTCCTCTGCCTCCGCCTCCTCCGCCTCCTCCTTCTCCTCCTCAATTGTATTGTTTTCCCTCCTCCTCCTCCGCTTCCTCCTCAGAGATTTTTCTCAAAGGAAAAGGTCCTTGCTACTATTGCAACAGAGAGAACGTTTACGAAATATACCTATACCTATACCTATACCTATACCTATACCTATACCCTAATCCGGATAATTCCCAACATCATCTACTACTCCGGTTGGACGGTCAATATTTGTCATAATGTTCTTGATCAGTGATCAAGAACATTAACACAAATATTGTCGTAATGAAGAAAACCTCTTGGACATGTGCGAAGGCTGTCACTGAAAGGTCGACTTCAAGACTTTTTTTTCTGGGAAGATCACACTAAAATTGTTGCAATATTCCTGGATTCCCACCATTCACCAATTAAAGTTGTTTTTGCTGGTTTGCAGGCAAATGGGGTGGAGGACGTAAGAAGCATATCACTCTAACTCGTCGAAAGAAAACACTAGCAGATGCAGACCGACAAGTTTCTAGTCAGCCTCTAATGTTCAGTAAGAGTGTATTCAACTTGAGGAAGCTCAGCGAAATGCCGTTTCACCTCATTTACTCCAGTCACGCCGACAGACTGGCCAGGAAGGTACTGTTTAATTTCGAGTGGATCTACGGGAAAGTTCGCGGCCAGTCTTTGAATGAAGTTTTAGAAGATTACTCCCTTTCTTTGGAAGTGAGACCAGACCTTGATGTCAGGTGTGAAATGGTTTGAACATTACAAATATTTTTTGTCAACTCCTTGAATAAAAAATTTTTGGGATTCCTATCTATAGTGAAAAGGGTTAATGCGTCTAATCCTATCTATTTTATTGTTTCCACGGACACAAATGGAAGAGCAACTGACCCCTTCCCAAAGTACAGTGGAACCGCATTACGTGACCACACTGATGAAAACGCTTCCATTTTATACTGAGTGATTTTC
>CM042751.1:7500674-7511696 GCA_022496165.2 Catalaphyllia jardinei
TGGCACAGAAATAATATTCGTCGGATGTTCCCGTTCATATGGCCTGAAACGAAACAAATTTGTTCCCTCACCGATGGAAACTCATCTGTTTCTGTGAATGAAGATCTGGCTCGTGATTGGTCATAACACAATGAACATTCCAGACATAGTTTAGGTGTGCACGGTTTTGTGAGTTTTTAGATATTTTAAAGTACAATAAACATTTTTCTTTTTTCAGCGGTAAGTTTCAGAGGGTGGCTGCTCAGTTTACTCCTTATTCATGGACTTCATACAACTGGAAGGCGACCACAAGCCTCAAGAGATGGCTTGCAGTTTGCGGAATTGCTGCTGTGGTATGCCAAGTCGTTTACAGTTTTATAATCTTATCGTAACTGTCAACCTGAATTAGCCAGAATTTACTTGGGTCTCATTGCACCCTCATTGTAGCTTAGCTGGTGGGATTTCACACCGGAGACTTTTATTTTCGTGCGCAAAAATTTCGCCAGCTGCGTGCCTCGTACCCAGATCTCACCCCGTTTGAGGATGAAAAGTGGCCGTGTGAGATCTGGCTTTGAGATTATGTATACCTCAGTACTGATAATGTAGCTTTACAGAGGCCCTTGTGGTTTTTGATTGGCTATTGCTCAAATTGTGAATTTTTGCAAAGATCCACCAGAGACTCTTAACAGATATTTGTAAAGCAATCCCGTTAAGTGTATTGTTAAACTTGAATCAGACTTCTCTGACTGAGGAAGAATTATGTGCATTAAGACCGTTTGTCTAGTCTTCTCCCAAACACAAACCCAAAGACAGGAGAGAAAGCAAAAGTTCCTCGTTTAATTCTTGTTTTTCGCTATTATTCTCCACTTAGTTGTGGGCAAGTGAATGAATAAATTTGATATCTGCCCCAAGATTGTAAATTTGTAATATTTGTAGTCAGTGGCCGGGGATTTTTATTGTTTTTCACACATCCCATCTTTTGATACAGTGTGTGTATGTGATGTTGCTTTATCACTAATTCTCGTTCGTAGCTGCATGCAGGTTACTGCAAGTTGCTCACAGTGTCCTTTTGATTTTTCAGTTCCTGATGGCAGAGTTAAACCTGTTTTACCTGAAGTTCATTCTGTGGATTCCTCCTCCTCATTTTATTATGCAGGCTCGCATGGCGCTGTATCTAGGAATTGGGGCTGTGTCGTTGAATGAAACATTCCGGTACATGGATGACCCGTAAGTAGAAAGTATAAAGCATAACAAATGATAATCGATTGTAAGGCATGGCAAAAGAACTAAGGGGAAACCGGACGGACGTCATACTCCCAACATAACCTTGTTTCAACTTTGAGATACATCACTTTCTGGAGAGAAAGAAAAAACCGAAATCGTGTAACTAAATGCTAGGAGTTTTTGAAACACCATGGCCTGTTTCAAAACTAAGCTAAAGACTCTTCTTCTTCCTAAGAAAGCTTCCCATTTTAAGTTACTTGCGTATTTTTTGTAAATAATTACAAAGGGCATTATAAAATTTATGTTTTAAGATAATAATCCCTATACTATAAGGCCTGGTTTTAACTACGACACACGGCAGAAGCATTTATTTAGCATTTCGTGATGATTCCCACATCATAAGCATAAGAGCTGAGCACAAGTGGTGAGGACGCGCAAAACGTAAGCATAAGCATAAGCAGAACAAAACGTTTTGTTTTTTCTTGTGCTTGTGCCGTTTCATGTATGTCAAGTAAGAACGCAATGCTGCAAGGTAAAGGTGAAAAGCATCGTCTGCCATCTTGTTTTAGTGTATCGAGAAGGTATGGAACCGAGAAGGCGGCAGTTATCCCTGCTGCGCATGCGTACGTGCTTATGTGTTGTGGCCGTCCCAGCCTCACTACCTTAATGCTTATGCTTTTGTCGTAGTGAAAATCAGACTTAAAAATGTAAATATTATTATTGAATCTATTGCATTTGATCATTATTAGCACCTGCAAACGATTCGGACAGCAAGCTTGGGTGGTAGCAGCTATTGTATCAACAGAAGTGTTGATCTGTATCAAGTTTGGCTGGGAGACCCTCAGTATACCTCTACCCATGCATGTATCTGCATTCTGGATTCTTTTCTTTGGCACCTGGACTCTCTGGACTGTGTGGAACTTTTGGCCCTCCATTATCGATGGCTTTGGAGTACACCATCATGACTCGGACATTAATGGAAAAAGCAACACGCAGCATAGACCCAAGCGCGAATGACTGAGGCACAATTTAGTAGAGGGCTGTTAGGTATGCTTGACTTGTGATCTGAACTCCAGCCCCAAGCTCAGAATTTTTATTCCTAATACGGATTGCTATAGAATGATTGCAATGTGTGTTCTGAGAATCTGATAGTTCGTCACGACTATCCAGGGCTGTTAATAAGGACTGTACACCTCTTACGGCTGAGTATGTTTGATGGACCCGTGATGTTTCTCCGGCGAACTGGCCTGTAGTTGATACAGTTCACCCAATATGTAACAAGTTTGCTAAGGGTGTGAAGATCAAGGCTACAGGTGAATTAGGACACAATGACAGCCCTGGCTATCGTCTAGTTCACTATTCTCACCACCTATATTGCTTGACATTTTATTGACATTGGAAGGAGAAATGATATGCTGATTTGTTTTATTCTCGCACGTGTATAGGTTACCAGTAGTTGTCCAGTTTTCTCCAAGTCTTGCTTGTATCTGAGTGGAAATGTTTATCAAATTATGTAAGTCTGTGGTAAAAGCGATATGGGACTTAGCAGAGAAAAGATTTCTTTCGATTCCCAATATTCGGTTGCTTTGCTTTCAGCTCACGTGGGAGGCGCGGTGGCCTGCTCCACTCGACCCCAGATTAACCGGTTCGTGATTGAACCCTGGCTTCGATCATTGTGTCTTGCGCTTGGAGGAAACACTTTAGTCTCGCATTACTTCTAATCGTGACTCGAGACTACTAGTAGTACTATTACTAATTTATTCAATAAATAAACAGATCCCGCAAGTGTAAGTTAGTTCGTGTGGAACACTTGCAAGGAAAACAAAAGGGCACTTTTATGAGCACTGCATTCGCCCTCCTTTTCCAGTCCGACGTTTGTGTGCCTGGGTTCAAGTCTCTCTAGCCAGCCATACAACCGTCTGTAAACTGTACGTTACCGAAAAGAAAGTTCTCCTTCCATGTTTTAAGTTATTCCATTTCAACTGTCAAATCTCTCAGCTTGATTAATGTTTCCGTTTTCAGTGTAATGTTCATCAAATTGAATGCATTGTATGACTGGGCGCTAGGAAATTATAGATTTATTTGTCAAGTGCCACAGGAGAAGGAGCTTGACTTTATAGGAAGATCACAAAACTAATATATTGGGAATAATGTTAGGGTTATTTTGAAACAAACACTTTTAGTTTGTATTTTCTTTTTGTTGATTATTTAAGGTCTTGACTGATAAAATTTCAATTGCTATTTCCTATTTTTAATCCACCAAACCATTTTAAAGATTTTTAGGTCATATATTTTAAAATGAAGGACAGCCGAGACTAAACTATTGCAAACGCAGGTTTGGCCGATGCAAAATTTAAGAGTAATTTTAACAGTACGTCAGCTGTGTTTTGTAATATTTATACCGCGAATCATAACCGCATTACAGGATGAATATAGCTTTTGAAACAAGTTCCGCTTCTTTGTATGTTTGTAAAAAGCCCATTCACTGATGATATACTCCATAATTCTTGGAGCTACTCAAGCCGACATATAATGCATCCAAATAACGGGTTACGTAGAACGTAACGGATGAAAATGTTCCCCATTGACAATTCGTTTCGAATCCGCTCTTTCTCACTCACCTTTCGTCATTCGCCATTCGTTACTTCCAATTCATCATTGGCCATTTCCGACTTCCTCGATTTCCCATTTTGAATTTGTCATTCGACATTTCTCACTGCAAAAAGAAAAAGCTCACGGCAAAAAGAAAAAGCTCACGGCAAAAAGAAAACGCTCACGGCAAAAAGAAAAACCTCACGGCAAAAAGAAAAAGCTCACGGCAAAAGCAGTTAAAATGTCCTCACGGTATCAAAGAAAGCGTGGGGGCTGGGGGGAGTTGTCCAGGTGCACCATGGGATAAGAAAATGTAGTAGAGTTGGTCAGCGGCTGCTCATTACTTCCCGCCATCTCCGCCATCTTGGTTCGCCGTAGGAAGTCGTCGTCAGGAAGATGTTTTGCGATAACTGTGGGCAACAAGTTTCGGATAGCGTCAACTACTGTTCAAGCTGTGGAAAAGGTGACGATTTGCATTTGTGTTGAAACAATGTCATCTTAGTTTAACAGAGGTTTATAGCGCTAAAAGTTAAGCCGGCTTTTGTATTGTTTCTGCTTAATTAAGAGCTTAAACAAGTGTAATGAAGACCTTTATTATCTCGAACCCTTTATTTCTGATGCTGGCTTGCACAATAAACTGAATAGAAATAAACCTTGATCGAATATTACAGAATCAGCTCCCTCTATGCTACACTACAGAAGACGGAGCCACTTTTACCTTCTTTCAAAAATGTATTTATTTACAAACGACTTGGCCAGCTCGCTTGATCGAGCCAAAGAAGCCATGAAATGGAAGGACCGAACTCTACATTTTTTTTTCTTTTTTATATATATATGCTAAAGCAGCCATATAATATATGTCGTCAAAAGTGGCCTTGCATACTGTAGTTCTGTGAAATCTTGTACCTACTTCCTTGAAATCGTCAAAGATCGCATTGAAAAATTAAGTTTATTATAAACTTTTGACAGGTCTGAGAGAGAATGCATCTGACTCGGACAGCGAGGTGGAATTTGATGAAGAAGCAGTTATCAAATATTACTTCAATAGGGGCTTTGAATACCAAGAAATAATCCTCTTTCTTGCCAAGAACTATAACTACTCCATCAGCTACAGTACCTTATTAAGAAAACTAAAGCAATATGGCCTGTCTAGAAGGAACCTAAATGGACAGACGCAGGTTGTTGATGTACGTAAACGTATAGAAGAAATTGTTAGTGGCCCAGGATCAGCTGGAGGGTACCGATCTGTTTGGCATACACTTGAACTAGAAGGCCTGAGAGTACCTAGAATAATTGTCCAACACTTACTTCGAGAAATAGACCCTGAAGGCGTCTCGGCACGTAAAGCACACCGACTCAAGAGAAGAGTTTACAGCAATCCTGGCCCAAACTACGCATGGCACCTTGACGGGTATGACAAGTTAAAACCCTGGGGGTTCCCAATTTATGGATGTATTGATGGCTTTAGTAGACGCATATTATGGCTTAAAGTTGCTCGCTCAAATAATTCACCTGAGATTCCAGGACAGTACTACATAGAAACTGTTGCTGAATTAGGTGTCCCAGTTGAGCTTGTAACAGATCTGGGTACTGAGAATGGCTTAACTGCCTCTATGCAGTGTTACCTCAGAGAAAATAATGATGCTCATAGGTATGTGCCCTCCCCGAGGAATCAAAGAATCGAAGGATGGTGGAGCTTCTTTTGTAAGAATCGGATATCATGGTGGAGAAGTTTTTTTCAAGACTTAGAAAGCCAAGGTATAGTCGATACCACATCTGAAATCCACACAGAATGTCTTTGGTACTGTTTTTCTGGTTTACTGCAGACAGAGTGTGATCATGTTAGAGAGCACTGGAACACTCATCGGATAAGGAAATCCCGGCATGACACTGTACATGGAAGACCAGATTCAATGTTTTTCTTACCAGAATACCATGGAGGTCTGGCAGATTTGTTATTGGAGGTGCCTGTGATAGAAATAAATGAAGTTTCACAGCAGTGCATCAGGGAAATAGAGAACAATGTATATGGGGAATACTTTGAATATGTCAGAGCCAGTTTAGGGTTATCAAAACCCACAACTTGGGAAGGTGCATGTGACTTACTTCAAAGATTAATTTTCATAGCCAAAAATGGGTACACTGGGTAAGTGCTTTATACTAATGAAAGCTGTATATTCGTGTTCCAAGTAATTGATTCAGCATTTAAATAACATTCCAGAATGCCTATTCGTCCAAGGAAGATCAAAACTGGGTATTGACATTACATATCAGATGTCTATTGTCCAGGACTGCCCATATTTTTCATTTCTCATGTTATCTCTAAGTAGGCTCGGCATTTTTTTTGGGGGGGGGGAATTGTACAAAAATAAAAAAAAAATGTTTTGAGGCAATTAAAAACTTAATTATTTTAGGAAAATGAAACCTTTGATCAAATTGTGTCAGTGATATTTTCTTTACTGCATACATTTTTACATGGTCAAATGATTCAACCAAACAATTGTTTCTTTTGCACGAACAATGTGGCCAGTCTGGAGCAGACAAATTAGGCTCATCCTGCCCAACAGGGTAGCCAACCACAGCAAAAGATTTGTTTCATCTTGCCTGCTTGCAGAGCCAGTTACATAATAAATAGTATTGACCAAGATAGTTTTGTCTTTATGACTGGATATTGTCGTTGTTCTTTTTACTGTTTCTATGAACCTTGAATTCATTTCAGTACAGGTCAGTTAAGTATTTCAAATGCACTTTTGCTTACTGAGTCATTTCCCAGGGATTTCTAAACATCGACATCAATAGGCAAGTGAGTCATGGGTGATCAATGAGTTATCAATTCATTAATCCTTGAGTATTACCAACACTGGTCAGAATAATCATGAAGTAATCAATACCCACGAGATTATTGGCCACTGACTAGCCATTGATGTCCCTGGTAAGCTTGTAATGATTTCATTTTGAAATGGGGGTTATTGATCTAGTTTGCAGTTGTCTGTATTTTACAGATAACCATGTCTCTTGTTTAAAATAGAACCATCTTGTAATCTCAAAGTTGAACAAAATTTGAATATAAAACAACTTGATAAAACGTAGCAGTGTCAATCTACATCTAGAAAACTTGGCCAACACTTACACAGGCCAACAAATTGCCATTAAAAGCTCTTATCACTGATGAATCTTCAAAACAGAACTAAGAATAACATCGCATACTCACTAAAACAAGAACAACCTACAAGTACAGTAATAATTTGCTTGTAAAATGTTTCAATCTCAAATTATTTCAATAAAGTTCAACCTCCTTTAACAAAGGCAAAATGTATGTTGCCTAAAGCTGATTACAATTCTTATAACAGTTTGCTTGAACAAGAACATGAAATGGTGTGCCATTAAATCTATTTAGCTGTTGCACACACCCTTATAGATCAAGAAACAGAACTTAAATTTTACCAAAAGCTTGCCCCTTGCAAAAAGCAAGAAGCATGATCCTTTTGAACTAGTCTTCATCTTGCATATGAACCACTGGCATGGTGAGGTTTCTTGCACATGCGCCAACAATAGGAAAGCAAATGGTGTGATTCGGTTGTCGTTGCAAGCATTCATGGTCAAACTTGACTGAAATAAGCAATTTGTCTCCATTCATTGGCCGATGTCTTTGGCCAGTCAACCATGCTAAGAGGCCTGAGGGACTTATGTCAGCAGACTGGAGCTGGACTTGTGCAGGTCCTTCTGGTTTATGCTCCCCAGCTTCCCTATCCTCAGTGTCTTCATGATCATAGGCAAGCTCTTCACTGTATCCAGTTACTGTGTTATCCTCAGAGGCTAATATGAAGTCATGAAGGTGGTCAAACACTCTCTCCCCTACTGGTCGTTTGGATGTCCCTTTCTCAGAGAACTGGGGCCGTAGGAGAGAAACCACATAATTTGCATCAACTTCATCCTGATTTATGAGGAAAAGTGTTTTACATAAGTCTGCATTATTCTGCATTGCACTGAGGAAACCAAAATGGTCCAGCCCTCTCTTGAATTCTTTGAGATACAACAGCCTCTTGCTTACAATGCTCAGTATCACTGTACCAGTTATAGCCTCAAGGTGGTCAGTAGTTATCATCCCTGTATACCCATGCTCCAGTATTGTTTCTTCCATTCCTTTAGGATCATTTGCAATTCTTGTGAGCAGTTCATTCTAATGTTTGGTAAGATGCTGTGCTGCAGTGAGCTGATTCATGTCTACCTCTTGATTGATCAACATGTTGTACACACACTCCTCAAACAGCCAAGGGGGTGGTCCACCCTGAACAATGCTAACTAATGAAATCTGTGCACATGTGTGAAAGAACCCTTTATGAGCATATAACATAGAGTCAGTAGGAGAGCCATGTGGAAACATCAGGCTTCTCATCTGTTCAATGACCAATGTTAAAAATTCCTTTGACATGGCACCGGTGTCTATACCATCCTCACCTGCAAAATGCACTCTCAACAGATTTTCTGGAGAATTTCTATTTGCCTCTCTTTGCCAAATTGACAGGTACCGTTGTAGACTGGCTCCCCTTCTCACAACAATGAAGAACTGATCATTGCAATTGACTCTTTTTTTCAAGCAAGATATGAGATCCGAGCAGCTGTCAAATTTCTCCACTTTCTCCTGGCTTGCTGACTTGTCAACAACAGAGTCTTGCTCATTGTTCACTCCAGACGAGGACTCCTCATATGGGGCAGGATCTTCGCTGTTGTCTAGTTCAGACTGGAGCTGTCTGGCAAGCATTTCATCACTCTCAACCTGGTTTAGTCTCAACTTCTTCCCAGATGGACCATGTTCATCCTCTGAAGGCACGCTTTCTTCCCAATCAGTATCAGGATTTTCACTTGCATTTAGATCTTCATTTGTACATAGGTACAGCACAATGCTCTTATAATCCTTTCCAATCTCTTCTTTGTATCTTTTGAGGCTGAAGAACTCTGTTGTTCCAGGTAGAAACTGGGCATCCTTGCCACTCTCATACAATAATCTGTATTCTTCTCCCTCTTTGTAACAATTGCTATGATAGGCTTTAAACTTGGCCTCTGCCTGGGTACGGATATCAGCATATGGAGCTCTGTTAGATGTTCGAAGCATCACTCGTTTCCCTCTAACTGGCTTCAGCTTTGACTCTTTTTCATTAAATTCCATTAGGCCGATTGCTATTGCCACTTCTTCTTCTTTGTCTTTTACTGTTGTCTTAGATACACGTTCTTTCCACTGATGTCCTTTCCATTTACGATAAGCAGAGAACGACTTGATGGCCTTACCACCGACGCATGCACTTGAAGAAGGGGCACACGCATTTGACATGGGAACTGCAGCACTTGAAAATGAATTTGCCGCGTTTGACAATGGCACTGAAACTATAAAAAAGAATTACATTCTTTACAACTGCTATCTTCCCAAGAGGGAGGTCTGACTTGACATTAAAAGCAGGTTTGAAACTCATAGTTAAGGAAGCAGATCATTTCAATTCTGTTGCTGATCAATTCAGTGGTAATTGTCCCTTATTTCTGTTTGCCTGTGCATGGTTATTAGTGCTTCATTTGTACATAGGTGGATTAACTGATAAGAATAACCTTTTTTCTTCAAATTGTGCTTGCAAGGGCAATGGGTTGATGATAAGTTTTGAAGTGATTATTGTTATACATGTACCTATTAATATTTCACTCAATGTTAATGCAATACACAGTCTTAGAGTATCGAGGATTTAAGGAAGAGAGGTCATATTTTTTTGGACATAGCCTGAGGAGCCCACACAGTTTAAGTGTCCACAGCCACCTTTGCTAGCTTAAAAAAATGATACTTCAGACACACCAACAGAAGTTGGCTGGGTGTTTGGGCTTGGAGTCTGACAACATCATATCAGGAAGGCCCATAAACAAAACCTCTTCCATCCATGTGACCAGTCCTGAGGTGCTATGTGTTTTACTTTTAATGCATTGGGGCTATACTTTAAATTAAGGCCCTCTGGGAATCATATTATGTACTTAACAAAGTACCATAATTTCAAATTGTAAAGAATGGTTCCAGTCTTTGATTACTGAGCAGTAGGAAATTATGCATAAGTTTTATGCACATTCCTGGATGTTTTGAGTGGTAGTAAAACCAAAAAAGGAATATTATATTTCATGTTATTTAAGTGTTGACGTATTTAGAGTAAGTGTCCTATCACTGTGGACACTAAATAGATAGACAAATATCTTACCTGTGCAAGAAGGTGGACTTTCAAAAACATTTCCAGTTAAAGAAAGTTCTAGAAAAGAAATTATAATTTGTAAGTAAGTTATTTATTGTTGTGACTTCCTTTATTCTAATTTCTATTTAGTATTACTTTCTTTTTAAACCCATATCTTTTTTACATTGTTTTGACTGATTTATCTTTAAACTTTATTGATTCACTCATTTTAATCATTGGATCAATCAGTCAATCAACCAGTCTATCAACACTAACTCATTCGCCTACTACGGCACTAAATAATTGTTAGGGAAGGACCTTCAGACATTTCTTATTATTAAGCCTCTTCCAAATTTCAAATCACTTTCATATTCAAGACCTGTGTGTCACAAAATGCAGTTTGTGACCTTTATGGTTTCATTTGAAAGCTAACCACCTAAGCTGTACATGCTAAGCCTGCTAAGCTAAAAGAATAACTTAATCAAGTAGGTAGTCTACATATCAATCTGCAAATGTTGCTCAGCGAAAAATCAGGTAAAATGCATATTCGCGTACTTCTGTCAGAAAACTACGTGTATAGCACGGCTCGAGTAAATAAAATAACTTTTGGCTTAGCTTGACAAACTTGTAAACTTTATAGTGCAGTGTACATGCATGTACATGCACATACATATCATGTAAACATTAACAAACGCGCGAGCCTCTGTTCGACTGCTTTTTATCGGAATAAAAAGTAACATTAGAAAATATAATACCTTCAAAACACCTTACCTTTTCCACAGTTTGAACAGTACTTCACGCCATCGGTAACTTGTTGCCCACAGTTGCAGCAAAACATCTTCCTGACGACCTCGTTGATGGCGGAGATCGGCGGAGATGGCGGGAAGATGGCCAGCCGCTGACCCCTTTACTGCATTTTTTTATCCCATAGTGCACCTGGACAACTCGCTCCAGCCCCCACGCTTTCTTCGATGCCGTGAGGTTGAGCTTTTTCTTTTTGCCGTGAGCTTTTTCTTTTTGCCGTGAGCTT
>CM042751.1:7520893-7540544 GCA_022496165.2 Catalaphyllia jardinei
GTTAATAAGCTGGCTTCAGTCAGTTGATTAATAAAATGATGCACCCACTTTCCTTGATCCTTGACAGGAACAATAAAGTACACTGTAGCGTTGTTATTCCAGTTGATTCCTTCAGGAAGGCACAAGGTGTCATTTCCCTTTTTCTGATACACTTGCTCTGACAGTCGAAATGATTGATTCGTGTTGCTCAAGCCGAGCTCGAGGTTTAACAAGAAGCGATCGCCATACTTGGGGTCTGGCTTGTGAATTACTTTGTGAATTTTCTTTAAAAAGTAGTTCCTAAACAAAAAACAGGTTTCATTTTTTAAAATAAAGATTTGACATTAATTAATCAAGTCCAGGATACCTATCTTCACGAGTTGCTAGCCCAAGTACATTCAGGAGAGTAGCCAGAAAATAATATGACTGACACAAACTTCATGCTTAAATTTTTTTCTTTTTTTTTTCTTTTCACTTCAGAAAAGAAACTACAGAAACTAACTGAGGTAGGTGCCTTGGTTAGCCTCATACTGGCTACGGCCCCCTCCCGGGTTACTTTCTACAGGGATGTACCCGGGATTTTTTCAAAGGGGGTCACCCTATGCCAATTGTGGGCTTGTCAACAATGGCCTACGTATTGGAGGCTTCAAGGCTCAGTGAAGCTCTCTTTTGACTCATGGTAAATACACTGCTGGCAGCCCGTTTTTCTCTCGAAATTTCAGCAGGGATTATGAGGAGAGACTATTAAGCCTAAAGGAGAATGGGACGAGACATGAGCGCGGCACGCACGAGAAGAAAAACTCGCCTCGCCTTTTTCCCTACTCGGCCATACAGCCATACCGCTCTTTTGCGTTCGCGATGACTAAACACGCGTCTAAGCCCGGGCCTCTAAGTGACCCTCAGAGAAAAAACCGGCTGCAAGCAGACTACATGGTAAACAATCTGTGGGATCAAGGTTTAAACAATATTCGTAAATTTTGAGCTTTTCCCAACTGAGGGAAAGACTATTTATGTTGTTTAGGTGAAGAAGACGCAAGAAAGCAGTGGCGGGTCCAGACCTTGAGCTAAGGAAGGGGCGGGGGGGGGGGGGGGTGGTCTTATATTACTTGCCCTACTGACCATCATCCCTTCAGTCATTTCTTCATTTTTTACCCAAAATAAGGGGGGGGGGGCCTCCCCTAGATCCGCCACTGGAAAGGTACTGAACGCAGTAGAAATGAGCACTGAAAAAGCTCCTATGTGTGTTGCTACGCCCTAAACGTTTACACCAACTATTTGACACTATACCGAGCTTTTTCTGAGCCTGGCACTAAACACATCTTATAAAATGTAACTTAAAAAGGGTGTTCCTTGGTTAATAGGATGTGTTCAAATTTAGCCTTTGGCTACCTACCAGGTTTAAGTAACTTTGTTGATTACACTATGGCTAGTATACCTAAATGGTAAAATGCTGCCGAAAGGGAGAACGATGTTGAGTATGGTAATGAACTGAACTGTGAAAAATTGTTTTGCATAAGACATAATGGTATCGTTATGATAGGAAATCAATTGAAACTGTCTTCAGGTCGGGGATTTTCAAGGTTTGAATAGATATTGCGTGCATGTGGCCTTTTTTGTTTCAGAATTTTTGGTTATTTCAGCTTTGATTAATATTTGATGTTATGCCTTGTCTCCCCTGTCCTCAAAAAAGACGAAAGTAATAATACTTTTAATGGCAATTGGAAAAAAGTCTTTGAGCGGAATTTCATGATGTGTTTCGGTACATAGAGGGGGCTATTATTGTAACCTGTGAAAACCTGTTTTCCTGAGAAAATGAACGGTGGCTAAACATCAACATTGAGCAACAGACATTCCGAAAAAACTGTATATATAAAATAAAAAATAACATTTTGTTAAGTACTCCAAACTCTGTCACATCAACATTGTGGTATTGAAAATTAGTTTTCTCTCCAACAGCAACTTGCAATGCTGTAAAATCAACTCGAAACTATTATGAATTTGACATTATAGTCACGTTATATTCTGTGAAACACTACAGTTAATTTTTTTTGACATACAGTACCGCTCAGAAATAAGCGAACTTCGCATGGGCAGTCTATACGCGCATACGTATAGGTATTTCTTTGTTATTCACCTCTAACTGTTTCTTTTGTGAAGTATTATTGGACAAAAAAAATATCTAGCTTAGTTGGGAAAACTCAAAAAGCGAGAGCCGTTCGATTACAGCCAAATTTGCATATTGTAAACATATCTTCAATGAAGCTATCGTATTTCCAATCTAGTCGAGTAATTATCACTGCCTACTTGCAACGACTGCTTGGTTTTCTCCCTGTTTAGGAAAAGAATATCATCCGCTAAGCATACATTTCATTTTACCGCGAAGTTCACGGGAAATACTCCGATAAAGTCCAGCAATGCCGTGTAAATAGTGTCACAGCGGAAATGCCGCGACACGATATTTTATTGCTTTAAGAGAAATATATCCAAGCGAAATGTTGTCTTTGAACAATGAGCTTTCTCCCACCCCAAGGAGTTTTGGTTCAGAAAGAAATGGTTCGTTCGTGGAACACGTTCGCGACACATTTCGCCGGCTACTATTCCTGCTAAATATAGCGTGAGTTTGTAAACAACACGTCACTTGCTTTCAGTTTAAAAACCGTTGTTTTTACATCTAAGTTCGTAGCTTTAACAAGAGTATCACTAAGTATTGTGAAGCAAATTGACTAAAGTTTTCATTCACGGTAAACATAAATAATAAGCCAAGATTCTCAATAACTTCGTGCCGCTGTTGACGTGTTCTACTGAGCCGCTTTTGCGTCACCTGAGATAGAGAGGAAGTGAAATAAAATATCTCGGTTGTATTAATTGGCGTAAATAGGTGGTGCGTATGCGATCTATATCCGTAGAAACGATGTATTATCGGAGTTTCTACCATGCACCGTGAACATGTATTAACTATTTAACTTTGCACGATAAAGTTTTTGCGACTTTTGTACCTGCCTTGCGACTTTTGTACCTGTAATTTCTGCTGCAATTTTAAAAGTTGCTGCAATTTTTGACAATTTCTGCTGCAATTTTAAAAGTTGCCGCAATTTTTGATAACTTCTGCTGCAATTTTAAAAGTTGCTGCAATTTGTAATAATTGCTGCAAATTTAAAAGTTATTGCAAGTTTAAATATTAGATGATATGATTTTAGCAGTAATTAAATAGAGGATCAAGTAACACTTTTCAAATGCGCTAAAATATCACACCATTATTTTAACCAACACCAAAAACAAGCTTTTCCCTAACAATCCAATAACGAATGAATAACTAAATACATTACATTTGAGCTTGCATTTTTATTCTCTAACAAATGGTTTGTTTTGGTTGAGGTTATCAAGACTTATAACGATCCCGGACTGTCTACTGTAGAACTAAATATGGCACTCTCATGCTTAGTGAAATTAAAACCGAGTTGAACTTACCCAGACCGCAAAACGTCGATGAACTTGTTCACGACAGGTTCAACAGTGTTCCTGTCAACCCTTGGATTGGGTTCTGACCATGAATGTTTCCAGGTACTTTTGAAAAGGTCCGTCTTATGTTTTAGGAATAGTAAACTGTTAATGAGAAAAAAAGTTACTCACTGCAATACGTCTGATCTGGATATCTTATAACTTTTTTTGGGGAATTCCGATGTCCTATCTTCACAAAGTAAATAAAGGAAACCAAATCACTGATTTAGTCTCTTCCAATAGCTATTTGGCTGATCTAAATATTAAAAAAAATAGTAAAAATAGGCTTGGTTTAAGCAGTTTACAAAGTAGTGTTATGACAAATAACAATTAAAGAACATTAAAATAAAGAAACAAACAACAACAACAACAACAACAACGAAACAAACAACAGCAACAACAACAAAGCACTTCATTCGCGTGACTTGCAATAAACGCTTCAAACCACCTTCCTCTTCCCCACTTTGACTAGGTTTACACTAGAGCAGATTTTTCCGGATTCTTAAATGTTTCCGGATTCATCAATTGTAGAGTATTCGGATGAGTAGGAGTTTACACTTAAAGGATATTCGGATTGCTAACCGTTTACACAGGACGACAACTCCGAAACATTTACGATGAAATGGTTTACAACAAGCTGTTTGTTGCCTCGACAACAAGACACAAAATGCCGCCAGAAGAAAGCTTTGGGGTAGGTTGAGATAGTCTGAAGTGTTCTTTCTATTGTTGCCCATCATGTTGTCCCACCAGGCATTTCTCCTGTTCTTATCCAGAATCATCCAGATTTTCGACCGTGCCATCGTCATTTCCGATAAAGTGTGGAGGACATCAACATTGTTTGCGTCGCCTTTTTGGTTTCTGGGGAATATAGCATTACCCATTACAAGTTAAGAGACTGCCTGGACCTGTGGCAGAATGGGGAGGCAACCAGCGACCGCCATCAATGGCCATCAATACGACTACGACTTTGAATTAGAATAAAAAATGCTGGGATGCTTTCATTTCGGATTCGTCCTCTTGTGTGTAAACGGCAAAACCAATCCGGTACGTACTAAAACGTTCCGGATTTGTCACAAATCCGGAACAATTTCCTCTAGCCAGTGTAAACCAAGTCTTTGGGTTGTATCTTGCAAGACTGTGTCACTGACTTCTGAAAATCCAATATGGTGTCGACTAGAGGCATGTACCCAATTTCGAAAACTAGATTTTCTGAAAGCCTGTTACTGTCATCATGAATTTTGATTTAAACATTTTTAAAATTCTGAAGCCGTAAACTGGCGTGAAATGATAAATTCTAATCGCCAATTTGGCAACTAATTTTCGGGCTTTGGTCGCCAACACGAAAAGATTAGACGCATTTAGCGTGTTAAGCGGCATCTTCGTGCCCTGAGTTGAACTTACCTGGACTGCAAAGTCTTGAAATAGTTGACAAACTTGTTCACGAAGGATTCGACTATGCTTTTGTCAGTATGTGAATCAGACGTCGACCACTGATGTTTCCATGAGGTGCTTTTTAACATGTTTGTGTCATCACGTGGGTATACATGCGACTCTCTTATCAGCGAAATGCCCTGATACCTTTGAAGCTTTCCTCGAACCAAAAAGCTGGGACTGTAAGGACAAGTTTTGATTAGGCCATTGTACTCTTTTCTGCTAATGAAAGGAAGACGATAAAAATCGTATAGCTTGCTCTTGCTTTGAGGCGAGTTGTAGGGTTGATTTCCGGCGTGAACGGGAATGGCCTCACTATGCTTACTTTTAGAAAAAGTTGACAAATATTTCGAGGGAATAATTTCAAATTCGGAATTGGAAAAGCTATATGACCAATATACAGCCACGTGGGCCAATCCAGAACCTTGTTTACTCAAAGACTCGATGTAATATTTCTTGCCAAATTGAAGGGTTATAAGGTCAGATATTTGATCAGAATATTTATTGAAGTCTCCTTTCTGAGTCCAAGCCGATTCCGTCGGAGAATAGACACGCGCAATCATCTTAGCGGAAGCGGGATCTTCATTTGGACTCAGCCACAACTCTGATGCATCATCTGATGTGATGGCAAACTTATACTCGCCGGTCCTCAGCGGATGGAGAAATCCAAAAATTCTTTCTCCATTATTATTAGAATTGTGAAGTTGAGATTTGTAAAATTCAGAAATAAAAGAACTCTTGTCTGGAAAGTAAGGAAAATGAGGCCAGTCTCTTAAAATGTCAACTTCAGTTCCGCATATTTCAGACCACATGTGTACGTTCAAACTTCCATTTGGAATTGAGGAGTGGAGATCGATTTTCTGCTTCACTGCTAAAGTTGGTGCCGTCGATGTGACTATCGCTCTGGTTTGGTTCCATTTGTTATACTCAGTATGTTGTTTTACTACAGAAGAGCAATCTGGAGCATTATTCGTTGAGAGTGAGTATTCGGTCGCCTGTTTTTCCAAAGGACTGAGTAACATTAAATATCCAATGAAAGGCAAACTTGCCACCACCACGACAAAGGCCAAACGTCGTTTACCAAATAATCTTCTACCTAAGATAGGAATTCGCCAAATAGCCATCAGTATGAATACCCCAGAATAAATTGCTTCGGCTTGGAAGCACGTTGTTTTGTGAACGATCCAGTACTCTAAAATCTATCGAAGCAGAGAGCCTTGTTTACGGTAGTCCAAATTCACTGCCAACTAACGAGGAGAGCCGTACATCGATAAGCCAAATCCTTAACTGAACATGCCATTAGTAACAGCAAAGCAGATTGACTCCGTAGAAAAGTCAAGGTAATATTGAAACAATCGATAATTTAACACCATTCACAACATTGTATTGGTTGCACTATTTGGTATGCAAATTAGCATCGATATAAAGTTGAAAACGAAAAGTAAAATTGGCTCCCAAATGGGGCGCCTGGAGTAATTTTATTTTTGTTATTGACTTGAGAACATTATGGTTTGTCTTGCCATTTGTTATTGGTTGTAAAAAAAAGTTTTATGGGAAAGCAACTGCTGCGAAATATAATTAGGAGTTTGCTGTCGGCTCATCGAAATATAATCAATTTGTTTTCACGCAGTTGTCGACACGCCGGTTGAAAAAGCGGTTGAAAAAATGTCTGTTACATGTACGTGAACTGAATCTCGCGAACTTTGAGAGTAGCTGCCCGGAGAGACTCCAATATAAAATCTAAACTGGTTTGTATTTCTAGAATTATACATGGGGTCCAGCAAAGGGTAGAAAGGCACAAAAAACTGATTTGAAGATTCCAAAAAGGACACAAGGCCCAAGATCTAATCGTAAACATGGCTAGCGTCGTGCAGCATTTTACTGATAAATATAGAGATCAATGATACCTATGGTCAAAAATACATTTTCATCTTCAGTTTTCCTCGTCAGAGCATTGTTGTCAAACGCCTTTGCAATATTGGAGAACACTCTTGGGCTGTCCACACTTATCCGTTTAAAACATGACGGAGCATCGTGAAAGCCCATTTCCAAGATCTCTGTTTACTCAATCTCGCGAGGAAAGCATAAATGAGCTATAAATTTGAAAAATCTGACTTAATTCTTGTGCTCATTTTAATCTAAAATATTTAAAAGGTGCCACGTCCTCATTGTCTTTGTCTGGACGGACGTAAGCGCTGACAGTTCCAACAACAGACTTCCAGGTTTAGAAATCTGACATAAACTTGGGCACTTTGAACGCTTAACGAAAATCCGAAAATAATTAAATTTCCGAAATGTAAATCACTGAACCGAAAATTTCCGGTATTAAAATCAAATAAAACGAAAATTCCCGGTGACAAAAATTTCCAATATTTTTGGGCAGCTCTTAAGGTTGTCCTTTTTTCCCAAAATTGTGGAAAATATTGCTCCATTCCCCACTGGAGATACCTGGAAATGCAAATTTTTGTTGGAATGGTAAGCGCCCCTAGTTTGGTTTAAAACTCATTAATGATTATGGTCCATCAGTCTTACAAACGGTAGGGACGCAACCAGAGAGTAGTCGTCTAGTGCACTTCCCCCATTTATTAAGCGATCCAGTTAGATAAGTTGAAATAGGAACAACCACGTTATCACGCTCGAATGACGTAAAATATAGGCTCGCAGTAGTCCAATCAGTACGCAGTAATTTTGACTGCCTCACTTTGAATTGAAATTACTCATGCAGAAAAGAAATAATGTTCGGAAGTTTACAGTCGCACAGAGATTTTATTTGGATGATAAACTAAGTACGAAAATGTTGCATTAATTTTTAGGAAATACGCGGTTAAATCAGAGGGGCTCTTACGCTTAACATTGGCTTGACAACACTCAAAAAATAATAACAAAATAAATATGATAATAATAATAAAACCAATCAATTAAACCAAAGGCCCCGATTGCTCAATGAATCGATAAGCGTATCTATATAGTGAGTAGCAATTTGCTTAGTTAACAACAGTGACTGGGGCAATACTTAAATCAAGGTTGCAAACAAGAAGGACAAAGATTGCCTCAAGTGAAAAAAAAGCACTACAAGAATCCGAACAGCAAAGACAAAGTTATGCCCAGAAACATAGCCTCGCCCTGGAACCTGATAGCACCACTCGCAATGCAATCTTTCTTGTCGTTTTCATCTAAGCGGGCGAATATTCTACACGGCCCACCACTTCCGCCAGTGATGAACATCGGTGCAGCATACACTGTGAACCCTTTTACTGGCAGCCTATCCATGTGGGCGACATTTTCCAGGCCAGGGATGTTCTCTTTATAGAGAATTTGATGAGTTTCATACAGCTTTGATTGACCGTAATCTATGGACGGCGTGTCTATCCCCACCAGCTTAATCTTACGATTGTTGACCAACCAGCGAGACGCGCTAGGGTGAATTCCTGTGAAAAGAAACGCCCTTAGTCAAGAATGTCTCAAACCTGAGCAGGACTATGATTATCAAACTCTTTTGGGTTGTGAACGTATAGAAGGAGAAGATATGTTTCTTCATATTCTTGTACCATTTAAAACTTTCGTTTCTTCTGAGTATGATAATTCTCATGAAGAAAAACTGCCCAGGTGTCAAAAGCACTCGAATGTTCTTTTAACCTTTTTAACCAGGCATCCTGGGGCAAGCACGGCTTCTAAATAACTCAATTTTTTTTCTTTACATCTCGTATCTCGTTGCTTCTACTAAACTAGATCGCTGGCAGCTGGACAGCCCGTAATGCTGATTGGTCGCACGTGGAAGGAGAGTCAGAGGATGGGAGTGGATGGTGATATCTGGTATGAATGGCTGAAGAGAGGGGAGGGTTGGAAGGTTGTGGCATTCAGACACCAGAAATCTGCTAGACTTCAAAGTAACTTTGAAACTCACTTCATCTTTGAATAAGATTATTATCCAGACTTTTGGGATGACAAGCTCATTGCCCCACCAAGTGTGTCATAGTGGTTAAAAACCATACCTGGGAAATGCAGCAGTGAGGTGTTCTTTGTGTCAGTTCCCAGATACGTTTTCCTGTCAGGCCAAAATCTTCCCCAGTTGGTAAATACCAGCAATATCACATCATCCGGGATCTTTCCGTGTTTCGCTTCCCAAGCTTGCAGATCACTAGGTGTCAACTGGGCATCAGAATCCTTTAAAGAGACGATATTAAACACTAAGGTTCAGGTAGAACAAGTCTGAGACCGTGATTCGTTTGTTCAGCAAACACTGCACTGGAAAATTTGTTCCAATGAGAAACTCCGCAGTTCACGGAATTCTAGTCAAATTTAATCGGTCGATAATATTTACACCAAATAGCGCATAAAAACTCCTAAAAAGCAATGGCTAGTTGGTTCCTTATACAATGTACATACATTGCATGAGGAACCAACTGGAAATAAATTTAAAATGCGTCTCTTAGAGCCCACTATTCTTGCCATATTGTCTGCTGTGACATTCATCAATGATTACCCAAAATGTAATGTTCCGGTACAAAAATGTCAAAGGTAAGGGAAGGGGAGAGGGGTGGGGAAGGGGAGGAGAGGAGGTGCATGACGGGGGTAAAAGACAGCTGCACTGCAACCTGCGCTGAAAAACGACAACAGTGTCTCAAGTCCATTTCCATTTCCTGAACTTTTTTTTCCGTTTTTTCTTTTTACAGTTGCTAACATAAACCGTGCGCTCGGGAATTCCGTGCCCCAAATTGGAACCAACAAGATATCTATTTTAATACATATTTTCCCTGCTTTTCTGGAAATTTTACCTGGGCAGCTTTTGAGGATATGTCTATCTTGATTGCAGGTCCAATAAGCTTGTCAAGAGGAATTTCATCTGCTGTCCATTTTCCCTGAGCAAAATGCCTTGGCGCATCTAGATGAGTGCCTCCGTGTTCCGAGGCGCTGATGTCATATGAAGCGTAGTAAAACCCGGCATCTGTGAAGTTTTCAAAAACCTTGATGTGTTTGAAACTCTCTGCCGTGGGCCAGTAGATGGTCTCATTATTAAATGGATAAGAGAGCTCATCCATGGTGATTCTGCTGACGCTGCGAGCAGTGGAAACCAAACCATTGCACTCAACGCCAATCTTACCACAATATACATGTTTTCTGCTGCAAAAATGGAAATAAACGGAGGTGACAAGTAGTAGTGTGTGAAAGTAGTCTTAATAGTAGAAATTCTCAAAGAGAACAATTTTAGTTTTTATTCGAGACGCAGGAGAGAGACAAATTGCTCGATTTTTCTAATTTCACAATATACGTTGATAACCATATTCAACTTAGGTGAAAGTGGAAATAACACCTCTTTCAGATATTCTATTCTGTAATTGTTCCGTTTATATGTCTATAAATACACGAAACCTCAAGTTTGTTTACAATTTGATAGCGCGTAGGGGAAGTTTGCGGTTGTCAAAATTTACTGCTATTTTAAGGAATATTTTATATGTTAAAACTAACTTAAATGGCAAATCCACAAATACATGTACGTCCCACGTTGAAGGAATTTGTTCACAATACTGGATACCGTTTGAGGCCACAATTAATTCAATTTCTTCTGCGATTTTTGCCTGTCTTAAACTGACCAGACGTCCACAGGGCAGTTATTTTCTTCCTTTACTTGAGCGCCGTGGTAAGATTATAATGTATGGCCTTATAGGCCACAGTAAGAGTTTCGATTCGCAAAGTGATTTTCAAACGATATTTGAAAACAGCGCGAAAGCGGAATCATCTTGCTCGTGTGGATTGCAACTTGCTCGACTCAAAACTGTCAATCCAATGTAGCGGCGGAAGTTTGCAAAGTTCCCATCAAAAGAACATCCGGTTTGTTTAAATGTTTCAGTGCCCCATAATGCGCCAAATTTTGATTTAAATGGACTCGAAGACTACAGTGGTACAGAGTGGCAGGGTATTCAGCCGTTACTCCAACTGAAAATACAACATAGTATTCGAGCACGATGATGTAGGGATTATAAGGGGAGCCTGAGCATTCAAGCGTGAGTTTGAAGTTATATCCTACGTAATTCTTTTCAAACATGGAATATTGAAGCGAAAATTACTCGTAAAATATACCGATTAGTAAATTCATTACTTGTTTGATATTGGTGGGAGAGCTTGAACCGCTTGAGTGTTGAAGCCACCGGCAAAGCCAGCTTTCTGTTTACAACCAAAGTTTTTGTAGGGAGCTTAAGCACGCACGTTTTTGAGACGCGGACGGCAACCGGAAGAGACCATTTCGCGTGCCAGGACCGCATTGGTTCCCAGATTTTTATACTACTAATCTCTAAAAGCGAAAAGATACTTGGCAATGTGAATGTGGTTGTGTGAATGCAAGTTAAAAGTGAAAACAGCTCACTTCCGGTTGCCGTCCGCGAATAAAAAACGCGTGTGCTTAAGCTCCCTTATTAGGGAGCTTAAGCAACGACGACGGCGACGCCGTGTACAACGCCAAGTAAAAAATGAATTTATATTTTACCAAAGAAATTCGCGATTGTCTAGATCTCTTAGGTTCGTCAATGGCTCTAAAATTGTGCTTAAGCTAAATATGCCACGACGGCGTTCAATTCCAAATGGAAATACGAAAAATTAGCCGTCGTCGTCCACGTTCTGTAGACGACGCAGAACTTGGTAATTTCACGTTCGTGTTTTGCACAGGACGACAAAGAAATGTACAAAGATTTATAACGCACGTGCACAGCTATTGTTCTGCTAATTAAACCTTTTGTTTAGTGCCGTTCTCGTTGCCGTCGTCGTCGTGGTTTGCTTAAGCTCCCTATTGACTACCCGATGACGAGTTTAATGTCTGTTGAAAGTGGAAGCTTTTGTTGAAAGACGTTCAGGAGATAAGAAAAAACATTCAGGAAAATTGACTCACCTTCGAGGAAAATCTTGACTGTGTTTCTGTAAAGCCCGATATTGATTGAGAGCAGTATCTCTTTTCCTCGAAAAAAGTAAGCGTGCGAGCGACGTGCAAACGGCGATTCCGCGAGCCGGTAGAAGCGCGGGCGTCGGAAAACCATTACCCTCATTTCCGCTATTCGCGCCAGTCCCTTGCAGCGCAAGTATAAATAAGAGCTCTGCATATCATTTCGACCCAGATCGAGTTAGAATCCTCCTTCAACATTAACGTGAATTATGGCTGACGCGCAAGCTCCAGTTGAAGCTGCTGTTCCCGCCGCTTAAGCCCGTGTTAAAGTGCCTCCAGTTGCCCCAGCTAGTGTTAAGAATACTCAGCAAAATTCGGCTCCTTTGCGGGTATAATTTTTGCTCCTTTTACTGCTTAGTTTACCCTGGCTGGTGTTCGCCCTTTCGCCTTTCCCTCCCCTTTGTCGTCCACGTGGCTGCTTGTTGGTTCCGTATTTTGATAGTTTTCGTCCCCTCGTTGTTATTTTATCTTTTATACGCTTATGTTTCGCTTAGGCCGATTTGGCTGTTTTGCTGGGTTCTTGTCCCCTTTTGCACACCTTTTATTTATCATGTCAGTGTGCTTCGCCTCGCAAACACCGGTTTTGTGTAGTGCTTTATCTTTGGCTCCTCTCTCCCTTGCACACGTTTTGTTTGTTATGCGAATGTGCTTCGCCTCGCAAACACCGGGTTTGTGTAATGCTTCTTTATGGTGAGTGTGCTTCGCCTCGCAAACTTCGGTTTTGTGTAGTGCTTCTGTCTTCGGTTCCCTTCACCTTTTTGTACGCGTTTGTTTGTTTCCCGGTATGCTTAGCCTCGCAATTCATGTTGTATAGATTTTTTATCTACTTAACTATTGTATCTATTTTTATTTTATCAAACTTAAATTGCACTCCTTTAGCCAGATTACTTTAGTGATATTGCAAAGTAATAGTCCAGTTTCGAATTCGCCTTGACCGCTGATTAAAAGCACTGAGAACGCATTTGTACAGGGTTAACCTCGACTTAAAGTAAAATATTCACAAATTCCAGCGAGAAAATGACCTGTTTACAGCTCTGTGTATTGTTTAATATTCAAATTTGTGTCACCTTCCCGCTGGTATTTATGAATATTTTTTTAAGGTCGAGGCTAACCCTGTAGAAATGCGTTGTCAGTGCTTTTATTCAGCGGTAATGGCGAATTCGAAACTGGACTATTGCACCAAACAAGATTTCAGTTTGTGGGTCAGTAACGTAAATCCTATTGCTTGAGACGGGTTAACTTTGCGTGTCTTCGATTTTGGCTATTTTGGTCTCAAAAAGGGTATGGGTTTTGCACTCTAGCCTTGATTTCGGTATGCCTTTAGGAAAAAAGCTACTTTTCCATCATTATCGATAAGGCAATCACCAAAAGCCCTTCACAATGCCTTAACTATACGTCGGTATGAAAAAGGGAACTATTTGTAAGGGGTCTTAAAAAGGGTATTCTATCACATAACCAGAAGGCAGAGATCCCATGAGATAGCACGGTGCTTGAGCCAGTTATTGCAGGATTTTCGATTAATGTGGTAAGTCATACAATTTCTTGGAGCTTGGTTTTTCTACGTTGGAAACCTGTAACGAATTGCTGAAGAGGTTTAAGTAGTTAGCCTCAAAATCTTAGTCCAGTTTAGGCCGTAACGTGGCTGGGTGCAAAAAATTGATTGTGATTATGTACTATTTTCGTTTATTTTGTTAGTGTTTGACCAAAAATTACAAACACATTTATCACTGCTCATGCTCGATCTTTTGCTTTTGTGTGGATTTAATGCCTTCTGTTTGAGTTCATGTCGTATGGGTGCATCAACGCTTTGAAGTCTCATGAGATCTCTGCCTTCTAGTTATGTGATAGAATTGAGAAATTAAACGCGACTTACCTGTATGTTGAATTTTCATTGAGATTCTATCACGTGACACCAGAAGGCGAGAGATCACATGCCTTCCACTATCATACCCACCCTCTCTTAGGCAATTTAGTTGCCGGTCTCTTTCTACTTTGGCTTTTTCCGCTTGCATACTATTGTTTTTGAAGCACCCAATACGAGGCTTGTAATTATGACTTGCGCAAACGCTGTGCTATTTCGTGTGATCTCTCGCCTTTTGATGTCAATGAAACTTTAACTTTGATGTCAATGAAACTTCAACTTATAGGAAAGTCTTGTTTAATACCTCAATTAATTAAAGATTCATTTCTTATAGCGTCTCGAATTTTTGGTCTGGTCATAAATTAGGGTAGGGAAAACAGAGTTTGCTGTTAAGTAGGGTAAGGGTCCTATTTTTCTGGGAGTATTCCCTTTTAAGGGCCAACCCCCCACCCAGCATAGTTTGAGATACTAGTACATCACCACCCTTAGATGCGTTTTGCAAGAATTTCAGGTTAGCGTAAAATGGAAGGGAAGGGGGGGGGGGGGGGGGGGCTCGAGAGGACTAGCATTGTTTCACAGCGGCAAGTACCGCCGATGATCGAGTAACAGTGTGAGTAGGAAATAAATGAATTAGAGTAGGACGCCCTCATTCGTGCCGTGATTTTACTGGAATTATTTATTGGCTTCCCATTGTGTTACATTTACGTTTGTGCCACACAAATGTGTACTGGTTTTTAGTGAGTTTCTTGAAATGTCAAGTAATAGTGTCGGCAGTGTTTTCCAAAACAGCACACCAGAAAAAGCAATAATAAAAAAGGATATAGAAACGGCAGCTATCCGCAAATCTTGACACTTATAAAAGGAGTGCCACAGGATTAACTAAGGATACGGCACAGATCCGAACAACAGGGACAAACTTATTCCCAAAAGCAAAGCCTCGCCCTTAAACTTGACAGCACTGCTCCCAATGTAATCTTTCTCGTCGTATTCATCCAAGCGAGCGAATATTCTGCATGGTCCACCACTTCCGCCAGTGATGAACATCGGTGCAGCGTACAGTGTAAATCCTTTTGCAGGCAGCTTATCCATGTGGGCGACATTTTCTAGGCCAGGAATGTTTTCTTTCAAAATAATCCGATGAGATTCGTACATCTTTGACTGACCGTTATCTAGGGAAGGTGTGTCTATTCCCACCATCTTAATCTTACGATTTTTCACCAACCAACGAGAAGCGCTAGGATGGATTCCTGTGAACAGAAACACCCTCTGGTAAAGATATATAACTCTTCAAAGCAGGGGCCCGTTTCTTGAAGGTCCCGAAAAGTTTTCGCATCCGGAAAGTCGGCCATAGCAAAATCGTTAACCTTATATGATCCTAGAGCTGTTTTATTCACGTTTGTATTCCTAACACGATCAGGTTCTTTTCATACAAGAAGTTTCAGGAGTATACACTTCTCCGTTTTTAGATACAGATGACCTAAAAATGGCTTTCGGCCCGAAAGGTTTCCGGGGCTTCCGAGAAACAGGACCCTGGAACGATGTCTTTGATTTGATAACAGTAACACACTAAATGTATTAGGAACTAGTCTAACTAAAAAAGTTGCAAAGGTAGCTTATCAGATCGTAGGTATCAGGTATAGCATAAACCAAATTATCAGGCTTATCAGGTATCAAACACTAAATGAAAACAGACCTTGCTTCATTTACCTCGATGTATATGTAATATAAATCTTATACATTATAAAATATAACGATCCATTTCCAGAACTTCTTTGCGCCGCTAAGCGACTTCGCTCAGTCGCAAATGGGAAAAAAATCTATGTTGCTCTTTACACCCTCCAGTAAGAAGGCATGTCTCGATTCTGACTTGATTCCAACTTATTGCCAAGAAATGTTGTTGATGCTGACGTAAAATAGCAATCCTTCAGTATCCATATTCCTCCCGTGGTGCACAGGCACAGGGAAGGAGGGAAGGGTGAACGGAATATCCCTGGGATTTTTTTCTTTTCATAACACATTCCAGAAATGTTTTACATTTAAGGCTAGGTAGTCCAGATATGTCCAGGATTTAACACTAATGAGATTCAAATTTCTCATGATATTTCTGCCCGTCGGCTATGCCGTACTGATGAGATCTACTAAGGCAGAAACAGCTGTCCATGGCTGCCACTGCCCGGGTGATATGGTTGAGCGCATGCCAGACCGTGGGTTGGTGTTTTAGTTTGTCACTTGCTTTAATTGTTTGAAAGGAGTTATACATCTGTTGTCGATTGTGTCAAATGCGTGTCAATCAATCCCATAAAAAAACCAGGATGACCCACACCTCAGGGGTGGCTGAAAATTGAACAACCCACCCCTTACCAAGGGTTCAAAAACTGATGATCCAGCTCCTCTCTGCTCCGGCCCACCACTCCCCATACTTTTTGACTAGTCCCTAACCAGTTTTTTTGACGTAGCAAGCGACATATGACACGCGAAACCTCAAAGGTTGTGGAATTTCCCTCCCTCTTCCTCCCAAATACGCCCTAGGTTAAATGACAACCTTGATATTATGTCTTACACTCGACTGTGTATCTCAAATAATCTCAAATATGCAACTAAATGTGTATGCTTCAACTTCTTAATCAGTTTTTTCGACGATCGCGAGCAACATCCGACACGTTTCTTTTAGGACAATACCTGGGAAATGAAGCAGTGAAGTGTTTGCTGTATCCGTTCCCATAAACGTTTTCCTATCTGGCCAAAATCGTGCCCAATCACTAAATACCAGCAATATCACATCATCCGGGATCCTTCCATGTTTTTCTTCCCATGCTTGCAAATCACTGGGTGTCAACTCGGCATCAGCATTCTAAGGTATTCGAAGCGATCAACTTAATCAGTATTAGTGCATAACATCTTTGCCCCCACAGACTGTGGTCGTTTTTGTCATCACCAAAATTAATCGAAACTTCTATCCGGTTCCCATTTGGAAATCCACGATACACGGTCTCCGGCTCACATCTGATCGGCTATCAATCCATTATAAGAAATACTATACAGCCCCAAGAAAATACGCGCGCTGACTGGTTTAAAATCGTGTTTCTATAACTCGATTGCAACACAGAACTAGCACGAGCTGTTGACATAATGATGGCGCGAGCAAAAAGAACTTACATTTTGATGATCAAGACTAACAAGTTATTTCCCTTTTTTTTTTCATCACGAGTGTTTCTATCGAGTTATAGAAAGACTCCTGAAAGTGTGGTAGAACTCGACAAAGCTGTGAAAACACTCGCCTACGGCTCCCACAGCATTTCTCGTTATCCCAAACTTCCATTTGTGTTTCTATTTAACAAGTAGATTCCATTTTGCCGTGCATCTGTTCGGTAATAGATCACAGATGACCGTCAAAATGTGGTAAGAACAAAAACGTGGAACACAAGGCGATAGCCGAGTGTGACACTGATGTTCTTACCACATTTTGACGTCTTCTGTGATCTATTACTGAACAGACGCACGGCAACATGGAATCTATTCGTTTTATTATATAGAACTCGTTCATCTAGAACTCATCATCTCAAATAGAGATGTCATTCGTAAGGCAAGAGAAGCCTTTTTAATCTCCAAGGGCAAGACCATTGAAATTTTGGATTGAACAGGCGTGACGAAATTTGATCTATTTAGTTTTTTTTTTTTACTTTTTCTGTATATACATCCGTTTTGGTACAAGTTTAAATTTATCTCTATTTTTTGTCAACGTATCATATCACATATATTCCTTTTGTATCATTTAAATTTTATAACCGTTTTATCCATAGTTAGCTTCATTGTAGCCCCTGAGGAAGGTTAGTCTTGCCTGACTGAAATATATTGGGCATTAAATTTAACATTTAAAGACGTCCGGTCAGCCTTTCAATTGGTTTTATAGTTTATTTTTCTCTGGTGATCCTGATCTAACCAAGATCCGGCTTCACTCCGCTGCTGTTTGTACAAGTTGTCCTTGCATTACAGTTTATCAGCTGGATGGCCGCCATGTTGTGCGACGTCGTCGTCGTCGTTGGGCGCACGCGCCCGTGATCCATGCCGCTAGCCATGTTGGCCATAAAAGAAGAGTTGCATGGGTTCCTATTTCTATACACACATTTGGTTCTGTTTCTATATCTATGGTGCTTCGGTTGACGACCCTTCACGCCATCAGAGCTCCGCTATTAAAACTTACGGAAGTCCATTTAATGTGATTTTTGTTCTACAATTGGTACCTCTTAGGGGTGCAAAAAATATTCCAGCGATTCTCAAAAAACAGAATTTTGGTACCTCTTTGGCGTTGTTTGCAAAATTTCCGAGCACACCACCTTTTTTATTAGGAAGTCGCCCCCCGGTGATGACAGTTATTTCTAACACTCATTAATAATTCATCAAGTTAGAACAAATGAAATCACAAACGTGAAGGAGGTTTGGATACCCGGTCTTAATTAGCATAAAATATGATGATTTTACTTCTCTGTTTACTCCTTAGTCATTGTTTCGATTGAGAAGATATATCAGTTACTCGAACCATAATTCATCGGCTATCCAAACACCTCGAATTTCGTCAAAAATACTCCGCTGCGCGTCGTCATCTTTTCACTCTCTTCTCGGTGTTTGGATATCCCGATGAAACACTGTCTCTCGTGTCTGATATATTACTTTTTAGGCCTATTCCTCTGTTCATTTTAGCAATTTATCCTTTATTTTTTTCATTTTGCCGATGCAGACAGTATGGGTGCGCTGTAATCTAATAGAATGTGAATGAAAATATCTATTTTTACAAGCATTTTTTCCCTTTAAACCTGGTTTTCACTAGCGACGCAAGCATAAGCGCAAGCACAAGCGCAAGCATAATGCTCCGTTTTCACACAAGGCAAGCAAACGCAAGCACATAAGCGCAAGCACAAGAAAAAGAAAAAAAATTGATCCTTGTGCTTGCGCTTGAGCTTGCACTTGTGCTTGAGCTTGTGCTCGCGCTTGAGCTTGAGCTTGAGCTTGAGCTTGAGCTTGAGCTTGGGCTTGCGCTTGTGCTTGCGCTTGCGCTTGTGCTTGCGCTTGTGCTTGTGCTTGCGCTTGTGCTTGCGCTTGTGCTTGCGCTTGTACTTACGCTTATGCTTGCGTCGCTAGTGAAAACCAAGCTTTATCCATTTACCTGGGCAGCTTTAGAGGATATATCGACCTTAATGGCAGGTCCAATAAGGCGATCAAGAGGAATTTCATCTGTCGTCCATTTTCTCTCGACAAAATGCCTTGGCGCATCTATATGAGTGCCTCCGTGCTCGGCGCACCGTAGTGATACATTAGGAGGTAAAATCCAAATGGCTTATAGCCATCAGACATTGTGGTTAGATTGAACGTTGGAAGACCGGGCCAGTAGGGAGTCTCACTGTTAAACGGGTGAGACAGTTCAATCCATGCTGGTCTGGCCATCAGCCCTGGAACCCAGATGAGTGCTCACAACGCCAATCTCACCAGGATGGTTTCCATGCTTCCTGCCAGAAAAAAAGAAAAACAGCATTGCAACCAACATTATATAGATGACTCAAAACTATTTAGCTATCTAGCACATTATTAATATCTTTACATCACAGGGAGAGTTGTGAATAGTCTACAAAAACTCTTCCCTTTTATTAATTAGTTAGTTTGCAGCAATAAAATTGCTCACTCATTATACTTCTTTACAAAGGTCCTTCTGCAAAATGTTCTAACCTCTGTTAAGCGGCCCTCTGCTAATGTCACCATTCAAATTCCCGAAAATTCGTTTCAGTTATTTACTGCATATTTGACCTCCATTAAGCGGTCACCTCCTTTTAGCAGAGGAGGTCGCCGCTCGGACTTTCCAATTGGATAATTCTATTGCTAAACCATAAAATCTTTGACTAGTGTGTGGACTTCTAGGATATAGTTTGTATTTTAGTTGTTATGAACAATCAATCTAGATC
>CM042751.1:7550544-7553044 GCA_022496165.2 Catalaphyllia jardinei
ACATATATAAATAGCTGTTTTAAATTTCAACGGTTACTTTTGAAAATGTATGTAGAGTACATATGAAACGTCAAGTCATAAAATGTACAAGTTCAACATGTTTATCACTGCTGTTTGTGTCTTATTTTTGATCAAATTACGATGGCCCAAGAACAAGAGTATTGACGAGTCTTTTTTCTTTCCTGTCTATCCGACATCTGAATTTGTTTTTCTTGCGATAGTTTTCTCCGCTTTTCCCCTCTTCGTGAAATACTTTAACAATCGATTACAGCTTGTTCATGAGGACCAGACACTGCCATTGCCGAAGCGCGCGGGTTTATAAGAACGCTCTTTGACCCCGTGTCAAGACTCAATGTTAAATATGTAATGGTAATAGGACTAAGTGGAGGCCAATTCGGTCTGTAATCATACGAGTGATAACAAAATCGGACGACCGCGCAGCGGGAGTCCGATTTGTTTATCACGCTGGCCAGACGCCACTCCACAAATCGCTTTCTCCTTAAAAGGAAAAGTCCCGAATCGCAATAAAAACAATAGTTCCATAAAGCCCAATAAATTTCACTCCAAATACGTGTGCTTTGGCGGCCGAAAGACTCGTGAAAAACGAAAAATTTGCCTTAAAATTCGCCTCTTCGGCTCTCCTGAGACGCTTGTGTACCTGCCGGAGACAACGGCCGCTCGCAAGGTGGTTTCATCCTCAACTCTGATTGGTCCATTTGAATTTAAGCGCGCGCTGACAACACGACCGTCTACTGGCCACAATCGTTTGATTACCGGGCAAGCCGGCGTTGGAAAGTCGAGGCTAGTGGCAAGTATTGGAAAAAATTGTGAATTGAAAAATCTGAAAGTCGCAGAAAATACAGTTTTACAGCATGTAATTGCGGCTCTACTGGACGAGTTGAATGAAACTCCGGAATACTCGCGAATTTTGCTTTGTTTTGCACGGCACCTGGCTTTTCCCAGACTGTTGTAGACGGTCGTGTTGTCAGCGCGCGCTTAAATTCAAATGGACCAATCAGAGTTGAGGATGAAACCACCTTGCGAGCGGCCGTTGTCTCCAGCAGGTACACAAGCGTCTCAGGAGAACCGAAGAGGCGAATTTTAAGGCAATTTTTTCGTTCTTCACGAGTCTTTCGGCCGCCAAAGCACACGTATTTGGAGTGAAATATATTGGGCTTTATGGAACTGTTGTTTTTATTGCGATTCGGGACTTTTCCTTTTGAGGAGAAAGCGATTTGTGGAGTGACGTCTGACCAGCGATGGATGGAGTTGTCAGCCTTTCCATTCTTTTAGAAGGAGGAGAAACGGTTTCAGATAACTTCACTAAAAGGCGTCAGAATGGCTCTAAAATCGGCACAAGAGACAAGTTCGTCGCACATTTGAGGTAGGAAAACTTTATTTCAAATGAGATAGTCATTTACACAATTTTTTTATGATCAGTGATTTTCCCATACAATTCTCTATATACACAAGCTGTCGCATACACCACGTATTTTGAACTTGGGGAGCCTGTGAACTGCGCAGAACAATTTATCGCTTTCATTCAAATCAGCCCGAAAACTAAACAGGGTAGTTTTTCCTGGAAAGTACAACGTTTTTAAGCTGAATCGGCTGCTCACTTCAAGTTGTACACTAATCAGAGTCAGAGTTAATGATTATTTTTCGCTTCCTTGGCACTTTCCCCCAAGTTGTTGGTGTTGAACACACAACTGTTAAAAATTTGAAATGGCGCCGAGAGATTCTGTTTAGTGGCCATGCTGTACATGGTGGACGGCGTACCGGTTAATTCTGCCATATTCACTGATGGAGAATCTTGGGTTGAACTGACTGGAACCATCGGAACTGCTGGTCGAAGATTTGCTGAAGCTTCAGGCAAAGAACTGTGCGAAGGGAAAGGACTTGTTGAAGCAGATGTTGAAGAAATCGCAGATGTTGAGCTGGATTGTGCTGGCACGTATCCGCTAGCGATGTGAGACAATTCTCGTCTTTCACTGACAGTTATTTCGTATTAATCATCCAAGGAGGATTCCCGAGCATGACCTGTGACCTGAATAATCTTGTGACGAGGTTGACCAGCATTCTTAAGCTTAACGACGACGGTTTTTCGCGTTAAGTGATTTGTGATCTTCTCATTGGACTCGGGCGGCAAACAACTGGCTAAAGACTTCATTATCTGCCCAATTCTGTGCTGTCCCATTATTGTTTTCGAGTATCAAGTATTACTTGTTGGTCTGGGAATTATCGTCAGGTACAACGGACCGGATTTCTTCAGCACGTCAGGTCGGTGTTCCAGCCACTCTTCAAACAATTTAACGGGATCTCGCTCGCCTCCGTCCGTCGACCACATCTGCTGAGGAGAGCGGCGTGTAACTGTTGCAGGCCTACTCTGGGACCTTAAGTCGCCGTAACTTAAGGCGACTTTGGGCGATTTAAGGCGACTTAAGAAAAATTGGCAAAAAAATCATTGCGACTTTAGGCGATTTAAGGCGACTTAAGGCGA
>CM042751.1:7558044-7585318 GCA_022496165.2 Catalaphyllia jardinei
CCGAAGAGGCGGTGCTCAAGGTGACAACTGCTCTTAATGTCAATGTTCGCCCTGAAGACATCGAAATTTCTCACCACATACGGCTCAAGCACAGCGAGGCGACTATTGTAAAATTTGTCAGCCATAAAGTTAAATCCCTTGTCTACAAAGCGCGTACCAGGTTAAAGCATGTATCCTTAACCGGCCTTTTTCAAGAGTGTCCTGTATCTTCTCGAACCGAGTCAAACCGTATACATATGTGTGAAAGTTTAACGGCCTACAGGCGTCATTTAGTCAACAAGTTAAACACGAAACGGAGGAACAACGAACTGCTGAGTGTTTGGACGATCGATGGTAAGGTTTTTGTCAAGACGTCTCCGGAAGGCTCGCCAATTAGAATATCCTGCGACGAAGATTTGAACAAACTTTAAACTATTCACTCGTTGAGGGAAGTATAAATGTTAGAACCTAATAGCCATGCTATGCGTCTTTATTATTATTATTCTTATAGTGTTCAGGGAGGTCATTGAACTTTTCGTTTTTTTTTTCGTTAGCCTCTTCCGTCAGGGACCCGACTTAATCTAGCTTTAGGGATATTATTATTTATTTATTTTTTTGGTTGTTTTTTTTTTCTTTTAGAAAACTTGTTTTTATTTACCGTAGCTTCGTTATATCTTTCACTTATGCTCGACCCAACAACACGCAAATTTCTATCGTTAAATGTGCGAGGTTTAAAAAATAAGAGGAAACGCAGATCTATTTTACTTATTTGAAAGACCAAAAATGCCATTTTTACTTTCTTCAGGAGACGTATTCGGAGCCTAAAGACGAAATTGTTTGGAAAAGTGAATGGGCGGGAGAAATTCTGTACTCGGATGGCACAAACCGGAAAAAGGGCGTCTGCATTTTGATAAGCCCACAATTTAACGGTTTTCAAATCGAATTTTCTTGCAGCGACTCTCAAAAAATTCTGTTCAAATATCTCTCTGCAATATTTATGCTCCAAACAACCTTCAGATGCAAAACACCTTTGTGAAAGATTTAAATCAGTTTTCACTCTCTAATGCTATTGTCAGCCGACTCATTGTTGGAGGCGACTGGAATGTGGCACCCTATGCCATTGACAAGAAGGGTGAAATACCTTGGAGACCAACGACATACCGTGATTATATAATTGCAATGTGCGAAGAACTAGATTTGATTGAAAAAGCCTAATGCAAAACTATTTACTTATGAATCAAAACCACTAAGAATGAAATCGAGAATTGACTACTTCTTAATTGCAAACTCAATGTCTCACCTAGTTTCTCATGTTAATATTGGAGTTTCAATTGCCCCAGATCACAGAGTGGTAAGGTTAAATGTTGATTTGACAGCCAACAAACGAGGGCCTGGTCTGTGGAAATTCAACAGCTCTCTGTTGCTTGATGATGAATTTGTCTGCTTGATCGAGACAAATTATTCCGCCATAAGTAAAAAATTTTGTGAACTTGATGATAAACAGCTAAAATGGGAAATGATCAAGATGGAATTGAGGGGCTGAATAATTAAGTCACGCAAAACGCAAGGCCCGAAAGTCTAGACAATACCTAGAAAGTTTAGAACAACGGCTTGCCGAAACGGAAGCGTTTATCAACAACAGTAACGAGGACGACAGTAACTTAGAAACTAAATTAATGCGGCAGGAGCAGCAAAAAAAAAAAGAATTACAATATCTCTACGAAAAGAAAGGTGAAGGCGCAATGTTTCGCTCTAAACTTCGATGGACTGAACAGGGAGAAAAACCAACAAGGTATTTTTTCAATGTGGAGGCAAAAAATTTTAATCACAGGACTATCACAGAGCTGGAAACTAGCGAGGGGGCTAAAATAACAGGCCACAAGCAGTTATTACAAGAAATCGAAAATTTTTATCAGAATCTATACCAGTCAGAATATGGTGGTTCACATGAACTCTTCGCAGACTTCGTCCACTCCGTAAAACTTCCTATGCTGAGTGAGAATGACAAAAAAAAATTGGAAGGGGAATTAACCATCTTAGAATGCCGTCTGATTTTAAACCTTCAATTTGGGCAAATCACCAGGTGAAGACGGCTTTACAGTAGAGTTCTATATAAAGTTCTTTGAGCTTCTAGCAAGCGACCTAGTTGAAAGTCTAAACACAGCATATTCGAGAGGGGAGCTGTCAATTTCACAGAGAAGGGGGGTTGTCACCCTTATTCCAAAGGCAGAAGAAGCTCACAAACTAGCGGTCAATAACCTTGTTAAATGTCGACTACAAGATTGCATCTAAAGCAGTAGCTACACGAATTAAAAAGGTGCTTCCACAGCTAATACATACTGACCAAACAGGCTTTATGAAAGACAGATTTATTGGTCAGAATATACGTCTACTATGTGACCTCTTAGAACAGACCGAACAGGAAAATATACCAGGCATTCTCCTCCAGCTCGACTTTCGCAAAGCCTTTGACACAATCGAGTGGCCAATGATCCAACAAGTCCTGTCAATTTTCAACTTTGGTGTTTCTATTAAGCGTTGGATAGACACTTTCTACTGTAATGCAGAGAGTTCTGTTATTAATAATGGCTTCACTACTAGGCAGCTCAAGTTGTCGCGAGGAGTAAGGCAAGGTTGTCCACTATCACCCTATCTGTTTATTTTATCTGTGGAGATACTAGCGTCTAAAATACGGCAAGATAATTCGATTTGTGGCGTTTTTATCTTTCATAAGGAACTTAAAATTAGCCAATTCGCGGACGACACCTCTCTCATCTGCAGCGACCTAATATCGGTCCAAAACGCCTTGGTCATACTAAACGAGTTCGGGATTTTATCTGGCTTAAAACTCAACGAATCTAAAACCAAAGCTCTTTGGCTAGGTCCATGGAAACAACGTACCGAAAGACCTCTCAACTTCATATGGACGAAAGAACCGCTTAAAGTCTTGGGGATTTACATCTCTTACGATAAGGCCGGAAACGAGAGAAAAAATGTCAGCAAAAAAATTGAAACCCTTGATGCAAAGCTGGGTACCTGGAGATCGCGCCAACTTTCGGTCTTCGGGCGGTGTTTAATCGTTAAGTCTCTGGGGATTTCACAGATTATTCACTCTGCTGCCGTGCTAGACATTCACAAGGATTACATTGTAAAAATTCAATCTTCAATTTTTAAATTTATTTGGAAGGAAAAGCAGGACAAGATTAAAAGGGAAGTTCTATATCAAGATTACGAAAGAGGTGGTCTGCGTGTAACACATGTTGAAACTCTGTGTAAGGCTTTACGTTTAGCATGGATTCAAAGATTCCTAAAAAGTGACAGCTGGGAATTGGAAAATTGGAAAGTCATTCCGTGTTCCTTCTTTAAGAAATATGGGGGCTTATACTTCTTGCTTCACTGTAACTTTGATGAAAAATTTTTAAAGTCGATTGAAATGCCATCCTTCTACAAGCAAATTCTGAGTTTCTTTTTGGAACTGAAGAATATCTATGACACAAATGGAGATAAGGAATTAATCATTTTTAACAACAAACAAATACAAATAGGTAGTAAAACTGTGTTTTATCAGGATTGGTTTGACCAAGGAGTCTACTCAATTTGTGACATTCTCGATTCCAATGGAATGTACTTGAATTTTGCAGATTTTTGTCGGAAATTTTCAGTTAAGTCAAATTTTCTCACCAATTTTCAAATTCTGTCGGCTATTCCTAAGCGACTGCTGGAAAAGGCAAGAGACTCTCTTGGCACCAATTCAATTTTTACTCCAGGGAATTCTACTTTTCAGCTGTCACCGTCGCTGTTGATCGACCTATCCAAATTAACATGTAAAGATTACTATTGGCTTTTTTTGAACAGGAAGGAACCTTGCGCAACTGGCCCTAACAAGTGGCAACGCGACCTTCCACAGTTCACTTTCTCCTGGAGCACAATTTTTAAGCGGATAAAGTCTATTAGTAAGCAAAATAAATTAAAGGAATTTTTCTATAAACTTGCTCATCGAATTGTCATCACAAAGAAAGAATTACATTTATACGGAATTCAAGACAATAAGAGCTGTCATTACTGCGGGGATGATGACTCTTTACTACACTCTTTCTTAGATTGTCAAATTGCAGTCGACTTTTTCCGGAAAGTGCTATGCTGGTTTAATGAAAAGGAAAACTCTACCATCACATTAAACTCAAAAGAAATACTCTTCGGAGCAGCTACTGATAACGATAATAAAATTAAACAACTAAATTTCTGCCTCCTCTATGCCAAATTTTACTTTCATTTTCAGAAAATCAACCAACGTGCCTGTAATTGGGATGCTTTTGTCCGGAAACTAAATTTGGGGAGACTGGCATTGTTTCAGAGCGTTACGCACTATCGATGATCGAATAACAGTGTGAATTGGAAATAGATGAATATTGCTCATTCGTGTCCTGGTTTTATTAGAATCATTTCTTGGCTGCCAAATGTGTTACGTTTTCGTTTTTTGTATACAAATGTGTACTGGTTTTTAGTGTGTCCCTTAATGTAAAGGAACAGTGTGGACACAGTGTTTTCTAAAACAACATACCAGAAAAACAATACTAAAAGAGGATACAAAAACGGCAGCTATCCGCAAATCTTGAGGCTTATGAAAGGATTGCCACAAGATTAACTAAGGATACGGCAGAGATCCGAACAACAGGGACAGGGTTATTCCTAAAAACAAAGCCTCGCCCTTAAACTTGACAGCACTGCTTCCAGTGCAATCTTTCTTGTCGTCTTCATCCAAGCGGGCGAATATTCTGCATGGTCCACCACTTCCGCCAGTGATGAACATCGGTGCAGCGTACAGTGTAAATCCTTTTGCGGGCAGCTTATCCATGTGGGCGACATTTTCCAGGCCAGGGATATTTTCCTTGTAGAGAATCTGATGAGATTCGTAAATCTTTGACTGACCGTTATCTATGGAGGCTGTGTCTATTCCCACCATCTTAATCTTACGATTTTTGACCAACCAACGAGAGGCGTTAGGATGGATTCCTGTGAACAGAAACACTATCTGGTAAAGATATAAAACTCTTCAAAGCAGGGACCCGTTTCTCGAAGGCACAAAAAAGATTTCGCACCTGGAAAGCCATAGCATAATCTTTAACCTTATGATCACAGAGCTGTTTTATTCACGTATTGTTAACACTATCAGAGGTTCTCTTCATACAAGACGTTTCAGGAGATACACTTCTCCGCTCTTAGATAAAGATAAATTAAAACTGGCTTTTCGGGCCCGAACATTTTCCGGGATTTCGAGAAACGGGCCCCTGGAACGATGTCTTTGATTTCACAACAGTAACACACTAAATGTATTAATTAAAGGGGCAGTGTCACCGCTATTTGGCAACTTAATAAAAAGCTAGAAGGTGTCTTCACATGAATTGAATTCTAAATATAATGGTCTAGTTTTGTTATTAAAGACTATTGGAAGGTACTGAAACTGCTTCCTGTCGCCTGTCGCCACGGATTGCAAGGATGGAAATGGATTGAAACTTGAAAAAATTGGCCAGGTTTTTCAAGATTTGATGCTACGTCTTCAATAAATCCTCAAGAAATTTATCATGGTTAGCCCTCCCGGATAAAATTCATTTAATATCTTCGTCGTAGCTTTACATGAGCATTTTGTTTATGATTACAGCCTCAAAGCAATGATTTTAGCACAGAATTGATCATCGTGACGCTGCCCCTTTAAGTACTAGTCTAACTACCATCATGGACAAAAGTCTTGGGACAAATTTACACTTGTGGCGCTTTTTCACACGCGGCAAACAAACAATCACGCGCGAATTTACCTACACTTGCTCAGCCCCTCCCCCTCCCCCCCTCTCCAACAATGTTGAGCACGTGTACACGCTATTTCTCCAGAGTTTCAACATTGTATTGTGGGGGGAAGCAACGCATTTAAAAGCGGAGTAACAGTGCTTTTTTAAAACTCAGTTTTAAACACAGAAAATTAATGCAGTTACACACGTGTCCCAAGGAATTTTGTCCACCATTGTAGAAGCTCAATTGGAAAGGTAGCTTATCAGATCGTAGATAGCGTACACCAAATTATCAGGCTTACCAGGTACCATAAACCAAATTAAAACAGACAGTGCTTCATTTACCTCAATGAAACATACATACTATATATTAAAGATCCATTTACTTTGTGTCGCTAAGCGACTTTGGTCAGTTGTAAATGGGGAAAAAAGGAGAAAAAAATCTATATTGCTTTTTACATCCTCCTTTAAGGAGGCATGTCTCGATTCCAATTTATTGCTAAGTAATCTTTCGGTTTCCTACCGTGGTGTACAGGCACAGGGAAGGAAGGGTGGACGGAATATCTCTAGGATATTTTATTTCTATAACGCATTTTAGAAATGTTTTACTTTTACGGCTAGATTATCCCTAACTTGCTCTACAACATCATCTGTGTTTTCTTGGTTAAAATTTCATTTGACGTCACGGGACGTCATTATATATATACCTCCAGATATGTCCAGGATTGAACGCTAATGAGATGCAAATTTCTTATGATAAGCATCGCAAAGTGTCTTCATCGGTAAAAAGTCATCAAAACACACACAATTCTGTCAAACACGAAGCACTAATTAAACAATACTTGCGTTCAATACTAGACATAAGTGACTATCTCTGCCATCTTGGTTTCGCGTTATCTTGGATTTCATGATTTTCCCCAGAAGTTAAACAATAACTTAAATAAATACAAAATTAGTGGAACTAATGGCATGCAAAAAATAGTAATGCTGAGGTGAAGCTGAAAGAAACTGGAGAAGTTAAGAATTCTGTCAAAAGAGATGAAGTTTGGCTACCACGCCCTTTTGAAAATTGCGCGAAACCTCAAGGGGTGTGAATTTCCCTCCCCCTTTTAGGCCCCAGGTTAATTGACAGCCTTGGTATTATGTCTTAAACGCGACTGCGTATCTCAAATAATCTCAAATATGTACCTAAATGTGTATGCTTCAACTTCATAATCAGTTTTTTTCGACGATAGCAAGCAGCATATGACACGTATCCTTTAAGACCATACCTGGGAAATGAAGCAGTGAGGCGTTTGCTGTATCCGTTCCCATATACGTTTTTTTATTTGGCCAAAACCGTGCCCAGTTGCTAAATACCAGCAATATCACATCATCCGGGATCCTCCCGTGTTTTTCTTCCCATGCTTGCAAATCACTGGGTGTCAACTCGGCATCAGCATTCTATTACAAAAATATTAAATATAATGATTCATTGTTAATGGTTTGAACCCATGATCATCAGTAGTTCGTGTTGTGTGATCGTCCGGGCGAGGGTAGTTCTGAAAAGAACTGCTGTTGGTGACTGACGTTTTGACAACCTGAGCTTAAGTCATCTTCAGAGTCAAGTGAATAGCGCTTGTAAGTCGATTATGTTATAAGCCTGTCCGTTGAAAGCGAACTTAAGTCTTTCAGCCAATACCATCATGGCTTAACTGTCTAATCGCCTTCAACGGACCAGAGACTTATAACATCATCGACTGACAAACACTATTCACTTGACTCTGAATATGATTTCAGCTCAGGTTGCCGAAAAGTCAGTCACCAACAAGAGGGTTTGAAAAGGTGCTCAGCGTGTAAAGGGCTACAACGGGAGCTTTCACGTTACATTTTGGCGTATTATGATTTGAGCCGAAAAAGAAACACGACAGAAAATATTTCAAAATCAACGTAACGAGTTGAAGGTATTCGAAGCGATCGTCTTAATCAGTATTGAAACTTATGAAAGTGCAATTTAGTGTGATTATTTTTTCTAAAATTCGCACCTCTGAGGGTTGGAAAAAATATTCCAGCAAGACGTACCCACCCCCCCACCCCCCGTCCGGTGACGACAACTACTTCTTACGGTCTATATTCCTGTGATCATTTTAGCAATGTATATCCTTTCTTTTTTAGTCATTTTGCTGATGTAGACCGTGCGGGTGCCCTGAGATCTAATTGGAATGTAAATGAAAATATCTATTTTACGAGCATTTGTTATTCCTTAGCCGTTTACCTGGGCAGCTTTAGAGGATATGTCTATCTTGATGGCAGGTCCAATGAGGCGATCAAGAGGAATTTCATCTGTCGTCCATTTCCTCTCTACAAAATGCCTTGGCGCATCTATATGAGTGCCTCCGTGCTCGGGGGCAGCGATGTAATACATCAGGAGGTAAAATCCACCTGGTTGATATCCATCAATCATTGTGGTTAGATTGAACGTTGGAAGACCGGGCCAGTAGGGAGTCTCACTGTTAAATGGGTGAGAAAGTTCAATCCATGCTGATCTGGCCATCAGCCCTGGAACCCAGATGAGTGCACACAACGCCAATCTCACCAGGATGGTTTCCATATTTCCTGCCAAAAAAGGAAAACAGAATTGCAAAGAACAATATAGATGACTCGTAAAACAGAGGATCAATTCATTTTCAACTATTTAGTTATTTAACACATTATTAGTATCTTTACATCACAGAAAGCGTTGTAAGTAGTGTACAAAAACTCTTCCCTTGTATTAATTAGTTAGTTTGCAGCAATAAAATTGTTCACTCATTATATCAAAGGTCCTTCTACAAAATGTTCTAACCTCTATTAAGCGGCCCTCTGTTAATGTCATCATTCAAATTCCCGAAATGCGTTTCACATGTTTATTGCATATTTGACCTTCATTAAGCGGTCACATGCAATATTTGCAACAAGGACTGCCATTCACGCATCGGTCTTCACAGTCATAGTCGCCGATGCTCCAGCCTAGCACACAACTAGGATGCTTAAACCCATGGTCGACCCTGACCGACGGAGGCCTACTACTGAAGCGGTCACCTCTAGTTAGCGGACGCGGTCCCGCTTGGACATTCCAATCGGCCAATTCTATTGTGATTCACCTCTGCTAAACCATAAAATCTTTTACTAGTAGGTGAATTTCTTGGATATACTTTGAATTTAATTGTTACGAACAATAAATGTTGATTCCACGCTTACTTTTGCTATCGTGTACAGTTTTTTTACTCCATGGTGCGATAAATTCTCTCCTCTTGGGGTACTCCCTAAAGTGTTTGTTGGGGGCCGTGTGCGGCCCGAACCTTATAACCTGTACGCTATTTCAGACCAAAATCTGTTATGGTTCATACCACATTTCAGACCTGAGCAAAAAAAAAAAAAAAAAAAAAAAAATGGATATTCGATATATGGCAGCAGCTAACCAGAAATGGCTTCTATTTGGGTAAACATTTAAGGTGGCTCGATCGGATTTTTGAGTCACGATACCGTTTAACTTTGAGCGACTAGAGCACCACCATTATCAATCCAACAGAAAAACAAACGTTAGTGGTGTGCTAGAAAAAGATGAAAGTTTCAAATGGGGTACATTTCACCAAGATCTGAGTTACCATAGCAACGAAACAACCCCTTGTCCCATTTTACATAACACCGAATAACTTGCCACCAGACATAATTTGGAAATACGGCGTCGGGATCTCGAACTTGACATAGTTGTCTAAACGATAGCAAAATTGTAAAAAATCTATAAGAGCGTTTCGAGAAAATTACGAGTGAAGTTTCAAGGTGTCAAAATGCAATAAAAACAAAGTTGTTTTAACTGCTATTGCATGCGAATTATGTCTAGTCTGGTCTTAGCATAGTTCAATAGCAGGGGTGGTTTGCTTGTTTCAAAGTTTGAGGTGTTTTTGCACTATTGTGCAGGTTTTTTGCGCTGTTTGCATGCAAGCAACGACCCACTCTGTAGATAATGTTCCAAGTCAGGAACAGTTGAATTGGTAGTTGTAGGACCTTGTTTTGTTGCGCAGTGTTAGTGTGGATCTTTTTTGGGAGACCAGTTTCAATGAAAAAATGGTGTTAGCTGGGAAAATGGTTTTGCAATCAGTGACACTCCCACTAAAATTGTCCCTTAAAATGCCTTATTTTCCAGACTAACGAAGAAGGCTTTACCTTTGTTGCCTTCAAGACAGACTCTTCCATCAAATGCAAGCTCGTGTATTCAAGAAATTGTTTTTGAGGTGAGATTTAACGTTTCCAGAAAGAAGGGGCATTAAATTACCAATCAGTGTAAATGTCAGACATTTATTACTAGCCCGGTTTTCAAAAATTCAGGTATATATCTCCAGGGATTCACGAGCCAAATGCCTGTTTTGCTGTTAAGAAGGAAAACTTTACTGTTAAGATCCCGAAAGGTCAATTATTGGAGATAATTATATATGTTACTGGACCGCTGGGAGGTTAAAAACTGTGACCGAGGTCTTTAAAATGCTGCCAGAGGTTGCAGGCCTCGGCCTGCATTTTCATCAGTGCCGGGGTCAAAGTATTGCACTATACGGAGCGACCCTAATTATATGTTAATCTTATTCTTCCTGTGGTAAATTGACTTACAGCAGGGTTTGTTTACGGAAATTTGTCATTGAATCGTATTACGCGCCGTCTAAAAGTCTAACGAGCGAACGAGCGAGTTTCTCTGGTACTGAAGAAGAAAGATGTGTTAAAGAACGGATTTATTTCGAACTACTTTATGTTAGTTGCATTTTTGTCATCAGTCAAGTTCTCTAAAAGTGTTTTTTCGGTGTGAAATTTCGTGCAAAGTTTGAAGTTGTACTAGAAAAACAATTTCTGTCAGTCGTTGCGAATCATGACTCAAAATCAGACTTTTCTACCGTAAATTGAGTAGCAGATAGCGAGGAAATTCATTAATTATAAGTGTACTCTACAGAAATTCTCTTAAATACTGCAACGATCAGAGAGGTAAACTCTACTGAAATTGTAGGAGAGAGAGACAGCTACTAACAGCTAAACAAACTCTCACAACTTAAAAGAACGTAATTGAATTTACCTACGGTGACTTTCCTTACCATCTAAACGTGATTAGTAGAATTCTACTGGTAGACTAATGCAAATGCTGTAATCTGATTGGCTGAGCCATTGCACACTATTTAAACAATAGAGTGTTTCTGTCGAAGCTTCGAGGGCAAATATGCTAGTTTAAGAACATCAAATATCCAAAGGGCAACTATCAGACCGATAGTTCCGAGACATAAACACTCTATTGTCTTTATTGTTCACCACTAAATTTTCTTCCACGCGCCAGTTCAAAAATCATATTGAATTGTCTTCTTTTTAGATGAAAGCCGTTAAAGTCAAATGTAAAATTTGACAAAGAAAAAAAAAAAAAAAGCCAGGTAATAGAATTTCAATTTTTCATTTTCTAGAAACCCGGTTATTTACAGAAAAAATTTCCACGGATGACTACTATCCATCCGAGTATTTTCCTCGGACGGGCATTATGGGCTGATAGTGTCTCTCCGCGGATAAACACTATCGTGCCACGTGTGTAATTTAAACCAATAGGAATCGGAGAAAATTAAGTGGTGAACTATAATTGACAATTAGACTACGAGCCCGAGTTTTCTACGAGCAGATAGTCAACGAGGCGCAGCCGAGTTGACTATCGCTTGTAGAAAACAAGGGCGAGTACTCTAATTGTCTTAGTATAAATTTACCGTAGTCTCATTGCATAAAAAGAAAAAAAAATGTCAAGTAACGCGTAGAAAAGAACTGTTTTTATGTTACATGAGGTTCAAACGTGATGTGCGATGAGCACTGATGCGTAACTGTTTTCTATCAGCAGATAGAAAACGGTAATATAGCCAATTCAATTCACGGATTCACAATAGGCTACGGTAAACTTATACTAACAGTCATCATAGCTCACCACTAAATTTTCTCCGACATTTCTTCTCCCTCACGCTTGCCACAGATCTTTTTAAAGTGATGTTGAGTTTAAAATACTAAAACGAGGACTTTCCAACTGATTGGTAAAAGCAGTTCTTTTTTCCTTCTGGTCGCCGTTTGCGTCTCAAAAATATCTCCTAATATTAACCCATAGTGCCCGTCCGAGGATAATGGATAGTACTCTTCCCTGAAAACTTTTCTGTAAACAAGTATTTTTGTAGAAAATAAACAATTGAAATTGTATCAAGTGGATTGTTGCCTGTTTTCTTTTTAATTTTTTTTTACTTTAACGGCTTTCATCTAAAAATGTTGAAAAATTCAAAATATTTTTTTAACAGGCGCGCGGAAGGTTGAAATTATTGAAAAAATGATGCGCGCGCGTACACAACTTCAATTTTAAACGCCAATTCAATCCGAGCGAGCTTTTTTTTAAGGCGCAAAGTTTAAAACTACGTCGAGAAATAATTGGAAACCGTTATTTGAAGTAAACTTTGGTAAGAATTCTACTAAAACAATTAGATTATACGCTCTCGATTTCTATGAGGTGATAGTTGATCCGGCCTTCGACCTCATCAACTATCACCTCATGAAAATTTCGAGGTCATAAACGTCTATAGAAGTGTAAGGAGGGCGAAAGATTGACGATCACCGCTAATTCATTCACGAAATAGATCAACTCGACGGATTCCGCCCACTGTGGCGGTCCGGATGAGAAAATTCCCGCCCACTTCAGGAACTAATCAGATTACGGGATTTGTTGAATTCCGCCCGCTCAGGAGCTGAAGAAAAGGGAGTATCCACCCCGGGGACCTATGGAGATTCAACATGAACATGTGGATGTCGTCAGCATCGATTACTTGGCTAATCTAATTAATTAGCCTTTACTGGTTAAAGCTGCCAAGCCATTCAGAGCGGAAAAGGCCTACAACACTACAATACATTACAATACTCTACATTACTTGCTTACATACATCGCTTACAATACATGACATAGCCTGACAATACTTTACAGTACATTGTTTGTTTGATAGAAAAGCTATGTTACGTTCAATTTCAATTTTGTCATACATAAGATTTAAGAAATCTGCGAACTAAAATTTAACGCTATTTAATGATTTGCAATAGAGGAAGTATTTACCTGTGAGAATTAGGTGGTTTAGGGTTGACCAGGAAGACCAATTCGTGAGAACTCCGTAAATAATTTCATTCTTGGAAAGGCTAAGGGTCTTTTTAGAAACATAATGATACCATATAATAAAATCCAACCAGAAAGAACTAGCAATGGGGCACGATACGAATAAGTGACCGACTGTTTGGTCTACATTTGTGCGAGCGGAAAACCGTAATAAGCATGCGTGAGTTTTGACTGTGCGCAAGGCTCCAATTTTGAAAAAAGGGCGGGATTTTCCTCGATCGTCTAAGCAAAAAAGGTTACGAACTTTGTATGCTTCCTGAATATTCCCGGTTAGCAGCAAATTTTTGACGTGACTAATGCAAAGTTGGTGCATTATTTTCATGGGGAATCAATTTTTTTTTCTGACAAGATGTTTGCCATTCCTTTTAGTTTCGAAATATGTGTTGCGACAACCACCACTATTTAATATTGTAATTTCATTTTTATATTTTAGTATATTATCTAAACCTGAAGAAGGCTGGTCTAGCCAGCCGAAATTTTGTTTTAAACATACGATGTTGTATCAGCCTTGCAGTAGTATTTGACCTATTATCGTTTTAGGGAAATCACAGTTTTTCGTCACAAATAGAGTAAAGGTTTTGGGAGGTGGGCTGCACACCCAACACCCAATTTTCCTTGGAAAGCCCCCTCTAGGGTTATAATCTAGACAAAAAAATCAGGCGAAAAAGGAAAGACTGGTGGTCTTTTTGGTAGCTTTGCTGCTGTTGGACATTTAAAAAGGTCAAAACGGATTCAAGTTATCCAGAAAAGAGCCTAGATGGCACAAATTGCACCCGGTGATAGTCTGACAGGTTTTCAGGAATTGGAAATCGAGAATTTTAGACCCCTCATTTTAGCTCGGTGGGTTGCAACAAGTCGATCAGAATTCTTCACATAGAAACATTTTACGAAGGACACTACTTGCTCTTCAGCCAGGTCCTGAAGGGAAGACTTGTTTCCAGAAATCCTCAGATTTGACGACCGAAGCCGTCCATTCTGACGAACTCGATAGAACAGGCAGGATCAGGCCTCAATGTATTTCACTGCGTTCGAGAGTAACGAGAACGCACACTATTTTTGTCTTGGTCTCCCTGTGTCTCACCAAAACTCGACATTTGTCATTTTGCCCCCCCCCCCCCCCCAAACAAAAAAAGAACCACAAGGATTGTTTTGCAGAGGCGACTGGCGTTTTTTTTTTCGCGACTCAAGTTGTGACATTGGTTGAAAGGGCATTGGCGGTTAAATAAAGGACTTGATCTCAAATCTGCGATAATGTTATTCCGAATTCTTGAGTCAAGATTTGTGTACCGTTCCTGTGTTGTCAACTTGGTCGCGTTTGACGACAAATTATACATCTGTTGCATTATGATGAATGAAACAAAACTGTTAAGTGTTCTTTCCATTTAACGCGACTTCTTCTTTACTATTGTGCAGCATCTTAAAGACTACAACATTCAAAATGGCGGCCCAATAATCACACTCCAAAACGAGGCACAAATAATTATTGAATTGCGGGAACCGAAGCGCATATATCACAAAAATCTTCCTAACCCTGCATACACCCACCAAGGATCACCGAGTTTAATCCTGGTTAGACCTATGTAGCTCGGCAACAACAAGTGGCAAGATTTGAGCTTAAGACACAAATTTACCGATTCTACGAGACAAAGAATTAATAAGGGCATATCTTTAAAAACCTTTACTTATGATTTACTCTCTAAAAGGCTACACCTCTTTCATTTCAAAGCACAAACCAATTATAACATTCCCCATCACACAGCAGCCACACAATACATCAAACGCACTCCCTAATCCACGATTTTAGCGAGGCAACATATGGGAATCAATGTAAAGAAAGAACGGGCCAGTTTCATTACGTCAAGGTGACGACGAATCGGATCGGATTTGTTTCTTTATTTTTGTCACTCCTTTCCTGATCCGAAGCCCGTTTCTTGAAGGTCCCGAAATGTTTTCGCATCCGGAAAGCCATAGCAAAATCTCGAACCTCATGATTACAGAGCTGTGTTTATATTCACAAATTCTTAAAGTGCCTATGAAGTAAAAAATAATTGCTGCTTATTTGAAAGGATTTTCAAAGTAAAGAAGAATGGTGTTTTCCTTTTTAGGATACTTTTTTCGATTTACAGATATTCAGGTTTTTGCATTATGCGAATGAGGAAAGTGATGACGTCATAAATAGTTCCACTTAAACAATAAATACTCAATCAAAAATATCTCTAGAACTATTGAAGCAGTGTTCTTCAAACTTCTTCAGAAATGTCCATCACAAAAGAAACAAAATGACACCTACTATGTTGTTGCCATGGCAACACACTTGGTTCCATTCTCTTTATTTGAAAAAGCAAATATCCCCATTTGCAACCTTTTAAAGTGGGACAGAGTGTCTTGGTTGGAACACAAATGGTTCCCATATTGTCTTAACTCTCCCCATTAGATTGATGCGAGTGGATAATACTTGTTTAAAATAAAATCTGGGCCAGCGGCATAACTGTCGTCATGGCAAAAACACAATGGGCGGCATTTTGTTTCTTTTGTGATGTACAATTATGGTGCCTAGTTTAGAGAACTCTGCTTTAATATTTCCCAAGATATCCATGGTTGAGTGTTGCACTGTTTTAGTGGAACCACCTATGAGGTCATCGCTTCCCTCATTTGCATAATACAAAAACGTAAAGATCTCTAAAATGTAAAAAGATATTCCAAAAAGGAAAACGCCATTCTTATTTACTTTGAAAAGCCTTTCAAATGAGCAGCAATTATTTTTTACTTAATAGGCATTTTAATATAAAAAGAGGTTACCTTCATACGGGAAGTTTCCTGTGCGGCTTTAAGGACCCGAAAAGTTTCCGGGACTTTCGAGAAACGGGCCCTACTGGTGTCACAAAAAAATCAGACACCGAAAACTCAGACCTCAGATCTCAGACCCCTCGAAATTAGAAGAAAAAAGATTTAAACTTGTCTCATTTCTTATAAAAAACAGCACTTTCCGTTAGGATTTGACAAAAATAAAATTCACGATGATTTCAAGCACGTTTGAAACCATTCTTGGGTTGCACCGAAACTCATTCCCCTCCAAATTAGAAGAAAAAAGATTTAAACTTGTCTCAAATCTTATCAAAAACAGCACTTTCCGTTAGGATTTGACAAAAATAAAATCCACCACGATTTTAAGTGAGTTTGAAACTATTCTTGAGTTGCACCGTCTCAAAATTAAAAAATAATTCGAAAACCATTCAATGAATAAACTCAAGGGATTATAATGTTATAGAAGATAAATAATTAAGACACTTCTTCAAGTTTTAGGTCTGTACGTTTTCCCGATCTTGGAATAATTATCGAAATATTTTGAACAAATTTACAGAGCCCAGTAATGAATATGGAGTTTCCCAGCCACCAGCTCTCACATGTGTTGCGTGGAGCTGGGGCTTAAAGGTGTGCTTTGCACCCGCCTCAGTAGTAATGGGCAGACTACATAGGGCTTTTAGTCCTATTGCTGCCCGACGGCTATGCCACAGTAATCCAGTAATCCTTCTAAAAAGGCTAAAAATCCCGAGATAAGTATATTTTTTTTTTGACAAATACGTTCATAGCTTTATGTCACGCACCGCCACAGCTCTGAAATTTAAAATATGCCTGGTTTTAGACGAAATGATGTTCTTGAGCTGAAAAGGTGTTCACAGATTTAAATTTACTCCCTCTCATGCCTGATGAAGGTAAAAACTTTGGTGGCTCTTTAAAAGATAATGACGTCCCGTGCAACCCAAGAATAGAGTGGCACGCAATGTTCATCGGCAACATCGGTTTATCACTGGGCATGTCGCGTCGAACAAACAGTGAAAACCTAAAAAGCTTTAAAATGACAACCGACAATTTGATGGCATTTGCTGGCGAGTTTTTTTACCGAGGAAAGTGGTATTCCAATTTAATAGAACTCAATCAACGAGCGCGTCGAGTTTCCACGTATGTACCTCCATCGCAAGAATTTTTAGAACATTTTTAGCACACGCGTTATGCAGATTTGCCACCTACTTGCCTATATTTCCATCGTTAGTCATATTTGCATACGTAACTAACGAAGGTCACCGAAGTGATCGAAACGTTTTACTTTATTAAAAGTACTTTTTAATCAGTGTCAACGCTGCAATTTCGCTTTATATCATGCCTGATATTTAAGTGGAAAGACAAAGTCGCTATAATGTTGTTCAAATTGAAGTCAGTTTAATTTGTATCCGCCAGACGCGGCAGCGCGTAAAACCGGAGAAGATAAATATCTCCGACTTTCTGGCTGTTGTCTATGAACATTACGTGACCTTAGAACAGGTTGGGTGATAAGACTTGAGGCGAGTTCAACTTTTTTCGAGGGGTCTGAGTTTTCGGGGTCTGAATTTTCGTGACACCTTGCCCTTGCTGGCTTTGTTGTGAGTGACTCATCTGAATCACGTCGACTGCTGAACCTTGATCTCAAAGAAGCAGCAGAGCAAGCATGAGATTTATGGCTTGTTTGTCTGAGTCATTCCGGGAGTTAAATTTTTCGACGATACCTGAGCGCGATAATCGTTACATATTTTTGTTACCATATCAACTTTGTGCCTCTAAAGGTAACTGTGATAAAATTAGACATTTTTTCTAGGTTTGCCAGGTTCATTGCGGTCTGCAGTTTCATAGATAAGCCTTACTAACTACTCGCGCGAGGCGTATAATTCAGTGTATGATTGCTTTTGGAGCGGAAATCTCGAGTTGCTGTTGTCCGCGTAGTTCTCCCAGTCCGTACTCAAGAATGTAACGGCTCTTCCTTGAAAAAGAGCACCTCGTGTTGTCGTTAAAATTGATCCCGTCTGTATACTGTGTAGAAACAAACAACTGCCGATCCGTCGAAACGGCTTTCACAAGAAGAAAATTAGAATTAGGCATCACGTAGATGTTATACCAGAGCACTACCTCCTTAAGAATCTTGGGATACGGTAAATTATTTCAACTTACCAGTTTTCTGTTTGCAAAAAGTGAATCGGCTAATACCAAAACTCCAGCAAATGTTCACGTCGGGGTGTTCCAGCCGAACTGACGTTTATCTACATAATTAAAGCGTCTATCATATTCTTGGGTTGCACGTGACGTCATCATTTTCTAAACTAAAAAGCCACCAAAGTCATTATCTTCATCAGGCATGAGAGGGGGTAAATATATTTATATCTGTGAACAACTGTCAGCTCAAGAACATGCTTCGTTTAATAGCAGGCACATTTGAAATTTCAGGGTTATGGTGGTGCGTGACATAAAGATAGACTGAGATAGACTGGTTTATTAAAAATCACATCGCAGTAAAATACTGAATTGCGTAATTAGGAAAGATTTCCGTATAACCCCGTACATTTATTATGCATGCACAATGATTAATTATGCATGCGCTCTATTGTTTTTGAAGACAATAGCAACTCCCTAACGTATTGAATATATACATTGATAATTACTACTTACTGTATAAATAAAAGTGGATTTCATTGCGCGCTGTCTTTTTGGCACTTCTCTTCTTCCCCTTGCTCCATTCTTCTCCTTTTTCTACTCCGTATTCCTCTGGCTCTGTACTTTTTTTTTTCCCTTTTTTTTCCCATTGTACCCGGCACGTCTCGAACCACTTACCTTTCGCACAACTCTCGCTCACCAGTCTCCCTTCTACACCACTACACTACGAGGTGAAGTTGAAAACTACTCTTCGACAAATCATTTTTATTTTACTTTACTGGTTGAAATGCATAAAAATTTACATTACAATTTACTTATTCATCTGTCAAATGCATGTTTCACGCTGCACGAAAACATGCATCGCTTGTCTTTATCCTTGGTTCCCTGGTGAATAAAAGCGGGGAGGATTTAATTCTTTCCCCCAAGAGGGTCTACTTGTTTTCGAGTCCAAGTTTTGCAAAACGAAGTACAACTGCTGTCACTACATCGAAGTACAGTGAGTCTTCGGCGCAATCTGCCGCAGGACCAAAGCCTGTTTTCTTGTTCCTAGGGTCGTCTCAAAGTTAAACCACAGCCTAAACTTTGTCGACCCAGACACAGGTGCGCACACCCAGTGCTTTGAAATTATATAGTGGGGAGTCGAACAAAGTATGCCTCGTACAGGAACGTACGAAGATCTCTTCGAACGTGACCTACAGGAATGGTTGTGGCGTAAGCACTATGGAGATGATCCTTTTGGAAACATCAACATTATATGTAGTACGCAAAGATGCGCTGATAGTTCTTTGTACCAATGTATGCACTGTCCGTGCTCCGATCGCTTCTTGATACAGGAAAGAAACAAGAGACACAGATTCATCGCTTGGGAGTGAATTTGAGGACAGAAATCAAGGGGGTAAAATGCGGAGTGAGACGAGAGGTAAGCAAGAATTTTATTTAACATTGTTTTGATTCGCAAAATAAGTAGAACACTCGCTGACCCGATCAACATTTTAAAGCTAACCGCAAGCAGCCTTTTCTGAGGCCTAAATCACTATTTTTGAGCATTTTAAAACGAGCGCATAGACTGACATCGCCGTTTTTTTAAGCAGTTTCAAGCTTACCCTCAATTTTTAAATGCTAATAATGCGCCCTAAAATATGATATTTCTTTTCCGTTTTCCGCAATTTAGACTTAAAATTCGTAAAATTTTTCTAAGTCTTTAAAAAATCGTTGAGTCTTTCCGTATTTTACATCTAAAATTATATGCGGAGTTTTTATTCATGAACTTGAACTTGAAAATGACCGTGGAGCGGTCGAAACGTCGTTCTCAATTTTTATCGCTCGTTTTTATAACCAAATGTCTTAATAAGAACTTATTAAAACTTAAAGTACTATTAAAATCTCAAACTTGAGTTGGTTACATGCAGCCGCACACTTCACGAAAAACGAATTAGCAAAACGCTTTGTCTTGGCTGCTGGTACATTGCACGTTTTTTGGCGCCTTAAAATATAATGAGGACTATAGACTTCAAGAATTAGGTGATGTAGTTTACTGTTCTGATGCTCACTGATTGATCTGAATAACGACTTGGGACATAAAGCTATGAACGTGTTTGTCGAAAAATATATACTTCTCTCGGGACTTTTAGCCTTGTTAGAAGTTCAAGTGTTAGGAAAAGTGCTTATTTAAATGTTTGCCTGATCAGTTCAGATAATCAGTGGCCAAGATAGCGAAAGTAAGTTTCAGAAGTTTACACTATTTTCCGGCCGCCATGTTGGTGTTTCTTGGAAGTACACCAACATGGCGGCTCCATACTGGGCTCTGTAAATTTGTGCAAAATATTTCGGCAAAGATTTGAAGATCGGGAAAACGTACAGACCTAAAACTTGGAGAAGTGTCATAATTATTTATCTACTATAACATGATAATTTCTTGAGTTTATTTACTGAATGGTTTTCGAATTATTTTTTAATTGCGTGACGGTGCAAACCAAAAATTAACAGCATTCATTGTTCTCTTCATGCCGGACTTCCGGCCAGCGGAAACGAAAAAAGACACGTCCCGTTACGATACACAGGAGCTTTGTTTAAACATTTTTTATTTCCATTCAACTACTCACATCAATTTGTAGATATAAGCTAAAAATCAATACGTGGCTATTAAGTTTATATAGGTTGCTTACGTTATACTACAAGTGGCAAAAAAAAAAAAAAAACTCTCCAGGAAAAAGACAAAAGGAACAAAGAGCACACAAGAAAAAATAAATGAATAATTTTCGTGATCATAAAGGGCGAATCAAGCTTAATTAGTTCTTTGGTTACTTATGTATTTAATCTATCTACAAATTTATTTGATTTCTGGCCAGGCCTACATATTCATTTTCTTTTCAAAGTAGTTCTTCTTATTTATTTTACGTTTAGCTTCATATTCTTCTGCTATTTGGTTTTAGGACGTATTTGGTTTTTTCTGCAGTCCCACAAAAACAGCTTTCAAACAATAAAGTAATTTAGTAATTAAGTTGAAGGACATTGCTCAGATATTATGCCAAATATAACATTCTGCAAAGAAAGACGAACTTGTTGATTCGATAAAAGCTTTAAGTTCCCTCTTAGGCCACGCTCAATAAAGTTGACCGTGAGTCAGTGCAAAAAAAGAGTCTGGGTTTCTGAATTAGTCGTGACGTCATGACAGGAATCGCCGTGGTCACTGTTGTTTCAGTAGTGGTGAGGAGTTTTCGTCGACAAAAAATCAAACAAACCGAAGTTGATGAAGCGGTGCAGCCGCCAAGGAGGCAAAATAAAATCATGGAAAGTTGAGTTGTTCCTGAAGTGACGTCATTTGTCACCAATCTTTCATTACCTGGTCGGAAATGAATACCTGAAAAGAATTGAATATTTAGCCCTGGCCAGAAATCTAAAGCTTGATTTTAAGATTCGAGACCAACAGAAGAGGCCGTGGTTTTCCGTGACAAGTAGTGAATAATAATCTTTCGATTTTTTTTTCTTCACATGTTGTGAATCAGAAATGAAGGAGAGGTTAGTAGCAGGATGTGGATCTGCCTTTTAAAAAGTCAGGTATAAAGTGTCGAAGGCGTGCCCATTGAAGAATGTTGATTTTAGTAATTTTGTTTGCAAAATAGCCAAGAGAGTCGTTACTGCTTAAATTAACATAGACAATTCCAGATTCATAATAACTGTTAAAATACACCGGTTTTTATCTACTCGTATTTCTTTATTATTGCAAATGATTCTTTGCCAATTGCTTTCTAAAGCAAACGTTTCACAAAACTCTGAACTCCACAACAACACTTCGCGATAAAATTAAGAAGAAATTGTGTAGTCATTAACATTATCATAATTACTATTAATAAAGAATTGACCTCCTACGGGTTTTAACTGGTGTCTTAGTACCTCTTCCATGTCTCATCATTGACATTAAATATTCGTTTCAGCCATACTAGTCTTAAAGATTTAACCATTGTCTCTAGATCAGTCATTGCCAAGCCACCTGCCCGACAAACCCCTTACTTTGTCTGTTGTTAGAGAATGAAAATGCAAGCCAGAGTGTATTCTATTAAGATACTCGATCGTTATTAAATTGTTAAGGGAAAACTCGTTTTTGGCGTTGTGTAATATAATCGTCTGATATTTCGGAGCATTAAAAAAGGGTTCCTTGATTTTCTATCTCGTTGCTGATCAAATTATAGTTCCACCTTACACTATATTATTATGTAGTTTTTACCTTAGAAAGAAAACTTGAGTTTATTCATATTTATCGAGCACCATAATTTTCGGGATTTTCCAGCTGTATTTACTCAGTTGCTATGATTATTTTCTCTTGGCGTCAGTCGCGATAATGAAATCAAAATTGATGTCTACTTTTTGAACGCGTTCTTCCTGGAAATAGTCATTCGTGACTCTATAACTGGTCAGGAATTTGTTGTTTAATTTTCCAGCCGAATTTTGTTCTTTAAGTTGTTCTTTTTGGACATCGAACTACGTTCGTTTAATTACAATGCGTTTACACCTTCCACAGAAGTAGAAAGTACTGTGTACACATCACAATTAGCGCTATGGTGTATCTTTGAATATGTTTAAACTTGAGTGCACGAAAAGATAATGTTATGGAGTAGGCGGGTTTGTGGTTTTGGAAAAGACCAACCCACGAAGTCGTTAATTATGCAATCTGCTTCTTGTAACACTTACCTTGTAGGAAATATTTAACAACAACTTTTACCTTTAAACTTAGTGTCATCCTAAATTTTTAATCGATGGAAACCAAGATTGTAACTTTTATATTATTCACCTTACTTTATTTAGGTCAACCACTTAGGAATAGTTGGTTAAAGTCAAGGAAGAAAATGTTTTAGTCAAGCTTGATTCCTAGAAGAAAAATATGCTAAGTAGCGTTTTGCGCAGTCGCATTGAAGCTTTAAGCAAACTGCGCGTGACAATACGTTAGCCTATTTTTTTTTTTTAAATTTCACAGCAAAGCAAATTACAAGTATACATATACTTAACTATGACACTAAAACGAGCATGCTCTTTGAAACCCACAGAGCAGGAATGAACTTCCCTAACAAGTGTCGGCTACCAATAGTATTAGTAATAATATTAAACATATAGTTAAAAAAGATTTAAAGAATAATAATAAGGAAAAAAATTTAAGATCAGTCATGGCAATCGATCTGAAGAAAAAACGGCTTCAACTCTTGTTTGAATTTAGAAACTGAGTCACTTTTTGAAACAGATATAGGTAACCTATTCCATGAACGTACAACTGTAGGAAAAAAAGAATACTCGAATGTGTCAGTTCTAGCATAAATACTTTTAAACAGAGGTTCAGTATTTCTTAAATTATGAGATTTATGTTTGAGTTCATAATTGACAGTTTGACGTTGGTTTGATGAATTATGTGGTTGTTCCTTTAAAGAAGTAGTTGTAATAGTTGTAGTGTACAGTCAAGAGCTGAAGTATAAAAACGTTGTGACAACCGACCTAGAGAGATCATTAAAAAATAAAAAGTGAAGTAACCAAACAGAAGAGTGTTGGAGTGATCTGCTAATTCCCCGAAAGGTTCCTTTAACACTGTGCCTTTCCATAACAGTTTCAATAGTAATTGACTTTTAACTGCTTCAAAAGTTCATTTGGTGTCGGTAGCGCATATATAAAAACAAGTTTAGGGATTAGAAAGGATTTGATTACTGTCCACTTACCATAGATGGATAAACCTCTTGAGGACCAAATATTAATAATTTTTTTAATGCTATTCAGTCTTTCATTAAAGCACTTTTCTCTTAGCAGTTTTACATCATACGTATAATTAACTCTACTTTGCAAATGAAACAAACCTTCCCCTGACCTCAAACAACAATGTTCAAAGGTAATAATTTTATTTTTTCGACAGCTTAAATTCTACGTTATGGTATACTTGTCAGCTCTTACTATAAACATTTTCTGTGATTATAACCTTTGTCCTTAGCCGGTGAGCCTAAACCCGGATAATCGTTTAAATCCATAGATGGCGGCTGTACATTTTACCACAATACCTTGCGAACCAAACTAAGCCAGGGGTATCGAATGGTCTTTGCGAGCACTTGCGAGCATGTGAGCAGTGCGTTTATTTTTGCGAGCACGAGCAGTGATCAATTTTCTCATGTGAGCAGCGAGCACTTTAGAAAGTACAAGTGTCGAGCAGCGAGCACTTCGTAAATTTTCCGCCAGCTGGAATCTCACTTTATTAAAACGGTCTTTTGCGTCTGGCTGACACTTTCAAAACAGGACAACAGGCACAAAGCTGGGAAACATGATGAGGCCTTAAAGCGGTTCAAACATTCCCAGTAGCTTACAGCTAATTATACCTTGTTTAATATGCTGTTTGCTGAAAACTTCACTTAGCTTCACAAGAGTCAGTGGGAGTACGCTAAGCGAGATCTGAAGCCTTCTAAGGCGTTGTTTACAAGCAAATTAGTTCTCTCTCACGAGGATTAAAGATAGCCCGCCTTTACAAGCGAATTGTTTCAGATAGGGTTACCCTGCTACCTGGCACTGAACTCAGGCCGGTCAGTTTCAATAAACGTCGACAAAACGAGGAAGCATTTTTCCAGAAACATTCATGGCGCGCGCATGTTTCCCCAGTGTTTCCGTGGAAACATTGTTTCCAGTATCAGTTTTTGTTTTCAAGATTCAAATTACGCTTACGCTACACGGCAGGGAATTTTAACAAAAATCTGAGCATGCGAGCACTTGCAAAAGTTTTGCGAGCACGAGCAAGCGAGCACTCGTCTCATTTTTGCGAACAATTCGAGCAAAGGCCAAATTTTGAGAGCGCTTTCAAATTGGATGGGACCTTACCCCTTAAGCCCACTGGGCATATAGAAAGATATGGTTTAACGGCAGTCGTTCCTATACTAACAACATTGCTGTTGTCGAGTTTGAATTACTTACAATTTTTCTTTGTGTTTTCATACGCTCTTTTAAACTCTTCGTGCGCAAAGCATTATAGGTAAATGTACCGGTCGCCATCGTTTTCCTTACGGTGGATTGCATGGTGTTTCGCTGTTAGTAAACATTCCTGCAATTATTCTTTCCTGTGCTGTGGGAAGAAGCAATAATTAACAAGCCATGGTTCTGTTTGCAGTATGCGAGAATCTATTCCCGGTTATACCAACCACCGGTTTGCAATATTAGGAAGATGAACGAGGGAGATTTTAAAATAAAGTTTAAGAAAACGATTAGCTACGTAAACGCTCGTGCGCTGTTGATTCTTACAAAATCTTTATGCTATGCTTTTGAGGCGTTGTGTTGTTCTTGATCCCTTCTTAGTTTTCAGGTCATATTACGCCGTTGTTTCAGGAGAAACGTTTCAAGAACACTGCGGTTGTTAAGTGTCACAGTCGCGGACGTAAATTGTTTGATTAAACTCGCTACCTTTTCGGGTAAACGTTTATTCCTAGTCGGGTGCCTCAGTAAACCAAATGAATCCTCTATGCTATAGTATGTTTATAAGAGACCTGATTTTGCCTGTGTCTCTATACATGTATATGCGTTGATTTTATGACGGCTTTTTAATAGTTTGTATATTCAGATTGAACTTCGTTTCAGTTGCGGACCAAATTGTCTGCGTCTGTGTTTGAAGCGAGGCTCTCACAAGGAGCATGACCCTCGCACGAAGATCCACTAGACAATGACACCGCTGACGCACGAAGATCCACTAGACAATGACACCGCTGACGCGTCATAGTAAGGTTGACATTCATCTAGCTGGTTCATGTCAAGATAAGGAACTTCTCTTTGCATCCAATCCTCGAGATCTTGGCAGAGCTCGGTAAAGGTTGGCCGCGTATCAGGATTGTCTGCCCAGCAGCGCCTCATCAATAGGTAGCTGTTGATAAAGGCACATAGGAAATAAGGGCCTAATAACACTGAAATGGGCTGTTCTGCTCAAACTACATGCCCTGAAAAAATAAACAATTAACAAACAAACAAACAACAACAAATAAACACGTCCCTTGCACTTCTTATTCTAAACTGACTGTTATGCTTGGGTATTCGACAAACACATTCAAGATGGCTGTACAACTACAACTCTATTTTATTACTGAAAACGAGGCCATATATATGACCGTGCGAACATGTGCTCTTAATAGAGCCTGGGACTAACTTATTTCACAACACTGACAAGTACCCTTCACGGCCTTAATTTTTAGGATCACCTTTAAACTAAAAGAGAACATATGTTCTACGACTTTTTATGCGGTATATTGTTATGACGATTTACAGCAGGTAAAGCCTATTAGTGCCTTGATATTTTGAAATACAAAACCTCATCCCTGCATTACCATTCCATCCTTTTTTCTAGAAATAATCTAACTGAGTACCCAATCCTACTTCTACCTCTAAAAAATGAGACTTACAATTCTTCTGAGCATGTATCTGGTTTTTCCATTCTATATCCTCTTCTCAGAAGTCTCACAAGTTCTCTGTTTTTTATGCCAGGGTACGGGAACCCTCCTAAAAAATACATTCGTCTCATTTGTTAGAACTCTTCACCTAGTAAAATCTTCTCTTGTAAACTTGTAAAATATATTCTTTATATACTCTGCAATTCCTTTTATACGTCCCCCTCGTTTATAGCCTGTCTCCTACTCCACGGTTATAGACCATCGTTATGTATACATACGAGCTAAATGGTCAGTCATACCGGCGTGCATTTCCAATTTCAGTGGCATTAAGCGACTAGGAGAATTTCAAATCAACCTAAATGGGACTCTAATTCAACGCAGGGACGATTACTGAAAAGCATAAAATTCGCCAGTACCCATTTTTTCCCCTGGCTGTAGAGAGGCACAGTGAGGGCAAAGTGCCTTGCTCAAGAACACAACACAATGCCCTAAGCCTCGGACCCCCTACCCGAAATTCTCGATCTCAATGTGGGAGCGAGTTCACTAAACCATAATAAGATCAGTACATTAAAATGCTCACCGAGAGTCGCTATCTCCCAGAGAAGAACGCCATAAGACCACCTAAGCATAAAATACAGAAATATAAAAAAAATTCCTTTGACATATTTTTGGAAGTCAGTCTTATTGAGAAACCTCGTTGACTAGATATGGTTTTCTAGTATTGGGACCGATGACGTTTTTTGTATTTTTGTATGCCTGCCTGTTTGTTTTTTTAGGGCCTGAAGTTTGAGACTGAGTTGGTTTTGTAATAGGTCTTGTCCTCTATCAGTAGAGGGGAAACCCGCGGCTAAAACATTTTCCACACCTCAATCAAGTTATTATTACTATTATTAAAATCATCATCATCATTATTATTATTATTATTATTATTGTTATTATTATTAACTAAAAGTTATTATTATTATTGTTATTATTATTATTATTATTATTATTAT
>CM042751.1:7597691-7609572 GCA_022496165.2 Catalaphyllia jardinei
CCAAAAAACCCACAAATACCAAATATACTCACTGACAGTTGTTCCGTAAAGGACTGGCAAAATTACTGTAACAAACTATACCCACAGACAATCCTCGAACAGACTCGAGCCCGCTGAGTTGTCTGCGGTTGTATCGTTGATACCAATAAGATGTCTATTTTTTCCCTAGCTTGCACACGATGTTGACATAGCCCAGTGGTACTGATCAGGTCTACCGTTTAAGTATGTCGCGATCGACTCCGGTTGTAAGCAGATTTTTTCATTTCCTGTTTCCTTTTTTCATTGTTTTTAGCGATACAAATGCGTATGGTAAATGCGCTATACCATACCATAAAACCGTTCTTCAAGGACTTCACGGTTTTCTGTAAAATCTATATGAATTCCGCATCCAGTGAGAACTTGTGCTGTTTATCGATTTTACGATTCTCGATGTTCTCATTTTCGGTAGCCGAGTCTTCTTTAAATGTTATCTCTTTAAAACAGCTTACTTTAATTAAAGATGGCCAGCAATTTAAAAAGTAAGCAAGAAGCGTACCTCATTTGCATAAAGTTTACATCCCATCGATAACTCGTGCTGCGCATGCGCTTCACGAATTTTTCTCAGATAACTCTCTTGAAGAACCACTATGGTCTGCACCTTCAGCCAAGGTTCTTCGCAGTCGCCATGGCCGAAGTAAAGTCGTACCGGCCGTTCTTTAGCTTCTCAAGCAAGTGAAAAACTAACAAATTGCGATCACATATTCTCATCACTGTCAACGGCGACAACGAATTTGCCTTTAAAGGCCATGCATGTAGCACAATCAAAATGGATGTCTCAGATTATACAGAATTAAAGAGCAAAACGATCAGCAACATCAAATTAGAGGTTTCGAAGACCACGTAAACTTTGACGACGCGCGCAATGCTTACCGGTCGACAGAGAGATGACTTTTTGAGCCTACTCCTTTGCAGCTGATTATATTTTGGTTTCTTCTTGTTTGACAGTTGGTCTCTGACTGTTAGCTGAGTGCGATTTCATCCAAGGGGGTTAAAAAGCCATTGAAATTATCAGAAAGTCTCATGCTGGGAGCGCTCTTTATAACTACAAACTGTACAGACATGTATAGTGCCATTTTGTCTTACTGTTCACTTTTTTTTAGCCCTTTTGATATAAAATACGATCCCGATTTTGAGATCAAAAATCACAAAGTTGGGTCTGAAATAGAGATTCAACTAAAGTCCCGTAAAACTCATCACAAAAATCGGGAGAACCCCTCGACTAAGAGGAAGTCCAAGCTTTGTAGAATGGCATGAATAAAGTAGTACATGTGACCACTGTTGCCGTTTTCCGTCGAAACCAATGAAAAATATAAAGATAAGTAAACAATAGGTGCTGGAGATTTTTAGAAAGGAGCTATAGTTTCCCTAATGTCAGCATTGGCCAGCATGTTTACAATTGAAAATGAAAAATAATTAACACACCGATGTAAAAAGAAATTAAGCACGGGGAAAAAGCACGAAATGCGTATAACAATCAGTTATTTATCATAAACTTCTCAGTGACAGATGCACCGACCCTAACGAATAGCTTGAACGCAAAATGCTTTAATCCTCCAATTTCTTAACAGAATTGACACCTCAAACTTTCCCGATATCGAAAAAATTGATGCCTGTTGTTTTCGAATCGATGATGAAAAATTTTCTTTTGGGCACTAATATAAGTTCATCTGTGATATTCTGAAAGGCAACGAGGCGTAAGGTGTTCGGAAAATGGACATAGAAACCCTAACAGTTTCGAGAAAACCGAACCGATGAAAGATCCGGGATGTTGGAAAGGTGGATGACACTATTAAGGTAGCATCCAGTTCCATAGGGTGGTTTGCTTTCTTGACACTTACTCTCACTGGATAGCGATCTATCCGGGGGATAGCGTTATCAAGCCTTGAAAAAACTGGGGCCAGAGCTTAATTTAAAACCACTCCTGATAGACTAGAACAGCGTTTCAAAGCCGGATGCAAGCTTACAGGTTGAAATCATTTACGGACGGATGTCAAACACATCTTGTTCGTTTTTAATTTTCTAGTTATTTAAACAAGCTGCGCTGCGTGAGTGAGTGAAATGATCGTTGCAAAACTTACCTTCTTAGTTGGCAGCCGTGTGTCAAGAGAGACAATGATTTTTTTCCTTTGGATTATTCAAATAATCTTCTAGGAAACAGCTTGTAGCTTTTGAATCAATAAATACGTTAATGTTCCTAGGAAGACTATACGGAGACACAGTAATTACAGACCATCTGTGTCATCGAACGACGTTAATTTAGATTTCATCTGCTGGTCATTATACTGCAGACACATGATAGCATGGATTTTGCCCAACTGAAAATTGATATTGAAACACAGTAAATCTTCCTCTTGCGGTGTACGTATCAAACTTTGCCTATTGTTATGGTTAGGATTTTTTAAGACAATGAAGCTATTGTTGTCGGTCCGTAGGGATTTTTCTACTCGGTGTCGCAAAATAACACTCGTGTTAAGTCGAATCCAGTCGGCAGATTTTCGGTGATGACATATTTGATCCTAACGGGAAAATACTTGGGAAAAATCAGACAGACTAAAAGAGGGTGAGCTAGTACACGCGCGCTACTTCGATTAACTCTACTGCGCTTTTTATCAGAACGTAGTCAGGTCCTAAGTAAAAAGAATAATTTAGAATCAGGGTGGTGGCGTTATTTTTGTAGGTTTATTTCTTCATTAGCTCGTGTTCTTGGGAGCAAGTGGCTGGGAGTTATCTGAAAACGACTGCTCGGTAATTGCAAGCAGCTTGGGAAGCATTATTTTAGTTATGCGATATACGCTTTTAATTTGTTTTGCTTCTGACTTACAAAAATTGGAACTGACTTCTGTTTGAATTCACTTCAAGGTTTTAATTGCTCTCTCAATTCGAAGGCTCCTGCTCGCGCTTTCATGAATTAATAAAACTGCGTCGTCGTTTGAGTTTTCAACTGTTTATTTTCAGCTCTGAATTCCTGAGTGCCACGGTCACAATGTTCGAGAAGTGGCACAGAAATAATATTCGTCGGATGTTCCCGTTCATATGGCCTGACGGCGTCTGCACAGTACTTTGCGGGTTTCGGTAAATTACACTTTGAAAGCATTTCTGTAGTGAGTGCTGTCGATTTGAATACCGTCGAAGATTGTGGTTAACACTTATCGCCTCCGAAGATATTTGAATTTCGCGCTCGGTGAGTTTGCTACGCGTCAGTCATTCCTAACCTTTGTCTTGCGAACAATAGAAACCCTTTCCGTCAAACAATAGATAAGGCCATAAAAGGAATAAAAGCTTGATTGTTGCCCAGCCAAAATCCTCACCAAAAGCTTGATACGAGGTTTCCGTTCATGTTTGTTACATAATACATATATTATATATATATGTCGTAGCAGACCAGAGATTACGAGCGCGATTTTCGCCATGTAGCCTGCTTTTCTAGCCAGGATTATGGAAGTAGGCAAAAATAATCTCGAAATCGTCCACATGATTCTCTAACTTCAGATATTGCTGAAGAGTTGCGTTTTTAATGCTGCATGAATTCAAGTTATTGAAGAGTAGTTGGCCGCTGACATGCGGCGTTAAAAGGTTTCTTTCTACAAGAAAACAGTGCATTCCAGAAATGTTGTTGTTCGTAGTTAATTGGGTTTAGAGAAACGACGAACTTTACTTTGTTAAAATTAGCCATGGTTTTGAAATTGAAGACAAAAAAAGAAACTTCCTCCTGTCAGTCGGCTAAAGAAATCTATTGGCACTTAAATGACATATTTTTCATCTCGTTATTCAGCTGAGTAAATAAACATGGCTGCAAAACAAAACTCTTTTCAAAACAGACATTGTAAATTCCAAAATGCAAAATCAAAGTAGTCTCCCGTAAATTTTCGATACATTGAATAAAAATATTAATAAGAAAGAGATAATTATGAGACTTACGACGGTGAACCATTGGCTTTTTGGTGCAAGTATAGGAGTCAATGGGTAGAGTTAACATATAGTATTAATTATCACATAACAAGTATAATTCACTTGGTGTTATTTCGGTAGTTCAATGTCATCAATGAAACGGGACCACGAGAGATAATTGAACCCATCATAGTAGTGAGTGAGTGAGTGAGCGAGCGAGCGAGCGAGCGAGCGAGTGAGTGAGTGAGTGAGTGAGTACATGTTAACCCCGAACATTTGGAAGTGAAGCATAAATTCATTTTTTTATGGGCGTCGTCCTCGGTTTCGGCGTCGTCACTGCTGAAGTTCCCTAACAGCCATCACCACGAACATTAAGGTGTTTAATTCGTGTTCGGTCTGCATGATCCATCCATATCAATTATATGAAAGGGTAGGGAAATCGGGCATATAGGTATTCAAAAAAGCCTTTAATTAAATTATTTTGAACTGACACACCATGTGGCTGTATCAGTGGTAATGTTTGATGTTCTCCCTAATGTTGTTCATTAAGTTCATTTCAAGGCTTTAGAAAAGGGATGGAGTGTTCTTAAGCAGGAGAAAGGAGCCGGTCCTTTTAAAATTAAAAAAAATATATATACGACTGGGTACAGAGGACTTGTAGTTGGACCGTGTGGTGGAGTTTCTCCGTATAAGACGTGGTCAAGAGAAAATGACAAAGAGTGCCCCTAACCCCGTTCAAAGTGGGGCTGTAAACTTCACAAAACTTAATACCTTCGGAAGTAAACATCCCCGAAATGGCCGAAATTATTTCATAACTGTCTGGAAACAAGCAATAATTAACCAGCCATGGTTCTCACGCCCTCGTTATAATCACTTTTAATTATTATCAAACCTAAGCCTATGTTACGCTTTTCATGTCGCTAGTTGATCTCCTATTCATTTTTCATGGCTTTTACACCGTTGTTCCTCTAGAAATGTTGCAAGATGTAAGGAAAGTACCACTGTAAGGTGTCACTATCTCAGACGTTAATTGTGTAATTTAAGTCACTACCGTTTCGAGTAACCTTTTATTCCTAGTCGGGTGTCTCAGCAAACAAGATGAATCTACTAGTCTAGACCTCGTCTCTTAGAGACGTGATTTTTCTTGTGTTTCTATATGCGTTGATTTTATGATGTCTTTTTAAGGACGGTGCCTACTTTTGTTAGTGCGCACACGTTCTGCGCATCACGTAAGGCATGGTTTAGGCGCCACGCGCGCGCTGTGTTGACATTTGACGCAATCAACTACGCCACCAAGTATACGACTAAACTGAAAACAAAATTTTCCTACCGTGACTAAATCAAGTTTAATGTACCAGTAACACCAGAATAGCAGCATATCCTAACCACTAACTGTTAGCATCTTCCAGCTGAAAACCTAGCTGTTATCTGTCAAAAATTATAATGGCATCCAACTGTAAACATGTACCTGCATACGGCGTAGTGCACGCGCAAAATAAGTGCGAGATACGAAAATGTTTTACTTACTGGGGAGGTGACAGGAAAAATGTAGTGAACACCGTAAAAGTTTCCTAAATAGATGAATAACTTTATAAAACGCGTGGTTACCCCTACATTTTATGCTATAAAATGGAAGTGACAAGTCTATTCAACATGTGATTAGTTTCTGGTTCTGAGCAAAAGGTATTTTGACTGTATTTTAGCTGAACCAGAGGAAGGCTGTCGGAGAAGCTAAGAGCACTGTAGCAACGATTTTGTTATTAAGAACAAACCAAAAATGATTTTAATGTTACCATTAACCATGTAGTTTTAAGATCTTTATAAATGTATTTGCTTTTCTGTATGTAGAGGAAAATTCTAAGGAGGTCTGTGAAGAAATATCCTTTCCTTCGTTTTCAGAAAAAATGCTGATGTCAGCATTTTTGTTGAGATTCAAGGCTAATTTTCTCGAAAATATGCGTGGCTTTCCCCATTTTTCTTTGTCGATTCCAATAGCCCTTACAAAGATCTACTTTTTCCGCGTGGTCCTAACCTGGAGCAAAAACCTTTGTATTTTGTAGGCACCGCCCTTAAAAGCTTGTAAATTCAGATGTAACTTGGTTTCCGTCACCAGACAAATTGTCTGCGTCGATGCTTGAAGCGAGGCTATCACTAGGAGCATGTTCGTCGCATGAAGATCCACTGGACAATGATATTGCTGACGTGTTATAGTAGGGTTGATCTTCGTCTAGCTGGCCCATGTCAAGATAAGGAACTTCTCTTTGAATCCATTCCTCCAGATCTTGGCACAGCTCGGTAAAGGTTGGCCGCGTATCAGGATTGTCCGCCCAGCAGCGCCTCATCAATTCATAGCTGTAAATTAACGCACATGGGAAATAAGAACCTAATGTCACACTTTGAATGTCTGAAATTTCTTTTTTGTCTCAAACTCTCAACCCCGCTAAAAAATAAAACAGCAACAACAAAGAATCAAATAATTAAAACAAAACAGAACCACCACCACCAACAACAAAACAGGTTTCCATTACTTTCCATTTCAAAGTGACAATACGTTTGGCATACTTTTTAACGAAAAAGATATTCCATGATTTTTTATAGGGTAATATTGATAAGCCGCTAATAAGTGTCTTGATATCGAAACCTCGTTCCTACATTATCATTTCGAACCGTTTTATAGCAATATTCTAACTGAGTAAACCATCCTATTCCCCACCCCGACAAATGCGACTTACAACTCTTCTGAGCACGTATCTGGTTTTTCCATTCTATATCCTCTTCTCAGAAGTCTCATAAGTTCTCTGTTTTTTATGCCAGGGTACGGGAACCCTCCTGAAAAATGAAATTCATCTCGTTTATTATCGCTCCTCATCCAGTAAACTACATTCGCTGCTTGCATTACTCTATGCAGTTGGTTGTCAGTTTAGCACTTAAAAGCTCGATCACTAACTCCCCTCAGTGGGTTTCACTATTAAATAACCTGTCGTGATACATACACCATAAACTCTGGCTGGTTGGTATATGTTCTATGGTAACTAATCCACAACAATATCAGCAAGACACGAAATTTCACAACATATGGTACAGTCTACATACGAGCCAAGTGGCTCATCATCCCCCCTGGATGGGATGCTAGTCCATCGCAGGGTTGCCCCAAAGCAATGAATTAGCCGGAACCCTTCTATACACCTGGGTCTAGAGACAAGCACTGTGAGAGTAAAGTATCTTGCCCAAGAACACAACACCATGGCCAGACCCAGGGCTTGGTCCAGGACCGCTCGATCTGCAGGCGAGTTCGACAACCATATAAGGCCAGTTTATTAAAGTACATACCGAGAGTCGCTATCTCCCAGAGAAGAACGCCATATGACCACCTTATCAGAAAACATAGAAAAATAAAAATTTATTTATCTGCCGTATTTTTGGGATTTACTCGTATTTAGAGACCTGATGTTTTCGACTTTTCTTGTATTAAGACATGGAAACTGCATAAATGGGAGAACAATAGAAATTTACAGTGAGAGTGATACACGAGTAGCGTAAATATTTAATTGCTTAAGCTGCCATACGAATTACTCATGTGACTAAAAAAATTACCTAACCTCCCACGGTAATTTGCATTTAAGTGCCTGTTATAAACTAACGATAAATTGACCTGTTCTGAGCCAATCACAATGAACATATTTTCGCAGTCAAATTATTGGGTCAATTCATGAAGTTAATTATTTGGAAAATTAAACTAAATGTACACTTTCTTATAGACTTACACGTCACTCTTTGTAGTAAAAACACCATCATTTATGGCTTCAGGTGACATCCACTTCACAGGAAGCTTATTGTGCTGACCTGTCATGTGATACACATTCTCTCCCAGCGTGCTCCGCGCTAAGCCAAAATCAGCGACTTTGACAAGTTTGTCGTCACAGACTAAGACATTGCGAGCGGCGAGATCTCGATGAACAATGCCCTTTGCTGATAAGTATTGCTAAAAACGAGATATATGGGACACAGGATACAGTGTAAGGACGTTTTTCAAAATCAGCCATCTAAATGAACAACGAGACTCTTAACAACGCTATACAATAACTACGCAGTTGTTAGACTCTATTTAACTCGAAAATCCGCGGGAAGAATTTCTTCCCTCGCGGATCTTGGAGTAGAACAGAGACTGCTCGCGGTCAACAGTTGTCTTCATAACTTATGGACAGAAAGAAGAAACAGGGACAAGAACATGACACGTCGTAAAAAGGCAATTCAATTTAAACAGTATGAGATCCCCAAAGAAAAATGTACCAAACTTGAACACTCAAGTCTCCCGAGCAACGGAATACTGGGGTCCAAACGGATGACCCGACTCGTACAAAGCAATTAACACACTTTGGACGACTGCCCATACTAAGAACGTTAATAAAAAGGAACAAATCTATTTTAACTTGCCATTCCCTGTGCTATTTGCCAGGAGAAGGACATCATATCCTGCGAGGTTAAAGAATTGTTTTCTTCGTCTCCTTCATCTCGTTCTTCGTCTTTCAAGGCTTGGATGCCGTTAATCCTTATGTCTGTTCTGCTGTCTGTCTTCAGGAAAGCGACGTTAACTTCGCCAATGTCGTTTACACCAGGCGCACTATGCTGCAGGTATTATGGAGAAGGTTTACTTCAAAATAAATTATTCGGCAATCGGGTATACTTATAATGATGAAAATAACGTGCCTTCTCTGGAGATTTTATTACATGTACCTCGACAGAGGGGATCTTTACAAATGGTTCCATTTTAGTTGCAATTATGATAGTACCAAGTGAAACATTTCTTACAATGCCTGTACTTATATCCGCGCTCATTGCTCTTGGTGTGTCTGGCGTGGTTTCTCGTATCTGCACGTATTCCATATCGGTGTGTTTTACCTGGCAATCAGAGTGCGAAAATTACAAGACCTTACAAATCATTTGTTAAGATCATTCCCCCAGCATTGCGCATCTCTACTGCGCATAATTTCACGCGTGATCAGGCCGCGCGCGTTAAAAAGTGGCGGCTTCTTCTTTACGGCTGGACCTCGCCATAGAGATAAAACTTCATTTTCTCGAAAACGAGTACAGTGACCTATCATTTTTTTCTTGTTGTTTTGAACTGAGTAATAGATTTCTCTATTCAAAATAACTATGGACCAGTTCTCAGTGTATAACAAGAAGCAGTAGTCGGAAACGGTGAATTTAGCAAGCATTCTTGACTAAAATCATAGTGCTATTGTAAAGATTCAGTATATGGGGTCAAACCATTTATATTTCAAAATTCAAAAGTTCCTATAATATAACAATCAATAGGAAAAGTTTGACAAAAATCTCAGTGCAGGTTCTATTTCAGTGGAATGACTTCAAGTATGGTTATCACCTCTCGTTGCATGTTGAATGCGGTTTCGGTTGGACGCAGACGAAATAAATCTGCTCTGCTTACTGTGGGACCCTACCGACCTAACTACTGCCAAGTCTTTATCTAGGCCGCGTCTGTTTTTTGGCTCAAATAACAACTCATTTGATTATTAATCTGAAAGCGTGTCTTAATGTGCTAAACTAGTCAATAAAGACCATTCTTTGGAGTACTGCGCTGTAGTTAGGTGAGCTAAAGTAAGCGTAAGTCTGCATACGACTGCATTAAATTACCACTAAACTAAAGGATTCGATGGTAGTGTAATTCTATCTAAACTTCTGATTATATCATTTAAAAGAGGTAAGTAAGAACCGAGTCATTTGGGACCTAATATGAGCCACTGATTGTTGAAATTTGACGTACACTTGTTTTGTAGCTCACACTTTCATAGCTTTCGATTACAAGTGAATATATGAAAGTTCATATATTTGAACTGGGGAGAATGATAGGAAGATAAGATTGATTATCGCAGTTTAAATGCCCTTCATTCTCCGCAGTTCAAATATATGAACTCTCGTATATTCATTTTTGTATAAATTAACAGTAGTCTATTGTGAACCCGTGAATTTGATTGGCTATATTGCCGTTTTCTATCTACTGATAGAAAACAGTTACGCATCAGTGCACATCGCGGGCCACGTTTGAACCTGATGTAACATAACAAAACAGTTCTTTTCTGCGCGTTACTTGACATCTTTTTCTTTTTATGCAATGAGACTACGGTAAATTTATGCTAAAACAATTAGACTACACGCCCTCGTTTTCTACGAGCGATAGTCAACGAGGGCGAGTAGTCTAATTGTTGAGTATTCTTCACCTTTTACGGGTATATTATACCCGGTTGACTTGATAGCTCAGTTGATAGAGCACTGCATTGGTATCGCAGAGGTCATAGGTTCGAACTCCGTTCAGGCCTGAATTGTTTTCAGGCTCTATTTTCGCAACTGCTTAAGTTGTGGCATAACTGCAATGACCAATCATATCTTCATATTATTCTCCGCTTTTCAAATGCACCGGTATCGCACCGGTATCGCAGAGGTCATGGGTTTGAACCAAGCCTGAAATTTTTTCAGGCTTTAATTTCGCAATTGCTTAAGTTATGGGCATAACTGCGATGATCAGTCATATCTTCATATAGCGTTCGATTATTTATTTCATTCAGAAAAGAGAAAAAGCATTTAATTTGCTATAATTCAGGGTATCCCAATGCGTTCACCTTTTTTCTTCGTTCTCTCAGATAAGAAAGCAGGTCTCCTTTTGTTGCATACTCCACGATAAGGAAATTTGGCGAGGACTTGGTACAACAGCCAATCAAATTCAGGATATTTTTGTGTGAACCAACCGCTTTCATGAGGGTAATCTCTTCCAAGAAATCGTTCATTTGGTCTGGAGTGGCATTGTCTAAAAGATGTAAGCAAGATGACCTTAAAAGAATACAGCTTAGTAGTTATCATATCTTAAGCATGTCATGCATAGACAACCGGCCTATTTATATAAAAAATTAATGCCACTCTGACGCAACTTTGATTTTTCAAACGTTCTGTTTAAACGTCAGGAAAGCATACCTCAGCTTGTTGCCCCGTGCATACGAAGCACATGTTTCAATAATGATGTACAAAAATATCAACTAGACACGTTTTTCATACCTTAAGATAACGTCTGCATACGAGTCAAGTGGCCCATCAGGTCTGCGTTTTTCTCCGGCTTCAGAGGGTATTTCTGCTCCCCTCTAGATGGGATGCTTGTCGATCTCGGGGCTGTCCCCTCCCCCCTCCCCAGCATTAAATTAACCTGTACCCATTTATACACTTGGGTGGAAAGAGGCGCTGTGACAGTAAAGTGTATTTTCCAAAAACACAACACACAAACACACAATGTTCCCTACCAAGGATTGAACAATTACAGTATAATTTTATTCACATCCCAGAGTCATTTGGCATACCTTGAAGCATCTTAACAGCCACAGTTATAGTAGATTCTGAAATTTTCATTGATGTTATAGTAACAGATTGACGTAATTTCATACACGGAGGGGCCTGCATGATTCCTTTGCAAACTTTTCCAAAGGCGCCATGACCTAGCTCGTCATATATAGTGACGTCATTACTCTTGATTTCCCATTTATCCCTGGCCAGGCCTTTAATTTGCAGCTCGCTTTCTTTATTTTCCCTGCAACATCGATTGTCATGACATTACAATAACACACAGACTAAGGATGCCTCAACCTCGTTCTTAGGACCTTTTCCCTTGTTCCCGCCCCGCCCCCCAAGCAAGGGAAAAGGCCCTGGGAACGAGGTTGAGGATGCCCCATCAAAGCATACCAAAAGTTCCTTTTTTGAACCCTAACTGGAAAAAGAGATTTAGGCAGGCTAAAGTTATCACTTGCCAGAGGACAGTGTTGAAGGAGCTGGAAGAAGTGGTCTCCTATGAGGTGAGGCACAGGCCACAGCATGGGGCAGTGCTTAGTGGCAGGATATGATTGTGGAATTGAGTCAGTGAGTCAGTGAGTCAGTGAGTCAGTGAGTCAGTGAGTCA
>CM042751.1:7609582-7629680 GCA_022496165.2 Catalaphyllia jardinei
TGAGTCAGTGAGTCAGTGAGTCAGTGAGTCAGTGAGTCAGTGAGTCAGTGAATCAGTGGGTCAGTGGGTCAGTGAGTCAGCGAGTCAGTGAGGCAGTGAGACAGTGAGACAGTGAGACAGTGAGTCACCATGTAACCGACTCAGCAAGTGGGTGAGTGAGTGAGTCAGTTTAATAGGCAGTCAGTCTGACACTTTTATAATAAGGAGGCAAGCGAGCGAGGTAGTAAGTTAATACAGACCAAGACGATCACACGTTCTACAAAATATGTTTATTGTAACCAATAAACAATAAAATTTGTATCCAAATACCTCCGTTTTCTCCCAATGTAACAAGAGACAGCCAGTCCAATGGCCACAGCAGCCATCACACCACTAGTAGCTATAATCAAGATCACCAATGTACTTAACGTATTTGTGTTCGGACTGACCCATTCAGTGGAAGTCCTTGATGAACCGGTGGCATTTTGTACTTCAGCTTGGCTGGAAGTTCTTGGTGAAATGGTGGCGTTCTGTGTTACAGTTGAAGAAGCAATCGTAACCGAACTTGAAGTTACGCAGCTGGGAACTAAATGGAGGTCATGCTCTATGAAGAGAATTGTTTTAAGTAAAGGATTTTTTTATTTCTGCACTGTGAAATGTTGACATTTCAAGTATCTAGACTACACAAATTGGCTTCTACAGGCCTCCCAGGGGTTTTTAGGAACAAGGAAACATGTTCATTTACTTCGAGGGAACAGGGAAGAAAGTGAACTTTGAAAAAAGGGGCTTAAGAAAAATGAAAAAAAGTGGAATTTTCAGGAGATTAAGGAAACCCCCCTCTTCCCACCCCTTGCTGAAAGGCCCTCAGTTGTATCTTAACGCCCCTAGCATACTGTCTATAGTAAGTTCCAAAACTGCATTGTCTTAGAATGTGATGAATTTTTCAAATGAACAACTCACCAAAGATCTCAACCTTTGGCTCAAGAAATCGTTTGCCTTCCTATCGCCTCAGGTTAGAAAGCATTTTATTTTCGGGTACCTGGAGGTCTTTCAGTTTTGCAACTGAGCTGAGTGCATTGCTGCGTACGTACGCTAATTTCGAGGCATGTTATCTTTTTCTTAGCTAAGAAAACATATTTTTACGTCGGGGCCTTTCCTATATGAACTATTCTGTGGTTAATCAAGTGGATGGTGTTTACCTACAGTAGTGTTCCGCCGACAGAATATTTTATTATTTGACCAGACGATATGCGATCCATTTGGCATCTGGTGCTACGAAATACACTACTTTATTGTTATCATCCACAAGAGGTTTTGGCCATGAAGTGTCGTTAAAATTAGGAAGAAACCAACCCTGGTAGTATTTGTTTGTACATTTCCACGATATGTTAGTTCTAACACCATTGCTGGACGACGCCACAAAGAAAACATCAGCGTCAACATCGTTGTCTTTTACATATACTGCTACAAGCTCGTGCTGGTCTTCGACAACCGTCAAATCACCGACTGCTTTTGCTGAGAAAACTCCATCAAGATACAGCTCGATATTCTGGCTTAACCTTGTTGCGAGGATTGTTATCAATGCTGTGGGAAGAATTCATCAAAGTAACCTTTATCAAATTCTCAAAATCTTGAATTTAACAATCGAAGCTCTAGTATCTTTGGCACCTAACTCCCACTGCTGAATATTGATGGTTGCACCTGCCATATCATGTGAATTAATTCGTTGCACAATGAAGTATTTTATTACTTGTCGTATCACGTGACTTAGTTTGCTATGCCACGAAGTGTTCTGTTGTTGTCGTTATGCCGTCCTTCATATTGGACCTGCCAGTTGAACTTAAAGTTAAGTTGACATTTGTAAATACATTAAGCATACTTTAAGGCATACCATACAGTTGTAGACATATCGCAGCACTAATAGTTCAATGCCATGTAATTATAAGAAGAACCTTCAACGAATAAAAGAATACCAAAATTTGGAAAACTAGACGATGAGTGTTAAATAGCACCTGATTTTGTCAGGCTGTGTGCTTGTTTCTGATAAAAGTCCTAATAGCAAAAGTCTAGAACAACGAATCTACTCAGTATCAAAAGAATCATCGACCTAACCGTTTTATGTAGTTGTTCGAGAGAACGTTTAGATACGTTTACGGCAATTCCTGAAGCCGGGAATATGGAAACTAAATACTTACTGCTACATGTATTGCTAAGTCTCTCATCTTTACTGATACGGCGTATACAGATGAATCTGGTAGCCCAGTGATTTTCTGCGCTGATCCAGTGAACATCTTCAGGAATTCCAATCACTCGACTCGAACTTAGTCGACCACTATTATCCTGTCTGATAAAGGCGTTTGGCCATGTGTTATCGGTAAAATTAGTTTGCTCCCATCCATCGTCTGGTTTAATAGAGCTTTCGTTGCATTTCCAGCTCCTATCTGTGACCACTCCGTTACTAAACACTCCTAGAAATCCACCGAACCCATTTGGTCCGTTGTAAACAAACACGGTAATTACCTTGGTCTCCCTTGGGAATGAAAACCACGCTGCCGTGTTCCAGGTGCCGCCGTTGTAGCCAACGAGACGTCCGTCCGCAAAAACTGTGAGATTATCGTCGCCAGTTAAAATTCCAGCAAAATCTGAAAAAATGAATAAATGTATGATAAGTTATTTAAAAATGTGTGAACAGCCGTAGGTTTTTTTGTACAACTTGCCAAGTTCAATTGTGATTGAAACTGGGATTGTATATGAGAATATCAGGGAATTCTGTTCACTTCGTGTTTGTGATCGATCATTCCGTCAACCTCGTTGCCCCCACGCTCTTGGAAAGAGAGAGAGAGGTGCCCTAGGAAGGAAGGTGTCCTCCTGCAGCACAAGCGCTCGTTAACAATCCAAAGCGATGATGTTCAACTTTGGTAATACAAAGAAATGGTTAAGAAACCAGGTAGACATCAAACAAAGACATCAAAGAAGCAAACAAACAGGCTAAGATTTACGTTGGAAGGTCCTTGACCCTGCAAATCTTTTGTGTTATGCTCACAGACTACAGGTATGCATGAACTACCTAATATGACCTAATGTCTCTGCTTTTACTTATTAACTGGAGGAGTACACATAACCAACCTTTCTATTTTGCCAGGTTTTGCGTAGGGTCAACCTCCAAAATAGCAAAGGAAAACAAACAAAAAGAACTTTGGCCGATTCCATAACCTTTCCTGCTCCTTGTTCTTAGTCTGATCTGATTGACTAAAGAGCATCGTTGAGTAATTGAGCCGTTAACTACACGTATGCTATAAACGCAGATAGCTCAAACCGAATGTTCGTTTTCTATGAGTTCATTTACCTGTTGCATACGTCTGGCTTGACATGATATTTATATACAGCCATAAGATACCAAGGTAGACAGGTAACATTTTGTTTTCAGTAACAGGATGCAGATGCCAATAGCTGAAATAAGAGTGAAAAATGGAGGCGATAATTTATTTGTTTTTGTTTCAAATAAATTAATACGCAATAAGGTATCACAATTAAGAAATAGAAAACATGTACTTCGTGTTTTTATCGAGTTATAGAAACACAAGTGGAGGTTTGGGAGAACGAGAAATGCTGTGGGAACACGAACCGCAGCTTTTTTTTCGAGTCCCGAGCAGGCTGTGATTGGCGAGTAGCCAATCACAGCGCATAATTTGATCCATCTGGCCCGCTTGCGGAGCACGCCATATAATTAAAGGCTATAACGGGACAGCACTAACACTCGACCCGACTTTTCATAATGAAAGAGTGTGGTACGTGTAATTGGCTATTTTTGGCCTGGTTCTTGATGGAAATTTCTAGTTCCACTGTACATGAAGTTAAGTTAATAGTAAGATTCCTTGAGAAATTTTCAATTCTTTTTAGTTTCGTCCCTTTGCAGCTTTAAGATTGATAACAATATATCTCCTGTTTGTTTATCAGTCCGCTATAAACCCCACGCAGTTCTAAACCATCGAAGCACTTATTGATATTGGTTTTCGAATTTTTTAAATAATTAGTGTGATTTTTTTGCTACAGCAGGCTAAATTTGAATTGCTTTGATATTTCCTTTACCATCATACACATGTAGATGATTACTTTGGTAAGACAAACGCGGATTACCAGAAGCTAGATGAAGTAACACTAATCCAGGTCGTATCCAGAAAAGTTAAAGCAGGTTGGAAACAAATATATCGTTGACGTGAACCAACAACAAATCTCAACTGAGCGTCGTGGTGTCATATATCTCTCCTCGCTGTATAAATTAGTGATTGACAAAAACATAATGAATTTTCTTAAAATTGACAAAGGTTTGAGATTGCAAATTGCAAATTGGAAATCTGCGTCAAAATATTCAAATGAATTCGTTTTGATTTCAAATCTTAATTGGTTTGCTGGTGTGCAGAGACTGCGATCTCATTCTGATGCACGGCTTTACTTAAAATTAAGGAGGCATTTCAAATTAGTGTTTTTTTTCACGAGCTGTATGACGTATGAAACATTGATTTTAGGCCTACACCTTTGCAGCTGCTTATATTATGGTTTCTCCTATTTGACATTTGTCCCTGATTGTTAGCTCGCGTGAGAAGATATCTGATTGCATTCAAAGAAGTTAACAAGTCAGTGAATCGAATTAGGAAATATCGAGTCTTATTGAGGGTAGGGAGTACTTCCTTATAATTATAAGCTATATAGGTATATTTGTAGCGCCATTTTTTTCCAATTTTGTGAGCTCTGTTGATATGAAATACAATCTCGCTGTTACGGTCAAAAAAGGTTTGGTCTGAAATAAGATAAGATATTCAAGTAAAGTGCCGTATATAAATATCGGGAGAACACCCTCAACTAAGAGGAAGTCCAAGCTTTGTAAAATGGCATGTACAAAGTCGTACATGTGACTACTGTTGCCGGTTTTCGTAGAAACCATTCAAAAATATAAAGGCAAGTTAACACTTGGTGCTAATGATTTGGAAAGTTTTTGAAAAGCGCTATTTCTCCAATGTCAGCAATGATTATCATGTTTACAATTTAAAATGAAAAATTGCTAACAGACGGATATTAAAAAAAATTCTCTTGCCAGAAATGAACTCACGCTGACTGATCGGTGATTAGGTCAGTTTGAAGAAGTGAAAGCACAGAAAAACAGCACGTAGGGCGTATAACAACCACTTATTTATTATAAACTTCTGACAGGGGTACCGGCCCCAAAGGACCGATTCTGGCCGCAAAGCGCTTTAATCCCTTCGGGTTTTTTAACAGAATTTTCACCTCAAACTTTCGTGATATGGGTACCAATATATGGTCAGCTATGATCTTTGGTAAGGCAATGAGGCCTAAAGATTTCGGAAAATGAAGAAAGAAGCCCCAATAAATTCGAGTAAACAAAATCTAAAAAAGGCTAGGTTGTTCGAATGGCAGATAACGCTATCCATCGGTGAAATTCACCTTCCATTTCTTTGTACTTGGATTAACTGAAAGGGTCGTGTAGGGTATCGAGCACAGTTCACGAACCGAAAAAAAAATAGAGGATCACGGAGAACCGATAACCGGATGACGGATCACGGATAGAAAAATTCCGTTTTTCCGAATCACGAAAATAAGTAAGTATTAAAGATACTCTTTTCAGTGACCTGTTCTTCCACTAGAAACAGTGCTTGAAAAAAAAAAAAAAAATCGCGAATGGCTAAGTCAAGGCTCCATATTGCAAATCACAATCTTAAGTCACTCTCGATGGACCACTCAAACCATTGGGAGGACTTACGTCTCCAAATCACGTATAGAATAAAGCGGTAAAATCGTGAATATCGGTTAATAATTCAGGTTTTTCACGGGTCACGCAAAACCTTCAGGCCACGGATCACGAAAAAATAATTCACGTTTCTCGGAAAATATAATGAGCTAATCACGCATCACAAGGATACCCCTTTTCGACCCTCAACTGAGGGTGACAAAAGTTTGTGTCGAAACTTATTTTCTAAACTCAAACGATTTGCAGGTTTCTTAAAATTCTTAGCATGGTTTGTTTGGTTAACACTTATATACTGGAAAGCGATTTATCTGGTAGATAGCGTTATCTAGCCTTCGAAAAAGCGGCCCAGAGCTTAAAAACCAGTTCAGAAAGACTAGAACAGCGTTTTAAAGCCAGAGGCAACTCACAGTTTTAAATTATTCACGGACGGATGTCAAGCACGTCTATTACGTTTCCAGTTTTTGGGTATTTAAATAAACTGCACTGAGTGAGTGAAATGATCGTTGCCAAACCTACCTTATTAGTTGGCAACCGTTCGGTCAAGAGAGGAAATGCTTTTTATGGATCTTGGATTATTTAAATGATCTTGTAGGATACAGCGTGTAGCTTTGAATCAATAAATACACAGATCTTTCAAGGACTATACAGAAACAAAGTGTGACGGGTAATTACCGTACAGACCATCTGTGCGTATGACGTTTTTTCTCTTGCACAGGCAACTGGCAACTGTTTTGTTGCGTCGGTTTTTTTTAAAAGTTTTTTTCTACAAGAAAAGAGCGAATTCTAGAATTGTGGGTTGTCAATTCAGTTTAAACAAACGATGAACTTTACTTAGCTTTGATAAAATTAACCATGATTAACCAGCGGCGGAGGAAACTTCTTAGTGTTTTAATAAGAATTTTTTTCCTCTCGTTTTCTAGCTGAGTAAGTAAATATGGCTGCAAAACAAGGCACTTTTCCAAACAGACATTGAAAGTTTTAAAATACATATTAATCAAAGCCTTCTTTCTCCGCGCCCTTTTGATACACTTAATGAACTAGACGCCTTGCTGCGTGTACCCAGGCAGTCGTTATACTGAGAGGCACTAGCTATATTGCAATTGATCTTAAATGTTCTGCATTTAAAGTCGTGCGAAATTCAATCGAATCGATGTGCTCAAGCTATTCTGCCTTCGATTGCATTTCTTGGAATCGATTAATTAATAGCTTATTACTCGTACACAGTCCTTTAGCACGTAAAATGAGTCAAGATCGAGTTGCATCAGCCTATGAACGTTTCCGTCTATTTTCTTTAGCCTTTGCCGTTGATGTTGTTTGTTTGTTTGTTTTTTTGTCATTTCTCAAACGAGAGAGACATTTTGAATTTCAGAGTTATGGCGGTGCGTGACATAGAGCCACTCTGGGCTCTGTAAATTTGTTCAAAATAATTCGAGGAATATCTCAGGTTTGGGAAAACGCAGATTTAAAAATTAGAGAAGTGTAATCTTTATCAATCTCCTAGAACATCACAATTTCTTGACTTTATCCACTGAATTGTTTTCGAATAATTTTTTCAGAATTGCTTCAGGACTGCGTGGCAGTACATTGTTACACGTTACGAAGTTTCTCAGAGCGTTTTACTTAGGTGTACACGAACAGATACATTCGTAAACAACAGAACCATATTCTCTAACCTTCTGCTCTTGTTGCTCAGACCTTATGAGTTCGTGCTGGGATCCTACTTGGTTCACGATCACGTCTAAAAATACGATGACACTTTTTATCAAGGCGAAGAGTCGATAGCCCCGGTTGATAGCCAGCTCCTTAGGCATATTAAACATGATTCATGATGAATTCACTCCAAACGTTCGCTCGTAAATTGTTGATCTCTCGTAAACCTTGAAGACCGACCCTTTCCGAAAACGTTTAACGACCTTTAGTGTTGGTCTACCGCGAACGGTGTGTTCGTTGGTATGTGATTTTATCGCCCTAGAAATCATGGAAACCAACCTAGTAGCCGAAATTTAAACCCAGGCCTCAATGCCTGGGTAATAATAATGAGAAGGAAGAAAATTGCATCACAAGGTTTTTTAGAGCTAACAGGAATCAGCGGTTGGAGGGATCGTGCAGTATTGATTCGTATGACTGGCTCGTGAAAATTGGTAACACACTTCTAAGTGTAATTGTGTTTAATTCACTCGATGTAATTTTGGTAGTCAAAGTTGAAAATTTCGAGGCAAATGAAAGGTATAGACTATGTTACAGTAACAAACAATTACCGTGCATTTTTACCTTTCAACACACTCATCTGAAAAATTGGTTCTTGCTCTGAGCGGGATTCCAACCCACGTCTCCCTGATTACTCGTCGAGCATGCTAAGCCACTACACCATTAAGCCTATTACGCTTGCAACGCAGCAGATTAAGGAGCTGACTTAGAAGCGTGGGGATCCTTAGGGTCCAACTTTTCTTCACTTGAGAGTGTATCCTTGCCTCTATAACCCCAGACAGGGCTTAGAACACGTGAAAATTGAAAATTTCGAGGCAAATGAAAGGTATAGACTATGTTACAGAAACAAACACTTGCCGTGCAATTTTTTTGTACAACTGGGAATTCTGTTCACTTCATGTAGGTGGGAGAGAGAGGCCCTAGGAAGAAAGAAAGGTGTCCTCCGGCATCACAAGCGCTCGTTAACCATCCAAAGCACTAATGTTCAACTTTAGTAATACAGAGAAATGGTTAAAGAAACCAGGTAAACATCAAACAAGCAAACAAACAGGCTAAGAATTATGTGGAAGGTCCTTGACCCTGCACATCTCACAGACTACAGGTATGCATGGCAATCTAATCTAATCTTACAGTGGTTAGTTGTATGAGCACGCATAACCAACTTTTCTCAGTATTTTGCAGGTTTTTTGCTGGGTCAACCTACAAAAATAGCGAACAAAAACATGCAAGAAAAACTTTGGCCGATTCAATAACCATTCCTGCTCCTTGTTCTCAGTATTTGGCTGGCTAAAGAGCATCGTTGAGTAGTTGAATCGTTAAAGGACCCTAGTCAGCCAAACCTTTGTTTTTGTTTACATGCGAGAATTTGGCTATTATATTTTATTCGAAGCCTGTCGAAACGAAGAAAAATCACTGTGAAACTACTAAAGATAATTAAACATACTTTCAGGAACACAGCTTACAGTAAAACAATAACAATTCGCTTCGCCATGCTATATCAATAATTTCGATGTCATCGAAATTGGCGGAGGCTGACTAGGGTCCTTTAACTACATGCATGCTATAAACGCTGGTGGCTCAAACCAAATTTTCGTTTTCTATAAGTTCATTTACCTGTTGCATACGTCTGCTTGACGTGATGATATCTATATACAGCCATAAGATACCAAGGTAGACAGGACACATTTTTCTTTCAGTAACCGGATGCAGATGCCAATAGCTGAAATAAGGGTGAAAAATGGAGGCGATAGATTGTTTGTTTTTGTTTCAAATAAAGTAATACGCAATAAGATATTGTAACTTCCTTACTGTCCTTTATTAACACCCACACTCACGGGTTCCGCGCCGCGTCCTTTTATACAACCTACCACGTGGTATCAAGTGGTATGCCCATAAAATAGAAAACATGTACTCCATGTTTTTATCGAGTTATAGAAACACGAGTGGAAGTTTAGGAGAATGAGAAATGCTGTGGGAACACGAGCCGCATCCCGAGCGGGCAAGATAGCTCGGGTAGCCAATCACAGCGCAGAATTTGATTCATCTGGCCCCGCTTGCGGAACACGCGATATAATTAAAGGCTATAATGGGACAGCTTGTCAGCGCTAACACTCGACCCGACTTTTCATAGTGAAAGAGTGTGGGTGTGGTTGGCTATTTTTGGCCTGGTTCTTGGTGGAAATTCTAGTTCCACTGCACATGAAGTTACGTTAATAGTAAGATTCCTTGAGAAATTTCCAATTCGATTCTTTTTTGTTTCGTCCCTTTACAGCTTTAAGATTGATAGAAATATGTCTCCTGTTTGTTTATCAGTCCGCGATAAACCCCACGCAATTCTAAACCATCGAAGCACTTATTGATATTGGTTTTCGAACTTTATATAATTTTGGCGACTGTTTTGTTACAGCAGGCAAAAATTGAATTGCCTTGATGTTTCCTTTGCCATCATACACATGTAGATGATTACTTTGGTAAGACAGGAGCAGATTTCTAGAAGCTAGATGAAGTAACACCAATGCAGGTCGTATCCAGAAAAGTTAAAGCAGGTTCGAAACAAATATATCGTTGACGTGAACCAACAACAAATCAACTGAGTGCCATGGTGTCATATCTCTCCTCGCTGTAGAAATTAGTGATTGGCAAAAAAGATAATGAATTTTGTTTTAAAATTGACAAAGGTTTGAGATTGCAAATTGTAAATTGAAAATCTGCGTCAAAATATTGAAATGAATCCGTTTTGATCTCAAATCTTAATTGGTTTGCTGGTGTGCAGAGACTGTGCGATCGATCTCATTCTGATGATTTCAAATTAGTTTTTATTCCACGAGATGTATCACTCTGAAGTACGAAACATTGATTTTAGACCTACACCTTTGCAGCTGCCTTTATTTTGGTTTATCCTCGTTTGACAGTTGTCCCTGATTGATAGGTCAAGTGAGAAGATGTTTGATTTCACTGATTTAAAGAAGTTAACAAGTGATCAGTGAATCGAATTAGGAAATATCGAGTCTTATTGAGGACAGGGAGTACTTCCTTATAATTATTAGCCATATAGGTATATTTGCAGCACTTTTTTCCCCAATTTTGTGAACTCTTTTGGAATTAAATACCTTATCGATTGTACGGTTATAAAAGTCTGCAATAAGATAAGACATTCAAGTAAAGTGCCGTAAATCAATATCGGGAGAACATCCTCGACTAAGAGAAGTCCAAGCTTTGTAGAATGGCATGTATAAAGTAGCACATGTAACTACTGTTGCCGGTTTTCGTGGAAACCAATCAAAAATAAAAGTTAACACTTAGTGCTAATGATTTGGGAATTTTGTGAAAAGCGCTATTTCTCCAAGGTCAGCAATGATTATCATGTTTACAATTTAAAATGAAAAATTGTTAACAGACGGATATTAAAAAAATTCTCTTGCCAGAAATGACCTCACGCCGACTGATTAGGTCAGTTTGAAGAAGTGAAAGCACAGAGCAGCACGTAGGGCGTATAACAACCACTTATTTAATATAAACTTCTGACAGGAGTATCGGCCCCAAAGGATTGCTTCTGGCCGTAAAGCGCTTTAATCCCTTCGGATTTTTGAACAGAATTGCCACCTCAAACTTAAGCGATATGGGTACCAATATAACGTCAGCTACGATCTTTGATCTAAGAATTTCGGTAAATGAAGAAAGAAGCCCCAATAAATTCGAGTGAAGAAAATCTAAAAAAGGCCAGGTTGTTCGAATGGCAGATAATGCTATCCATCGGTTAAATTCACCTTCCATTTCTTTGTACTTAGATTAACTGAAAGGGTCGTGTTAGGGTATCGAGCACGATTCACCACCCCCCCCCCCATAACAAAATATAGGGTATCACGGATCACGGATCACGGATCACGGATAGTCAAGCCATTGGGAGGACTTGCGTCTCAAAATCACGTACAGAGAAAAGTGGTAAAATCGCGAATATCGGTTATTATTTCAGGTTTTTCACGGATCACGCAAAACCTTCAGGTCACGGATCACGAAAAAAAAAAATTAAATGCTAATCATGCATCGCGAGGTTACCCCTTTTCGACCCTCAACTGAGAGTAACAAAAGTTTGAGTCGAAGCTTGTTTTCTAAACTTAAATTATTTGCAGATTTCTTAAAATTCTTAAATCACTATCCACTGGATAGCATGGTTTGTTTGGTTAACACTTATATACTGGAAAGCGATTAAATTGGTGGATAGCGTTATCCAGCCTTCAAAAAAGCGGCCCAGAGCTTTAAAACCACTTCAGATAGATTAGAACAGCATTTTAAAGCCAAAGGCAAACTCGTAGGTTTAAGAAATTCACGGATGGAAGCACTTCTAGTACGTTTCCAATCTTGGGTATTTAAATATTGAGTGAGTGAAATGATCGTTGCCAAACGTACCTTATTAGTTGGCAATCGTTCGGTCGAGGGAGGCAATGCTTTTTATGGATCGTGGATTATTAAAATGATCTTGTAGGATACAGCGTGCAGCTTTGAATCAATAATAAATACGCAGATCTTTCAAGGACTATACAGAAACAAAGTGTGACGGGCAACTACCGTACAGACCGTCTCTGTCATCGTATGACGTTTATCGTTAACTCAGACAGGTTTTTTATTTCTTCTGCTGGTCATTGTTAGTGCAGGCACATGGTAGCAGCGATTTTGGCCTACTAGAAATTGATATAAAAAGACAAGAGCACAGGCAACTGTTTTATTGCGGCGGTTTTTTTTCTACAAGAAAAGAGCGAATTCTAAAATTCCGGCAGGGTTGTGGGTTGTCAATTCAGTTTAAACAAACGATGAATTTTACTTAGCTTTGATAAAATTAACTTAATTAAATTAACCATATCTGAAACTTTCTTCTGTCAGTCAGCGGCGAAAGAAACTTCTTAGTGCTTTAATAAGAATTTTTTTCCTCTCGTTTTCTGGCTGAGTAAGTAAATATGGCAGTAAAACATGGCACTTTTCCAAACAGACCTTGAAAGTCTTAAAATACATATTAAGCAAAGCCTTCTTTCTCCGTGCGCTTTTGATACACTTAATGAATAATAATGAGAAGGAAGAAAATTGCATCACAAGGTTTTTTTTTTAGAGCTAACATAAAGACAAAAAGTACAGGAATCAGTGGTTAGAGGGATCGTGCATTATTGATTCGTATGACTGGCTCGTGAAAATTGGTAACAAGCTTCTAAGTGTAATTGTGTTTAATTCACTCGATGTAATTTTGGTAGTGAAAGTTGAAAATGTCGAGGCAAATGAAAGGTATAGACTGTGTTACAGTAACAAACACTTACCGTGCATTTTTACCTTTTAACACACCCAAGAGTGGTTCTTGCCCTGAGCGGGACTCGAACCCACGTCTCCCTGATTACTAGTCGGGCATGCTAAGCCACTACACCATTACGCCTATTACGCTGGCAACGCAGCAGATTAAGGAGCTGACTTAGCAGTGTGGGGATCCTTAGGGTCCAATTTTTCTTCACTTGAGAGTGTATCCTTGCCTCTATAACCCCAGACAGGGCTTAAACACGTGAAAATTGAAAATTTCGAGGCAAATGAAAGGTATAGACTATGTTACAGGAACAAACACTTACCGTGCATTTTTACTTTTCAACACACCCACCTGAAAAATTGGTTTTTGCCCTGAGCGGGACTCGAACCCACGTCTCCCTGATTACTAGTCGGGCATGCAAAGCCACTACACCATTAACGCTACCACGCTGACAACGCAGCAGATTAGGGAGCTGACTTAGCAGCGTGGGTGTTCTAAGCCCTGTCTGGGATACACTCTCAAGTAAAGAAAAGTTAGGCCCTAAGGATCCCCACGCTGCTAAGTCAGCTCCTTAATGTGCTGCGTTCCCAGCTTTGTAACCTTAGCATGCCCGAGTCGCAGTCGAGTGCTTTTCCTTACTTCTTGAGTGCTCTACCGCTTCCTAAGTGCTTTACAACAGAACGGAGCACAGTAGAGGCTTCTTTATTTGTTTTATGATAAAGAATTCAATAATTTCCCCACGCATTCGCTAACCAAACTTTATTTTCCAAAAGAGTAAAAGTGGCCTCAGTCGTGTTCTAATCTCTGATAGGGCACGCTATAAAATAAGCCAATCACAATCCTTTTTAGAATTGTTCAAATAATTTGATTGGCCAACGAGACGACAGCCGCCAATCACAAACTGGACTTCGGCTAAGCTTTTTCACATTCGCGTTGCTTTCGAGAGAAGAACGATGCCTTCAAAGTTCGCTTTACTGTGAACAGTTCAACCCGTTTAATCAAGACTTACGCGTAAATGTGACCAGTACTCTGTGAACTTCACTGGTTACCTATTGAAGAACGCATGGTTTTTAATATTCTTTTACTGACTGATCATACCTCTGCGAACTCATAACAAAATATGTGCCCAGAAGCAATTTAAGATCAATCAATGGCCATCATTTGGTTGACGTTGGTTACAAACTCACCAGATATGGTTCAAGATCATTTTTTGTAGCCTTGGCTAAACTCTTGAGTGCACTACCACTGGATATCCGCTCAAGCGACAATTTGATTCGATTCAAGCGTAATCTTAAAATACATCTTTTTAGGAAAGCTTTTTACTAGACTATTTATTATCGGTCAGTCAGTTACTTAGCCTTTTATAATTAGTTAGTAGGTAGTTTGTTACCCATTTAGTTAATTAGTTTTTATTATTATTCTTATTGTTTTATTTATTTTGCAGACAAATTAAAAATAAATATTGTACAGATAATTTAAAGAAAACATACGCATAAATTAAAAATAATAAAAAAACATTGACAATATACTTTAAAAAATACTCTAAAACAATATAAAGCTAAAACTAACACGGATGTTACAAACTGTTTTTTTTCTTCTCTTTTCTTTTCAACCAAAAAAAATAACTTTTATTTGGTTTTACGTTATATTCCTTACTTTACAGTACACCGCAATTACATTACAACATTTATGTACAAAAGTACTGGGTTATACCTTCATAAAAAAACAAACAAACAAACAAACAAACAAAAAACAGAAGCAACAAACAAACTACGAACGAGGCCCCTAGTCCTGGTGTAAGGTTTTGGAAGAATAGAGAATGAAATTTGAAAGTAATGTAAATGGCAAAAGGGGATCTGCTAAATAAAGGCAGATTAAAGTCACAGTTTATTTGAAAAGATTCCATTTCGATTTAAATTTCTTAACAGTGTGTGTCTTATAAGCATAACGCCTTTCGATTTCTTGGCACTTAAGGACAGTTTGTTCAAATACTTGTAAATTCGGGAGAGTTTTCTTTAATTTTGATGAATAAATGTGATATCTGCCAATTAGAAGTGCATGAGGTAGAAGTAAGTCCTCTGTACTATCAACTAGCCCCAGGCAGGTTGGTAAGGTCACAGAAAAGTCCTGTGGCTTTATCTCTCGCTGTATCAAACAATGTTGGATTTTTTGCCAAAAGGTTTGGACGAGTTCACAGCCCCAGAAAAGATGGATCAGGCTCTCTGCGTTTTGTTTACAGAAAGTACATTTGTCTGTTAAAGAGATGCCGATTTTATGGAGATAATCATTTGTTGCAATTTTTCTGTGAAGAAGTTTAAATTGGAAAGTCTGAAGTTTAGTTTCTTTCGTGCAATAAAAAGGCAACATATATGACTTATCCCATTTTAGTAGGTTTTCGTAATTTTCGCAGTCGGCTATTCATTTACTCTGGCTTTTATCAGGTGTTGGAGTAATTCCTTTGATAATTAACTTACAGGCCTCCTTGCAAAAGCTCGAGGATGATAGTAACATTTGACTACGAGAAAGTTGGTCTTCGGAGTTCATCCTAGCCTGGACCGGAAAAGACCTTTTTGGCTTCGCCAGGGCTGCGACCACACCAAAGTATCTTAAGAAAGTGGTATTAGCATTATAACGAGTTTTAAACTCCTCATACCTCAAAAAGTCAAACTTTTGATCTAACAGGTCTTTGGCCTGATTAACTCCTGCACAAGCCCAATCCGAATAAAAGATTGGCCGGTTTGCAATTCTCATAAGGGAGTGTGTTGGGTTTTCCTCACGTGTTACGTTTGACCAGATTTCGATTACTTCCTTGATAAAAGAATCCTGAATGTTTAAACCAGCTACATCAGCTTGCTTTAAGTTACCAGTCAGAAGTAGTTTACCGTCATGTTGTTTAAAAAAAGTCAGAAAAAGAGTTTCCATTTTGCTTGATTGTTGTCATCAATATACTTCCTTACCCATTTTGATTTTAGAGCATAGTTGAAGGATCGAATATCTAACATTTTTAATCCACCATCTTTATATTCCTTTAACATCACACTTCTTTTAATCTTATCTCCTCTCCAATCCCAAAAAAAATTGTACAGAAGTTGATATATTTCTTTCAGATAGGATTGCGAAGATGGCAAAGATGACATGATGTGAACAAGCTGATGCAGCTAAGCTTTTAATAACGGTAATCTTTCCTAGCAGAGTTAATCTTCTAAGCTGCCAACAACTTAAGATTCTAGAGATTTTCTCCTTCTTTTCCCGGTAATTTAGCGAGACAGCTTCTTCCTTACTAATTGACAACCATACTCCGAGGGATTTAACCTTCCGAATACTCCACTTGATGTTTTGATTTATTGCTAGCTTGTCTGTTCGGTTTTTAAAAGATCCAAACCAGAGAGCCTCGGTCGTCTCGAGTTGACTTTTAGGCCCGACAAAAGACGGTATATAAGTAACACAAAGGATCTTTCTATTGGGGACCTTGTTCCGTCCAATATGAACGTTATATCATCAGCATATTGACTTATTTTGCATTCATTGTCCGAAATTTTAATGCCACGAAATCTCGTCTTACAGCTGCCCCTAGGATTTCAGCACATAAAATGAAAAGGTAAGGGGACAGGGGACGGCCTTGACGCACACCTCTACTTAAGTTAAAAAAAGTCTGATAACCAGTCATTTTTTTGTATACTGCTGCTAATGTCGGTGTTAAAGAGTTTTATCCATAGAATGAGAGAATCTCCAAAATTATAATATTTTAGAGCTTTTTCAATAAACTTCCATTCAAGAGTGTCAAATGCCTTTTCAAAATCGATGAATAGGAGAAATTCTGGAATTTTTTCGATGCCTGTATAACTTAAGGTACTATTTAACAATATTATATTTTCCCCAATAAACCTATTTTTTTGGAAGCCTGTTTGATCGCTATTTATCACCGAAGGCAGGGTTCTTTTTATTCTATTAGCGATGAATTTTGCAGCAATTTTATAATCACAATTCGGAAGCGAGATGGGTCTTCAGGTTTTTTATGTAACATAATGATTTGCCTTTCTTTGGAATCAGCGTTAATAATCCTCTCCTCTGTGATATGGAGAGAAAGCCTTTAGCATGGGAAGCGTTTATAGAGGCGAGAAAAAAGGGCTTCATGTCATTCCAGAAGACTTTATAAAATTCAACTGAAATTCTGTCCGTTCCAGGAGTCTTGTTTGATTAGTTAGTCAGTTAGTTACTTAGTTAGTTTGTTCGCTAGTCAGTTAGTTAGTGAGTTTTATCACCAGGGCTTATTATTCTTATTTTTCATTTTGATTTCTACAGTTTAGTTATTTGATTGGTTAGTTTATTTTGCTTTTTGATGAGATATTTTAAATGCATTGTAAAGCGCTATTTGATAGTAATAAAATAGCGGTATATAAATGAATTATTAATTATTATTAAAGGTTACTAATCCAGAGGAATTCTGCCGCATTGTGACTCACGAAACGTATACTTTTCCAATGGAAATTGCGAAAGAAGGAGCTCAAAGCTTGCGGATGAAAATGCCAAATTCTGAGTTGTATTTGAAAGAAGCTACGGTTATTACGGCTTTTACCTGCTTGCAGCAAGATTGCCCGAACTAACGTCAAAGCTGGAAAGGCTAGACTGCTCGCACTTGTTCAACTTCGAGCACAGGAGCAAGCTTTCAACTGATTACTCGTCGGGTGAGCGATGATACGGAATTGTTGAAGTTCAATTCGTTGAGATGACCGGAGTCGTCGCTACTAAGCAAGCGAGCGTTACTACACTGCATGTAAGTGCAGTTTGAGCATTTTTACAAAAATAAAGCTTCTCATCATAAACCTAGACAGCTCAATGGTATTCTTTGTCGTTGTTTTACTTCTTAAGTATAATTTCTGCGTTCGTAATATATTCTGATGTCTTTCATCGAAGAATTCGCTAGGTTGAGAATTTGTTTATTTCGCTACGTGTTTTGCCGGTTTCTAGCAAAACTTGTTATTTTCGTAGAGTTTTTGCACCACTGTTGTCAGCGATGGTCTCCATGAGCCATATTTACTGCTGACAAATAGCTTGTTTATATTGATTTTGTCTGAGTCGCACAGGGAATGTTTAATTCGGGTCAAATGTTTAATTTACCGAAATTTGAAAGCCAGCTAGCTTAATGTCATCAACTCGTTCTCTATTCTCTGATAAAGCACGCTGTTTCAGCCAATCAGAGCGCGTGTTATATGGGAACTTTATTGCCAACGAGCCAGCCGAGCGAAGACGCTCGGCTGGCGAGGTAATTTGCATTACGTGATCACCTTCAGGAATGTGACAGGGAAGGCAAGTGCGCATGCCCAACATAAATTCGGAGCAGTAAAGGCCAATTTTGTCGCATACAAGCTTACATGTACGACAGGCCTACGACATGACCCTTCCATCAGCTCCCCTCCATCAGCCACACAAGTTTTTTGACGTAAAAAGTTTTTACAAAATCCTCCCCCTTCTCCTAATTTTTATCGCTAAATCTCGCTAAAACGCTTCTGGTATTAGCTTCCGACATGCTGTTTTCGTGCAGAGATTGGGCGACCTAGTAAGCGCACGAAAAAAAAAGCGAACAGGGGCAGGGGTTTGTAAAGTTTTGTGTCAAAAAAAAACATGTGTGGGAGATGGAGGGGAGCTTGAGCGCGCACTGGATGACGTGTTTGGGATTTAGATAACGGTACGATCATGCTGCAAAATTTGTTCAATCCCGAATGGCAAATTACTTCCAAATCTTTCCTCCTCTCGTCTTTTCTTATCGGCTTTTCATTTTCACCACCCGCGGAAATTTCCAGGTTAGAACTTGAGTTTGAAGAAAGTTTGCCGCGGAAAACCGCGTAAATTTTCAGAGGGGACTGGACAGGAGTCAAACGTAGCAGCCAATCAAGAAAACGAAATTTTCTTACTTTGCCAGATCTCGCCTTCGGCTTCGTCCACAAGAGATCTGGAACGAGCTAAGGCGTTATAATTTTCTCTCGGTAATGTTTTCAACAGAAAAGAACCAAAAATCCGTCATGCTGAATTAATAAACCCCCTATTATACCACAAATTATTTGCTCGTTGGCACTCTATTGATAGGTATACCTAGTTATAAAGGGTAAGTAAATTTGTTCCTATTCCCAACCTCCGACTGATATGGCCCGGAGGGTCTGCGACTGTTCTTTACCAGTCCTTTTCCCTTTTTCCAATCTGCCATCCTTGAATCTTCCAATAGGGACCAGGACACATCCAATATTGTTCTTGGGAATCGTGATTGAAACACCTATGCTTCACCACAAGGACAAGGTACCGTGTCCAAGTTTAAGAATCTCAGGCTACCTGCTAAAAGTGGATCAGTATATGTATAAGTACGCAGGGGATGGATTTCCTAATGGTATATAAATTCATTTGGGAAAATAAATTTGAATCTGAGCTCCTTGTCAGTGCAGTGCCATCTTTATTTGAGTAATTAACTGCGTGCAGTATTTGTTTACATTTACTTCTTATTAGTGTCTAAAAACAGTGTAAACATCAGTCTAAACAATCTACGCGCAAAGCTGTGATGCTTAAATACCTAAAAGTTCAAAAAACTTTAGAAATCCCAGCAATAGGGGCAAAGTTATTCCTAAATACGTAACCTCGCCCTGGAACTGTACAGCACCACTCTTAATGCAATCTTTATCGTCGTTTTCATCCACGCGGGCGAATATTCTGCACGGCCCACCACTTCCACCAGTAATAAACATCGGTGCAGCGTACAATGTGAACCCCTTTGCAGGCAGCTTGTCCATATTAGCCACACTTTCCAGTCCAGGAATGTTTTCTTTGTAGAGAATTTGATGCGTTTCATAGAACTTCGACTGACCGTAATCGATGGATGCTGTGTCTATTCCCACCAACTTAATCTTCCGATTTTTGACCAACCAACGAGAGGAGTTAGGGTGTATCCCTGCGGACAAAACACTTTCTGTTAAAGATGCGCGGCTAATTCTGGTAAATACAACACCAAGATCGAAAAACCAACAACAACAAAAAAACAAAAACAAAAACAAAAACAAAAAAAAACTAGAACTCTTAGTGTATCGCCTTTATAAGTGTGACCATGACTTTTAATTCCGATAGAAAACATTCTTCTTTTAAACCTAGAGATGTATTTGGAAAAAAGGGGATTGTCATAAACATGTAAACGCTTCCACTACCTACCCCTCCCACTCTCTGATTTGGCCCGTGAACAGATATACTGCATCTTAAAAGAGTTAAAAGCTTAATTTTATCTGCGGCAACTCTCCAATTTTGTCACGGTACACCCTCGTTCACACTCCGTCAATGTCAATTTTTTCAGTTTGTTTTGGAAGCTTCTGACATGCTCATCGAATTCATCC
>CM042751.1:7641931-7681931 GCA_022496165.2 Catalaphyllia jardinei
TAGCAGCTCTCGTATAAGGTCTCACATGAATGGCTCGATACCCTTAAGGGAACAATAAAACAAACAACAGAAGGAATAGTCTTAGCTCTTAAACAATAACAGCTGATACAATAATACAACAATAGCAGCTTACGAGATCCCGGGGTGGGGGTGGGGGGTAACTTAACAATGTTTAATACGGGGAGGCTCCGGTCCAACCCCTTACCATTTTATATATCATTTTGGCAAAAAGGTACCCCTTTTATATACCTTTTATCGGAAAAAGTACCCCTTTCACATACCTACCTTAGGAAGTCTTTTTCTCATTTTCATGTAGTGCTTAATTAAAAAATAAACTGATGATACAGCCACAAGGGGCGTCCAATTCGAAATATTATAATTAAAGGCCCTTTTAAATACCTAAATGACCGATTTTCCTTCCCTTTTATATATCTCAAATTGTGAAATCCCTACCCTTTTACATAACTGAAGCCTGAGAAAGGTATCCCTTTCGGGCGGAGCCTCCCCGTATAGGCCATTATAGGGAATACCTCTCCCCCGGGGGCGAGAGCCGCTCCACTTCTGGATAATTCTTGTGCTCCTTTTAGTTGTTCATTGCTTTGTTTACTTTACCATCAGCTGTCCACGCCCGAGATGAAAACCTGAAAGATTTCAAGGATACCCATGTTATCATCGTCGGAGGTGGTTATGGTGGAACTGGTGCTGCGAAAAAATTGAAGGATCAATGCAAGGTCACTTTAATCGATGCCAGAGATGCGTTTCACCACAACATGGGCGCACAGAGATCATCTGTCGAGACAGGTACAGTCTTTTGTGTTTTTTAGCGCCATTAAGTGAGCAAGATGTAACCATACAGCGAAATGCAATTTGGAATCCAGTTTCAAATAATTTTCAAAAAATTAATGAAGACTAAGACGCCCTTCACAAAACATGGGGTGGAACGGATGGAACTCTGGGGGTCGAATAAAGCTACTGCACATGTACTGTAACTAGACTAGACTGCAGTGGAATGAAGAGTACCGTTCTAAAATGAGCCCCTCCTCCCTGCAAAATTTATAAAAATCTGCAAGGGGGGACAAAAATATTGGGATGTCACCTTGCAACATCCCTCTAAAACTTACTTGACTTTGAATGAAATCTCATTTTCATATGAAATGATGTGCACCAAGACTCTCTTTGAGAAAGAGGCTTAAAGTAATTCGGAAATGCACTATTACCAACATTGATCATTCACGTAGATAAATGCACTTTCGAGTGTCCATCATACAGAGTAAGGCATGGTCACGCGTCTGACTACACGAGTAAATGAGCAAGAAACAGGATCTTTAATTTTGCTCATTGGCATTGAGTTTTCTTCATACAAGACGTGCTGTCTGAATCTGACCTAAGACGGGCAACGATATTGGTTCTCGGGATTGATTTTTGTTAGGAAATGGTTCACCCCTGTAAAGTAAGCTTTTAAACTACTAAACAGCGTATAAATGCACCGTTTCTTCTTGCCTGATCGAACTCTGAGTTTTCGTTGTTTTGAAATCGCAGGTTTTGCCAAGAAATGTTTAATTCCCTACAAACCAACATTTGGTGAGAACTTCAAGCGAGGGAAAGTTGTTGACGTCAATCCATCCATTAAGGTAGTAACGCTGGAGAGTGGCGAGAAACTTGCCTATGATGAGCTCATTATTGCGACCGGCACAGGGGGACCATTTCCTGCTAAACTTCCATTAGATGTAAACAAGGAGAAGGCTGTGCAAAGATACAACGATTACGTAAAGCTTGTAAGTGATTTCAGTTTTACTGACGTTTTGTGTGGCTCACAATCCGACACACGGATTTATAGCAAATTTTTGAATGCATGGTTTTGAGGTCTTCTGTTTTAACTTGAAATGTCACTAACAAGACGCCAAAAGGCGATTCCGTGGGATGCTTGGGCTAGGGAGCGTAGCATTGGAATGAATTGTGAAGTTAAGTGCCACGATTAATCAGTTAGATCGGCCATAAAAATCACTGAGGAAACGGTGTTGAAGAAACTGTCACTGTGCTTGTAGTGGAAAATAGCGTAGGCCGGCGGAAAATTACTGGCAGAAGTAATATTGCAACGTGAAAAATGGAATTTGTTTTCAGGCTAGATCAGCCGGAAAATCTTGAGACATAAACGGTAACGCAACGTTTTACTTATTTGAAGACTAAGATATTATGAAGGGCTGTATTGCCGTCAATGAACATAAGCAATCTGCCAAAATATTAACAGACTAAAATACTGATTGTCTGTTATATAATTAGAAGCTCTTTTGTATGAGAAAAGAACTGAAGTAGGCTTACTTGTGTGAGAGAAAAACGTAACGCACGGTAACGCAACTGGTATATTCCCATTGATAATGTTCCTTGTTTATTCAAGATAGCGAAAGATTTAAAATTTTCCATCCATCAGAAGCATGAAGAATTCTTTTTAACACATATTTCTCTTAGTATTAATAAATGTTAACAGTGGAACACTGAAAATGAAATAAACATCGAATGGAATAAACCCCGCAAACACTATTTATATGTGCGATTCTGGTAAACATGCAGGTAAGCTTCATGTCAGCAAGACTCCTTGGGAAAGAACACACAAAACTTTACACATCACGTAGCATGATTGTCGACTCATGGACTGAATGAACTGCGAAAATTTCAACAGAGTAAAACTCTCGAGACTTAAATATCTTTAATCGCAAACCAACAAATATTTGAGCCAATTTTTGAATTGGTTGGTGTCGACATTTTCCGTGATGGACTCCTTGATTTGTGAATACACTGATTCAATGAATATCGTGTTTCAAAGTTGCTTCTAAACTTTTTGTTAATGTTTAAACAAAGCAGTTAGGGACGTTGGCCGGATGAACACGCAGGTTTGGTGCCTGAACGCGTCGGTTCGTTTGGCAGGCTGAGTGAACAGTGCGTAACACGGAACGGATGATGTTCAATTCAATAGCGATACTCACTGTCTGTCTAGGTGACGTAACGGTGAGTATCGCTATACACAATGTCGAAATGCCTTCTCAAATGGCTTGCCTTCTGTTCTTGTTTATTTCCTCTCCTTGCCAGAATCGCAGAATCGCGAAATGTTCCTTGTCCGAATCGCAGAAATTATGCTTGGAAATTACAGTCCTTGCTATGTTTGGAAATAAAAATAGTTTCAGCTGTCAATCAAATTTGCCGTTTTTACCCGAAACCTTACCTTGGCCTGCCACAGGCATCCCACGGAATGAGCTTGGAAAGTCTGTTTCACTTCAATCAAGTTGCGGTTTTCATGGTTCTTTTAATCTTTAACCCAGGTTAAAGACGCTATGAAAATAGGCGTGGTAGGTGGCGGAGCTGTCGGCGTGGAAATAGCGGGAGACATCTTGGAGGACTATAAAGACAAGGCCGATGTCTATCTGATTCATCCTAGGGAAAATTTAGTCAACGATGAGGTTAATGAGTCCTTCCAGTCCACAATAAAGGCCAAGCTTACCAGTTTAGGCGTGAATATGGTTCTCGGTACGTTGTCAAATATAGAAGAGAAGTTCGGGAGCCTTTTAAAAAAGTAGTCTTGTATTACTAATTACATATCCCACCTTGCTATATATGCTGCAAAAGATATCTATGAGATGAAATGTGATCTTTTCATACCTTGAAGAATCGGCACCTATTTCTGATGACTAGGCTAGTTTCTTCCGCATTCTTCTCAAAAATGTTTAGATGACTTGTAAATGTTGATGCTGGTGGGAATTTCAACTGACTAGACCTTCGTCGTTTCCACCACAGATCACCAAGTTGTAGATAGCTGTAGTTCTTGACATTGTTTACCTCATCAGTTATGCATTTCTCTAAATTATGCAGGAGAACGAGTGGTGAACATGGACGAAGTAAAAGAAAAGGGATTTCAGAACGTCATGCTTGTAACAGACAAAGGAACCAAAATGAATGTAGACCTAGTCATTCCCTGCACTGGGTTAAAAGTCAACACTGAAGCATACAAGAACAGTTTGGGTTAGTACTGTTTCTTCTCACGAGTTAAACGGTCTAATTGTTATTGTAATCCGACCAATAATAGTTTTACTTTCCATTATAGGGGATAAAATGAATCGGCTAGGTCGTCTAAATGTTGACGAATTCCTTCAAGTGAAAGACGTTCCAGATGTGTACGCTATTGGTGATTGTAATGATGTGCCTGAAATCAAGCTGGCTTACGGTGCTCAAACTCAGGGAAAATACGTCGCTGACAACCTGAAACTTAAACACGAAGGAAAAGCCATGAAGCCTTACAATGTTAACAGTACGTTTAGCTATTAATTTCTTGTTGTTGTTTTTTTTTTGGCTATAACTTGTTTTGTTTACATGAGCGAACGGATGTGCGACTCCGTTCAGGTCAGCCATCCAGCATTGTTCCTTAAAGGATTCCCCCTCCTATCCACGCGACGTTTTTTTTTTAAAGTTATTGACACGATGCCTTTTTTTAGATTAAATTGTTACCCTGTAATTTATCCATCAATACCTTTATTAGCATTTTTTAGTTGAAATTAAGGTTCTCCACCCCTTGTCCAAGAAACATGCAAGTAGGTCAAATTTTAACTTGGTCCCCAGGCCTGAAATCATGAAAAAGAGTTTTATTTTGCTTCATTCCCCTAAACACAAAAACTAATTTAAAATTCTAATTCCAGTGTCGACCCTAAAAAAAACTCTAGCTAGTGTTTTAATTAATTTTGGCAAAGTGATCAGTCCTTTACACTGGCGAACTGTCATTAACGACAAAGCTGGTAAAATTCCACTCTTCGATCCTATAAAGAGTAATTACAAATGCCACTTAAGGCGCGTCTATTATTCTTAATATCTTACCCAATATACGGAACTCGCTTTTCAGAGAGTGTATTCATGGTGCTGTGCTGCGGACGATCGGGAGGTGCCGCCCAAGTCTGGAGGGGCTGGGTCTTTGGGGATTGGTTCGCTTCGATGATCAAAGGGAAGAGCGTCTTTACTCCAATGCAATGGAAAAACATGGGTCAGAAGATGCCAGAAGATTAATCTGCTGTGTATTTTGAGTCATGAAGACAATATTTAGTTTGATTTAGCTAGGTTGAAAGAGATTTCTTTGATAGCATTTATTACGTTCAGAGCTTCTCTCATATAGGGGATTGCTCTAACTTTTTGTATGGAGACGATGAAATATTATTGTAAAGTTTGCTTCTATTATGAATATAAGTTTCCATCAATTTATTTTTTTTTGTTTTCATTTATATTTGTCTGATTTTGGTTTGAATTCCTTTCACTTGTTCTCAACTTCATCATGTCCTAATCGAAGTTGGACAGCATTCTTTTTTGACGAGTTACAAATCAGTGTGCAAAGAATTCTCAAATTCTAATTTTTGAGAAACAAACACTGATGAACTTAAAGGGAAACCCAGGTATGTCTTTACAGCATTTGAGCACTCTGACACATTTCTCATAATTTTTATCCTTTATCTAGAGTGCTACGCTGGAAATTTCTATTTTGAAATGTTTTTTGACTTAATTGTAGGAGGCTCAGATTGGTTCATGCCATTCTATTTCCCGACATAACCGTTTAAAAGGAGTCGTTGAAATCATTTGAGGCGACCTGCTTTTGATTCCAAGTTTGTTCTCTTTTCACACTACCCAGCCTTAACCCTTTAACTTTGGACCAGCAACCCCACCAGCATTATTCAATTTTCCATTTTCTCTGCAACTTAATTAACGTATGTGCGATATGCTTGCCTAAAGTTTGAACTGAGGTTAAAGCGACGGAGGCGTGCAGGCATTTTAGTGTAGGGGCTCGGTTATCATATCATAATTTATTGATCACAAGAAATAAATTTTAGTTAATCAGCAACTCTTGTTTGAGCTTTGTACTATGTCCATTGATTTCCACGTGCAACCTCACGTGAGCTGAACCCTAGGAACTCCCATTGTTTTTTGTCATATCACTGGGCACACTGCCAGGTTCCTTAGCTAATTCATGTACTTTGCGCATTCATGTACTTTGTACATTCTGTTTGTCTGCACAAGCAAAGATTACATTTTCTCGTCATTTTTCTTTCGGTTAGTAGCTTGAGTACTTGCTCTTTTAAGCCACTTGACGCATACAGTGATGTTTCCCATTATTTTTTAAACGCAACCATTACTGAACGAGCCACCGTTAAGAATAATTTTGCAAACCAGAAAGGTCCGAAAAACGCACGAGGAAAAAAAAATCTTGGAACAGACAAAGATCTCTTGAAGAAAGAGGCAAATACTTCCATTGCTATATATTATCAATGCATTAACTGAAACGTTTTGAATTCGGCTCTCGTGTGATCCAAATAAATGCCTGAGAAGATTTTACCATTTTCAAAAATTTATTTCTCGTACCACGTACAATAAGTAATAAATATCTGCTCTTATATATAAACGAATTAACAAGAAATGAAATTGCTTCACTTATCCTAAGAGTGCTCGATGCAGAGATGTGCAGAGCAAAATACAAATATAAAAATATAAATATAATTTCCTTCATTTATATTTGCTCTTATAGATATGTATTTTAGACTAAATTTTAAATGTCACTTATGATAAATAATCTGACAAATTAATAGCCACATCTCATGTTTTAGAAACCCGAGGCGGGGTTGGAAGGGGACGAACAACCGCTTGTTTGCCTTGCGATTTCTTTTTCAATTGATCCTTAGGTTTTTTTAATTTCTTTTTACTTTCGTCGGAACTAGAGCTTGAGCTGCTGCTGCTACTGCTACTGCTACTGCTGCTACCACTTTTACTGCTTGTCTTTTTCTTGTTCTTCTTAAGTGCATGTTGCGTAATGCGTTTCTTGACAAGTTGAAGCGTTTTCCTGTATAGGAAGCAAAACATGATAAATAACGGTTACCCAAAAAGGCCGATCGTTTATTTAGCTTTTTTCTTAGGGAAATGCAACTTCAGGGAAGCGGTAAACTAGAACAAAGGACATCTAAAGCTGATACTTTGTCAAGGTTCCTTCAGAAGCTTCCCAAAATTAGTTCATTTTGGCAGTCTTTTGTTATTGTGGAAGAGTCTTTGATCATCTTCTTTTTACTTCTAATCACCGAAAAATGAATTTACACGGTAATGTAAGTAATAATGCCACTTACAAAGTAGTATCCTGTTGTTTCGTGTCGTTCGTCTTCTGCAGAAATGAACAAATCAATCAATCAATCAATCAATCAATCAGTCAGTCAGTCAGTCAGTCAGTCAGTCAGTCAATCAAGCAAGCAAGCAATCAAGCAATCAATCGATCATTCGATCAATCGATAGATCAATCAATCAATTGCTTGGTCGGCAGTTTAGTCAGTCAGTCAGTCAATCAGTCAGTCAGTCAGTCAGTCAGTCAGTCAGTCAGTCAGTAAGTCGGACAGTTAGTAAACTAGGAAATATTTTTGCAGATTTTAAAACATAAATTTTGTCATTAGGTATCTGTTTGTAACTAATTGATGGTTGAATAGTTGGGCATGGCTTTGTCGCAAAAGAAATAGATAGCTTGCCTTCGAGGGCAAAACTATGTGCTGTTGTAAAACGCCAATAAAACCAGTGAAGATTACAGAGAACTATACTACAAAATGTTTAAGCGAAATTTATGTGCGATATTTGACTTCCTTGTTTTGGAAGGAATAATTCATATACTATATTATGTAAAACATAGACGTACATGTTATCTCACCTTTAAGACTGTAGAGACTACTCTGTTCAGCTTATCATCTCTCGTGGTCATTTAACTTTTTCATTAGCATTAGTATCTGGTTAAGGGCTTTCGGTATATTAGCACGTTACACCTTTCTCCCCTGTTAAATGTTAAGTTAGATCACAATAGATTTGAATGATTAATATGATTAATACAAAATTAATATATCTTTTACCTATTAGAAAGTTTGCACAAGTAAAGGTTCGCGGCACTCCTTAAACTGTAGTTAAAGAAACGTCTTCAATTAGTAAGGTTACAATGATTATTATCTGGTTAATACATAACGCAGTTATTCAGTCCGTGCAGTGTTTTATAAGGACACTTGTTTCAGGCTGAAACTCATTTCTCTCTTTCTCGATGAAGTAAAAAAAGGAATGTTACAAACACAAGAAATACATAATATATAAATTATTTAAGGAATTTTATTCACATCTTTAATGCTATTTCCAGCACCTGTTTTATTTATTCTGATATAATTACCTTTAACATCACAGTCATAAATTAATGATTTCATATGTTAATGTTTTTAATGTCTTTGATCAAATAAGGAGCTCTTTTTATCTATATCATATTTGCTAATTTCTCATGATATTTACAAGCAGTCAACATGATACATATTTTAAAAGCCGTTAAATGCGTACGAACCATATTTAAAATTGTTAACTAATATGAAACAATTATACTCCTTTTTTCCTGAATGATTCTAAACAAGTAAAGACACGTCATTAAAAAGTGGTGATATACAGATATACAGCAAAGAAAACAAAAATAGCGTGTGGCAATGTCATAAAACGACGGAAATCAAGTCGATTTGTACGAAAACAGAACGTTAGAATAACAGGGAGTACTAAAAATGTTTTTTTTTTTTTAGTGAAAGTGCTACAACCGTTCGACGATAAACGTTTGCTAAACAATAGCTAGGAGAGGGTTTCCGATCTATTTTCTTTCATCGAAAGTAGCATGGCTTCAACATTTTGCTTTTCTTCAGCAGAATCAACGACAGTACTTCATACTAATTAATCTGACTAACTACGGTTATGAATACTATATTCTTACGTTTGTTCTGGCTCGAGCTAAAGCGCGCGATACCAACAGCTGTGCCTCTAACTCCTGACGTTCCATTGCCGACATATCTAATCGTGAATTATTAGTTTGTAAGTTAATTTTTTGCTCTGGAGTTGGAGCATGTCCTATGATGGGCTGTGTGTGTGGCTGAGTCTTCTTTTGTGGTGTAGCGTACAGAGGTTCTGATGCTGGTGCTGCGTCGGGTTCATCCGGGGCTTGGAGTCTACTCTCTTGTTCAAAGCGATCTACGTTGGCTTGAGCACGAGATAAAATCACACGGGCACCATTAAATGAGCTGGGAGGTTCTGGTCTCTGTTCAGGATCTACCATATAACGCGGAGAAGTACCAAGACTTGGTTGAGGAGCTGTAGGTACGGTAGGACGATTACTTATCATGTACCGGGAACCCTAGAAAAAACCCAGAAATTACAATTAGCATTCTAAGAAAGAGAAGGACCAGGAAAGAGGTATCTAAAGATGAAGGAGAAAACAGTTGCTCGGACGAAAAAGAGGTGACATGACTCTTACCGGCAAGGATGGTGGCGCAGCGCTTCGTTCCGGAGGCGAAGAGCGAACAGGCGAGGGAGTATACCGAGGCATTGGCTCCATCCTAGCAGAGATTGGTCTGGTTCTGGCTGGCCTGGCTGTCCCGGGATTCTGTGATGCTGAGGTAGGTCGGCCTCTAGGTCTTCCTGCATATCCTGTTGCATATTGCGTTGGAATCAGTACGCGCGTTTGGTTTTGTGGAGGTGTTACGAGCTGTGTTTGTGGTAGTGACGCTGGGGAGTAAGCAGGCTCTTCATAAATGTGGTCGTCTTCGTAGTATGTCGGACCACCGAACGCTTGCCTTGGTTCTGGTGGAGGACCATTTGGAATGCTATCATCGTCACGATATATTTCCTGATTGTACTGAGGAATGTAGGGACCCAAACCTAATTTAGAGAGAACGAGAAGGAAACATTTTCACCTAAAGCTGGATCACGGTCGCTACACAATAAATAAAAGAGCTAAACAATGAAGACCAATGAACGAAGCAGCATCATCTTCGCGCTGAAGAGGCCAATGAAGATAAATAGACAGTCATAGGGTTCGTGGGGGGGGGGGGGGGGGGTCATTTTCGCTGTCTAGTGTCCACTACGGAGAGTGTTAATGTTATGGGTGGAGAACCAAGTTTGCAAGACATTTAGGCCTTTAACAAGATTGAAAAGGTGCCACGTCTATCGCTGCAAATGAAGCTAACAGAGGAAAGGGATTTAAAAGTATAGTTCAAAACCAATACGCAGTAAATTGCTCTTTTTCGGAAAGGAAAGGCAGCTTTAGAATTTATAGCCGTTGCACATAACGTCATTCCAGCCATTCAATGGTTGTTATAAAAGATCATCTTCAAATAGCAAATGTATGACCAAAGCTAACTATGCTAACATTTTAAAACAAAAAACCCAAATGCAAGGGGATCGAACATTTTCTATCTATGCCATTACTTCTTAGCTTAACAAGCAATGTACACGGTACCTTCCATATCCTCGTACTGAACCTCTTCATCAGGATATTCGACTGCAGTTGCTTCTACAATGGGAGTGGGCATTACAGGATAAACAGGATAACCAGTTTCCAACAGGTAATGAACTCGTTCTCTTTGCTGTGATCGTGTAGAAATCTGTTAAAAGGAGCAATTCCGTCAAAAACTGAAAACTGTTACCGAGGTCTTGAAAGCGGCCGAGGGCAGCATTTTTAAGTCTTTTATGTTAGTTGCATTTAGTTCACCAGTTAAGTTCTCCAAAATTGTTTTTTTCCGCAGTTAAATTTCGTCATTACAAAGTTTGAAGTTGTACTACAATTTCTGTCAGTCGTTGCGAATCTCTCCTCGTCACCTTTTTTTACCGCACGTCCTGACCTCGAGCCAAATACTTTCCCCGTCAGGCCCTCCCACTCAGTCAATATGTCAGTAATTACCCATGTGCACGTAGACAGTGATATTGTACCAAAATTGATTATAGCCCGCTTACTGAATGTGGCTGTTGAACTCTGTGAGCTGGCACCCCACTCGGTATGTATGCGGGCTCCGTCTGCTGTTTCTGCCAGCCCTGAAGAAAGAAAAAGCAGGTTCAGAGAGGTTAGCGAGGTCATGAAATCAGTTATATACAAACTTTCTCTCCATATATTTTCTTTTTATTTTAATCTAAAGCAAGGTACGTGCATCATACGAAGAGAAAAACCTCACAAACGTAAAGGAGACTCAGAGAAATACATACCCTTTTATGAATAAATATAAGTACACCCTTATGTAACTTGTTTACCTCAATGTGTGGTCTGACAGATACAAGACGTACACCAGGCGTCTCTCTGATTGTCCAAGCTGTTTCTCGTAATGCCTCGTGCGCAGTAGCTTTAGCGGAATGACCTGCCGCGAGGGGGGGAACCTATAGAGCAAATGGACGTTTTGTCAACAGACTTTCAAAAAGTAAAAGCCGACTTTTAAACTAGAAAAGACTATGCAAAGTTTGAACAAGGTTGAATCTTTGACATACATACCTTTGCCTTTTTCTTTTTCTCTTTCTTTTTTCGTTTCGTTTTCTTTTCGTCTCCCTTCTCGGGCTTTTTGTTTCCTTCCAAGTCACTATCCGAGCTCCTGCTGCTACTGCTGCTACTGCTACTCGTGCCCTTTGAACTGGAAGTTCCTACCCGATGTTTTCTCCAGCGATCTAATCGAGACCTTCGTTTACGCCTAGTAATGAAAAAATAAAGCAACTAGAATTAAAAGACATCGACGAAATTCGCCACACATCATGTAATATTACTGGTGCCGTGCCAGTGCTGTTCAAGTTGTTCAGATGTTTAGTAACGGGTTTGGCAGAGAACAAGAAAGCGGTGGGTGGCTAAGTGGATGGAAAGATAGATGGATGGATGGATGGATGGATGGATGGATGGAGGGATGGGCCAGAAAAGTGGTTGTACACGTGTATGGATGGAAGGAGTTTTACTAGATTCATCAACTTGAAGTAAAGTTGATTTGAACTGCGGGAATACAGATGAAATGGAAATGTAATCATCGCAGTTGTAATCGCAATTTAAGGTGGCTTGATAGTCTAAAAATGGTCAGTTTTACAACATTTTTGCTAACATTGTCTGCGCTGCGCTGCAGTGCTCTACCAACTGAGCTATGAAGACCCATATGTTGGGAGCAGACCAATTTATCGAGTTCATCTTTACCCGTAACAGGAATTAGACGTGAAATGAAGATCACATCTTCATTTCATCTGTATTTCCGCAGTTCAAACAACTTCATTTTACGTCTCATTCCTGTCACGGGTAGAGATGAACACGATAAATTTGTCTGCTCCCAACAGCGCTACCGCATGTAGATTCATCAAATAAAACAACAACAACAACAGAAAAAACAAAACCAATATAAACACAATTATATCAACAACATAAATTGAAATAGTGACTTACTCTGCCGTAAGGCTTCGTTGTGAAATAGTTGACATGACCTGCAAGAAGTAACAGAAACCCTCTCAACATTACATTTCTGTTTCCTTGTGCCGTACACTGTACTGTTTAAAGCCTTGGATAATTTTTTTGGGGGGATAAGTTCATTTAATGAACACTTGCACACTTACATGCCTGACTGTGTATTGTTTAGAGTAATTTCTATCTTGTCAGGCGAGCATCCTTGTATATTTTGTCGAATTAAAAAAGTTTACAACGAATTCAAGAGAAAACGTTTACAAAAAATACAAGGAAAAGGACCTTAAATTATCCAAGGGGGAGAAATTGCCTTACTGACTTTTTGGCCTTATTGGTTTTCAAAACGTAGGATTAAATCGGTTGTTTCTGAGTTGCCTTTTGCCTCTGCATGAAAACGAATCTTCCTGCGAAACCATTCATATAAAATGTATTCCGTCTACATGTTCATGTTCATGCAAATCCAATTTATAAATAGTCGTGCATTTTTGTCATGAGCCCCTGCCTCGGGAGATTGGGCCGGCAACCACTCCCCACGTTTACAACTCTAAATAATGTTACCTATAAGTTACGTTACCTATTTTCGTTTTCAAGGTTTTGCCTATTAACCGTTTTTGCCTGAACATGAGCTCAACACTGACAGTAGACACGCCCATTTCATGTAAATCACATATCTTATCACCTCACAAAATGTACTTCATTATTTCGATCACGAAAAAACGTGAAGTTGAAATGCTTTGTTGCTCAAAATGATTACGAGTTTACCTCTGATTTGTCGATGTCTTGTCTCTTTGTCTCGTTGTCTTCCTTTTCATTGTCTTCGAGTTTCTTCAACTTTCCATCTCTCTGCCTCTCCTTCTCCCTCATGTCCTGTCGTTGCTTTTCTCGATGCCGCATCTTGTTCCTCCATCTTTCAACATTTGCCTAACGTTACAAAGAAGGTGGCAGGTGAGGCATTCGCTACATTTAGTGTCATTTTTTATAAAATTCTGTCCAAATAACGTGCGTTCTGGTTGGCTAATTACATGTTTTCGTTTTAGAAATAACTGAGATACTACGAGCGCTCTCATTGGTCGAGTGTGTTTAGATGAGAGTATGTAAACACGGTTGTGAGGTTTTAGAATTGCGCGTATTTTAAAAAAAAATTACAAACACTCGGAGGGTTGGAGAATTCTTGAAAGTTATGCAAACCTTTGACTGCGTCTCGGGTTTGCATAACTGCCTCGAATTCTCCCAACCCTCCTCGTGTTTAGATGAGGCTATGTAAACATGGAAAAAAGATTGCTTACACATAAACGCTTTCTGTTTTCGTATATCTCTCAAGAAGGTCAAGGATAATTAGAAATTAATTAAAGTGCCCATATCGTCAACATTGTTTTCCCATCTGATCCTATGTTTCACACAATGAACTTTGGTGAAAAAAATTATTCGATTTTGATAAAAAGCTATCTATACCTATTTTATAGTGGTCTACCCGTACCGCTAATCACATCATCGACATGCTCAGAGTTGTGACGTAGATTCAGTATTCACATTAACCACACACCCGTTGGTACTAAATTAGTTAATTGATTTTAAGGCATATGCTATAACTTTGCTGTTTACCTTAAGATTAAGAGCATCTCCGTCTTCATTTAGTTCCGCATCATTAGCTGTGACTATATTTTGAAGTTCAATCATTTTCATTTTATCCAACCATGCCTGTAGATAGATATACAAAGTTTCCTATCGTTCTGTTTACACCCTAATTTAATTTGAGATCATTACCTTCGTTAACTGAATCCCTAATCATAGCATGGCACGATGTATTTATAATTTAATACGGCATTTACGTTTATTTTAAAATCAGCTTCTTAAAGTGAATCGTGAACTAGCTAGTGGTGTTCTCGGCAGTCTCGGGTTCAACACCTCGGGCCACGCGTGTAATTAGCCAAGTGGTCTCTCACCTCCCAGTTGGAAGTTTCAACCACATTACGTTTATTTACGTTATTCCTTTCAATCGTTTTTATTTACAATGAACCTGAAAAGCCTGAATAAGGGGGTTTTCATAATGACTTTTTAAGGTCCATGTTCAAGTTGATTATTTTTTTTTTATGGATGGATAAACTAGAAGCAGTTTTCAAAAGAGATGATTTTTGTAACTTTGCACGCCATATTTAAAGAATTAAACGCCAGTATCATTTTGTAGATCAAGTTATGTAATTACGATAATATTAACTACTTAATAACCGAGAGTGAGGTCGTTACGGGAAAATCTCAAACTGAGGCTTTGCCGTATTGACCGAGCGATAGCGAAGTCAATACAGTAGGCCGAGGTTTGAGATTTTCCCGTAACGACCAAACGGCCGAGGTTGTTAAGTTGCTTACTATATGGCTAACAAGACGGTTCTGAAGAGAGAAAATAATCTTAATTCAAGGGGAAGTCGTTAATTCACATCCGGTGATGCGCGCGCTTATCAATTCATTCATCTTTCCAATCCGTCAAACTGCAGAACAGAATTCAGCGAGCTAACGCGTACTCCGTCAAGGATATATTTATTTGTGGAAAACAATGATCAATACGGCCACAAAAAGTATTTTAGTACAGTTGCGTTACTATATGGCGAGGGAAATTTCATCGATCTTCTCAATAATCAACCGCCAAACGTCAATTCCTACAGAAAAGTGCTTCAAACTTGCTCAAAAGCCGTGCGGCCTTGTCGGTAAAAGAAAATTTAAACGGAATCAGCACTACTCTTCGTCGTCACTTTCGATGAGAACTCTTCGCCTTCTCTGAGTTTCCTGGATTGTAGTTACTGGTCCGTTAAAGCTCAGAGATGCTGCTATGTCAACCCCGGATAAAAAAAAATGCGCTCGGCTGAAGATGTTGATAAACTGGCTTGTGTTACAGCAAGAGAATTTGTTGATGTTGACTGCTGTACTGCTCTGTCGTCACTTATTGCCTTTTGAATGTAGAAAAGACAATGAAAGGAGACCTGCCCTCGGAAAGGAACCTCTGTATACTTCGTTGCAAACCCGACAGGGTGTCAGGTTCATAATCCGATCACCATCCGTTTTCCGATATCTATAAAAAAGCTTTGCCAATAAGTGGTCAAGGTCAGCAGCCGGTAAGTCCAAAACTTCTGCTATGCTTCCTTTGTTTATTGACGACAAATATCGCTGAAATGTTTTCATTTCACTGGCAGTTTTATTTTCCTTTCGTAGTTTTTCTCTTTGTTTGAATACGCTTAACTCGATTTCTCCCTGACCACTCAACTCGTTCGTAATTTGCCGATGTAACTTCATTTTTCCTTAAAATAGGGATATAATTAACTCTCTGAATGTTAATCGTCACTCATCGTCTTGTATCACAACGATTTTCAATGTAAATAAAGGAAATATGGCCTAGATTTGGATAACCTTTCGTGTTTTTTCCTTTTCTAATTTGCATAATCCGTAATCGGCCCGTGGGCATTACAGGAGAATAATGTCCTGTCGTTAAGCTGCACTTAGCCAATCAGAGCCCGCGTTATATTGGCTACAAACACAAGCCATATAATAATAATAAATAATAATAATAATAATAATAAAAATAATAATAATAATCATCATCATCATCATCCTCATCACCATCATCATAATATTTAACATTTATAAACTATATATACGAAACAGTCCAGTTTACTTTTTCATATTGATTGAGTTATCTACTTAAAACTTTGCCTGAAAAAGAAACAACCAGGAAAAATCAACACATCAACAGGTAGACCAATAATCAACACATAATGAATGAATAAAAGACTGTTCACTAGTATTTAGCTTAAAGAAAACTAATTGAAGACAGCCAATTGTTGTAAAGCAAGACTATTAGTTGTTGCATTACAAACAATAGTTGTAACGCAATGAAAGCACTATACCTGCGGGACGCCCGATTCAGCAATGATTCTTTCTTTTTCTTTTTTCTTCTGCACTACTTTCTCCGGAATCGACGATTTTCGTCCGACAAGAGAAGTCTCTATAAGCGGTGGCAGCTTTGTAAAACGAACAGTTAACTCTTCGCGACCATGACTGGTGGCCAGTTTTTCGTCCCTCATTTGCGGATAGTTCTCGACCACGCCTGCTAAGTAGTCCATCTTGAATGAGAGAAATGAAAAAAAAGAAAAAGAAAAAGGGCTTCTTTCCATTTGGGAGCCGCAGTGGCAACTGGTGTGTGCACCGGACCCCGTATCGAGAGGTCGAGTTTCGCGCTCTGGTCTAGTTCGTGATTTTGTGACCTTGAGCAGGATACTTCACTCTCACGTTTTCTCCCTTAACCCAGGTGTATAAATGGAAATTGGAAAATTTAATGTTGAGGTAACCTTGTGATGACATATCATCTAGGGAATCGGGGGCCAGAGGCGGTAGAAGAGACCGTATGAATAATCCTAGCCGCTTCATGTTGAAGAAAATCACGGAGAGGCGCGGGCCCTCCAACTATTGAGTGCTGCAAATTTTGCTGTTATACCCTTACTGTTACCGTCAAGCGCAAAAGAAAAAAAAAGGGAGGCACTAAATTTCAACTTTTTCACATTAAAATCCCGCTTCGTTGCTAGCTGATAGGCAGAAAATATTTTCACGTACCTCAATACTGTCCCGTGCGTCTGTATTAGCCTTGACATGATCTTCGTATTTGACGTGTCCATTCACAATTTTGTCGTCTTTAGGAGGGATTTTTCTCTTCGCAGGTTTGTGATCAGTATCTTTAATGTCTGTTCTTCTTCTGTATTGATGATTAGGTTTGACTGGACCCTCAAGCGGAGAGTAATCTGGATGAGGCACTGTGGGAGACTTGGAGGGAACATCGCTCCTGCTTGTGCTGGAAAAGCTTGTGCTTGTGCTGCTGCTTGTGCTGATTACAGGCAAAGATTAAAGGTAAAGTAAAACGTTAGCAACGTTAGTTAAGAGCAACCAAGAGAGCAACCAAGCCAAGGTCAAACCTTAGTTAACCACTAACACTCTTTGGAAACACACAGTAAGGGTTACATGTTTGTCCAGTGGCACTGCTTTGTACACGTATAGTACTGTACAGTACAATATTAGATATACAAACCTTGATCTTTTCTTCCTTGGAGTTCCGTGGAGATTCTTAGGAGGAAGAACATCATCAGAGGGCGCAACCTTGACCTCGATATTTTCATAATGCTGCTCCTGAATTGAAACAACGACAACAACAAAAATATAAACAACAAACAAAAAGGCATCAACGAAAGTTAAACGATGGGTCCCAGAATTAGAAACCATGTTTAAAATTTCATATTGTTGTGCGGCAAGAACTGCTGTTTCAGCTGGCTAGGTTAGAGTTTAAACTACCTCATTTGACCCCTGAAAACCACTTCATTACAGTATCATCTGTAACGTGAAGATTCGAGCTACAATAAGTCAGGTAGCCTTCAGGCACGTCACGAAGCAAATATTACAAAAAAAAATATATAATGCGGTCAAGATTCCCAACTGGCAGAAGGCAGGCAGTTTGCTATTTAGAAAGCACGAGCGAGGTAATGAAAAAACAAGGTTTAACCTACAACTAATGCATTTAATAGCTGCGTGCGGGATTGAACGCACTAATCATACCGTCATACTGGGTGCTTACCATTTGGCCGGAAAATCCGGAAATTTCGGTTTGAAGTCAAATGGTAAGGTAATTTTCCGGAAATTCCGTTCGGAAATTCTGGAGTACCTTGAGAGGTACTCCTCTTTTTCCGTTCGGAACGGAACGGCGGAAATTTCCTTACCATTTGCTAAACTTTCCAGCTTCCAATCTCTTGTCAGCCGAGAACAATTGCGGGAAATCGAATTGCAAATGGTAAGCGCCATTTCGTTCGGATGATTCACTGATTTTGGAAAAACCCTTACCATTATTCAACGCTCGTCCCAACCGGTTGATTCTGACAAATGGTAAGCACCCACTGCCTCCTGCTTCTAATAACTTAAAACAAACTGATAAAGGAAATGACCTTTAATGGCTCGACTTTTTTCTGTTCCCTCTTTCTCTTGGCAGCAAATCTGGTCCATACAAATGCACAGATAAGAAACAGGACCACCACTACAGGAACAGCAATAGCTGGGATCAGAGTGGCCCATTTTGAGTCGGCCTTTGGAGTGCTTGTAGGCTCTAGAGGAGCCTCTTTTACGACGTACGGTCTCAGCGTGATCTGAAGGAAAGAGGAAAGAACAAAAAATCTAATGGCCTCAACTAAGAAGAATTTTATTGGTATTCCTTTTCTAACGGAGATCAAATTACAGGGCGTACTGTTTTGGAACAATGAACATATGGATGGATAACGACGTGTTCTGAAATTATCGTGGACATTTGCTACCTAGAATGCTTGTAACCTTAAATTCGATTCTTACACAAGACTCTACTCTGATGCTACCACTATAAGAAAGCGAAGAAATATTTTGCGATAAAGATTCCCCCACCGTCCAAAAAGAAAATCATACAGACACAACAATAAACAAACAGGAAAACACAAACAACACAAGCAAAAAAAATATATATATCAATACCCACAGGAAACGAAGATAACAATTCTCTAACACCCACCGCATATTTCAAGGTGACAACCAATTCAGCTTCACTCAGCCTGTTCATTGAATCCACAACATCTTCGGCAGGTACCATTTCGAGTCCCTCGAAAACCCGGTACTCTATGTCGACAAGTTCCCCTCCTACGATTGGCTTTGCCCGCCTTATGGTTTGTGCCTGGGGTGAGAAACAAACACAGCACCCGTTCAGTAAAAATAGAAAAATAAAATAACAAAAGACGCAACATCAAATGAGAGATCAGAACAAGAGTCTTCTGTTACAATACATGCATGATGAGCCAATATTTATTTTTTTAATGAATGAACAGGATTGAGTACAATATTCTGAATAATATATACTTAAAATTTAGATCGAAAGATAAATATGTGTTGTTTGATTCAATTTTCGGTATGTACTTCTGGTTAAAAAGCCGAAACAGGATTAAGTGTTAAAATACTGGAGGAACTGAAAAAAAATTACATGCTTGTTTCTTACCAGCACAGTAATGTTGTCTTCTTGTCTTCTAAGTCGCCTGCCTCTTTTTCCGTGCACTTGGTATGAACCACTTCTCTTCCACGACGCAAGCTCGTGTGTGTTATCTAAATTAACCGGACCTGTTCTCTGGTGTTTCTGTTCAAACCACGTTAGGTCCCGTCTTCTCCGCTCAGTTCCCTTTTCCTGTCCCCACCTATACGCTACTGCAAGTCTGGACTCAATCACCTCACGGAAGGAAGCAATTCCTTCATCCTCGCTCTCGGGTACAAGTATCTGTATACCAACGAGTCCTTCACTGCTATTAGTATTCGCCGTCGGACGAACAGGCGCGGTGGGTGGTCCTGTTGTTGCGCTTACTACAAACGATGTTTTCGAGGATGAAGAGCTTCTTGCTGGTGTCACAGTTGAAACAACTTTGACAGTGCTGGGCGACAACTGGTCAGTCGACACTGTCGTCGTTTTTGAAGTGGAAATAATCAAGGTTGATACATCTGACACTTTTACCAGGGTTCTCGCTACACTGGTAGATTTAAAGTCTTCTAGAGAAGTAATCACATCCCCAACTGTCGACGACGTATTGAGCGTCTTAAGTGATGACGACCTTAAATTAATCGACGAAGATTTAACGTGCCCAAGAGAGGTTGCTGGACGTAAAACGATGGTGGTTGAGGATTTCTTTACGGTAGAATACACCGATATTCCTCTAAACAATGACGAGGAGGAGGCCACACTTGAGGATGACAACAATAACGTAACCATACTGCTTGTACTCACAGTAATAAAACGTGATCCAGGCGTTATACGTCGTGACGAAATAAAAGTTTCAGTTGACAACAGACCAGTGGTGCTTGTACGTGATATTCGTCCACTAACACTCTTTAAACTTGAAGGGGATGGCATGACAGCCCTTGTTGAGGGGCCAGTGAAGGTTACGGAAGATAAATCAAATACGGAAGGTTCAATGAAAATACGACTGCTTTTCGTCGAGTGAATCAGCGATTGACTCTCGATTGCCTCGACAATACTTGACCTGACTGCAGTATTAGCCACCTGCAAACTGTGAGATGACAGCTCGACAGTTCGGGTAGAAATATAAATATCTGTTGTCAATAAATCTACAGGGGTATGAAGTGAAATCTTCCTGCTCTCAGTTGCTGACAAGCTTTCAGAGATTGTTATTGTTGACTTATGGATACGCGAAGATGACCTCGGCATTACCACAGAAACATTCGAGCTTGAACGAGTAGAAGACGGAATGACTGTAGACCGGGTCGAACTATGAGCTATTGAAACTGTAGTGCTCGATGTGGTAACTGACGTTAAGTGAGGTACAGACGGGTCAATTGATTTTAGGAGCGCAGATGTTATCGCCAGAGTCGTATCAGAGATCTTCTGAGTGGTCCCTTGAGTAATATTCATTGAGGTGAACTTTGAAAGATCTCTGCTTGAAAACAATGTAGATGACGAACTAAGTACCTCAACTCTACTTGGAATAGTCCTCTTGGATTCGGCACTGCTAGGGAAAAATGCCGTGTTCATTGACCTTCCCGCTAGGGACGAGCTGACTGCGTGTCCAGACTGAGACTTGGATAGACTTTCCTTGGTGGAAATAGCTGAAAGGCTGCTTGAACGATATTGAACAGAGCTCGGAAGTAAAGTCACTTGTGGTGTTGGTGTCCCTGTAATCGGTGGCGCTGTATGGATTATTGTAGAAACCGGGAAAATCGAGACTCCTTGTGTAGTAGAAACATTTGTCACTAATACACTTGGTCTCAGATCAGGTGAAGAGGTAATGCTATGTTTCATACTTTTACCAGAAGTGATGACTACTGTTTGCGTTAGGCTTGGAGTGAATGCCTCCGAAATACGTGTTGTAGTTACCACAGACGTTACAGATAGGGAACTGTCAACAGCTAAAGTTTGCGTTTCTAGTGTTCGAGAAAAAATTGTGGCTTGAATCGTGCTCACAGATGATGAAGGGCCACTGCTTATACTAACCACACTCAGAGACTTACCTTGGGTAGAGCTGCTTGGTGGAATGCTTTGCATTGACTCCATACTAGATACGGCTGGTGTAAGCAACGACCCACTGTAGACAGAGCTTGTAGTTTGACTCGGCCTCAACACAGTCGAAAGAGGTGCTGAATGGTGGGTGGACCTATTTGAACTCGGTGTATACGTAGATATTTCACTCGTGTCCATCGTAAACGTTTTCACCTGGCTAACGTTCAAGGGAGGTGATGTCGAAAGGGACATGGTCGTCTTGGAATCGTCAATCCCACCAGTTCTAATTATTGGTGTCGATTGGCTAATTGCAGCGAAACGACTACTCAATATCGACGCAGAAGGTCCAAGTGACATTGTCGAATTTCTACTCAGCTGTGAAAGACTTAAAGGCAAAGTGCTGGGAAAGATAATTGAGGTTTGTGGGCTTTTAACAAGTGTGGAAACAGTTGGCAGTATTGAAGTACCAACAGACGAGTTTTGTAACACGAGGGACTGTGAAACTATACTTGTACTCAGCGACAATGAGGTGGATGGCACAGAATCCATTGTTGAGGTAACGTTCGATAATAATAATGATGACCGCGTAGGTATTAACGATGCAAAAGCCCTGCTTCTGGAAATCGATGAAGCAGATAACTCTAATGAAGTAACGTTTGGACTCATGCTCCTGAAGGCAGTGCTTCCTTGGCTTCTAATGCCTGTTTTGTTTCCCACTGTTGCGACTGAACTTGAAATTGTGGACAACATACTAGTAGAATGTGACGTCTGCGGAGTATGGGAAAGAGAACCGGAAGAAGATGTAGAATTTGATCGTAAAAACGAACTTTGCTGAGTGCGAGTTGAAGTTACTATGTCAGGTTGAGATGATGTCGTATAGTCGACAACAGCTGTGGCATTGAGAGTTGCAGGTAAGCTAGAGGTAACCATCACCATACCGCTCGAGTCCTTCACCGCGAAAGTGACATTTGCTAAACTGAAAGATGATGAGATCGAAGAGGTCACCAGCATTGCAGAAAAGGACGAGGTCAGGGAAAGGTAAACGATGAAAGGTTCCTGTACAACCTAAAACAGTAACAATAAATAGCTTTAAAAGAAAAATAACTCAGAAAAAATAAAACATTCATAAACGAAATCATAACCATGACAGCGCAGTTTAGATATTCGATGTTCAGTAGCTTCGTATTCTACAAATGTTTCCCAGTTTTCTCATCAGTTTTAGTTTCTACTGAGAAGAAGGATAAAGTTAAAACAGAATGTTTCACTTTAGTTCCAGTGACTTCCAAGTCCCTAAAAATAATTTCAACTTTCATCTCGTTATTTGAAAATATGACGAATCTCGTTTTTGATATATATAACTTAAACACTGATTAACGAGCTACTGGTTGGCCCAACAAATTGAATGTAGCAGTGGCTTGAACTCGGTATCCAGCGCTCACAAGGAACACCGTCTTCTGCCTTTGGACTCTTAACCCTCGCAGTGCCTATTTTCACTCATTGGTATATCAATCGGAACGAGCCAACTCTGAGCGCATCCCTGGTAACCTACGGGGTTGGTTTGACCCCAGTGGGATTATGCCTTTAGTAGTACCGTATATCCAAGGGCTTGATTCAATGTGATGTCTGCCTCCTTGATAGTTTGAATGACATAATAAGAAAGAACTGGTTGAGTTGAAGTGAGAACTTGAAAAGTTACATTCACGTTGGACATGGTAGAATTTTGAGCAGACCTCTCGATCCTGATGATCTAAAAATAACAAAAGCAATAAAGCAATAAAGTTGACTTCTTTTGTTTTGTGTAGTTTGAGATTATCCATTAGGCCAAACAACATACAGAAACCTCACCGCAAAGTTGCAAAACTCAAATCAAAATTCTTGCTTATCCTGGGTTAGCCTAATCGGGCTTTGAACAACCCGACCCTGCGAGCCATGCGCGCGAAAACAAAACTGTAAATTATGTGCGTGCTCTGATGGGTTAATCATTTTTGCTTTATCACATACACGGCAAAATTGCTGATTGGCTGAGACAGAGAACATTTTTGTTCCTTCATCACGAGGGCACATCTGGTAATCAAGAGGGCATGGCTACTTGATACTGATTGGCTGAGCACGCCTGCATTAAGTTGGTTTCCCGCCTCAAATGGATTCTGAAAAGGATTTTCAGAAACCCATCGCTCCTGAGTGTGTTCTTCACGCGGTTATTTCATCTTCACGTGAAAGGCAAACGACATGCAGCAAAACGCAGTCTTTTGGTAGAAAAGCTAAAGGACTTTTCTATCCATAAACGTATTGATTCGCAGCTTGAAAAGAGTTTGAGTGGGGACGGTTGGTGTCGCACGAAAGATAGAGTTACAGAGCTTCATGGCCACCGAACTGGAAGTAAATTTCCTCGTTTCACTTCGGGACGCCTTATTAGTACCTCGGGTCACCTTATCGGCGTAAAAAGACAGCGTAAATTTTGTTGGTACGTTAAGTTTTCGCGGTTGAAAGGAGAGCTTTAGATTCAAGAAGTTTTTAGAGCTCGTTTGGACACTTATTTACGTCTTTTATCGAAGGATTAAGCAGTTTTACGCCGCTGCAAGCTTCGCAAAACAGGTAAAAAAAATTACATTGCTTGAAGCTAAGTTTGCTTGTAGAGAAATTGCTTTAAGAACTTGCTGTGATTTGCTTACTATAATAGCAGGCTTTCCCGGTGCTACTGGAGGCCCGTTCATTGATGACAACCGTCAAACCTGTTTACGCGGAGGCGAGACCTTGAAAGTTGTCCTTTATGAAAAATTTTGCCCTTTATGTGATAAACAAGTGATCGCAAGTGCTCTCAGGCAATTCAGTAAGGATCTATTTCAATTGTATTCACAAAGCTTTCCAAATTGCCTCTTTCGCTTCGGGTAATAGCCCTTTTCACGGTTATCCCTGCTTATTTGCATTAAAATAAAATCTACTGTGTATGTGAGGCAATTTCGGGCTATTCTGTAGAATCAGCCCGAGATTGCCTCTCATGATTACATTGTAATGCAAATGAGAACAAATAACCGTGAAAAGGGCTATTTTGTGAAAACTTTGAAAATACGCGTGAAATGAATCCTAAATTGTCCTCGGGTCTATGCGATTATATATACTTATTACAATGCATTGAATTGTATTGCATTACATTGGAACGCAATGCGTACTCATGCAATTGTAGATTAGATAAAATGTTGAATAAATACCTTAATTATAACTTTAATGAAAATAGTAAACTACGTGGAAATGATATAAAAGCAATAATACGTAACACGAAAAGTAAAAAAGAAATGGCGATCCCCAAGTATGCTCAAGAAGGACTCCTTATCTGTCATCCGTAGATTGCAGACATTGAACAAATAGGCCAGTTGCGTGCTCAGTTACCTGGCCTTTGAATGCAAGATACAGACCTCTACTCTGCTTTTTCCTTCAAATACCAAATTAGCCTGCTCCAAACATATGGGTCTTCATAGCTCATTTAGTACAGCACAGCTGCGCTAACGCAGTGGTCCTGAGTTCGAATCCCGTTAAAGCCCTGAAAAAGTTTTTCAGGGCAAAAAATTGAAATTGCTTAAATTGCGATTACAACTGCGATGATCGCACCTCAGTTTCATCTGTGTTCCCGTAGTTCAAATTAACTTCATTTCACGATTCAAATACCAACTAGTCAGCATAAGAACGACTTGATTTACACAACAAAAGCAGTGAGGTCTGTATGAAAAAAGGTCACCTCCAGCCACGCTGCCATTCAAAGGCCTGGTCACTAAGCAGACAACTGTAAAATGGTCTATTGTTCTCCGCAATGGCAGGTTGCTAGTGGTGGATACGCACTTATGTCCACTGCTAGCTCAACTCTGAGGGGAATAATTTTATCAAGCATCAGGGGAAAATACCCGCAAAATTGACTCAGTAGACTGCAGAAACTATTCTACAAGTCTTTTTTCCTTTTACTTACCTTTACAGAAACATTCCCTGTAATGCCATCTAAAGTGCCATTCTCATATGCAGTAAGAATTCCTTTTGTCAGGTTCGCTCTGAAGGAAATATCACTCACGTTTTGATTCAAAGGAACGCTGATAACGAAGCGTAGGAAGGTGCCTGGAGGTATAACGGCGACTGAACTGGATTGTGTTATCGGGGAAGAGAGTGTCGGGCTTATAGTAACATCACTTGAAAAAGTCATTTGGGTCGAGGCTTTCATCGGTACAATTACAGATGAAGCTGTTGCTGTTGTTGCTAGTACTGATGCAGCTGTAAGTGAGACATTTGTTAATCTGATCGATGATGAGATCAACGAAGACACAGAGGAAGTCATCAGCATTGTAGTAAAAGACGAGGTCAAGGATAGGTAAACGATGAAAGGTTCTTGTACAACCTAAAACAATAAAAATAAGTATCTTTATAAAAAATAATCCGGGAAAAAAATAAAGTTATAACTATGACCCCGCAGTTTAGACATGTTCATTGGCCTAGTATTCTACAATTTGTTCTGAATTTTCCCACAAGTTTTACTTTTCACTGAGAGGTGTTTAAACACCGAGCTACTGGTTGGCCTCATAAATTGCAGTAGCTTGGTAACGGCATCGAGCGCTGAGAGGGATCACCTTGTGCTCGTGGACTCTTAAACCTCGCAGTACCTATTTTAATTTTAATTTTAATTTGGTCCATACACCTGAACGAGCAAATTATTAGCACATATATCCCTGGTAACCTGTTGGCCTGGTCTGACCCAAGTGAGACTATGCCTTTTCGTATCGACAAACAAATATTAGTACCGTGTATCCAAGGGCTTGATCCAATGTGATGTCCGCCTGCTCGATAGTTTGAATAACATGATAAGAAAGAAATGCTTCAGTGGCATTGAGAACTTGAAACGTTACATTCACGTTGGACATGGTGGAATTTTGAACAGACGACCTCTCGATCTTGATAATCTAATCATAACAAAAACAATACAACTGAGATTACCACACAGCAATTCCTGTACTTATACAATAACGGCGAGTCATACGCGCGACACCAAAACTGAAACCTACGGGCGTGCTTTGGTTGGTTAATGCAACACATACTTTTGAATTTGTATGGATAAAAAGTTGAATAAATATATTAATGAAATTTGGAAGACACTGGTAAACTACGTGCAAATAATATAAAAGCAATAATAAAAAACAGAACTTGGTATTGTTATTCTAAAAGAAGTGTCTGGCGATGCCTAAACATGCCCAGACAAGCCTCCCTATCTGTCATCCGTACATAACAGGCCTCAAAGATTGTTCTCCGCAGGTGGCAGGTTTCTAGTGATGGATGTATAATAATGACCATTGCTAGCCACAACACGGAGGGAACAAAAATTGTTCCAATATGTATCAAACATAACGGCAAAATACCCGCAAAATTGACTCAGTAGACTGCAGAAACTCTTCCACAAGTTTTTCTCCTTTAACTTACGTTTACAGAAATATTTCCTGTTATTCCATCCAAAGTGCCATTCCCATATGCAGTAAGAATTCCTTTCGTCACATTCGCTCTGAAGGAAATATCATTCACGCTTTGATTCAAAGGAACGCTGATAACGAAGCGTACGAAGGTGCCTGGAGGTATAACGGCGACTGAACTGAATTGTTGTATCGGGGAAGACATTGTCGCGCTTATGGTAACACCACTTGAAAAAGCCATTTGGGATGAGGCTTTCATTGATGAATTTACATACGGAGTTGTTACTGTTGCTGTTGTTGCTAGTACTGATGCAGCTGTGAATGTGACTTTTGTCAAACTGAGTGATGATGAGATCAACGAAGACACAGGGGAAGTCACCAGCATCGTAGTAAAGGACGAAGTCAAGGAAAGGTAAACGATGAAGGGTCCTTGTACAACCTAAAACAATAACAATAAATAGCTTTATAAAAAAATCATTGGGAAAAAATAACGTTTTCACAAACGAAGTCATAACCATGAACCTGCAGTTTAAACATAGGATGTTCATTGGCTTAGTATTCTACAATTTGGTCTCAGTTTTCTCATAAGTTTTAGTTTCACCTGAGAGGTGTTTGAAAATGCGATGAAACTCGTTTTTGCATGATTTATCACTTAAACATCGAACTACTGGTTGGCCGTATAAATTGCAGTAGCTTGGATTCGGTATCGAGCTCTGACAGGGATCACAGTGTTGTGCTCGTGGACTCTTAACACTCGCAGTACCTATTTTCACTCATTGGTATATATCAGAATGAACAAACTGTTAGCGCATCCCTTGTAACATATTGGCCTGGTTAGACCCAAGTGCGAATATGTGAGAATAAGTCTTCTGCATTTGTACTCTTAACCCTCGCAGTGCCTATTTTCACTCATTGGTATGTCAATCGAAACGAGCCAACTGTGAGCGCATCCCGGGTAACCTGCCGGGTTGGTTTGGCCCTATTGAGGTTATGCCTTTTCTTACAGACAAGCAAGTAGTAGTACCGTGTATCCAAGGGCTTGATCCAATGTGATGTTCGCCTGCCCGATAGTTTGAATAACATGATAGGGAAGAACTGGTTCAGTGGCATTGAGAACTTGAAACGTTACATTCACGTTGGAATTTTGAGCAGACCTGTCGATCTTGATGATCTAATCGGAACAAAAACAATACAGGTCAGATTATCACACAGCAATTTCTGTATTTATACCAAAACGGCGAGTCATGCGCGCGACACCAAAACCGGAAATTATGCGCGTGCTTTGGTGGGTTAATTACAGTACATTGAATTGCATTGCCTTGCATTAGAATGCAACGCATAAGTAATGCATGTGTACAGATAACATGTCGAATTAATTGACATTTCGATGACACTGGTAAATTACGTAGAAACAATACAAAAGCAATAATACATAACAGAACTTGTCATTCTTATTTTAAAGAAGTATATGGCGACGCCAAGTATGCTCAGGTGATCCTCCCTATCTGTCATCCCTACATAACAGACATTAAACAAATTGTAATGCGCAGTGGCAGGTTGCTAGTGATGGATTTATAATAATATCCACTGCTTGCCACAGCACTGTTTTAATATTAACACAACAGCAGGACGAAATACCCGCAAAATAGACCCAGGAGACTACAGAAAGTCCTTCACAAGTTTTATTTCTCTTTCACTTACGTTTACAGAAACATTCCCTGTTGTTCCATCCAAAGTGCCATTCTCATATGCAGTAAGAATTCCTCTCGTCAGGTTGGCGATAAAGGGACTTTCATTTTCACTTTGATTCAGAGGAACGCTGATAACGAAACGTACGAACGTGCCTGGAGGTATAACGGCGACTGAACTGGATTGTGTTACTGGGGAAGTGCCTGTCGCGCTTATAGTAACATCGCCTGAAAAAGTCATTTGGGACGAGGCTTTGGTTGATAAATTTACAAATGAAGCTGTTGCTGTTGTTAGAACTGAAGCAGCTGTAGATGTTTGGCTTTGTGATGTTCCTAATCTTGGGGTCTGCGACACTACAACAATTTCGTCTGAGGCTGATGATTTTATTGTAGACGAGCTTTTAATAACAGCGGTAAGTTCACTAGACTGATAAATTTTGGATGACGGTATTGCAGACACATTCACTGATGCCACAATGGTGGAGCTCTGGTTTAGCGATGTTTCTACACTTGTGTTTGTCGTCAATAATGGTTGGACTGACGATGAAGGTGTGGGTGACGTCCCGCTTGTCACACTTTTTGTTTGCATTAGAGAGTTACTTTTCTCTTGAGCACTGGTTGTTGTGAAACTTTGGTTTTGTGAACCTTTTAGAGCTGTGACAAGCGTCGATAATTTACTGTGTTCTGAAGTAGGTTGTTGAAGTGTTTGGGACAAAGATGTTGCCGACACATTTGAGGATGCTACTACCGTTGCTGTAAAGCTCGGCAGTTCTGGTAAAGATTCTGTAGGTAAAGATGTGGGGAGTAAGGTGGCTGTCACTTCTTGGCTCTCAGACAAAGAGTTTGTAGCCAAAGTAGAGAGCGAACCTGCAAGATTAATGACGCGAACAAACACTATAAGAACCTTCTACTTTCATTTGCTTCACAAATAGCTCTTTTTATCCTCTACAGCTGCAAACAGGAAGTAATTGGTACCGACTTGACTTTCCTGACATTTCTGAAGCTAACACACCCTATTAGAAGGGATCACGAGAGCATTTGCGTTTACCTATACTCTAACACCCTCTTATGCTAAAGATCTGCAACATAAGTTCCTCTTTTCTGTCTCGCCATATATGCTAAAAGGCTAGGAGGCATCTTAACGCTTTGCTTCTCATATAGACAACATTTCTGGAGTTAAATCTTACTTTTAAAGGAGTTGGCAGCTGTTGATGAAACTCTTGATTGCTGTGCAGAGTTAATGGAAGTTTGTTTTGACGTTTCTTTGCTGACATGTGTCAACTCTAGAGACGAGGTTGTTGATATATGCACAACAGATTCAACGTCAGGTAGAAGGGTCTGACTACGTGATATTTCCACCGCTGTGGCTATTGAATAATTTCGCGATCGTGAAGTAAAGGATAAAGATAGTGACGGAGTCGTCAATGGCAGAAACTGAACTGTCGTAATAGCTGCAGCATAACTTGGGGAATCGGGCTGCGATGAATGCGTTGCCGTGATATTTACAAATGGAACTGTCGCTGTTGTTCTCTGGCTTGCAGTTGAAGATTCAGCCCTCGAGGGCGAAGTTACACCTACAGAATTCGAAAGAAAACAAAGTTGACAGAACAGATTGTTCATGGTTCACTTAAATATGTCAATGATGACTCGTGATACCCACTCTCATCAACTACCCTTTAATTCATGGGTATTAGGGTCTGCAACGTGCTTCATGTAAGCGGATTTTTAGCAAAGCCAATCGTCACTGAAAACTTTGCTTCCTTTTGGCTTTAATTAAATGCTAGTAAGCTAACTATTTCAGAGTATTTACACGATTTTGAAGAGTACGTCAAACAGAACACTTTTAGTGATGATTTAAACTGCTGTTGTTATGTTAACTCATAACGACAATTTTAATGTCTTACACGCACTCTTCAAGAGGTGATCAACAGTAAAATACTTTTGGTTTAAAATTACTGTTATTCGTTGTTTACATCTATTTACGGTTATTTGTTTCGGATTTCTGAAACTTACTTGACTTCTCAAGAAAATGAGATGATCTCTCATGCACTGAAACTGAATGGTTTGTTGTCCTTGAGGCTGTTTCTGCAAATGTCGCCAGTGATAACCCCTGAAGTGTACTAGAAGCATGCGCTTGGTTTTGTTCTGACCGGGATGGAGTAGTATTTACAACGGAGAATGAAGACACTGTTTTGATATACATCGAACTACTGATGGCAGAAAATAATTCCGTATGCTTACTGTTTCGCGAGTAGGAAATCGTTCGCGATACAGTCGTAGAAACAAATTGAGAGGCAGGGGAATCTGACTTCGAGGTCGCCATGGCAGTTGTTGCTAGCGTTAAAGTAGGTAAGATATCGGATGTAATATTTTCTGCTGAGAAAGATGTCTTCATTATTGATGTGTTTGATGTAAACGACGTCAATGGCTTCTGGATAAACGTAGATGCATTAGAACCTCCGAAGCTGCCAGGCTGGGAAAACGAAAGTGTACGACTTTCCAAAGGAAGATCTGTTGAATATGTAGAGGTGACCAGGTATGAAGAGGTCTTAGGCAGAACAGATGGCGTAAGATCTGATATAGTGGCGATGCTTTTATCGTCTGCTGGACTTGATGCCGAAATATAGGACGTGGCACTCTCGAATTTCGATACTTTAAAAGATGGTGTGAGTGCATCGGCAACCGAGCTGTTGCCTGAAGGAATAATGGTTGCTGTTACGAATACTTGGGTCGTGGAATCGATGGTGGTGGCTGTCACATTAAAAGAGGATGACGTGAACGTGAAGCCTATTGTATTCTGTAGAGTAGAAGATGCTCTTAGAAGTGAAACTCCCATAGTAGAAATATTCATATACTCTGACGACGGCAAACGAAGTACAGCAGTCATCTGACTGGAATGGGTAAAATTTGAAGTGGAGTTTGATGAAGAAATGTTCATAATAGAAGACGAGATTGACGATGCAATTGACACGAAAGGGGACTGTTGTGTTGCCGTGGCTGAAAACTGAGTTGAAATCGAATTTCTTCTTTTTGATTGAAGAGAAAAACTGGGTAGTACTTGACTAGAATAAAACGTAGTCTCCATTGATTGACTTGAGTCACGTACAATACTGGATGTTCTAGATGTCTCCTGCAGGACAGTTAATGAAGCAGAAAGTGATTTCGTTGCCATGAGTACTGAGGAGGACATCAAATTACTACTGTATGTCAGAGAACCATTTGACAACAATGGCGTTTTAGATGTTGGAAGTGGTTGTAATGAATTGGAAATGCCAGCTGAGATTGAAAATGACACGTAAGAATTACTTAAAGTACTTTCAGCTTGAGGTAGGCTTGTCTGCTTTGTTGACGTATCTAGCACAATAAATGCAGTTGAACTGTGTCTTTTGCCTTCGACAGACGTGTTAGCTAAAACTCCAGCTGGATATGACGTCAAAACAAAGGAGACATTGATTGTCTGTTTGGAAGAGTCGAAGGTGGATAACTGCTCCATTATCTTTGTAACTGAAACTCGATTAGATAATAACACAGACTCAGAACTTTGTCTGGTTTCTGAAGGTCTGGAGTTTTCGAATGTGCTATACGTCGTTTCATTAACCAGTAAGGTTTTTCTACTGCTAATTTCAAAAAGTGACTTACTGACGACCGTGCCAAAAGAGGAGTGATCACTAATGCGCTGGTTCGGCCCGGAGACAGAGATGGATGGTGATAAACTGTGAGTAGCCCTCCCATATGACGAGGAAGCTTTTGATCCATGAACAGTTGTTATGAGCGTAGGCATTCTTGAAGAGATATAAGACGCCAAGTCCGTACGCGAGCTTAGCAGCTGGCTTTCGTTTGAAGTGTGCAATAGATATGATTCACTAGTTGCTCCAGGAGTTGCATTGGAATTAAAGCTCCCTTCGTGCTTTGTACTACGGAGCACTTCAGTGGAATCACCTTGGTGGACATATGCCGAAGATTTATTGACAAGTGAGTTCTGAACTAAGCTACTGCCTACAGACCTCGTAAGTGTAGGTTCCGTGGAATTTATAGTACCTACCAAATTCCCAGTCACTGTGAACACCGTTTGCGTTATTGTCGCTCCAACTCGAACGTAACTTGATGCACTTGCTTCTTGGGAACTTGACTGAAAGACGTGAGGTGAAGCAATGCCAGAGTTGCTTAGATGTCCTGAAAACGAATTGCTCATAGAGAAAGTCAAAGTAAATGTATTGCTAGATGAGCCGCCCGAAAATGTTGTAGAATTCGACGGTATGGTTTTTGTTGCGTTGATGTCTCCTGTTGAACTCCCAGCAACATCTTGCGTTACAGGTGATATGATTTGCAAGGAACTCGAAGGGTTTGTTTGCTTGGAACGTAACTGCATTATGGTGGCAGAACTTATGTCACTACTACTTGATGAGGAAGCATTGCTTTGATTCCCAGATAATGAACTACTCGTAAACAAAGCTAATGTAAGCGGTTCAGTAAAGCCGGTGATCGAAAGCGACGAAGCTTCTAACAGCGAACGCACACTCCTCGCAGGGCTTTGAGTAATGGGTGCCGAGGTGGTCACGAAAGATATCGCCATTGTAATTGGTTCCGTTGAACCAACGATAGGAAAGTTAGAAGATCGAAGAATGGTGAGAATGCTGGTTTTGTTGAGAAGTGAAGTGGGTGTGGTTGTGCTGGTGCTATTGACTGAAATGAGATGGTTCGAATAATTGCATTAGTATCTTATTTTTCACGTTAGTTTGAAGTTAGTCTATATAAAGTGTGAGGTAAGTGTATGACTTGTTCATGCAGAGCAGCTGTGTGAACCATTCTGTTATAACAAGAACCGCCAACTTGCAATAGCTGGCCGTAATATGCAAATTCTCATTATACGTAGAGGTAAATAAATCCAAATTTGTAATACATGTAGGTCGGCATCTTGTTATTCATTGCTTCTATACTTGCAACAACGAACGCCCAGTCTAACGAGTTGCTTCACACACTGCCAGGTGTTGGAATTAAAGTGGGTAGGCATAGTGATATCATTAAGTAGTAATAAGTAATTGTTATAATGCATCACGCAATACGTGTTACGTTACACTATGACATTAATTTACACATTACAAAATAAGAACGAAAGAACAAAATAATGAATGAAATTAGAGTGAAGATCGATTGCAATCGTAGCGAATTGTCATGTGGGAAAGAGAACTGCATATGATCGCGTATACTTGATTTTCAGTACTCGTATGGGCGACAGGCATTTGATTAAAACAAGACAATAGGAAATCAAGGTAAGGGAGTGAATCCCCTCTATAAAGGCATGCACATTCAGTTTTTATTGTTTATGCAGGGGATATCTGCCTCTCAATTCAAGTCCTATTAAAGCTTCCAAATGTATTAAAACGTAGCGAGGGTCGAAGCCGCTTACTTCCTTGATATCAAAATATCAAAAAAGGCATCTTCACGGTGTTCGAGGATTTCCTCGCTTTGAAAGGAAACGGAAACAAGTACGTAAACATACTCTCCACGAAAGCATCCGCGGAACACGCGAGTAACATCCGTGGAAGAACTGGGAGCCATGTCTAAAAATAACTTAAGAGGGATTACGTTTGGTAATAGGGGGCTCACTCTCCTACCTTGATTTTTCCTTGAGCGTTTTAATTGTACTTTATGAAAGAGAAAGATTTACGTTAAGTTGCGAGATACTAATCCAATTGGGCAAAGCAAATAACTATAATTATCCATTTATTGTGATTTCTTTTCCTGAAAAGGAGTTAGGATCATTGAAAAATGCAATCTGAGAGTTTATTGGCTTAGCCATCATGGGTTACGAGTCATTATATCATGCTCTACAAATGTGGTAAGCGTACGCGTGATTTTTCGGGGCACTTTTTATAACATTTATTTTAGTTTAGTTTTCTATATTTTGGGAGCGCTTTTAACGAAACAATTATTCTACTCGCGCTCCAGTGTTATAGTCGCGTACAACAATTGTTAATTAAAATCAGTTTAATCACCAAAAAGTTACTTTTAGTGCGTAGATAACAATTCATTTCTATGAGCAACGAAAAATTTAATAATCATTTCCTTGACCACTAGTATAATAGTATAATTTATAAAGGCAAATAAAATGAACTGAACTGAACTGAACTGACCATCCTTTTTACCTGTTTTATTAATTAAGGCTTTATTGGGTGGTTAACTTCTTAGACTAGAGGAACTGTTGGTAAATGGTAGGCCGGCTGAAAGGTCGTCAATTTTAAAGTTACAACATCATTTAAAGGAGACCTATAATCCAGAGTATATTGCTACGATAGGTCTAGTAAAACACCAAAAATATTACATGGTGTTCTGAATTTCTCATAGTATTACTACTATTACCATCCAACTTTGGTCGTGGGTTTTAAAAGTCTCCCAACCTCCTGGGAGCCGCGTTGACATATTAGTCTCAGTTGTGCTAGACAGCATAAATATTAAAGCTTGTGTATAGGTACGTAACGATCGTTTTAAACAGCACGAAATATGGAAAAGAAAATCGATCTTGAGAATGACTTACTTTGATTCTTCTGTCTCTTCCACTGGTGTTTGTGTGGCATTTCAGGGCCGCCATTTCAAAGCAATTTTAGCGAGCTTTATTAATTTCACAGTCAATCCTTCCATATCTCATTCATACAAACACTTATATTTACCCTGCGTTAAGCAATTTAATTGTTTAGGGGTCCTCAGGAGCCTGGAATCCCCGGGTTGTACATGCAGATTTAATTCATTTGATTAGTAATATATAAGAAACAATTATTGCACGTTAAAGGCAAGTCGCCGTGGCGATTCACTACGCTAACGCGGTTTTCAGTTTTCCTTTTTTAAACGTTTTCAAGGTTGAACTACGACTGAACGTTTTATTATTTTTTACGCTATTCCGTGTTAAATGTCCTTAACATCGACTTGTTTCTCGAGTTCTACAAACTTTGAAAGCTGTTTTTCAGTCACAGCAAATGCGTTTTCAGAAATGTTGGGCTAAATTAAATTCAAATATTAAATTGTGATCTCGTTTAGCAAGACAAATGAGTTGTCAAAGACAAGCTTCAACTTCAATACTGAAAATAACTCCTTGAAGGAGCACAATATATCCGCAGCACAATATATCCGACAGCAACGAGGGTCGATACTTTCGGAACTCTACGTTTCTTAAATACACGATCCACATGTTCTCGAATTTGGCCAAAAAATGTATCCCACCGTTGGAGCACATGCCAGTTTATAAAAGCTAATCCAATAATAATCGATCACTTGTGAATACTTGGGCGTCCAATATCCTTTTTTACGACAAACATGTTGCTAATGCGAACATGCCTAAATATGATATAAAATGCATTGATGATGCGGTAATTTTTTTCCACTGAAACAGCACAGATTAATGTTTTGATTAGAACTATACATTTTAGACAACAAATCACTTATCCGTATTCAGTGTTTCAAGTTACTCGTTAACAAAAGTTATATCGAAATCGCAATGTATCAGTTTTTTGTAAGTCAGTTTCTTCTATTGTAGTTCTAAATTTTTCTCCGTCGCTGGTAGGAAATTGGATTTCATATACTGGACGTAAATAGCACACGATCGTCTACGCAGCTCTCAATGAAGTCAAGCGCATAACGTCTTTAAATTTACTGAACCTTAATCAAATCAGGAACTTTAGAAGATAATGGCACAACAAATACACCAAAAATACCAATCATAGCGACGAAAACTAGAGTCCCTATTTAACTCTATTCCTAAATTTTGAAGCACGTCCATTATGGGGTATCAATTTCGTATGCAAATTTTTGGCGAAATGCACTGTGTAATTATAACCCATCGTGTTAATCAAAACATTGTATTGTCCACAGAGCGGTATGAGATTGTTGTTGTTCAGTAATCTTCCCTAAAGCACTCGCTTTTAAAAGTAGGGGATAAAATCCAAACAAAAGTTTATCGATCGGAAGCAGATAAACGAAACAACAAAACTTTTAAAGTAAAACATATGCAGTCGACGTATCAAGACCTCCGGATTAGATAAGGAAATTATTGACCGCTTACTACTTTGATTTAAAAGTTAAAACGCCACAACAAAGCTCCATATAAAGATACAAACAATATTAACTCAGCATGTTATAAACAAGAAATGCTATCCTGTTCGTAAGGGGAAATCATACCCAATGTTGACGTCAAATGAATTCTACACTTACCATTTTCGGAGGATGAACTTGCTTCCACCGAAATACTCGAACAGGCGGAAATAGCAGTCGATACAGCGATTATTGATGTTGAAGAAACCGAGGTATACCCGCTGGAGATCGAAGATGTATAGCTTTGACCAACGACGGAACTACAACAGAAAGCCAACAAGGTAAATAATCCGACCAGAATGGCCCCTGTCGAGAGCTGCAATCGCACGCTTGTTCCTTCAGAAGCCGTGGAAGATGTTCTTGTTTTCTTATTCATCTATTTCAGGCGCAGCAGTTTGAACGTCGCTTCAACTTGATGTCTCAGGTGGCGTTTCATGAGGACTGGTTCTTAAAAACGCCGCAAATCTGTAAAAAGCCGAAGACGTCAAGAAAAATGAACAGGGCATCACGCTCTGTTGACTGCATTTAGAGTCCCATAGAAACACTTCGATAACCTTGGCAACATGCCGTTCGTTTCAATTCAATATTTGATTTGCATAAATTATTTCTCTCGGGACAAAAGGGCATTGTTGCTATTAGCACTTCTTAACTTTCTTTTATTGAAAATAAAATTCACTCATAACAATGTTATTTAATAAAAGTTTTGTGGGATTAAGGTAAGTCACGAGGGATCACACAGTTGTGATAACAGGCTTGCAGAGGAAACAAATTAATTCCCAGTTGTCAGTGACGAGTGGCTGTTTAGTCTACGCTCCAGCGCGCCTCTTAGAACGTATGTGTAAATTAATTTTTCGTTTCCACGCAACGAAAACAAGCGCTTTTCCACAGTCTGCTGACCTCATGAAAACAAGGCTCGATGGTCGAGATAGTTCCACATCGATTTCAAGATGTTAAATTAACTTCTTTAGGGATGAAAACGCGTTTTACAAGCCTAGGAAGGAAATGATTTATTGCGACTAAATGACTGTGTCAGGCGGTAACTAAACTGGCAAGGCTTTGAGGTCGGTGAAAAGTCAGAAATGTTATTTTTTGATCAGGTTAAGTTTTAAATAGTTTGGATAAATAACAGTGCTGTTGAGATAAATTGTTTAATTGCACTCAACTGAAACTGGTCGATCAGAAAGGAGACCAAATTAGCAGAGCAGGGGATGGGGGAGGGGGGAGGAGGAGTGTGGAGAAGGAGTGGGGGAAGGGACGGAAGGGCTAAGGGCGGTTTTGAGCAGCTAACATGCCATTAACATTAGTTATTTTTTACCTAAATACTCCGTACCCCTAAGGACTCCTAGTGGCGTGTCAGAAAATAGTCAGTATATAAACTCATTCCAGTTAGTTTCAGACAGAACTAAGTACGTTTAGGCTTTGGTAGAGTGTGCTAGCATAATTTGGCAAAACGAGCATTCCTTTAAACTTTTAAGAGGTTGTCTCTCTAAAAACCGACCACTGATTTTACTTGGAAAATTCAATTTTTCCCATTAGCTGGGATTTTAAAGCCCTTACCTAGTCAATCTCTAAAATGACTTTTATTTAATTAAAAATTGTGATTGGAGTTCGGTCCGCCCGTCTCAAGTTGCATGCCTGCCGAAACTGGAAAAATAACACATATTGCCGGCGCTCTAAAAAGATTAATATCCCGCTCAAAAGTCCCATTTCTTTTTTTCAACTATAGTTATATCACAGCAGCTTGTTTAGCCATGTTCAAATTATAATTCAATGTTGTTCCTTCAACGGCTAAAAGTAGATTTTCTTCCCGCTAAACCGAGTTTTGAACCAAACACGAAAATAGCGCTCAGTTTGAAGGCACGTTTTAAAAATGTGGCACGGCCTGTTTGAAAGTGCTGAACTACATGAATAGAAAGTATAAATGACACTTAATTTAAAACAATAAAGTTTGTCTGCCCACTAGGTTTTCAAAACTAACGACCGCATAAAAATATTTCAGTGAGTAACTGCAAACTCTCCGTCGTAAAGTGCTCTGATAAATTCACGTAAATCCCTTACCTGGCTTCAAGATTAAAGTTTTGGTCCTTTGTATCGATCCGTGAATCCTACGTAGCATTAAAACTGCAAACTTTTCCTTCCAGCGGTAGGGTCTTTGCTGCAAAACTTCGCACTTAACTGCGTGAAACTTTAACGGTGAATGACCTTTAAGGTCTTTGCTGCGAAAACTTTGCACTTAACTGTGTGAAACTTTTACGGTGAATGACCTTTAACATCTTCACTATGGGTCTTTGCTGCGACACTTTGCACTTAACTGTGTGAAACTTTTAAGGTGAATGACCTTTAACATCCCTACAATGGGTTTTTACTGCGAAAACTCGCACTTCACTTGGTGAAAGTTTTACGGTGAACTTACCTCTGAAAATATGATTGGCTTTAGTTGTTTAACTTTCCAGTTAAATTTGTGTTAACATTGCTTTGCAGTCTTGGCCGGGTAAGCCATGGATCAGCAACATGGACAAGGGTGGATCACTAACACTCAAGGTATGTATTATAAAGATTTATTTCATTAATTTCTTGATAGATTCTAATTTGGTTTACACTCTTTTATCTCCTAATTGCAGAGAGGAAAGCTGAGTGAAGACAGGCATCCAAAGAAAAAGAAAAAGACTTGCGTCAATGCTTTTGAGGTAAACGTGATGTTACTTATTAGGAATAATACCCCTTTATTCTTTATTAGGAATAATACCCCCTAAAACTGCAAAATAGCCCGAAATTGCCTCACATACATGCTAGATTTTATTGTAATAGAAATGAACAAGGTTAACCGTGAAAAGGGCTATTACTAAAAAATTACCAAATTGGAGTAAACATATGAAGTGTGTTGTTGTTATTGAAATTGCAATCATTATTGGGGAGTACGAATGTAGAAGTTAGGTCGAAATGTATTAGTAAAGGAGTTAAATATTATTAATTCTTTGTTCGAGTTATTTTCCTCATGGTATTAAAGGGTGGTAATTTGATAACAAACATTTCTTCAGTGAAAGAAAGTTTGATCTGAATGTCAAGAGGGAGCAGAGGGATCTTATGTGAATCATTTTAGATCTCAGAACGTGAAGGGTCAAACTGTCACACGTATTCTGAACCTGGAAGCCATCAGAAGTATCGGAAAACAATGTTCTGGGCCTGTGCTGGGAGGGACCTTGTCCGATCCTCTTACGATCGATATAAATGGTAACTTGTATTGTTTATAATCAAGGTGTAGATTATGCTCGTTGTGGTAATAATAATAATAGTCAACAGACGATAGGCTGTTGAATAATGGTCCTAAACAATGCGTTTGTTTTTAATCCAGGTGAATACGCTGGCCAGAACAATTTTTGTCGCCTGTAAGTGCCTGGCTGGCATTTCAAACGTTCTTTAAAGCTGGCTGGCTACTCAGCCAATCGCCATTTTTCTAGCTCGGTATTCAAAATTTTCATCCTGGCTGGCTGGGAGT
>CM042751.1:7686931-7693949 GCA_022496165.2 Catalaphyllia jardinei
CACCTCCATCTTCGACTAATTCCATTTAGGACTTTTTTCACGATTTATTTAGGGAAACGTATTTCGTAGCAAATACGCATTTTGGTAGCAAATACGCACTTCCAGGTTTTGGTGGCGAAGCGTTATTTTTTTGGATTAATACGATAAATTGATGACATTTAAACTCATAAGAGGATAGATCTGACAAGTAATATGCCCTGAACGAACAAAAAAATTATCTTTTTCTCATTTTGTTATATTTAGTATCATATTAAACCTTTTGTCTTTTTTTTTTTGTAAGCTAAACGTAAGGTGATTCCGTAGGAAAAGAACCCGCCATAGATTTCCGATGAAACTTGGTATGTTGTTGTTACAAGACAAGGAGATATTAAAAATGTAATAAAAAGAGGGGGTCGCCGTACTTGTTTCATGCCTCAATGCTGACAAATAGGTTATTAAGGTGACTTTTGGTGATCTCCATGCATAAGAAATAAGCGCGATTATATTCCAATGCGGTGTGCTATATCATACAGAGTTTGACTTTCTCTTTATTGTTTATTCATCTACGTCCCAGCAAAAATGTTTTCAAATACCCTGCATTATTAACTAATATTTTTATCCTTTAAAGGAAACATTACTTGGACTGTTACGTCATCTCTATCTGTAGCATTTATTTCATTTGCCAAAAAAGTAGCCATAGATTTTTGTCAATTTTTTTCTTAGTTATTGCGCATATTGTTCTCATTGAATTTATATAAAAAAGTGGGGTCACCTTGCTCGTTTAAGAGAAAAGAAGCATATATCTCGCTATCGAGCTTAGTTTGAGGGAAATCTCTTACGTTTTGAACGCGCACGCGCTCATGTACGCGCGCAAATGATGAAAAAATCGTGCACAGTAGGGATGCGAAATGCAAAACGTACAGGCGTTGTTTCATAAAGTCTTCGGTCGTTTATGTTCTGTTTGCTATATTTAGTTAATTATTTACAGTGTCCCCAATTAGTACTACAGTGCTAAATACACTCGACACTTAAATAAAGTTAATATTTATTATTATCACACGTATGTGGCTAAGACAGAGAAGGCGCAGCCCGCGCACTGTTTACACATACAGGGTTCATTTTTAACCGCATAGCTTTCGAAGAAGTTACGCATTTCGTTTACACATCGCCGATCGAGACCACTTCTGAAACCGGCCCATTTTCAACACGTTGTCAAACGAGGAGCGTTTTCAAAATGATTCGGTTCCGTTCGCTGTTTAAACGAGGAAACAGCTTCGTTTTGAAAACGGTTTGATGCACCAAGTTAGGTTCTTGATCGATTGCTTAATGAGGTACTACCTCATTTTCTCGTTCATTCTTAAGGAATACTTGAGCTACAAGATCTACACCTGAAACATAATAATTTGTTTTTAGATTTGTGCACATGTCCATAGTTATAGTTACTATAGTTATAGCTTATAGTTACAACTTTAACTTACAGACGTTCGCGCCCAAAATTTCCCACGTACAGATTTCTCTTAAAACTTTGACTGCAGGTAGAAAATGATAAGATTAGATTAAAAAGGAAAAAATTCCAGGGTTGCCAAACTGGTGTTGAAGATAAGGCGTATCACAGACCATAGCATTTCTTGGATTTCCAGTTACTCGAGAGGATTCTGGCCGGATTCATTACTATCGGCATATATTTAAGTTGAAAAATCATATCTAAGTTATGTGTGTTTAACACAGCATATATAGGCCTCTTTGATAGATCTTTGCTACATTTGTAATTAAATCGGGTAGAGTTAGTAGCCATAAAAACTGCAACTTCTAATTCACGCACACCTGTATCCATACACCATTTCGACCCTGTTTGAATAGTATATGAGAAATAATCAAAACTTCCCAATTACAGATTATTTTTAGTATAATGAAAAGAATCAGAAAAGAAAGTGATCTGCCGTAAAAACAGTTGGGGTCACCAAGTTAACACAAAGGTCATCAGCTCTATATTTTGTTGAGTTTTGACTGGGTGCGCGCGCTTGAAATACATGACGTGGCACCCGCGTGCCTAATGAATAGCGTGCGCACTAGAGATGCCCAGACGCGAACGTCCTGAAACTAAGAATTTGTTTATGCTTGACGTGCGTATATCGAGTTATGGATGCACGCGGGAAGTTTGGAGAGCACGAAGGAAGCGTAAGAGTCGCTCGAGGCGCAATAGGAATAAGATAAGACTAGCGTGTGCGCTATGTTATAAGCGTATCTGTCAGTTGCGCCGGTGGGCACTACATTTGTCGCACTTGAAAGAAAAGAAAAGTAAAGAAAAGCAAAGCAAAGCACATCATTCATTATAAAGGACACTTAAATTTAATGAAATTTCCCCTAAAAGAAGTTAAAAAAAGTAAGTTGAGAGATCAACACTCTGTGTTCTTCAACAAAAGCAGACATTCTTTTGCTAAATTTTGTTTGACAATATCTCCTTGCGCAACGTACGAATTACAGCATGACAGTCAACAAAAGCGCCAAAAATACAAAAAAAAAAAAAACGGGAATAGTATTAATTTTATAGGGACGCGTGGAACAACTACAGTTTCCGTTCCTGACAACGGCTCCAGTGAATAAGGAGAGGAGAAATTAAATGACCAGATATATGTATATATCTTTTTTAATTCTGCCAGTTAAATTAAACGTTTGTAACTATCAAGTAAATACTTAAAAGTTATCGTTTTCAACTATATAAATATATCACAAAATTGATGTCTTACACCCGAAGAAAATAAATGGAAAGTGATGTGTTTAATGTAACAGGTAAAGTCGTGTTTTCTCAGACAGAGAAATTCTTCGATGTGAATAAGGAGAGGGGAATGATCATGATTAACTAGGTACTAAAAGTCAACTATTACTTTTTCAGTGATTAAAAGTTGTGTGAAAAATAAGGTGCGCGTTCATTTATGACATTTTCAGCAAAAGAAGAGAATATTCTGGCCTTACGATTGTGTTAAAGTTACACTCGTTATTTAGTTTCGTTTTAAGAACTGTAAAGTACGTTTCGTTAATCGTGTAGACAGTCTAATGCGCACTCACTGAACGACGTTGTCAGTTATTGTGGCTATAGAAAGGACTTTTAAATTCACAAATTCACTGTACGTGTACAACCGAAGTGATCTACGACGCATGCCTATTTAACTGCGTACGCCTTTACTCTAGTTCTGCATTTTATAGTTTATTTTTATCTATTGCTCAAGGTTACACTCATTATTAATTTTTGGTATAATGTGATGATCAACAGTTGTGTGGGAGATATGGTGAGCTTTTATTAACGTCGTTCTCAGAGAACTAAAAAGGTCTTTAAACTCAATGTTAACAATTGGAATAATGGTCAATTAATGCCGAATTAACCAACATTGTAGGCCTTTCTTCTAGTTGCCAAGAACATAGTTTTGGATCTATTACGCCTTCTTACTGATAACATCATTATTAAAACCGTCATTTAGCTGCGTTAAACCTGCCTGCTCGCAGCTAGTTTGAGCCAGTCCTCAGTAAGTACGTATCGCCGTCTGTGGATTATGTTCAAAGATTTTGAGCACATATATTTTCATCTCGATCACGTTCGATTTCCAGTTAATTCCGCCACATTAGCTTTCTTTGTGGCATATTTGTACGAAAAAGGTTATTCACCTACCACCGTTTTGACATATATCTCAGCAATCGGCTATGTTCATAAGCTGGCGGGTTGTCCGGACCCCTCGAAATCGGATCGTGTACAACTCATTTTGAGAGGCTATTCTAAAATACGTCCGGCCGGCGTCGACACTAGATTGCCGGTTACGTTACCCTTGCTAGAGAGAATAATAGCAGCCTTAGACCTAAACCAACCTTCAAGATTCCAAAGGAAATTGGCTCAAGCTATGTGTTCCTTAGCCTTTTTTGCAGCATTAAGAGTAGGTGAAATTACTACCCGTCCTGGTCTATCTCAAAGTAATTTAATTCAAATTCATCAAGTGACTTTTATGAACGACCAAAACGGGAACATGAACCCAGTGAAATTGTCATTTACTCACTACAAGCATAGCGATCCTTTGCGCCCAGTGGACTTACTCGTCTACCGGAAAAAACCAGTTTGCCCCATATCGCGTCTGCTGGAATATTTAGCACTGCGAGGCTGCTCTTCTGGTCCTTTATTTTGTTGGCCGGACAAGACTCCAGTAAACAGAGAGTATTTCATACGCTCACTTAAAGGGGCATTACAGTTTTGTGATCTAGACCACACACGGTATAAATCACACGGCTTTCGTATAGGTGCGGCTTCGTGGGCAGCCGCCAACGGCATGTCGGACGCGCAAATTAGGTTGTTTGGTCGATGGAAGTCTAATGCCTTCCAACGTTACATTAGAACGCCCACCATCGGAAAACTAACATGAAAAACTCAGCGTCTGTCGATTAAGGTCAATTTCTGGGTGCCCAAAGGGTCCGTTAGTACAACAAGCTATATTCATTTGACAAGTTTCTGTATACGCCAAGGTATCTGCAGGAGCTATACCTCCCGTAACAGTATCTAGTCATATATATATGAGGGTATATGCAGGGGCTATACCTCTCGTCATATTAGATAGTGGTATATACGAGGTATATGCAGGGGCTATATCTCTCGTAATAGCAAATAATATAGCTATATTCATTTGATCAGTTTCTCTATACGCCGAGGTACAGGCAGGAGCTATACCTCTCGTAATATCATTTAGTAATATTAGTAAGATTACGCTGGGGTATACGCAGAGGCCATACTTTCAGCTATATATGCGACTGTTACAGTTACAGTCGCATAGACCAGTCAGTAAGTACAGCATTTCCTTGATCGGTATTCAACCGGTTACACCGTTGTAGTATTAAGTATCCCACGCGCTGTCCAGAAGTGTATTATCGCCTCGGACATAGCGTGATAGTTGTCGGCTAATCTTCTTATCTTGCGGAGACTGCGGTCAAGGCTTCCCCATATCTAAATTGTTGCTGTATAATCGATGTTTTGCTCTCTCTGCTCGTTTCTGTTGGTTTCGGGTGGGGGCGTCCGCGTCACGCTTGCTTCGTGCTCGGACTCTGGCGGGTATCCCTTTACCTTTGCTGGGAACAGTGTCGTACAGATTTAAACACTGTTCGTTTTGGTTAGATGTGTTACCAATAATAAACGGCCACTTGTGTGGCCAAAATATGCCAGTGTGTCACGTCATTTAGTTCCCCAGCAAACGGAGCTCAACCGACGCAACGAGTGAGAGCTGGACATGCCTTGTAGAAATAATGGGGCATAAAACCGTCATTTAGCTGCGTTTGGTTCTATTAAGTGTAAAGTATGTTTTAATAATAGGCAATCGTGCAGAAGACAACATGCGCAATCATTGACTACGCTGTCAGGTAACAATTAAAAATCGTCTCTCTCTGTTAATGATTTCCCAATCAAAACAGGAGAAGCCTACAATATATAGGTTATTTAACTGAACACGCTTTTGCTCTTAACACTATTTAAAGGGATACGCTGTAGCGTGTTTCAGTGATCAACAATGGTGCAGATCTGATGCACACTCATCAATTGTGCTATGTTGGGCTATGTTGTGCCATGTTGTCCCTTGTTGTACATTTTTATACTATGTTATGCTACGTTGCGCTATGTTGTACAATGTTATGCTTCGTTGCGCTATGTTGTACTATCTTATAATACGTTGCGCTATGTTGTACTATGTTATGATACGTTGCGCTATGTTGTACTATGTTATGATACGTTGCGCTATGTTGAACTATGTTATGCTACTTCGTGCTATGTTGTACTATGTTATGCTACTTTGTGCTATGTTGTACTATGTTATACCATGCTGCGCTATGTTCTGCCAGTTTGTGCGATGCTGTGCTATGTTATGCCTTGTTTCCCTAAGTTATGTTATTTTGGGCTATGCTGTGCTGTGTTTTGAAATTGTTTGCTAGGTTGTGCTATGTTGTGCTATGCCGAGAACATCACTATTAAAACTGTCATTTAGCTGCGTTTGGTTCTAGTAAGTGTAAAGTACTTTTTAATGATAGACAATCGTGTGGAAGATAACATGCAAAAGCTTAACGACGTTGTCAAGTAACAATTAAAAATCGCCTCTCACTTTCTGTTAATGTTTTCCCAATCAAAGCAGAAGTAGCCTGCAATATATGGGCTATTTAACTGTACACGCCTCTGCTCTTAACGCTATCTAAAAAGGGTTACACTCTAGCGTGTTTTAGTGATCAACAATGGTGTAGATCGGATGCGCATTCATCAATGATACTGTTAAGTAACTAGAAAAAGGACTTTTAACTCACTGTTAAAGATAAGCCGATAAAACAGAACATAGTTATGAACTATAAACAACTAACAGAGCCAAAAAAGAAAGAATTGATTGTTTCGTCCCAGAATCCGAATGATTAATGCCAAGTATTTAGCCGCTAAAAGTACTCATGCAGCTTTGGCGTAAAATTTTTCATCCAAACATCTGATCATTACAGATCACAAATATGGAGCATATAACTCAAACCTCCAGTGAAAACATGACAGTACAAGTAGGTTAAATAAGATCCAGTTGAAAACTAAAGAAGGTAAAAGATACTACAAACCTCTTTATGCAGCGCGCAGAAGAATCCACGTGCACCTTTCCTGCTTAAATGGCTCACATAATGTCATGTAACGCGGACTTATGACATATAATAACGCGACACATAGGTGGCTATTGACTTCAACCAGATAAGTAGCCTAAAGTGGTTTACCGTTAAAGAGATGAATCTTCCTTAAACAACAGTGGAGACTTTCAGTTAAAAAAGGGCCAGTTTATCCGTCAAATTGACAACAAATCAATGATTCATACAACACAAGAACATCACGATAGAACTTGCACTACACAAAAGTGATTCGATGAGCGGCAAAAGTAAAGAATAGGCAACAGAGAAAGTGCTGACAATTATATATTTTAAGATATAAAAAAGTTGAAAATGCATGTATATTTAACTGTAAAAAGACTGTTAAGTTATATTTCATCGCCTAAGACCTACA
>CM042751.1:7708949-7731449 GCA_022496165.2 Catalaphyllia jardinei
TTTACCCGATGTAGGTCGCATCATTAGAAAACATCTAGCAATTTTGGAATCCAACCCTAAATTAAAAGAGCTTTTTCCTCCAAATTCCATCATAGCATCTTTTCGTAGATCAAAAAAACCTTAAAGAACTGTTGGCGCCATCTCGTTATGGCCCCAACACCGAACGCGAAGAGGTTGTTGAGGTTGGGGGTTGTTTTAAATGTAACAGAACAAGGTGCGATCTTTGTTACAAGATACGATCAAAACTTTCTTGTGATTCTAAGAACATCATTTATTTAGCTTCGTGTAAGAAATGTCGCCTGCAATATATTGGTTCTACAACAACTGATTTTAGAGTTAGATTTCGCAACCACAAGTCGGCTATGGTCACTAAGAAAAAGACCTGTGAAGTTGCGGTGCATTTCAACAAAACACCACATGATTTAAGCGACTTTTCATTCCAATGTATTGATCAAGTACAGGCGATTGTAAACAATTCATGTAACATCGAAAAACTTTTAATTACTAAAGAGGCATTTTGGAGTGCGCAGTTGTTCTCTTTGGCACCTTTCGGCTTGAATAAGCGTCAGGAATCCCACTCGAAAAAAAGAATAAACTACAATTAACGTAGAGGTAAATCGTTAAATTAGGTGCGGTCATCAAAGGTCCTGGTCTCGGATCCTGTTAGCTTTGTTAACACTAGGTAATCTAAGGGGTCCCCATCTGGGAATTTATTACAATATTGTTGTTTAAGGGCCCAGTTCGAGGCGCCTTTTGTGCCCTGTCGCGACATGGTTTCAGGGGCTTTGATTAGGAATTTTGTTTTGACTCTCGCCCTTATATTTTTTACGATGGTTCCTTGACACTTTCAGTGTGCCACAAAAAAGTGGCACACGAGGCGTAGCCGAGTGTGTCACTGATGTTCTTACCACATTTTGACGTCTTCTTTGATCTATTACTGAATCAGACGCACGGCAACTTGGAATCTATTTGTTTTATATAATAACGAAAAGCCTTTTTTGTTTCAAAATAATTCAACATAACGCGAAAGCCGGCCTTTTCCTCGCCTTTGTACCGCCTTTGCACGAAAAAAAGTCATTTGACGTGATCTATACATTCAAAATGAAGGAGTTTCATTGGTTGCTATGCGCAGCAAAGAATTGTGATTGGTCGAGAAAAATCACGCCACTGCCAAGCCTGACTCGAGCGTCGCTTCTCGTGGAATGAAAACTTACAGCGAAAGCAGAATTGAGCTGCGAAAATCTACAAATCTTGAAGAAAATGCTGGAAAAATTAAGTGAGTTTTTGTCATCGGAGTAGCCCTGTGAGCCGAAAAGCTTGGACGTTGCCTTGAAAATTACAGGAGTTGAAAGAATACCCTCGGAAAACTTGTGGTTGCGGTCGACCTACGGCCATTTGAATCGAGTTTTGAATGAAAGGAGCGAAAATGACGGTGGAGATTTTCATGGTTGGTGATTCTCAAAGTCAGCTTGATATAGTGCCGGAGACACATTTTAGCTGCCATACTGTTGACCGTGAGCTGTGGTTAGCTATACTTAGCTCGCTGCTGTGCCCTGAAACGGACAGGGACATTCGCATCGGAAAGCAAGGTTATGTATTTTTATTTTACCGATTTTAAGAAGTGATGTTTTGATGTTTTATTCCTGACATTAATCAGTGTGTCAGCAGTTGTTTTGACACCGGGAAAAGTGGAATTTTTTAAATAAATTAATCTCGGAAACATTTTGTTTATTGATTTGTTTATTATTATGATTTGCCTTTCTGATGGACTTCAACTTGGTAATGCTTCAGCGAAATGGAGGTAAGCGACGACCTTCGGTCTTGTTGCGTCTTCCACCAGCTTTCACTCGAAAAGATGCCCACGTACATTGTACGTTGGACCTAAAATATTGTAACCACTTCAGCTGTTTTATCGATGATTGCCTATGAAACATAGATCTGAATTTTGAATTGTTCTTCGTCCAGTCTACATATAGGCGCTGTTTACATGCATGATCAGTTATGGCAGTTACACTGTACATGTACATGTTTTCAACTGATTTACAAAATTTTTTGCAGCCGTAAATAACCAATACCTCATCCATTGTAATAACGTTACTATCTTGACATGGCATAAACTGATTCGATCAATTCGCAGGGAAATTAAGGTTCGAGCTGGACTTGAAATCAAACAGTTTCTTTTTCTTTGAGTGGAAAGGAAACTTTACTTTACATGATAACAAAGCATAAGCTTATAGTACATGGAGGCAAAAATATTAAACCCTGCAATGATTAAACAATGCCATACATTACATGTATGTTGTTTTTATTTTCAGGTTTGAGAAACTGGAGATGCTAGATGGAGAGTGCTGCCCTGTTAGGGTCAAAGTCTCTCTGTGTGTGATAGGGGTCTTTCAACTGCCTTCTGGTTGCGAATTTATTGGTGCAATTCTGCAGTTATTGTTGTTAAATTTTTAAAGGAAGCAACAAGTTAGGGTTAGAAAAGAGATGATGGACAAAACACTGACTAAGAACTGGATCTTAAGCTTTGTATGTTACAGAGCAATTAATAGACATAGTGTAGGATTCAGAATAACAAGTTTTCTTATATGCCACTGGTATCCATATCAAACTGACCTCCATTTCTAAATTATTTCACTCAGCCAGTAAAAAATCGCTTTTATTTTAGTCAGACTATCCTGAACCTGGAACATTCTAAACAAATTATAACCATAACTTCCGTCTGTAAGTCATAGTTATAGTTAAAAGGGGAAACTACTTGTCTATTTTGTGTTCAGCAGGGGTCTCATTAAGTTTTGAAGTAGGAGGGTTTCCATGGTAGAGTAAGTGGGCACCCCTATAAACCGAAGGACCTAGCCTCTAGGGGGGGGGGCGGAAAATTTCTTGAAATTAGACTCTTGGAAATGCATTTTCCAGCATTCTGAGGAGATTTTGCAAACAAAAATTGTGAATAATTAACGAAGCTTTTACCTACATACTAGCATCATCTGCCAAAGAAAGGTCCAATATGCAATGCATAAACCTCACCCTGTCACTTATGCTGAGTTTACATTTTTGGCGGGTTTCATTTACCTTTTTGTAGTGTTTTTTTTGTGTCGTTTAGGCTTATGAAAATTGTATGTGTACACAGAGTTTATTTTGACATTCTTTTCACTGTTACTTTGTTTATTCTTCTATAAATATTATAGAAATCTTTTTACTGTTAAAACATTTCCACTGTAAACATCTCTTTTTTTTCAAGTTACACGATACATAAGTATATTTTGACTTCCCAGATTTCCCGCAATCTTTCCTATCATGAATGAAGATGCCGGCTCACTTGTGAAGGTAATGTTCATGGGACAACACCCGCGACCTCTCATGGACCTCACGATCTTGTGAACTTATCACTGATTTAACTGTTGGGAATGTCCAATAACCATACACTGTACAATTCAGCGGGTTTGAAATTTCTCAGAGTTCTCATAATAACCAAAGAGCCTGTCTTTGATTGTTTGCATTGAAGGTCATTGCGGTTCAATAACTCTTTTGATATGTAAAACGCACACTTTATTTATATTCGCCAGTGCAAGTTTTTTATGTTAAAAAGATAACTTTTGACCTCTTTGGAAAGAAACTATCTAAGACACCTTAAACGTGAGGTCTTGTACTAGTATTATTCGCCTCCATTTTCACCAAGTGCTTTTGATCGCGTGAAATGTCACGTTCAAATGGTAACAGCGTGAAAGAGGGTAGGTCCCGAAAACTATGTACTTTGATAACGTAGGCGATGCGTTTCGTGCAATGGGATCAAACTCCGAAATTTATCGCTTGAGATATAGTTCACCACAGCACAAAAATATTAGTTTTCATGAAGAAAAGAACTGTAAACCAGAGATGCAATTCCTGGTTGGACTGGCGAGGCGGGAAAGCGGTGGAAAAAAGTTTCGGTTAATAGTCTGGCATTTGATTTTGTATTTGTATACCTGATACCTCATTTGGGCGAAGGTGGATACTGTACTTAGAGTAGACGGGTGCCAGTACCCGGGTTCTGGCGTCTAGTAAAATCCCTGGTTCAGTGGTTCCAGAACAAAAAAAAGCAAGGTATACAGCAACTTACAATGTTAAAAATACTCATCTGGAATATTATTGTCCGGGAGTATTAAATTTTAGGGTAGTCCATTGAGGTAGTAGTCCATAGACTGGAGGTCTGTGTTTTGTCCATCACCTAGAAAGGCAACTAACACACATGTACATGTATGTAACTACTACAGTTGTGCAACATCAGTGAAACTACTTGTTAGAAGTGAATGAATCAGCTTACAACTTGGTAGGATAATTTTTCCTAACTTTTACATAATTATATATATATATATATATATACCGGTATATATACATGTATCACGTAAATATACTGTACAGGGCTCAACTTGCAGTCTTAAGTTTCGAAATGGTTTTTGTGGAAATTATCACTAACAAGATTACTGAGGCTAAGTTTTCTCACCCACTTGGCTAAACTATCAAACTTCCATTTTCACCTGCCCAAGAGCAATTGAAGTTACCTGCCCCAATCGGACAAGGTTTTTCCCTTGCCCTGCCTGCCAATACTACCGATATTTCCTCTTTGACTAATAGTTTGTCATGCATCCTGCGGGGGGAAAAAATCAATTTTTTTTTTTCTCATGGTTTTTATTTGTATCACACACAATAGACTAAGTGAAAGAGGGAGTTACTCATAATCTACATCTGGCTTGTGATAGGCTTCTATTGAAAAGAATGATTTCACAGTTAGTTAACTAAGTTACTCAGCTCAAGCTACATAGTGTACAATAATTTGAAGAGTTTAATTAGGGTCACGTGTTTCTGGCAAAGCTAAGGAATATCAATAACACTGCTGCAAATAGATACATGTAAGTGCTTTCTATAATATACTTTGCAATTATTGAATGAGGCTGAGTAGGAAATGAAGAATTCTTCAGATCAAGGAGTGTGTTATCTACAGAGGCCGAAGGCCGAGGTTGATAACACCCTCCGAGATCTGCAGAATTCTTCATATCCTACGAAAGCCGAATTCAATAATTGCTTTATTATTCATTCAAAATATTTTCACATTCTTAAAAGGGTTTCGCCATTTCGCTCTTTGTCGCTCACCAAAAGTAACAAAAACCTTGTCCCCAGGTTTTCTCGGTCAACAGTTCGATAATCTGCAGCGGGATGCTCTTTTGACATCATTTTGACGTCATCAATTCAATAGTTTTCAGCGGGCTGCACTTTTGATGTCATTGGTTCGATATTTGGTCAACAGCAGCTGGTTATGGTGAATTATGTGTGGGGTTTTACCCAGTCAAAAATGGGGTAATATTTTGAATGAATAATAAAGTTTTAGATTTAGATGATTGTAATGCAAGTTTTATGTGTTATTGATTAATGTGGCACAATAAGATGGTACTGCTTTAATTGCCACATGCACATGTGACATGGATCGCATAAAAGATACAGGATTGAAAATGTTTTAAAACCCTGCAGAAATTGTAGCCTCAGACAATGTTCAGTGATGAAGGATTGCATCAAACCTTTGCACAACATGATCATCATCTATTAAATGTACAAAAGGCACACAATGTAGCTGTACCCTCTAAATTGGTTAAGGGTTCTGTTGATTAGAGGTGATTGATTCATGTACTACAGTACTGCAGGTATACAGTGCTTGTGGATATTTTTCCATGTACAGACTTGGTTATACATTTAATAGTCTTTACTGCTGTATTTTTCCTTAAATTGAGTGGTATGGAAGATGTTTTATACTACATGTAAGTAATGGACCCTTAGCCTTAATTTCTAAATATAATAATACATGGGATGAATCTTTTTGCATTGATTTGTTTCCTTTAATTGACACGTTGCACATTGTTTGCTATTCTTCTTAACAAAGAAAATATCATTGCAGGTGCAACTGTTATTACAGCGTTTCATATACAGACACAATAACTAGTAAAGACATAGGGCTAAGCACCAACCTCAAGCCAAAGTCTGACCAACACTAACTTCTGGCATGCCATGTGTTGTGCACAGCTAGAGCAAAGTTAAGCTTAAAGGACCCTAGTCAGCCTCTGCCATTTTCGATGACATCAAAATTATTGATATAGCATGGTGGAGCAAATTCTTATTCTTTTACTATAATCTGTGTTCCTGAAGGTATGTTTAATTATCTTGAGCAGTTTCACAGTGATTTCAGTTTCACAGTGGGCGGCTCCTTAGAGCAGAATAGCCGGAATATATTATGCAATATATTCTTAATCCGGAATATCCCAAACGAACGCGCCCTAAGATTTTACCAAAAGACAATTTTAACCTAACCACGACCCCCTCCCCCCGAAAAAAATAAACAAACAATCAAGCAAATCGTGCATAGGACTTGACTCCGAAACTGAATATCCAACAAAGGCAATGGACGTGAAAAAAAGTCTCTGCTAGCTAAAAAAAATCCTAAATTAAACGCCCCTTTATAAAAATACTAATGCAAAAGTAAACAGCGAATTACTTTTAAAAATTACCTCAGAATTGTAAAACTACTAAGTAATATAAAAGAGTTCATTTAGGAGGCTTAGGCAGGTCTACACATCGATAACGTTAATTCCTTATAGCTTGCATGGACTGAAGCTGCGAGCTCCTTTATGGTAAAGGTGTAGAAACGAAACAATTATCAAACAATTCGTTCTAAACAAGGCACGTATAGTTATCTGATATATGTATTTTATTTCAACCAGACGACGGCGAGGAGAATTATCTCTTGTACATCTCTTTTTTGACAGTTAAAACAACGTGACGTGTTTCTATTACAACACCAATAGGTCACTGTGATGGAAATGCACTGGTACTTATAATGTAAGCCGGTAACATAAAATGAAAGAGATGTAACTGACTCAATGACCAATCTCTAAACAGCCTCTTCATTTTATTTATGCCCACTTATATAGACATATAAAGGGGCCATGACTACATCTTACTACAGTTCGTACATTACGTTTCAAATCCACCTTTGTAAACAGATTTCTTTTAAGCTAATTTTAATTTTTTAGTTAGTAGTTAGTAGATATTCTTCATTCTATTTTGTTTCATATATTTATTATACATTGTAAATAATGCACAGTTGATGCGCATACGTTATGGGTATTTAATAAAGGCTATTTTATATCGTGTCGTTGAAAACATTGATATTTTTGTCAAATCGTGCAGCAGGGCTCAATAAAATTAGCTTAAAGCCTAGTAACTGGCTATATATAACTGGATTTACTAAAAGGGCGTTTGCACAAAAGAGGCCTCAACTCCAAGGTTGGATTTTGAATTTTGATATAGTCTACTATGGAGATATGCATTTCCAAGGAACATAGCCTGTTGATGGAAAGACCCGGGAAGTTCAAGCATGAGCAAGTTGGTTTGCTGTCGATCTTCTTTATGATGCTTCTGAATTCAAAGCAGGACTAATCCTAAGCATATTTACCATTCTGTGCGAATATATGAGTGGATTTCTGAAAAAAGTGTATTGAAACTGCGACCAAAGCTCAAAATGCTTAACAATCCAGCCAGTACTTTATTTCATGAAACCAAATGAAATTTTTTTGTGTCAGTGTTGCACTGAGATACAATTTTTTTTTGCAATTACTACCGAAACAGGTACACTGTTTCTTCGGAGACGCACGAAACAGTTGGCGAGAAAGGAGAATGTTTTGGATCACGTTGCAAAACGCATGTCAGCACATGTCAGCACATTCCTTCGCGCTGTTTAGTTCTTTCGCGCTTCTTCTCAGCCGTCGATCTTTGGCTTTCGTTGTTAGTACAACATGATAAGGGTAAAGTTTATATTCTATGCTTTGCACACGGATCAAGAACCTTCCATTTCCACTTACGGAAAAACCCGCAATCGCCATGTAATTTCTGGCTTGCTTCAGAAACGTGAACGTCACTTGCGCTTCCCTATATGGCGTCAGTTACAGACCACGTGGGCTTAATTCAAATACGTTTCTTGACAGCGGCAACTTTTTCGCGCGTCTCCGAAAAAGCAGTCTACCTGTTTCGGTAGTACCACACTGAAGGGAGTGAATTAATTTTAAATAACGATCCTAATGGACTAATTTAATTACTTTCATGTGATTATAACACTCATTATTTTAGATTGAAACAGAATAAACGCTGCTTGTAAACAAATTCATGTTGAGGTAACACTTACGCTTTTGTGACTTAGCTTTCGAAAAACAGTGGAAGAATTAATTACATTTAAATATTTACAGTATGGTACATTCATGACGCCTTAGCACTCATCTTCAGAATGAGTCAAGTCTGACACTAAGTTTAAGTTAGATTTTCTTGAGGATCTACTGATTGGACGATCAACGCAAACAATTTCCATAGACGTCCTCGGCACGTTTCTTGACGCCGATGGAAGAGCACTCTTAGTCCCTGAATCGATAATCGCTTCGCCATCGGCGTATTCTGGCTCAAAGGGACTCCTTGTAGATTTCCGTAGCAAATCAGGGTCACAACCTTCATTTGTCTCGGAGTTGGTTTTCCCCAAATCCCTCATGTTTAACGTTTCGTAGAATGAGGTACTTCTGTAGTTAAGATCTTTAGGCATGTCAACTTTTGAGGATGGCTCGTCGTTCTTAAACCCAGTACCACGGCGAACTGACTGAAGTTTCCCAAGTTCCGATGGTGGGATGGGGGAACTTAAAATCGAAAATAGAATAATCACGAATGAAATAATAAATAACCACAGAGATTGTGTTATTGTATTATTACTCGGTTTTTATAGCGGAAAAAAATAGAAATTGGAAGAGGAATGAAAGAACATCAACCAACAATTGAGACAGATAAATGACAGGAAAAAAAAAACAATGCATCACAAAGAGCTTCCTTATTAAGATCGGTGGCCTAGAAACATATGTGCTCATGTAAGTGCTTCTTAAATAACAAGTGCAACAAGTGCAATATATAACGATCTTCCACTGGAGATTATGACAAATCAACATATTTTGTCTTTTACTTACTCGGCAGGTTTAACCCTTGAACGCTCGCATAATCCTTTCTTTTTGCAAATGTAAACTCCAAAGCATCCGACTGCTATCAATAAAACAGAGAACACAGTGAAGATTGCAGCGACGGCAGCTTTTGATAAGCCCCCAACGTCTTGCAATCGCGCTGCTGAACGTCGTGTATGAGATCTAAAGGTGATAGTAATGTTAGCCACCTGGTAACCACGCCATTGAGTTTCATTGGCTTCGCTCAACATCTCGGCATAATTGCGGTCGCTGAATGGAGAGTCGTACGCCACTAATAAATAAAAGTTTGAGATAATGCTTCCATTCCTGAAAGAAGTTACCTCAGCCTCTGAAGAGACGATGTTCATAATTATTTCCTCCACCTCATCTGCAAGGGTTTTGAACATCGTTGTGTTTGGATTGGACAGGTTTGCGTGAAATTTTCTGTTCCTTATTACCAAGGAACCGTCCATGATCTTAAACTGCGTGGTGGATTTTGAAGTTGGTCTGATGTTGATCATTACAGTACTGGAAGACTTGGAATCCGTAGTCTTCAAAAGTTTGAGTTGCGTTGTAGAAATATAGGTCGAACTCGGAAAGATCTTTATGGTCTCCATTGTGAAAGCATATTGTGAATGAGATGCATTGTACCCGTATAACGATATGTTGCTGGACCCTAGAGGAATGATACGACTTGCAGAAGACTTGTTTGGTGACAATATCGTTGATTTTATTGATCGTGACATTGTGGCGATAGAGATCTGCGTTTCAGTTGTATTTTCTGGAGTATCACTTGAACGATTAACGAGTGTGTTATTAAGTTTTATGGAGGAAATGAAATAGGCTTTATTGCTTGATGGACTGGCGTTAAGGCTTTCTCTAGAGCTAGGAAGCAATGTGGAGGAGATGTTGCATGAAAATTCTGCATTATCTAATTGTGAAATCCTCGTCCTTGAAGCTGGTCCAGCTGTTGTAGTAGTATTTGACACGATTGTGGTGATTGAAAATCCAATGATTGTTGAGATTATACTTTTGGTTGTATACCTGTTCTGGTGTTGAGATGTTTCATAGGGATTCTTAGACGTGAGATGTTCCCTGGAAAGAATAACAGTCGATAGCCTGGTGTTCTCGGAATGGAAATATATTTTGCTCGTTATTAGCTGACCAGTTGGTAATGATTGTTCAATTGACTCGAGACCTTGGGACAATGTGGTAGATTGCTTTAAAGAAAGAGCTCTGATGATAAGACTACTTGTAATTGTTGATAATGCTAGCTCAGTACTGGTACCTTTCTTCGATGTTAGCAGATATGTGTGCCTGAGTTTCGTAGTTTGAGCCGTGAGATTAGTTGGTAGACTTTTTTTAACGCTGCTCTTTGGATTTAGGTGTTGAAGGGAGTTAATCGAAGGTGCAGCATGCCATTGTTGTGTGCCCATTTTCACAGAGGCTAAGGCCGGCTTGGAGTTTGATGTAGGGATTCCGAAGCTTACAATATTCTCGGCAGCAATCAAAGACGAAAATCCGAGGGTGGTTGCTGTTGATGCAAAAGTTGGCAGACTGTCATGGGTACTATGTGAAAATACGGAGCCGTATGACAAAACCATAGCAACGGGCAGATAATTCAATTCACTAGGAGATGAGCGCAATGACGATGATTTCGTGTCGGAGTTTGATTTTAGTATCACTGCACTGCCAAATGATGTTGCTTTTATTCCGGATTGAGACCGACTTATCAATGGCCTTGTTTGCTGAAGACTTGCGAGAGATGTAGTATTTTTCACGGAAGGGACATCTCTAGATGTTGAGATGACAAAATGACTAGTGTACCGTGGCGATGTAGAAATAGAAAGACTGTGTTTTTCTGTTTGCAAAACTACTTGCTTGGTACCTCGAGGACCTAGTGTGGTAGAATTAATTTTATGTGTGATGGTTTTTGTAGGTGTCAGGACTTTCCCAACAGCACTTGATTCTCGATTGGTAAATAGAGACAAGGAAGGAAACGGTGTCGTTACAACGGGTGTGAAACTGGCCCTTGAAGATCCAGAACTAACCAGCTTACTCTCTGTGGAAATAAGTTTACTGGGCAGTGCGGATTGTCTGGTCTCATAGACTTTTCTGAAAGACGAAACCAACTCATGGATACTGAAACCGACTTCAGGAGTATGAAACTCTGGCATTGACCATGAGCTTCTGCTATTATCAGAAAAAGAAGATTTCATCACAGTGCTTGTTTCTTTAACCATGGTGCTGTACTGTTCATCTAGAAGTATTGGCGAGATCGTCTGCGAAGGTACCCACTCGTTACTAAACGTGTTTACTGGTAAGCTTCCCTCCAGAGAGTTGATGACGCTGGTTGCGTCTGACAACCTGTAAGAAAACGAGAAACGCGGGCTGGATTTTGTGATGGGTGAAAGTCTACTAGCAGTAATATTTGTTCCTCCTTTTGTTAGATCAACTGCTTCAGAAGTATCCCAACGGTACCTCACAGCGGACGAACTTGTCACACCTAACTTTGAACGATCATGTTCTTTCGTTGTCATTTGCAAGTCGATAGTCATTCCCGCTGATTTAGAATACTCAAACTGTGACAAATGTCTGATTGCAGTTGAAATAGAAGGCCAAACATTTATACTTCCAGACGATATTACTTCAGATACCAGGGTTTTAATATCCTGAAATGTTATAGTTAAGGTTTCAATTGTTGACAATTTCTTTGTGGACAGGTAAGACATATTATAACTGGTGTTCTGAAGAACAAGTGACTTAGCTTTGCTTTCAATCAACTGTCCAGTGGATCTAATGGTGTTCAAAGACGACACAAGAGTAAGAGAACCACTTTCTGTAGATGTCCCTCTTTTACTAAGATCATTATCATTCCAAGAACTTGTTCCTTGGTCCAGGTAATACGGAGAGGTGATCTTCCATTCCCCAGATTCAAGCGTATGCCTCATTGGCTCGGAGGTGGTGTACAACTTAGTGGAGTCTTGTCTTGAAAACCAGTGTGACGTTGTTACTCCTGGGCTTGGTAACTTTGGCGTGCAGAAAGTTGATTTCGTTGGATTACGCTTTTTTGTTTCATAACGCGTCACCCGACTTGAAGACTGGATTACTGTTGTTGGTTTTAACGTCCTGGCAACGGGTGTTATTCCCCCTGATGGACTACGAACTGTTGCGTGAACTGAATGCCGGGAAAATTGTTTCTTACTGGATTCTGCAAGGGAAAATGCAATGCTTTGAAGATCTACCATATGAAAAACATATGACCTTTATAGTCTACATGGGTTGCATAGTGACTGCCACAACGGCCAGTTTACTCAGTGCTGACAATTTATGACCATTTCTATTTCTTCTGTTGACAAATTTAAATAAACCTATTGATTTCCTGATCACCGTATTTGGCAATGAACCCGTCTCGATAGGATTTTTGACTGACGAACCATTGATAAACGACATGTGCGGAAACTCCGACTGGTAACGATCATAGCTGCATGCTGAATCCGACAAAGTCCTCGCGGTTGTTGAATCTGCTGGATCCAAGGAGCGTGTCAGAATTGGCATAGGAGATCCGCACAAAATTTTAATTGTCTTCTTAAGATATGTGACTAGTTTTTGCGGAATCAAAGACGAGTGCATAAAACGTGACCTCGGTGAAAGCTTGGATGTCAGGATCTCAGTGCAGACTGGTGAAGGATGGCATAAATCAACCAAAAGCGTTCTCCATCAGCACGCAAGATCATTGGGACCTCGAACTTCCAATCCTCACTGACTCGACTAGAAACTCGATTTTACAAGGTGAGTTGTGAGACCTTTAGACTATTAACAACTGATTCATGCGTCAGCATATGTTCATCGAGAGATGAAACACGCGGGATATTAGGAGGGGAAGAAAGATGCGTAAGGGTTGCTCTAGGGGTAGCAGTGGGCCTGACGATGCCGTGGAAAGTAACGACGACGACGATACTCTGACCTTCATAAGAGTTGTAACAATTCGCAGTGGAAAAGCTGTCCAAGTCCGATATTTCTCACCAACAAATTAAGATTTCAAATATCACCTTTCCAACAGCTGTAAGTTTTTGGTAAAGTTAAAGAATGCACTTTATTGCACAAATTGTGATTACAGTTTCGTGCTCATGTTCGAGAATCGTGAAAAGTAATTTTTTGTTTCGTGATTCGTAAAATCAAAAATTTACTATCGTTAGTGCATGACAAGAACCTGCCCGCTACCCCCCAACTCCCCCCTCAAGGAAATTCGTTAAGTGTGCTCCACATAAATTCTGTTAAATACGGCAACGATCAGAGAGGTAAACTCGAGTGCAATTGACTTTTTTTGCTTAAAACACAAATTGTGCGGCGAGAGAAAAACAGAGTTAAGGCTGGTTCTCACTAGCGCATAAGCGTAACATAAGTATAACAAGTGAGAACACCCGCGACATAAGCGTATATAAGCACAAGCAGAAACATAAGAAGAACGAACTCACTTATTTGTCTTATGCTCTTCTCTCTCGCGCATGAGCATAAGCATAAGCAAAAGCACAAGAAAAACGAACATGTATGTTTTTCTTATGCTTATGTTTATGCTTATGCGCAAGTGAGAACAGCATAAGACAAATAAGCAGGTTCATTCTTCTTATGTTTTTGCTTATGCTCACGCTTATGTCGCGGGTGTTCTCTTGTTATACTTATGTTATGCTTATGCGCTAGTGAGAACCAGCCTTAACGCGCCATTACAGCGTCGAGCTACAAACGCCCAAAGAAACTCTCGCAACTACAAAATGCAGCATTTGCTTACGGCGACTTTCCTTTCCATTTACAAGTGATGTGAATAGAGATAAACTTGCGTTGATTAATCGTCGATGAAAGTGTACTGATAGGGAAAAGGTCGGCGATTACCGCCAATAAATTCACGAAAATTGACCAACTCGACAATTTCACCCGCGCTGTTTCCCGCTGTTACTGTGACCAGATAGGAAACTTTGCACCGCGCTTAGAACCAATTAGATTGCATGATTCGTTGTCGTGCCCTCTTGGGAAAAAAAATACGCTGCCAAAATAACCCAAAATAACGTGATTGAGCTGAATTTTCAAAACCATTGTAATGAGGCACGCCAGCCTCATTGCTAAACCTTACGCACGATCTTTCAATCTTCCAGAAACATTCTTGTTTTAATAAGGACTTAAATTACAATTGAATGATATACTTAGGGAGTCATTATCAAATTACCCCTCGGTTTCGTACGTGGCTAACCGTCTAACCTCTTCCTTTACAACCGGTTTCGCCACATTGTAATTTTTCATACTATTCTTAAAGGTTTCATTTACCGTTTCATTTTTTTCTCCCATTACCTGCATGATTCTGACAACAAGCCGGGAGATAAAGCCATTCTTGACCAAATACGTACGAAATACGAGAATCTATCACGAATTCCGCCGTGGAAGGAAAAAAAATTTCATGGCTGCTAAGCAATTTGCAAGTCAGTACAAATATAGTACGTATATAAGTTTTTTTTTTTTTTTTAATTCTGTAAGTTTGTTTCAGCTATCTTTTGTTACTTGTGTTGCAGTTCTTGTTCTACCGTCGTAAAAAAAAAGCAAATATATATGTTGATTTATCAACACTTTTTAGCAGTAGTTTGCAGTTCAACTTCGTAATGAGATAATTGCAGAAGCTGTAGATATTCAATTTAAAACCAAAAAAGGGGAAAATACTCTTTTACTAACCCGAAGAAGACTTTATGGTGTTGAAAGAAGCCACGCTTATCATAGACGCCTTTATGCTTCTGTTTCCTGATACAAATCCTGTTCTATTTTCACTCACTGCTCCGCTGTAATAATGTCGTTCTCTGTTATAGACTTCTCTTGTAACGAGGTAAATTACAACTCCTCCAATACCAAGAAGAAAAATGAAACCAATTGTTAACAGTGTTATTTTGCACCGTCGAGGCACTCTTTGTTCATCATCTGGATGCTGATATTTTCTGGCGCTTTTTGACAAACTTGCAATATGTACATCCTCGCACTTTATCCCATCGGGAAAGAAGCCTGTTTCAGAGCTTCCGACTGATACTTCGTCCGAAACATGTTCCAAAATAGGCGAGAAGGTGACCGATTTTATCTCGGCCATTTCGCAAGTTGCAGTTTCCTTGCAGCTTGCAACCTCTAAAGCATCATCGACACCCACCTTTCAGCTTTGAGACAGTTCTCATGACAACGAAAGATGTTTACGAGTGATACAAACCACAAAAAGAGCTACAACGTAGAACTTCTATTTCGTCAATACTCCTGCGGGTGGCAATCCATTTAGAGCAAAACAGGCACTAGTATTTCAGTTCCTAATAGATAAGGAGCTTCTACTATTATATCTCTTGGCGTATCGGTTATGATCTTATCTTCCAAGAAGAAGAACGTCTCTTCATTGCTATGAATTAATACAATAATTCCCAAAAATAAATAGATCATTTTCTCCCGGTGTTAATGCAGAACTTAAGGTACTTTAATTAATAATTAAAACGAAGGATTATAACAATACCAATGTGCGGGAAGAAGTTCGACGAGCACGATCTGCACCTGCTCTATTCTGCCTTTGCATGAATTAAATCCTTTGGTAGATAACACTACATTCTGGTTAACACAGAGTCTGAAAGCAAACACTTCCTCCTCCTTCTGCTCCCGCCGGCCACCCCCTCGTTACCCATGCTGCATCCTCTCCATTCTTGGAAAAAGAGGCAACTGAATAACCTTGCCAAGATTCAGGTCTCGGCTGTTTTTCATTCACACGTTATTTGCAGAAGTGTGTCACCCAAACTTTAAAGAGCTTTGTATGGAGACGCCATGTTTGTGCCTTTCGGAGGGACACAAATATGGCGGCCGTCAACCTCGTTCCCAGGGCCTTTTTCCTGGTTTTGGGGCGGGAAAAAGGTCCTGGGAACGAGGTTGGGGGGCTGTAAACTAACAGAAACATGTGTCACTGAGTTTTGGTATTGAAACGAAAAATTATTGCTGTAGAGATCCGACACATTGAAATAAATGCTTTATCTAGTGCAAGAACTGTTTAGTTAGCAAAACCTAAAGCGTTAACTAATTTTTTAACCTATGTGACAGCCTTCCCGGACTGCCATTTTCATGTCACGCAACGTAAAGGTTGGAAATTCAAACGTGTACTTTCTAATACAAAAAGAAGAACCCTGTCTACAATCATAAACAAAAGTAGTTGGGACACTCGCCGAAAAAGACCCGTTTCGTTCAACGAGTGAGTTTTCAAGGTCTAATTTTGACATTTCGCCCCCCTCTCCCCTTTTCAATGTTGTAACCAGGTCAAAGTGTCCACGAAGCGTATTGAAACATTGAATAGGGGGAGAGGGGGTTGGCTATCAACAAAAAAAGATGCTTTTTGAAATTACGGAAGGACGCCGATAGAAAGCGCTTGTTTTGTTCAAATGTGTCAACACTTTTGTCCATGATTGTAGCTAAAACGTCAAGTTTCTATAGGGTATTTTATCTCATGAAACTACAACCTCAGAAGGAAAAGTCAATTTTAAATTTGCAATATGATTTCGTCACATAAAAACCAGGAACTGTTTTAAGTCGTTTTGTACCTGCATTCCAAGAGATAATTGCATAACAATTATTTTATATATATTCCACTTTCTATCTGTCAGACTGATAAAATACAGTCACCTGCTTCGAAGCAGGTGGTCTAACAGAACTGCTAAGGCGGGCGCGATAATGCGCCAAGGAATCATGCTGGTGACATTTTAATTGCCACTTGTGTTGTCTAACAAAGGAGAAGAAGTCATGAATATATGTTTCACGTGTGCCTTAATGCTCTATCGGACAGCCGAAACCATGCAGTATGAAGGGTGACTGCTGGTCGAACAATCAGGGGACAGTGCACTCTCTTGGAAGACTTTCGAATCTTGATCAATAAAATAGATTTGGGCTAAAAAAGACTTGTTACAATGATGACGATGCCGCTTTTCGGTGGAGTTATTTTTAGCATTTCAGCAGTGCGAGCTAATTTCAGTTTCGTTTAAACCTAGCTCCTGTGATAACCTTTTTCAGTTTCACAAAAACAATTCAAGCTTTTAGTACTTTCAGCTGCAATCATGACGACTTGTCTGAAAACTATCTTTCTTATTATATTTAAAATTTTCTAATTTTCTAAAGTTTTGGATGGAGCATAATGCCTGAGAGAAAGTACAATATAGTTTTCGAAACATTCTACGAAGCATGGTCATTCCTCAACATCGCCTTGAAAATAATTTCATTGTATCCTGTTTTGCTCGCATGTTTCAAGAAGACTTCTTTTGCAAAATGTTCAGTGACACAGGACTGTAGAGTAACAAAATTAAACGAATTACAGCAAATTAATTACTGTCTCAATAAATATTTTATTAATTTATCTGAGCGAATTTTTTTTATTCCTCAAATCTTCTACTTCCTGCTTTAAACAGTTACTTAAATACTACCTCACGGAGGACACCAAAGAAAAACATGGTTTCTGGAAACAAATGAAATCTAATAGAAATAAAAACACTTATTATAAAAAAAAAATTACTGAGGACCCTGCTGGTTTTGAATTATTCTAATATTTCAAATTTACTTTCTTGTCCTTGTGCGATTTCAAACAAGTCTGCGGTGCATTTTTTACGTCGCGTATCCATTACCTAATCGTCACTATTGTGATGCTGTTTCATGATACACCCGTGTACATGATAGTAAAAGTTCGTTCCTGTAGGTAAAAGAAGGATTTATACTGATTCCTAGTATTGAGCTTTGGTTGAATATATTTCGTGAATAATTAATTAAATTAACAAAGCAATGGACTAATATAACAAGATCTTACCGTCTAGCTAACTATGTATTTTTTACGTTAAATGTCTTGTAAAATGCAAACAGTTCAGTTCACTAACTCACGAAACACGGAAAAGCTCTCATAAGCTTGCAAAAATGTTATTTAAAGTGACAGGTGCCTAGAACGACACAATAAATTTATTAACACTATATAATTATAGCAATACTTAAATTTACGCGAAGGTAAAACTTTTTGACTGAGTTATTTTAGTGCAATTCAATTTATGTACTCAAGACAGCTAGCTAGAACGCGACATATTGTCGAAATGTCGCTGTTCAAAACTTCAGCAAATTAGCTTCTGTCTGCGGTCGTGAGTCAGTCTATTTCAGAAAGAACAAAAATGCTCTCCGGATGAGGATTATCGAGTTTCAACGATTTGAGGGACAAATCTCCGTCTTTATTAGAGGCAAGACACTTCCCACTATTTGCTACTTTCAATGCTTTGAAGGGGCCAGAGTTTATGATGAAGGAGTTAGGCACAAAAGCTGAAGTAGTGGAGTCCGCCTTTGTGAAAGGCTGTTGAAAGAAAACGGAGAAAAATAAAGATAAGTTAATAGCTTAGCAAACAGAATACAAATTCCGAAAATTTCGAAAATAAGAGTTAATTTAAAGGATTCTAAGCTGTTTAATTAATGTCATTATGAAAGCAGCGTCTACAACTGACTGAGTTTAACCAGCAGGTCAATAGTTTCGCACGTGCGTTATAAAACGTGCTAACAAATTGGATGCGATCGGTCGACCAGTAGACGACACACGCACACATTAGCGTAGCCTCATGCAGCTTTATACAAATCAAGCATAATCTTTTTTTTTGTAACACGCAACTTTTTCGTGGGTTTCAGGGCTTACTTTATCGGCAAATTTAAACGAGTCTCAGTGTATCAATGCTGATAAAACCCGGCCTTGGAATAAAATTGTTAACATAATCAAGCATAAAGGGTTAATGTTTAAAAAAACAATCCTATACAGCCGTTTTTAAAATTTTCGAAAATGCGCCTAAAATCTCAAATTGTTCTAAATTTATTGTGAAAGTGATATTGAGAAACACAAACCAACAAAACTTCCATGCCTTCAAAAAGAAAACATTGATACACGAGCCATTAAAATAACGTTTTTTTTCACTCCATGTCATTAAACAAAAAGCATTGTTTGAAATGTTTTTCGCGATTTATTCGAAATAGGACATATATAATTTAATTTTTTTTATTTGTACATACCCTCCTTCCATTCATCGTAATTTCAGAAACTGGCATCAGATCGTCTATAACAGATCTGTTTTGTACAAAATTCATAAATTCATGCTTTGCTGATATTCATATTTTTTATTAAACGTCTCCATGAAAATTACCTTAAAGCATTCAATCTTTTTCCAAAAACTTGTGTAATTTCCACATCGATCAGAGTAAGGGATGGTTGGTAAAATGCCAATTGAAAATAGTAGATATGGTCCAGAAAAATAATGTATCGAACTACCTTAAGATCTTGAACCAAACTTTCGTCAACTGCAATATCTTAGACACTGCATCAGTCCCGGGCTAGCACAAGAAGCGTTGAACCCTTTCTGTTAAATCAAAAAGCGAACAAAGAAGTAGCAGTTTCGTATTTTCGGCAATACCAACCTGGACGTCGATCGTGGCTGGAGTCGTCTGTTCATCTACGCGCAAAACGTACTTTGATGCATCATCTGCTTGGAACAGAAGATGAAAGGAAACTTCCCCAGGAATTGCACTTTTACTATTACGAATGGCTGACAGCACACCTAAAATATATAACAGATCTACAAATTATGTTAATCCAGTTTAAATAAATATTTTCGAAGTTATTATAGTTATACATTCGCGTAATTAAAGTAAACTATCTATTGCCAAAACATATTTTTGCAAATTTTGCCTTTGTCTGAAAATATCGCAGTCTAATTTATTGCGAAAGCTTTTTCGGCGCTCCACAAGGCTTTGCACTAGTTTGCTGAGTTCGCTCTAAAGAGAAAGGCAGAACGATGAATGAAAATCAACTCAGTTTAGGAATTTATAATATACAAGCAACAATTTATGCTTTCTGATTGGTTAAGAACGTGCCAGTCAATTAATCCCAGATCAGTGCAAAAAAGTGAAATAGGCTGAGTGCAAAAAAGTTAAATTGAAAATGATTGACAGCTCCTACTTTCAGCTCGGACTAATAAAATGGCGGACAAAAGTTAAACGAAGATTGAAACTCTATCTAAATTTCAATGCAATTACCTCATAACAAAGCAAAGTGCAAAGCTCAACAACAATTACTTAAATAGTAAAAGCTAAGTAAATATACACAAAAGCCGTAAGGACAATAACATAAACTTGAGTTTGAGTGAATCGAAATATCACGACGGCATTACAAAATACCAGTTGAAAAAGTAGATTTTAACATTCTTCAGTACCACGAAATAGTACACTACACTTCCTAAGAACCTGCTACATCTTACTTTTGAAGAAGGTAAGTGCAAGCATTGTACTTTTGCGAAAGAACTGAAACGACTAAGAGATTAGAAAGGTCGTTCCCTAACGAAACGCGGTAAATTCTCCAGGAAGCAAATCTAACCTGTTCAACGTCCAATGAAGAAGCTTAAGTCAGGCAGCAACCAGGGTATGGGTTAGGCTGTGGGAGGCGCGGTGGCCTCATGGTTAGCGCGTTTGACTCCGAAGCGAGCGCTCCGGGTTCGAGCCCTGGCCGGGGACATTGTGTTGTGTTTTTTGAAAAGACACTTTACTCTCACAGTGCCTCTCTCCACCCAGATGTATAAATAGGTACAGGCGAATCTAATGCTAGGGATAAACCTGCGATGGACTAGTAGCATCCCATCCAGGGTGGAGTAGAAATACTCCCAGTCGCTTCATGCTACAGAAACCGGGATAAGCTCCTAGTAGCAACCAGGCAAAGTTAATAAATGTTTTTCAGAGCTAAAAAAAGTCCATTTTCTGGTAGATTTTAGCTTCGTTTCTCGGTATTTTGGTTAAAACAACTTGGGCTTCGTTGAATAGTTTCTTCTCGGCGTTAAACACGGCTCTCATTTTTCCAAACACTCGAAAAACATTTGGCAAGAAATCCGCATCAAAAACGCAGATTAGGGAGTTTTTCCTTTGCTTTGTGGCCAAGTTCTTCAACTCAAATGTAAGTAAAGACTGCTTTTCATAGTTAAAGAAACTGCTCAGTTTTCATACATGACTTGAAGAGAGTGAATGAATTTTAATGCATGGATCTTGCTGCCTGCATTTGTCACGTACAATACTGAAGCGTGACAGAAATTGTCACTTGTATATTATTAACCACATTTGGAATAAATACATAAGCACTCGCAACTACAAATTGCACTCGCCCTACGGGCTCGAGCAACTTTTTGGAGTCGAAATCAGCTGATTACCTCTTGGTAATTTTCACGTCACGCAAGTAAGCTTAATTATCACTGCGAAAAATAAAATTGTGTACCATTCGATAAATTAAGTTGAAATGTCGTATAAGAGTAATAAGTAAACAACGTGCCAAAGTTTCAGGGATGTACAATATTCCGAACGCCATGTGGTCCCCTCTGAGGGACTCCAACATGGCGGCCGGAAACCAGTGGAAACATCTGGAATTTTCTTTCCCTCTCTGAAAACGTTTATCCTCTATGTTAAACTTGAAAACATTCGCATAGGCACTGCTCTCAACATATTGGTTTCTCGGAACTCGAAAACATAAGGTGAATCGATATTTTCGTGCACGTACCATGTTACCCAGAAACAATGTCGATGTTATTTAAAAACGAATTTTACCGATGATGGTGAAAACTCAAAATAATGGTGAAAACTCAAAACTTTTAATTTTAGTTTTTTTCTGACGTCACGTGAAAACCAAGAATACAAATGGCCACAAATGTAACAGTTCTATTTGAAACTAAATCGTGGAAGCCTAGAATTAAACTGTTTTCAGGAAAGTTTGGGTTGAAAATTCCGCTACACTAGAAATGTAGACGCACTTATTGACACGCATCGCTAGTTTTTCCAGGTAAATTCAGCCAATATTGATATCTGGCAAATTCGATTATTCTATCATATCATGAAGGAAACGTATTGTAATCTCCTTTGGAAAAAAATCGACGCTGAGGAAATCAAAAACGGACTCGTTTATTTTCGTTGGCAAAATGTCAATCGTATTTGCACGGTCGATCGTCGTCATCACATCAACAATGCCTATCGTGTTGCGGAAGCAGGGCTCTCTGATTGTCCACTTTTTTAAGGCTTGCGGCGTACAGTGAGGATTAAAGGAGCGAAAACACAACAAGAAGCAGCGACTTACTTGATCGTTCTTTTCCTGTCCCTGTGCAGTCGACAGTCGGCGTACTGTCGCCATTTTCCCTTAAAACCAAGTATTGCTGACTAATCAAGGACCAAATGCTATACCTTTTTTGGGGATTCATTCTGTTTGCTGTTGTCGAATTAGTCTGTTTTTGTAAACAAGGGAAAACAGTGTTTCGCATTTGACAGCTACTCAATGAAAAACAATGTACCATGTAAAGAAAATGATAAGTGTTCGGTAGATGTTGGGCACTGAGCCATTCTTAATTGTTAACCTACATTATCACAACTTTTAACATAACGTAAACACTACAACACAAATATTTGG
>CM042751.1:7736449-7760393 GCA_022496165.2 Catalaphyllia jardinei
CTCTCTATTCTTTTTGCTGTTCTCAAAGTGTCATACAGTGAAAAACTAGCTTAATGAATTATTTGAGTATAACGACAGCCAGCTTGGTCCAGCTATTGAAACGGCAGACGATATGGTTGCTGTGATAAAAGTCAGTTATTAACAAAGAAACCAATCTCACAGAATAACGTAACTAACGTTCTGTTTGGTTGATCCGAACCGTTTGGGCAGGGTTCCTCAAAAGAAAGTACCCCTACAAAACCTGCCTGTTACACCTCCCTACAAAATTTCAAGCGTTGTAATAACTGTCCAACAAGGTCAACAGAGTCCCAATTTCAAAAGTTCGTCGAGCCCATAAGTCAAGAAGGAACAAGTAGTTGAAAGCAAACCTTATCGAACATTGAACTCTGCTGAATCAAACATTAAACTCTTTTGACCATTAAAATGTAGTTTATGTCCACATGTATATATTTTGAGTATTCAGTTGCTGTGCTACTTAAATGTAATTTTCTATTCATACTAGCAGATTAATTCTTACCCATGTATTTTTTCTTTATTTATTGTGTTGTCGTTTGATTTTCCTTTTGGTATCGAGGAAGATGTTTAGTCTAAGAAGGAAAGGGGGCATATTATGAACCTCAATAATTTTGATAGAACTTAGCATTTTTGCGGTTTGAGTTTGTCTTCTGGCCTTGGTGAGGATCTACCGCAAAGATCCTGTTTAGACTGGCTTATTCTCTACACTTTGGTGTCTATTGATTGCTTCACGAATTGTTTTGTTCGCTTCTCACGCGAAAGTATTTGGGTCAGTATCTTTACAAAAAACCCTTTCTTTCGAGTTATATAAACACGAGTGGAAGTTTGGGAGAACGAGAAATGCTGTGGGAACACGTGAGCCGTAGGCGAGTGCATCCACAGCTTTTTCGAGTTCTCCCAAACTTTCACGAGTGTTTCTATAACTCGATAGAAACACGGAGTACATGTTTTCTATTTTGTTTAGAAATAGTGGACATCACTAAGTTTATGTAGATCCTTAAAAAGAATATTTTTACTGCTCGTTTAATTGAAAGAGTCATTAATCGTTACATTACTGGGACCCAAAGCAATCATTGTCCTCAGAGTTCCCTTCCCACCACTTCAAATTGGATTGTTTGCATAGCACACTAGAGGGACGTCGTATCCAGGATACGACGCGATGAAAGTTCACGCAGCGTGGCTGAGGGCATTATCAACATGGCAAGTCAGGTTCAACAGGATTTCCCGTCTACGCGCCTTACAATTTCACCACTGCTACCCAGGTCAGATAACTTAGAATTAAACGAGAAAATAAAGGAGGCCAATAAGATCTTAAACTCGTTTTGCAGCTCTCGTGGGCTCACATTGCTACATATCACTAACATTGACTTAACTTGTTTAAATCGTAGAGGTGTCCACCTTAATCGTAAAGGGTCCGCACTTCTTACGAATTGCTATGCCGATTTTCTTAGGTCTAGTTGAACATCTGGTAGTCGGCCTGCTATCCCTACCTCGCCCCGGTCAACTGATAATTTTAACTGTGACTTTGGCCACGATTCTGCATCCCAGCAAGACTTAACTCTCAATTTACCCAAACTTAAAGGCTTTAAAATTGCATTTCTTAATATTGTCAGTTTACCTAAGTACCTGGACGAGCTTCGCTTAAGAATGCTATCTCAGACACTAGATATACTAGCCTTAAGTGAGACTTGTCTTGACAACACCTTTACTGATTCTGCAACGTCAATAGAAGGTTATTCACTTGTTAGGCGTGACCGGTGCAGAAGCGGTGGGGGTGTTGCCATTTACGTTCGTAACGTCATTGATTATAAAATCAGATCCGACCTTTCTGACCCAGACCTCGAATTCATATGTATTCAGATTCAAAAACCCAAGGCCAAACCATTTCTTCTCTCAAACTGGTATAGACCTCCGAATTCACCAATTGAGCTATTTGATAAGTTCGAGATCCTCCTGGGAAAGATTGAGGCGCAAAATATTGAATCAAATATACTTGGTGATATAAACTGTGACATGTTGGCAACCTCCCCAACTAACGAAACTAGACACCTTATCGAGCTCTGCGAATCGTATCAATATACTCAACTGATCAAGGAGCCTACACGCATCACATCAAGTTCTAAATCACTTATTGACTTATTTCTTACCAATGAGCCGGACAAATTTGTTACATCAGGCGTGTCTCATATTGGCTGTAGCGATCACAGTCTAATTTATGTCTCAAGAAAACTAGCATGCCCTAGGTCGTTCCCGAGAATCATTGAATCAAGACAATACAAAAACTTTATGCTCGATTACTTTATGGATGACATTGCGCTGGTTCCCTGGGGCATGGTTGAGCTAATAGACAACCCTATAAGAGCATGGGAGGCGTGGAAACACTCTTTTTTGGCATTAGCCAACCTTCATGCTCCAGTTAAGAAAAAGAGAGTTAGAAACTCCAAGGCCCCCTGGCTTACCCCTGAAATCAAACAATTGATGTGGGAAAGAGATAGAACAAAGCGAATCGCCACCGCTACTAATGATCAGTTGAAATGGGCAGAGTACAGACGGCTCAAGAATCGAGTTAACCATTCTATTAAGGCTTCCAAAAGGGATTACTATCATTCTTACTTTGAGGATAACGTTGGAAAAGCAAAAGCAACTTCGAATGGAATAAATACACTACTATCGCGAAAGAAAAACTTCGCTCAGGCGACAAAATTGATTATTGGTGAAGCGGTGATAACTAACCCTTGTGAGCTCAGCAACGCATTTAACAGGCATTTTACTGAGATAGGCCCCAATTTAGCGTCTCAAATAAATCCCCCTCGTGTCAGCTTTCGTGATTTTGTGGAATCTTGTGACAGCACCTTCGAGCTAGAACTACTCACCACTGACGAACTGCGCAACCTTGTGAACGATATCCCTTTGGGCAAGGCAGATGGCCTTGATGGTATCCCTATTTCCCTCTTAAAGTTATCATTTAAGTTCATTGCATCTTCCTTGACTCATATTTTTAATTTAGTTATTTCCACTGGAATCATTCCCAACGACTGGAAGAGTGCTAGAATAACTCCAATTTACATAGCTGACTCGAGGGTTGACCCAGCAAATTACAGGCCTATTTCTGTACTTTCTGTAATAGGCAAACTCTTTGAAAAAGCCATTTTTAATCAGGTATATGCATATTTAAATGAAAACAACCTACTTTCTAAATATCAGTCTGGCTTTAGACCCATGCACTCTACTCTTACAGCTCTCATCGATATCACAGACAACTGGTATCTTAACATCGACGGTGGTTTGACAAAATTATTGCCATTCTGTTTATAGATTTAAAGAAGGCATTTGATACTATTGACCATGAGATCCTTCTGTCAAAGTTGGAGCTGCATGGGTTTAAAGGTGCAAGTCTGAATCTTTTTCGAGACTACCTCTCTGACAGAACTCAGGTTACAGTTATTAATAATGTGAAGTCGGAAACTAGTCGCATACGTTGTGGGGTGCCCCAAGGCTCAATCCTCGGCCCCCTGCTATTCCTACTGTACATTAATGACCTTCCAAACTGTAACCTTTTATCAGATGTGAGGATGTACGCCGACGACACTAACCTCACGTTTGCCTCCAGCGAGCCTGAAGAGCTGTTTTCATCCCTGACTCACGATCTGAACAATTTGAAACATTGGCTGGACTCTAACCGACTAAGTCTGAATGTCGTCAAGACCAAGTGCCTGTTTACAGGGACAAGGCATAAAATATCTTTGCTCCCTAGTGAACCTCACATTTGCCTTGATGGCCATTTAATTGAACGAGTCAATTGTTACAAGTGCCTAGGTGTCCAGGTGGATGAAACACTCTCGTGGGAAGCTCATATCTCTGAGGTCGTTAGCAAAGTTGCTAAAGTACTTGCTGCCCTTAGGAGGCTAAGACCGATTTGTCCCCAAAGTACCCTCGTTGCAATATATAAGTCACTGATTCTTCCACCTCTCGATTATTGCAGCGCTGTGTGGGGATGTATCGGTAATGGCCTCAGCCAAAAACTAGAGAAACTACAAAACAGGGCAGCACGCATCATTACAGGGTCTGGCTGGGATGTCAGATCTGCCCAGATTCTTTGTGCCCTCAAATGGGAAAGCCTCGCTGACAGACGTTCTAAACAATTTAAATCTTTAATGTTTAAAACCGTTAATAACCTTGTACCCGAATACCTGTCTGATAAATTCACCAGCGTAAATACCATCCACAGACACAATCTTCGGGGCGCCCAACATAACCTTTTCATTCCACGGCCGAACACTGAGGCACTCAAGAAGAGTTTTCATTATAGGGGTGCATTAAAATGGAACGATCTGTCAGTGGAGGCTAGGCAGGCCACTACTTTAAATAGTTTTTATTCCGCTATCGAATGTTAGTAACAACTTGAAGAAAAATTCCTAAGTTAAGTTAAAATAACTAAAATAAGTTTATTAGTTAATATAGCTAGAATAGTTAAAATAGTTAAATGGTTTTGTAATATTTTTAGTCTTCGCTTTTAAGTACTACGTTATATCTTTTAAGGTTAATGTGCACGGTTCTTTAGAAGACCACTTTTTAGTGAAATGATCCCGTGGGTAAATAAAGTTATTGATTGATTGATTGAATAAATAGTTGTTTTCAGGAGAAGGCACCGACCCCCATTGTAAACCTATTCAAGGTAAAGGACACAAAATATAACTTAAGGAGGACGAACATGCTCTCATTTCCCAAAGTAAGTAGGACCAAGCATGGTCTCAGGTCTTTTCGATACTTCGCGGCAGACATGGAATGCGCTGCCGGATTCGATTCGCGTCATGGCCGGCACAAGGGAATTTTTAAGAAATATTCGTCATGAAGCTTTTTAAAATTGTTACTATTGTAGTTACGTAGTGTTTTAAAACTGTAATTTTTAATTCGTAATTATATATGTACAAATAAATAATTAGATTTCTTAGAAATTTTAGATTCTTAAATTGTTAGATTTTTAGTTGAATTTATCTTTCCTTTCGTTTTGTAGTTTATCTGTTTATTTGTGGGCTTCTTGCAAAGTAGCTTTTAGCTAAGCGGAGTGCCACGTAAAATAAAGTTCTGTCTGTCTGTTATTAAGCTACCTTATTATATGGCTAGTGTTTGTAGGCGACATAACGCGCGCTCTGATTGGCTAAGTGCAGCTTAACGCCATGGCATTATTCTCCCGTAATGCCCACGGTTGCCCACGGGCCTATTACGGATTATGCAAATTAGGAAAGTTTACGAACGAATTAATAGGTCAGGAAGAAATTGAAACGTCCATAAGCTTACATTTAAGAGCAAAACCACGAAAGGAAAGGAAAACTGCCAGTGAAATTAAAACATCTCAGCGATATTTGTCGTCAATAAACAAAGGAAGCACAGTAGAAGTTTTGGACTTACCGGCTGCTGTCCTTGACCACTTATTGGCAAAGTTTTTTTATAGATATCGGAAAACGGATGGCGACGATTATGGACCTGATACCTTGTCGAGTTTGCAGCGAAGTATACAGAGCTAGAGGTTCCTTTCCGAAGGCAGGTCTCCTTTCACTGTCCTTTCACCATTCAAAAGGCAATTGGTGACACCGAAGCAGTACAGCAGTCAACATCAACAAATTCTCTTGTTGTAACACAAGCTAGTTTAAACTTCTTCAAGGACCATCAGAGGGGATTATTTTTTTCCGAAGAGGACATTCACAGCATCTCTGAGCGCCAGTTCAAGATCTTTAACGGGCCAGCAACAATAATCCAGGAACCTCAGAAAAGGCGAAGAGTTTTCATCGAAAGTGACGACGAAGAGTAGTGCTGATTCCGTTTAAATTGTATTTCCTTTTGCCGACACGGCTGCACGGCTTTTGAGCGAGTTTGAAGAACTTTTCTGTAGGAACTGACGTTAGACGGTTGATTCTTGAGAATGTCGATGAAAATTCTCTCGTGATATACTAATACAACTGTACTAAAATACCTTTTGCAGCCATATTGATCATTGTTTTCCAAAATAAAATATATTTTATTGACAGAGTACGCGTTCACTGAATTCTGCTATGCAGTTTGACGGTTTGGAAAGATGAATGACTAGATAAGTGCGCGCATCACCGGATGTGAAGTAACGACTGCCCCTTGAATTTAGATTTTTTTCTTCCTTTAGAACCATTTTGTCAGCCACCTCTCAGTTTTGTGCGCGCGCTTAATCTCAGATGATTTTAATTAGCCAATCATGGCCCAGAATGTGCTTACGCGTGCATTTGAATTTCGCTGTCGAAATTTTCCAGATTTTCATCTTTGTTGTATTTTCTTGACGGGCTTGAGAATTTAGGTCAGCCTTGCTGCAGTTTTTGTATATTTGAGTCTAGTTTCTTCACCGTTTTTAGGCATTATGATTCGCCGTTTACTGTATGTTCCGGATTACGTGGTTAGTTCATTAAAGAATTCGTAAATTTGGAGTCTGAGCCGACCTGAGCCTACAACTCGCTGAATACAATTCCCAACAGATGAAGTGCCGGAAGATCTTTCTTGAAGCCATTTTTTGTCATTCGTATCTTCTGCACAAACTTTTCGTCATAATTTTACAGATATCATTGTCTTAGAAAACTTCCTTTAGTCTTTCAGTCAATCATAATCCAGAATTACGATATGTAATTTGCACTGGTGTTACACTTTTTGCACCGGTGTTACACTTTTTGCACTGGTGTTACACTTGAACTGCACTACTCTCAGCCAATCAGAATCGAGTAATTTTTTCATGTATGTTATTAAGATCGTTAACATGTTAGGTGTGACAGATCCCAGCCCTGGCGGGCTCCGTTCACGTCTGGTTTACAAGTTTACATGTGCAGGCTACAATGCTGTTACGTCAGCGAAACGGTCCGGCATTTTTCCACACGTGTAAAGGAGCATTTAGCCAGTGATAGGTCTTCTCACTTTTTCCAAGATCTACAAAAATTCTTCACATTGTCGCGCCTTGCGGTCAGCAGATTGTTTTCATGTTTTTGGTTTACGTCTCAAATACTTTTCAACTCAAGATAAAAGAGGCTATTCATATTCAGAGAGAACAACCGCCTTTGAATCAACAATTACACAATGTTAATCTACAATTTTCGCTTTCATTCTCATACTTTCACGCTTTGCCTTATTCTGTTGTTACTATTAATACATTAGCATTTTCTACTTATTATAAATTCAACCTCTAACGCTTTGTACAGTATTATTTTTCCCAAAAGAAATATTTCTTATTTTCCAAATAATTGCTTCAACTTTCATTTGCTAATATTACTATTGCCTCAAGGGTCACTGGTGTAATTGTTTAATATAGACATAATTAACGAATCAGCGCGCGTATTGTCTTAGCGCTGTTTTCTAATTAACAAATAGATTCCATGTTGCCGTGCGGCTGTTCAGTAATAAACCACAGATGACGTCAAAATGTGGTGAGAACAGAATAGTGGCACACGAGGCTATAGCCGAGTGTTTCACTGATTTTCTTACCATTGTCGGATTTTGACGTCTTAAAGGGGCAGTGTCACCCCATTTGGCAACTTTGTAAAAAGCTAGGTGTTTTCGCATCAATTGAATTCCAATAATAATGGTCTAGTTTTGTTATTAAAGACTATTTGAGGGTACTGAAACTGTTCCCTGTCGCCTGCAGCTATAGATGGCAACCTGAAGGATGGAAATGGAACTAAAACTTGAAATAATTGGCCAATTATTTCAAGATTTGATCCTACGTCTTCAAAAAATCCTCAAGAAATTTATTATAGTTAGCCCTCTCTGATAAAATTCATTTGATATCTTCGTCGTAGCTTTACAGAAGCATTTTGTTTATGACTTATGACTTTAGCAGCTTTTGCACCTGAAACTGCAAAATCCTCCTGACACTGCCCCTTTAAGTATACTGCAAGAAAAATATTTAACAATAAAAAAAATTCTAAAAGTCTTAAAAGAAAGTCTAAAAAATTAAAATGTATATATAAAACCCTACTAAAATACGTATTTAATTATCCGGAGAGCTGCGCCTAACAGTAAAAAGGTAAGATCTGAATAATGGTTGGGATCTTCATGGCATCAAGAAAGGCCTTAAATCAGCCTGTTCCTCCTTCCCATATTTCCTGGTAAACACCAAAACGGTTGCGATGAGGCAAGTGGCACATATGAGGGCTAGACTTATGATACCGACTGCTAAGGCAGAGCCTGACAATAGTAAAACGAAATCACGCTAACGCCGTTGTTGTTGTGCTTGCATGAATTGTGGAATATTAGTTGTTCGTCAAATGTTAAGTAGAGTTCACAATAAAACAAGGATTATTGAAGAGTGCATTTTGTCAGCTTTTCAAGGTGTAGTGTTGTGCTCACTCTGCCCATCGTCTTCGTTTTTTTTTTTTTTTTGGGGGGGGGGGGCAGTCGAGTTTTGATTTCACAGAAAATATACAGGAAATGAAACCCAAGATTGCAAATCCAAGATGGCGGAATACATCATGTAATTTTTCCCATCATATGATACTACAAGAAACCATAAGGCTACCTGTTTATTTGACAAAGCTTCCGAAATGCGATAAAATAAGAAAATTCATCCGGAATCTGGCTGACTTGGTTTGTTTGGGTGTGAATTTGCACTTTTTATGAGTGATGAATCAATTCGCAAAACGACTTGTGAGATTCATATACAGTGGACTAACCATTTTTGTTACATATACATGATTCAGTTCTGTCCAAATCTCGCTTCCTGCGCACCAAATGGACAGGACTCTGCCTAAGTGAGTACCCATAGATCAATTGATCATGTACTTCACGCTTTCGCAGCCTTCCATTCGGTGTTGGACATGTCTTCCTGCACTCAGACAAGGAGTCATTCCTGTCGCAGATTACCACCTGACGGTATATGAAGACAAAGGGGTGACCACCAGTAAACCGAAACGCGGTAGTTGTATACCGCTGGGTACTTTCCGAGTTATTGGATAGGAAATGGGTACTGTCACCAGCTGGGCATCTGTTGGCAATAATATGTATATTAACTATTTACTAAGCTTGTTCAGTGTAAATGTGTCCATATTTGGCGGAATCCCCTTTTGTGTGTTTATATGGTCCCACACGTCAGCGAGATATATAATGACGAAACAAAATTGCAATGTAAAAAGAACCCCAGACCAATATCGATCCAGTCATCTTGACAAAGCATGCAAGCTTATTCAACGAGGGACTACATCAAAATTCATAAGGAACATAATCTTCTAGTGTGATATATCGGGCAATCTCGAGCACTCAGGAAAGTTCAATCTTGCTTGGTCGAGTGGTAGATAGCTGCGCATAATTTGGGTTATCTTGCCTGCAAGGGAAGCTAACCTTATAACAAAAATATCTTTATGGATATTTATTTCATGGTGGCCAGAACTAAAATTCAAACCCAAAAAAATGAATTGGCTATGCACTAAACTTGCCCAAAAGAGCGCATAGGAAACATGGTCCTTCCACCACTTCGGACCACTTCTTACAAATCATGCAAGAACGAGCGCAAAATATAGACCTCGACTGGGGCAAAATAAGGTAAAGGCAAAAATAGAGTACCACTTTGTAGTTTACACGTGATAACAATAAGGTGACAGGCCTTTGACCGAGTGATACCGAGCATTGGTCTCTATCGCTCTTCTTATCGGCAACTGACGAGATCCAGAAGGATCGAAACCGCGCTATTGCCTGAACGACAAGGCTTTGAGCCTCCAAACAAAAGAGGGACTATTAACGGTCTCAAGAAAACCTGAATACATCGCAAAAAAAGCAATGAAGACGACAATGTAGAGCTGGATGAACAATTAGCGGAAGAACTAAATTCAGAGCGTTCGCCTGAATGAAACCACGCAATATCATAAGCAACACGCAAAACACTCCACAGACTTGCGCGTGCACATCTACATTGTCAGTGCCAGAAAGAAGAAACTGGAAGGACAAATTTATGCAAGAAAGATAAGAACGTCTCTCTAAGACAGATTTAGAGCTTTCCACAAGGAAAGTTACAGCTATCTCTGGCGAAGCCGGACAAAGATGAATATGACACCCGTGATAATAAACAGCATAACATGCATACAGCCGGGCCCGGCATAGTAATACAAAATGCAAGTATCCTACATGATCGCGGTAATATTTCAAACTTTGTCGCTCCAGGGCTAACATTCGAGAGAGCCTAAAACATATCTTGCAATATAAAAGAGCCTAGAGAGAAAAATAGCTGGCAAGAGACAGAAGCTGTCAAACTCTGCAAATTATACGCGGATAACAGCGGAAGCCACACAGACATATGACCTCCTATGGCTCTACTCTTAAGAAATGTCCTCCTGAAAACACAGGATTATTGCTTAGCGAAATATTCAAAGATCCCCCGATTCTAACATACAAAAGGGGTAGATCCTTAAAGATATTATACTAGTTCGAGCAAAACTTCCAAAGCGGCTATTACACGTGAATGCATGGGAGTCGCGCAGGCCTGTCACCTTATTGTTATCGCTGATTGACAACTGACTGTCACCAGCTAATACCGACACCTCAAAGAACAGGGGCTAGTGCACTTTTACCACAACTGGCATGTCCTTCTGAGAGTAAGGAGCTGCAAAGTCACTGTCTGGAAACATATTCAAGGTCATGGTGAAATTCCCTCGACCCTCAACGTTAAACCTGTTAATTTCAGGCTTCCAACCAGCTGAGGACACCATGCCAGGCTTGGAATACTGGCATTTGAATGGTATCTCCACCTGCCCTTTGCTTGACACTGCCCCATTCATGATCTTGTCTGACGGGATTTCCCGGACTTTGTTAGAGTATATTAGAGAGGTGGATGTCTCGGTGGCCGATGTTAGACAACCATCAAGTGGTGTTGTAAGTGAAAAATGAGTCGCTGTTTCTGTCGCCGAACAGGAGGAATTCCGGAGTCCGAGCTGTCTGCAGTCAACGCCGGGAAGAAGTGCTTTTGCCACCACGACAGTCATGTATTGATTTTCACAGTGAACAGTTACCTTGGGAGCTGAAAAATATATATATGTTCGCAGCATTTCAAACTGTGCAAAACATTTCCAACGATTAAGACGCTCTTTTTTAATACTATGATCTAGCGATATTGTTATTATTGCTTGTTCTTTTTTTCTGCTTGTAGAAAAGAGGTTTGAATTATGTGGCGTTATTAGATCAAGTGGTACCAACAACGCTTCATAAAAACCACACCAGGAACATCATGTTGATGTATCGAGGGAAAATGACGAAGAAAACATACTTCACACGTGAGCCTTTTCGGATGAATTATATTTCAAATCTGTTATTAATCCTGTTTCAAACTGTATTGTATTTCAGTGTTGACAACTGGTTGGTAAGTTACCGAAGTAATGCACTTGAGTAATCACTTCAATAGCCATGTATTATAAGGGGAGACCCTGGAATGATGGGAACGAGTTAAACCATAAATATATTCCAAACTATTTTCGTCAAATACAGTACTCTCCTCTCCTCATTTTCCTATTTTAGCACTGTACATGTTACCAAGTCGACTACTGTCAAATTCACATATTCAATGAAGATCTCTATAGGTTTCGTTGACGTGCCTCGAGTCTTTTTCTATCCTTTTACGTTGTGCGTCTTGTCTGAGTAAGGGAAATTGGGCTTTTGATTCTTACTAGGCTTTCAGGGTTTTTTTTCGTGGCTCGGTGGATGTTTTAGTTTCTAGGACTGTTTAAGGCTGTTTGTTGCTTTTCAGTTATGTATGAAAGTCTGCAGTTTTAAAATTAGTGGGGTAAGTTTTAGTTTCCACGACGGGTAGCAAGTCTCGGTTTCACTTTTAGATGACGAATTTTTTAAAGCTTTGTTTTAAATCTGGGTGAAGAGTTTCAGTTCACCCCTGCATGAAGCATTTATTTCAGCCATTAAATTTGCTTCTAACACCATCGAGTGTGATGTCAAACATTTCGATACGGTGCGCCTTCTTTTACATTGGAGCTTCTATTCATAACAGCAAACAATAATTACACCTTTGTACCAAGCCGCTCTCATCTAATAGCAAACAACTACAGGTGTAGTTGCCAAGTTTTGCGTGCGTCAAGGCACCAAGCTCTAATGTGCACCTTATTAGTATAGCTGCTGGCCTTCCAATTAACTCCTATTTGTTTATCTTGTGGATCAAACCATTCAATGCGATATGGTCGTGTCATTGGATTCTTCGCCAGTTCATTAGTCTGCCACGCAGTACAAGTCAAATTAATCGTTCTACCAATATCCAGATTGTTGGACGAAGGAGTCGAGGAAATATTAATCTTAGGTTCACCTGAAGGAAAATACATATGCAGATTAAAATAGGTCAAACTCGGCTAGAGTCTGCATGGTTTCCACTCTCGGCTGAGGCCTTGCCCAGTGGTTAATTCTATGTCTTGTTTTAGCCAAATGGATTAAACATTATGGCTTAGATAACGAGCTTGGTGCCTATAAGATCTATCCCGATTCCACCACAAACAACTTTTGGGCATAACCAACACCAGGTAATTCCAGTTTAAACACTTGAGTAGGTCTTGCAAGTATCTATCTAAGGAAATGACCAATGAATGCCTTGGAGGCCCATTATTGCTCCTTCTTCCGCTTTGCAACTCCCTCTCAAGGCAAGCCCCGAGATATGTATTTGCATTCTCCTTCTCTCTCAATTTTACTGGAATTCTCATAAACGTACCATTTACAGTGTTACTGTATTTACACTAGGCAGCTGGAAGAATCGATAAACCACTGACAAGAAGGAATAACCGCGAATACTGTGACTCGCATCCCGGAAAACAAATTTTAGCCATCGATCATCAAATCTAAATTGCTTTTGCAAAAATCTGAAATGTCAAACTGTCAAGATAGCAAAAAAGAAAGAAATATAATCAACATACTATTAACTTACATAGCTTGCTTAAAATCGCTAAGCCGAAACTATAACGTAATGGCAATTGCGGTGGTTCGAGTAGAAAATCATCGCTGAAAAAATAAACTGGCCCCATGCATGAGAGCAACCTATCCACGAAAACAAAAACAAGCATGGACATATGAAGCCACTAAAACTGCAAACGTTAAAAATATGGGCCCACCTTAAACTCTGAATAAATTCAGTGATAACGTTACTTAAGCTCTCAAAATCCTAAAAGACCTTAGTTAGCTCATCACAATGAGCTCAGCAACTCTCTCGTGAATACATTTAAAACAAGGATAATAATTATACTATAAAATCCATAACATACATGATAATCACTAATATCACACTCGTGGGTAGAACACATTAAAGAATGTATAGTTACCTTAAATTGTCTTTCAGTCCACTCTACAAACTTGCTTACCGAGTTCATCCTTTTATCATATAGTTTTATATACTGTACACCCGAACGAGAAAAACGCGTAATATTCTCGAATCGTTCATGCTGGGATCAATTCTGTATAAGCCATGTATACAGTTTTTCGTTTCGAAACTGGTTTTGAAGCAATAGTATTGTCCTGGGTATGACAATAAACTGATCCGCCAGTGAGGCTGTTTAGTGTGGAGCAACTGAGATTGAGGAGATGTGGAACAAACCTTAGTCACTATTCAGCTCCCAGACCCATCCTAGCTCGGCATGGCAGCACCTTCTCAGGGTCCCTGCTAAGGGTTACTTAGCACCCACTATCTTGTGGATGGCTAAGGATAGCTAAAGGCTAAGGGAGTGAACCCTAACAAAAAATCGGAGTGGTAGCCCCGTAGACAGCCTGGTGGGTATTATCCAGACGTTGGAAGCTCCTTCAGTCGACCTGGTCCCGGCAACATGTACTGGCCATGACAAGACCAATGCGACCAAGACAGGGATTCTGGTGCTGGGCAAACCAGTCTACTCTTGTTTAACAACTGGAGAGACAACTTCAGCACGCTGCAGGCCTTGCCTGGCATGACACCAAACAGGGGAGTGACATTTACCTGTTTTAAGACAGGGCTCGATTGGCCTGACGAAAAAGACCAGTTCAGTTTGGCGGCTGGAATGTTCGAACAATGACGACTGACTTGAACATGGACATCCGAGATATTGATAGCCCAGGCAAAACTGCGATGATTAGCATTGAACTAGCAAGACTCAATGTTGACATTGCAGCTCTGCAAAGGACACGTCTAGCAGACTACGGCAGCTTCACTAGTACAGGGGAAAAGGCCGGCGGGGCGACCAAAGCTCCGCTTCAAAGACGTATCGAAGAGGGACATGCAGGCCACTGGTCTTCCAACCGATTCGTGGGAGACTCTCGCCAGTGGCAGGAGTACGTGGAGAACAAGTTGCACTGAACCCATAAGGCTACCTGCTTATTTGGCAAAGCTTTCGAAATGCGATAAAACAGGAAAATACATCCGAAATCTGGCTGACTTCGTTTGTTTGGTATGAATTTGCCCTTTTTATGAGTGATGAATCACTTCGCAAAACGACTTGTGCGATTTATATACAATGTACTAACCACTCGTGATACATATACATGATTCCAAATCTCGCTTCCTGCGCACCAAATGGACAGGACTCTGCCTAAGTGAGACTCTCGCCAGTGGCAGGAGTGCGTGGAGAACAAGTTGCACTGAAGCCCTACGAGAGGGAGAAAAGCTTTTGCCCATCACAGTGGTTGCCAGGAAAGAAAGTCAGAAGGTCAGGGCTTTTGCTCCACCCACTCATTCAGCCTTTGTCTGTGCTTCTAGTCGTCGTATCTGCCGATCAAGAATTGGACTTCAAAGCCATCTCAGGGAATGCTAAAGGAAATGCGCAAATTCCAACACACGCTAAAATTAGGGACTAGACTGTCCAATAATGCCTCTACTATTGTAGAATAAAAATGCCTAGTCAAAGTTTGGTTAATGGTTTCCGTCGACAATATTTAAAATGTTTATTATGAGCTTTGACTACAGTTATTTTTGAAATTATTTAAATTTAAGGCTTTTAGTTTAGTGATTGTTTGTAGTCACTCCCCTTCCATAGTTGGTTATGTTTGGTTTGCTTAGGCTTTGTCTACCCCTTCTAATTAATGAAGTACCTTGTTATGCATCGATCCTCGAAGGGAGATAATCAAGTGCTTTGCTATTCGTTTGTTGGAGTCGCATCAACGTTTCTGGGTTAGATTCCGGCTAAGATGCTTAATCGTCCAGATCGGTCGTCCCGTACGCCCATACATGCTTATCGATAGGACAATTAAGAGCGCTTGCATTTATTTTCCTTAATTAACAAATAAAAAAAGCCTAAGCCGTGTATTACACTGTTGTAACACACGACGGACATTTGAGACTACGGGGGAAATGTAGAAAACACTGGCCACAGGCGGGTGTTTTCTTCTTTCTATGTTTTATATTGTACTCTAATAAAACATGGGTTTTTACCAATCAGAGCGCGTGCAGGGTCCTATCTATGTTACTATTAATTTATTTTTATCTATGTTATTATTAACTTGCCATTATGCAAAAAAAATAATTGCTAAGAGGGATCGAAAAAATATGCTCGAAATATAAAAAGCTGCTATTCACCTTTTGTACAAAATGAGGAAAATTCGTTACGGCTCTCAGAATTCCTTTTCCCACTTTCTTCAGAATCACACCGATTTAGGTACGTTGATCGGAGATTTTTGAATGACCTAATTTGTGGAGTAGAAAAATTCAAGTCAGTTATTTGAAAAGAGAACAATACTCAAACGTCGGTAAAGAGCGGAAAAAAGGTGCGGAGCGTAAAGGTTTTAAGGAACAGAAATCTGTGCGCACTAAAACAAGAACTTGATGTTCATGTACCCGTAAACGATAAGGAGAGAGTGCTGGGGAATATGGAGTAGACTGTATATCTCCAATGAAGGATGCTGGCGAAGCTGTTGTGAGCACAGGTTGATTATTTGAAATTGACCGGCCAAAAATTAAAGACATTACGAGAATAATAGGCGCTCATATTCGCCTCAGAAGTGCAAGCGTTTATTCCCAACAAATACTATCATTTGGACATCATTTCGAATATCGCTATTTATCAAGACATCATTTAATTGTAACATATTTCTAGAGTTATCTAGATGATGGTGGCGGCGGCGGCGGCGGTGGAGTCGCGCAACATGGCGGCCATACTCCAAATAACAGGTTGACAGAGACATACAGCCTTGGTTTACCGTGTACTTCTTTGGTATTGGACATCCATGTTAAGATCAATTGACACCTGTCAAAACCAGATATCTGCTGACCAGTATCACGTGACCATATCGCGGGCTCAAGTCTAGAACTCCACAAGGTCACGTGTTTTTTTGGAGCTGACCGCCGACTAAGTGCTAGTTTTTGATTGGATTGCGGGCTTATGTCAGGTTAACTTTGAAAACAGGGCAGGATTGTTGAGAAATCGGTTAACGCCAGCCCAGGATTAAAATTTATTCGAATTTTTCTGTAAAAATGTTTTTTGCTGCTTTGTTTTGTGTGTATGGTGATTGTAAAACTCAAAACAGAAAGCCAAACAATTAACAGAAAACCTCACCGCAAAGTTACAAAACTCAAATCCAAATTCTACGTATTCCTGGGTTAGCTTAGTCGGGCACTGAACAACCTAGCCAAGGAGCTACGCTTTTAGGCTGGCCTAAGGTGTGTGGGAGTTTGAACTTCTGATTGTGCGCATAAAATAACAGAAAAGGAAAAAAAAGCAGAATACAGTTTATTCTAATCGCTTTTTAGGAAACTCCAAGCAGTGACAAATTTGGGAAGTTATAATACTGTCAGAAAGTATTTCAGTTTTTATGAATAATTTTCCAGTACTTTCAGTGGCTATGACCATATAGCTGTATTTAAATATTTAAACGCACTTGGGAAATGATAGAAAACGAAAGACGATTTTAAAATTCTACTGAGAAACCTACAATCTTCAAAAAAAAAAAAAATACAGATTATATATTCATAAACCTTACTTGAAATATTATTTATCAAAATATAATAATTTTCAAAAAAATATATAGACTAAACAGACTGGGTCTCTTCCGCATTGCCTAGTCCACATTGATGGCAGGGGAGCTTTTGAATTATTGCTTTCTAAAGCCTTTGGATGCGGATATCTTTCTTTGCATCTGACTGTTTTAGTTTTTAAAGCATGAGGGTCTATAGAAAGACCCCTTTTTCTTTTAGAAGCACGTGTTATTGTAAGGCAAGCAATAAATATTTTTAGAAAAGTAAAATTTCTCAGAATTTCTACGTAATCATTACTTCATTCTATTTCACATTCTGATAGCAGTTTATGTAATAAGGGATAAGAAGCCCAATAAAAAGGGGAACAGTCCTCAACAAATTTAAACCCTTGTGGATTGAGGGCTAGTACCGTGCTTTTCCTTTAACACTCTTATAACAACTGTTATTAGCCATGGAGAACGCCAAGTTGTGTCCTTTAATATTTGCTCTTGCTATGATGTCGTCTTGTTTAATGGTAGCTTGGTCCCAGTCATGTGGAACAAAAGCGTTTGGAGGTAAGAAAACCCAGCTAAAAAGTGGGGTCATCCTTTTCTTCGAACTCTTTTTTTAACACCGCGACCTAATGAAGCCTACAAAAGATGCCTCGAATAAATATTTTAAAGAAGCCCTATTTTAACCACTCACAGGACGCAGTTATGCCTCTTTTAAATGGGTTGCTAATTAACCTTCTCTCAATGGGGTTGATAATCTTGCATTGGTCAATCCTCTGGTCGTTCTTAAACGATAACAAGTGTTTTGCTGGTTCTTGATGTTTCCTCTATTTATAGGTTTGGTTACCGAAGTATTACTAGCCGGTCTGTCCCCCAACTCTGTCTTGAAATCGTGCTCGTGATTAATTCTTGTCAGAGTTATCCATGGAAAAGGATTAGATAGAAAACAAAGCTTATTGGCTGAAAATCAACCAAAGAATCCTCCTTCTATAACTTAATTGTTAGAGTACCGAACCGGTGTTCTGGAAGGTAATGGGTTCGGCTCCCGATGGGGAGCTCAGAAAATTTATTCTCTGAGTAATCTGAAAACGCTTTTTCATTCATTTCACTTTATCCAAGTCACCATTTCTGTTATCAATTCTCCTCTCGTTTAAAAGTTGCTATGAGTCACGATTTCTTATCAGTACGAACGAACATTCACACATTACTGTACAGTTAATGCGTTATGAAAGTCTACTTTGTTTCATGGCAGGTTCACCACAATTGGCATTCTACGCCACTAAATTGAGAGAGCCCTCTCATCCTCAAGTTGTTAATCGTTTCTTCGAATCTGTCACTGTCCATCGAGGCTCGAGCATCACTTTAACATGTACTGCAACAGAACCGCTTGGTTTCCCATCAAGTCTTGAACCATATATACGTCCATATATCATAAATTGGTTCGTTAATTCGTCCATGATCGAGGTATCAAATTGCGACGACAATCCCCGCAAGACGAAAACGTGCTCGCTGTCATTGGTTAATGTCAAACCGCGCGACGATGGCAAGTACTTTTGCCGGGCAGCCAACCAACTTGGATGCACTTACAAGCAGCTGCGTCTGAAAGTCACTGACGGTAAGAAACTCTTCATATCCACCAGACCTGGATGAAATGAGCAAAATTGCATTCAAGTTTTGAGACCTGATTTCAGTGTCAAGTGTGAGAAATTTTATGGTTTAATATATAGCTAAGGAACTGAAATGCTGGTTGGCATATTGTGCAATAGAGAAAATATTTTTCGCATGAAACTGTCTTGAATATTTCTCCAACCACCATGTCGCTATTAAAATTAGGATGTTTTTTTTTTTGATGAACCCAGTCACTTGTGGGAGGCAGGGACAAAAGGACCCGAACTAGGTTTGGGTGAAGATTTTCTTAGATTTCTCTTTTACTTTGTCCACTCTGACCTTCATATTGTACCAAAGCTCATTGGGATGTGGGAGAGGTCTTAGTAAAGTCACGTTTTATGGATATTTAAGTGATTGGTTTTCGAGATGGTGATTTGAATTTCCTGTCCGTTACAGGTGAACGTCCCGCTGAGAAGATTGGCCCAAATGGCAGTCGCCCCCCCAAAAATTTCAACAAGTTCAAACTGAGAGCCTGATGTTTTTCACTTTTGTAACCCCTTCATTTGATGAGGCATTTTGTACACGTTGAAATAACCTTTGGTATAATAAACTGTAATACTGTAAATGCAGTGTCTTGTTACCGTCTTTGTTCTTCACTGACTTATTATTGTTATTCTTTTTGTCCCGTTTTCCTATTGGAAGCCATAAAATACCTGTACACTCGAATACGTTTCCGAGGGTTAATTTCAGAAAAACGAAATGTCTGTGGTAGCTATCTGTTAAATCAGCAAATTAGGGGTTTCTTTTTTTGTCATACAGCGCAATACGAAATACCATAAATACATCTTGTTAAATAGCTTAACATGCAACATGCGCGGGGATTTTGCGAGTTGCATAGTAAACTACGAGCAATGAACAAAATCTCTGCGCGTTATATCTGTTAAACCATCGACTATTGAATTTGTCTTCCCATTATTGTCATTCTCTAGTATATGCCAGCTCCGAGTTTGCATAATCCGAAACTCGTACCGATCGCATAAGGTGCGTGGCCTATTATGGTAAAATGACTTATTTTGCGTGTCTACAAGACCTGATATTGTCAAATGACATAATATTACAGCAACGAAACTCCACATTCCTTGGCGATTTTCAGTTTTCTTCCTTGCCCTAAAGGAGAGCACTTTGGTGCAAATGGCGCATCTTCAGAAAAATATCAAAAGTAAATGGAGATTGACCAGCTTTATCAGGTGTTTACCCTTGATTTTGAGGTCAATCTGGATTTTAAAGAACGCGTAGCATTAAATTCATGTCAAACTACGGCTCTTTTTCAAAGCGAGGCCTGGTGCACAACCATTCATATGAAAATGAGCTTAATTTGCATGTGGGTGAAATCTCATTTTTAATTGAAAGGAAGGACACCGAGACTCACTTTGAGAAAGAGGCGAAAGGTAATTTGGAAATGGCCAGTAATCTGTGTGATAATCGTAAGTCACTTCAAATTGATCATGCTTGTCAAATATTTGGTCAGACCACAGCAAAACGGAAATAATACATAAATACTACTGTTTGAAAAATACTTCGTCATTACTTATGCCACCTTTAATATCTAAAATCTAAAGTTAATGGGATGGCCGGAATATATACAAAAAGGGGTGGGAAAAATATTTTTTTAAAGGTAGAATGCAAAAAGAAGTGTTAAAAAGGGGCTGAAAAATAAAATGTAAATAAGGTCTAATTACAATAAAATAAATTATTATATGGCAAGGTATATCCGAGCGTTCTGATTGGTTCTTTCTTGGTCAGGATTTCGCCATACGGACCGTTTCCATGGAAACGGTCATCGGCTGCGTATTTTTTGTTTGCGAAAGCCAGAAAACTCAAAACAAGCATGGCCTTAGTGCCATATAATAAACTACTTACTAACCTAACTAGCTCGAGCCGTACTGGGGAAAATTGGTCGTTTTTGTACGGACCTCGCTTTGCTCAGCCCGTACTGCCACGACCTCGGGCCAATATTCCTCAGTACTGCCCTCGCGCTAGGTTAGTAAGAAGTTAGTATTTCCTAGGCAACCGTTTAGAGTTATTTTCCGCGTCGACCGTTTTTGCTGTGTGCCAGGATTCTAGTGTTTTTCGAACGCGGTAATTGCCTTTATCAATAGCACAAGCGTTATCGAAGTCAACAGAGTGGTTGTTTTGCCACGCATGGTTTGTGACACTGCAACACTGCATGATGACATCATTTCTTTACTGGATTTTACCCTTACAAACAATTATTTTGTCTATAATAATTGTAGATGCAAACAGCTTCATGGCTGTGCTATGGGCAGTCCAGTTAGCCCTATCTTTGCAACCCTCTGCATGGAAGTGGTTGAAGCACTTGTTATAAGTAGCTCATCAGTCCCACTAAAGGTCTAAAAACGTTATGTTGACGACAGTTTCGTGATTAACAATAAGAACGCTTTCTCTTCCTTTCACAAAACTCTAAAGGCCTCCGATCCCAAAATTTCTTTCAGCATTAAACTTCAAAACAATTAATGGTCAAATTGCCTTCTTGAACACCTTCAGAGGAAACGGTGTTGCCATCATTGATGTTTATCGAAAGTCAACCCACACAGACAGATACTTGGATTTCTCTTTTCATCATGAAATCAAACTCAAAACCAGCACGGCCTCGACCCTTTTGTTTCAAGCATCCAGCCTCCCTAGGAGCCATGAAGGAAAAACATGGGAAACCACCAAGGCGAAGCCGCGTTAGAAGCGAACGGCTACCCATCGCCTGTTATTTTTAACATTCTCAAAAAGAAGCCACCCTCACCTACAGTTCCCCCGCCAGAAGAACTGGTTTTTAAGGTTTTTAAGGCTTGGGCATGCCTCCCTTACATCAGCGGCCTATCTGAGCCTCTCACGAGATTACTCCGTAATAATGAAATCTGCTTTGTCAACAAAGCATTCAAAACCCTTCAATAAGAATTCCTGTCTCCGAAGTTCAGACAACCTTCAGATCTCCAACGTAATGTTGTTTATAAAATCTCATGTAAAGACTGTCCTTGGAACTACATAGGAGATTTAGAAACCGGAAGATACTTTCAAACCCATAAAACGGAACATCAAAAAATTTGAAGAACTGTCCTATGCAAAGGGCTCAAATGTTTGCGTGGCAAAACAACCACTCTATTGACTTCGATAACATTTGTGTTATTGACAAAGGCAATTACCGCGTTCGAAAAACACTAGAATACTGGCACACAGCAAAAACTGTCGACGCGGAAAATAACTCTAAACCGTTGCCTAGGCAATACTCCATTTTATTTTGAGACCTTATTTACGTTTTATTGTTCACCCTCTTTTTCACACTTCTTTTTGTACTCTATCTTTAAAAAATATTTTTCGCTAGACTTTCATAAAAGTCCTTCGTCTTGTTTATTCAGTACCCGCCGGACGAAGGACGACCTCTCGCAACTTCGTCGCTCGATCGGCTGCTTCGCGACCTAAACGACGGCCGCTTCGCGGCCTAACATATTCTCGTGAGGCCTAATATATTCTACCTTCAAATTCCTCATTTCTACCTTGAAATTCATGAGGTCGACTTGTGGCAAGTCTAATTTTTCGCCGGCACCCCTTTTTGTATATATTCAGTTCGCGTGCTGACATTTTTCATTCGTTAAAAGCTATAGACTGATAGCCGAAATCTTATATTTTAAACCTTTTTAACTAGAGAACGTTTTTGCACTTTAATAAGCTATTCTGTTGATACAAGTATCAACTATTATTATTCCATAGTTATATGCCCTCCAAAAGAAACCAAGTTTAACAGCTAGCTCATGCGTGTTAGAGGTATTGCTTTTCCATTGCTAGCTAACGTTCACGTCCAAGTATTTTCGTGATTTGATAAACTGATGGTCGATGTTGCCGTTTCAACAATTCATTCCATTCTCCTGGTAAAAGCTCAAGACATCGTCAGAAAGCATACATGTAAAATGTTCCCGTTTCATATATCTTCGGCTCGTTTAGCCCATCCAGCCTTTCTCGTGCTTTCTTTTGTTTTCACCTTGTAAAGACGACTCGCAACTTGTCCTGTTACTCATCTCATATTATGCTGTGACAGAGATGCACATCACTTCTGTGCAAGTTCGCAATACAATGTACAATCTTCTTTATATCCAGGATTCCGCTTCACTACTGACGTCTTCATTCTTTATATTAACATACGTTCTCTGAAATAAATAAGTGTACGGGGATGATATGAGTAAAACAACGATAAGCATCAAGAGGAGGACCAGCGACTGATCTGTCTGTCTGTCGCTCGGTCGGATGATGCGTTGGTCAGTCCGTCACGTCAGTTTTTCAGAACCGAGTTCTGTTGCACAGAAACAAAAATTGATCTGCTTGGTCAGTCCGTAAGTCAATCGATCGGTCTGTCCGTCATCGGTCGGATGTTCAGCTGGGTCATTAATCGGTGGGTCAGTTGGCAAGTCGGTAGGTCAGTCAGTCAGTCAGTCAGCCAAAAACTCGACCAGCCATAATTGTCTGTAGTCCGTAGCGGTAGTTACTAGGGTGGTTTTCAATTATATCATTATTCTTTTGCCTTCTTGTAGAATAACTAAAGTCGAATAAAATGTTATTTCGTCAAACAAACTTTTAGACGCCATGGATATCACAATGATCGCTTATTTGATCTTAACAGAAGAATTCGCCTAATTAAATTATCTCATATGCACACCTTATATTCTTTTTTAAGGTATTTTTCCAGCTCTTTTGTGATACCAGCAAACGTCGGCCTCATCAAAGGATTCTCCTTCCAGCAGGAGCTCATCAACACGTACCTAAAGTTCACAGGGACATCATCATCATCATATTTTTTTATCTAAATAATTTCTGCAATATATATATATATATATATATATATACATACTTTGCACAATGGAGAATCGGCTTTCTTTTTAACGCTTTATTTGAGACCCGACGCGTTTCGGCTTACGCCTTCATCAGGGGTCTAAACTCATCGTATTTGTTACAATTGTGTCGTAATTGGTTAATTGTGTGACGTAATAAAAGTGCGATTTCTTACTTAAAAGCGCGTTGTTTGTTATGAGCCAATTAGTATCAAAGAGTTTTCACGTCTGTTACAACTTATGTTATAAACATTATCTGTACCCAAAACTTTGTAAAAGACTTTGTGCAACTCTATCCGGTTCTTTTGTTCAGTCCATTCGGTTGTATTGAGTTCAGCATTCTTTGCCAAAACATTTCTCTGTTGCGTAATAGTTCCTTCTTCCGGTCAATTGTCAAATGATCTTTTCTAATTTGTTCAATAACTGTTATGGTTACGTCATTCTCAAAGTTATGTGATCTTACATATATATATTTAGAGACAGTCTGATCAACCTTGGGTTTGACTTGGCATATTTATTACTATATA
>CM042751.1:7783270-7788270 GCA_022496165.2 Catalaphyllia jardinei
TTAATAAATAGTGCTATATTACAATGACCACAAATGAAACCACTGAAAATGGATTAAACTACAGAATACAGGGCCACTTTTAACCATGCACCAAACGAGCCAAACGAGCCGGCTCGTTTGGTCTTACCGTCATATCAATTATTCATCGTTCTTTTATCCACTGCCGAGCCAAACGAGCCGCTAAATATACGAACTCAACACTTAACGTGCATACAAATTTTTCCAACGCAGAGCTAAACGAGCCGGCTCGTTTGGTGAATGGTTAAAAGTGGCCCTGCATTCTGTAGTTACTGCAAATGGATAAGGCAGGGTAACTATGGTCAGAAGCAGAGGAAGAGCTGCTAAGTGTACTGAAGCAGAATGAAGCTTACAGACCACTACTTGCATTCAAGTAGAGTATTGAAATTTAATATATACCAGGCAAGTGAATAGTACTTTTCGCGCGCGCTGATTGGCTAGCTTGGCGGTGATTAGCCAAGTACTATTCACCTCAGAGCATCCGAAGAAAAACAAAATGCCTTTTTTCGGCAAATTGTCACAAATAAAGGTACCCTTTGGACCGCTAGGTATTCAGTTATTCACCTCACTGTCGGTGAAACCATTATCACCTCCACTTTGGTGAATGCTGGTTAAGTATTGATCACGCGAGAATGTTGCACACATAGATCTGAATATTTTAGCACAACATTTTTATACCAGGATTTTGTTACACAACTTTTTTGTGGCTTCGAGCGGTTACTTCATCGACAAATTTTTAAAAGGTAATGAAACTTTGGAATGAAATTGTTAACAAACATGGTTAAAGCTGTTTAAAAAGTCTATCGAGCCCTTCTTGAAAATTTTCGAAAAAGCGCTCTAAATCAAGAACTGTACTAAAATTATTATTACAGTGATGTTGAGAAAAAGTCTCGTTCTCGAGATCAAGAAAATAGAAGCCAACAAAATTTTCATGGCTTCGAAATATAACTTTAATGCGCATTTGTGCTTGTTTTGGGCAATTTCATCTGAATGCTGTTCCTCTTTCAGTCCATTTGGTTTCATTGGGCAAAAAGCATGGTTTGAAATGTTTCCGCGATTTATTCGAAATCAAACATACAGAATTTTCCAGTCTTGCATATTTTCCTTGCTATGCATCGGAATCAGTTCGGAAACTACCATAAGTTTTTTCTACAACACAACTGGTTCATACGAAATTCATGCTATACCGATTTTCATTTTTTTGTATATCGTTTTCATGGAAACATCGATTATCTTGGTACCACATTCAAACAAACTTCAATCCTTTTATAAAAACTGGTGTAATTTTCACTTTCAAGGGAAGGCTGGTAAGATGCCAGTTAAAAATACTAGCTATGGTCAAGAAAAAAAAAAACTGTATCGAGCCACTTTATTTTAAACTGTGGTAAAGACAATCATAAAAACACTAAAAGTAACCTTTGAAGCAAACCCGATTGTGGAACACATTCTATGCATTATTGGAGGGTTTTTAATATGATGAATTGAAGGGATGTGAAGGCTACAAGGAAGCCTTGAAAATCTTGGGAAACATTTAACAAAAAGTAGCCATTACAACATGGAAACGCAGACTGTTGCCACAACAAACACAGTATAGGAGCATTGTTCAGGAATAAGCTAAATAATGTCAAATAATAAATCTTAAAGAAAATCGCTGTCACCAGGAATGTATATAATTCTACAGTTATATTCATGCATTGTTGGAACTTTTTTTTATCTTAATGACTTTCCTGATACTCTTCAATATTATTAGTTTTATTATTATTATTACATTAACTTAATTATTACTTTTTGTTGTTTTCTATTGATATGTTTTTAAAGTAAAGGGTAAAGTCTGCATATGGGCCAATGTGGCCCACCAGGCCGGAGCTTACCCCAGTTTCTGTAGCATGAAGCGACTAGGAGTATTTCTACTGCCCCCTGGATGGGATATGCTAGTCCATCGCAGGGTTACCCCCAGCTTATCCCAGTTCCTGTAGCATGAAGCGACTAGGGGTATTTCTACTGCCCCCTGGATGGGATGCTAGTCCATCGCAGGGCTACCCCCAGCATTCGCCGGTACCCATTTATACCCTTGGGCGGAGAGAGGCACCGTGTGAGTAAAGTGTCTTACCCAAGAACACAGCACAATGTTCCCGGCCAGGGCTCGAGCCCAGACCGTTCGCTCCGAAGTCGAGCGCACTGACCATGAGGCCACCGCGCCTCCCACGATAAATTACTATACTAGCAGTAATCAAAGATTATGAGAGTGCGTTCGACGCCGTATAAACTTTTATACAGATACCTTAAATGATTTCCCTAGCTGACTTTCAACCTCTAAAAACCAAACTTTTTCATCGACAACCGGAGTTTTAAAGAAAGATATTTCAGTGACAAATTCCATGCCATTCTGATTAAACAGGTCTCGGTACAAACTACGTTGCGTACGTGACGGCGACTAAAATATTTACATCAGCCTTCAGATTTCGTGCTAAATATTCTCAACTTGTAATTTGTAAAAGTATATTTTTTACGAACATTATTCTAAGCAGGATGCTCAAATATAAGTACACATTTGCAATCGCGTGCTCGTTCATAGTAAACAAACTCCGTGCGACTGATTCGAGTATTTCCGCTGGCCTGATACAGTATTTACATTTCCGTTCCCTGGCTCAGGTTGACTCTTACGCATCCGATAAAATAAACAAGTTCCTCGTGAGCCCGAACGAACGTTTAAATATCATCATACCATTGAATAAAATACTACTCAGCCTCAAAATCCCACGGCAAAAGTATCCAACGCTACCTCTATGATCGAGAGCACATTGAAAGAAACTCCAAAGTCTACATGGCCTGCTCACGTGTACTATCACATGTCTCAGTTACTAGCCGTGACCATAGTTAATAACTATGCCGTGACATAGTTAGTAACTATGTCGTGACATGCCCCTGCAAAAATTAAGCGGGGTGGCCACTTTCGTGCCCTTACAGGAATGTGGGTTTTTCAGACAATAATCTTACACAGGACAACCAACTCTTCAGACTCACAGGCCAAAATTAGGATTGCGTTCCACTTCGTCGAACGCAATTATTCACTTAATTAACAGTTATTTATATTTCGTATGCCTTATGCAAAAAGTTAAAAAAAACAAAAACAAAACAAAACAAACAAACAAAACAACAACAAGAAAAACAGATGGGTATACCAAAATATAAGCCAGTGTCAATCACTGGCAGGCAAACTCTAATTTGGACACAATATCTCAAAAATCACAACACTAACACCACAATAGTAACTTTATCTTGCACTTGTGAAGTCACAGTTATCCTACGCGACCCAAGTCTGGTCCCCGGACAAGATAGCACTAAAACCTCAAATTGAAAGGGTTCAAAGGAGGGCCACAAGGTGGATCCTCAAACAAGGTGGATCCTCAAACAACGTGTAGAAGTGATGTCATATAGAGACAGACTTTTAACTTTAAAACTTCTTCCTCTGACATTTGATTGCGAACTCAAAGTTCTTGTTTTTTTATAAATGTCTGAATGGTTTTACTGATCTTAATGTTTCTGATTTTGTTTGTTTTGTTTCTCATGGCCGAACCAGACTAAGTAGTTCTTATAACCTTAAAACTCCTTTATGTAAAACTAGCACCTTTCAGGCCTCTTACTTTAATCGTATTGCTAAACTCTGGAACTATATCTGTAAATTTTCACCCCCTACCAGTTTTTCAACTACTGCCTCCTTCCGCAACTTTGTTACTGAGCACATGTTTCACCTTCTGCATTATCACTTTCACATATACTATCCCTGCACCTAGTCAATTGTACGATCCTGCCCCTGTCATCCCTAGTTTTCAACGTCTTTTAAATTCAACCGTGTTTTTAATTATTATTTGTATCTTAATCTTTTTTTCATGGGCGGTGCCTCGCATGGGTCCTCGCGTCCCGTTCGCACCTGCCCTTTTGACCTCATCACTTTCTATCACTTTGTATATATCTATTTCTCCTAGGTTATTTATCTTGTTGTATATATCATGTGTAATGGTCAATAAAGCTGTTAAAAAAAAGACAGCAAAAAGCCCAGAGTTGCAAAAAGACAGCAAAAACAGGCCGACAGTTGTAATAAGACAGCGAAAGCAGGACAACAGTTGCAACAAGACAGCACCGACAGGCCGAAAGTTGCATGAAGTCAGCACAAAACTTAACTACCCTTCGCCACAAAGCCAACAGAGACGACTGCTGCGCGTTTAAAGCCAACAAATTGCAACAGGCAGCAACCCAATTTCAACACAACAAGCGAACGAAGTTGAAATACCAAAAAAAATCTGTCAAAAACTTAATCACCGGGAATAAAGGAACTCCAAAAGAGGTGATTCTATACTTAGGGTGGTTATGCTGCGGACTATTGACGTGGCCTCTTCGAATTGCACAACTTTGAGGCTTGAGGTTTCTCCATTAAGCCGTTACGGGGATACAGAGGAAGGGATGTATGGTAAGCTTCTACTTAGGGTTTACGAAAGTGGCGAAATTTCCGGTGTACATTGTACCCTTTTGCCTCGTTATTCACTAATGCTTATAAAGGAAGCTACAAGCCAAATAAAGTATGACACGGAAAAATGACAACGGATCCAAATTCGAAAGATTTAATTGGACCTTTTGTTCTTTTGCTTAAATGTACACGTTTCTACTTAGATTAAGGGCAGCAAACATTTATCTACCATATTTTTTTCAGAAACATTAATAACAAAGTAATGCTAAGAAAATATATCAACGGCGCATGCCTGTCTATCTAGAGAGTGAGTATTGTTGTTGATCTACACTTTCCGTGGCTTATTCTTCGAACAAAACTAGCTAACCACACTTGGAACTACCATAAGTGGTATTAAAAACCGCTAGATCAGATTAATATTGCACTGAAAACTTAATTTAATTGTTGAAAGGAGCGTAAGATGAAATCAACGGCACACATTCATCTGCTTTGAAAATCAAGGCAAACAATAAAAACA
>CM042751.1:7795770-7799625 GCA_022496165.2 Catalaphyllia jardinei
CTGCCCAATTAATAAAGGTCTTTATTGAAAACACTCTAAACAACAGACGTGTTTAGTTACAATGGAATAATTGAGTTATACAGACAACTAATTAACTATCTAGCTAACATGTTCCTTCGCTTCCTGTAATAAGTATATGAAATCTCAACTGCGACAACTGAAGGTAGCCCAAACATCAGTCGTTTCGAAAAAAGACCTCATTTTAGCTAGAGTAGGATTGTTTGATCTACAGGGAACTGATATGACAGTGTGTCCAAAGAATCGAGCTGCGCTTTCAACGTTTCAAATGTTACCATCCTCTGCATGGCAATACATAGAGGATATTACACGGTGGCGAGAAGATATGAGTTTTATGTTCGAGTGGCAATAACAATATCTCACGAGTGAGCTACTGTTCTTGCTACGAGAACATAAAATTCATATCTTCTCGCCAACGTGTAATGTTCTTTTTATTATATGGAGACTTTTATTCTAAACAACAAACGCGACGAGAGAAACCAATTCAACAAAAGCAAAAGGCGGGAATCGCGACGTCATTGAACGATACGACACTCACAAGGGTGACATACGGAAAATACGCCACTCGGGTCCCGGATGAAGTGGCGTATGGAATCTACGAGTGGTTTAGTTCCCAGTAAAACACTCTCCTCCATATAGTAAAAGCGACGAATGCTGGAAAAAGGAGCAAGGCTGTAGATCTGTAAAGCGATAATGACGAAATGGAAAGTTCTTGTTCTCATCGATGCAGGTTTGATTTTGTTTTAACTTTTTTGGTGAAGTCAAAAAGAACACCCTTGGTATTCCTTGTTTAGCCCAAAATGACACCCGACTCAAGCCTTCAAATGACAGTCGGCCATCAGAGACAATTGTCCGGTGAATTTGAGGTTTTGACGGGTAATAGGTAGCCTGGTCGAGCACCCCGAGCATTTCTGCTAACCAAAAATTATTTTAACTAGAAATTTGGGGCCAAATATGAAACAAGTTATTTTATCATACTGTAACGCAATACTACGCCAAAAAATCTTTGTGATCACAGTTTCGTTTTTATTTCATTTCTGAGAAATAATTTTATCACGTTCAGTGCGTCGTCTCAAATGTCACATCAAATTGTAAGGGACCGGTCATTTATTAGAAGAGAGGAGTGCCTTGTTAAGCGTTAACACAGCATATTTAACAAGGCAAATTCCTCCGGTCGTTCGCCTTAAATAGAGACAAAGGTATACATAAAACCCGCTGATTCAGGTCTACTCTTGCACCATCAGAGTCCTGTTGACAATCGGTAAAAAAAGGGTTTTTTAAGAACTATGCTTGATCACGCATATCATTTATCTTCGTCTTGGTCGCATTTTTCCAGCGATTGTGACCGTCTCCTCGTTAACTCTACCATCAAATGTTTCGTTGACCCAGAGGTTTGTGACCAGCAGCAGCGTTTATCACTATGTAAAGAGACAGATGACGCGGTTCGAGTTATTTTACCATTAACTGACCAACTTTCAGCAGATATTACGAGGAAACAACTTAAAGTGCCTATGAAATGAAATTTTAGCCCACTTTTTTTATTCCAGAAAATGAAAATCTATTTCGCACTGATTCATAATTTTCGAATTTAACCTCTGTTCCGGCGCGCAAAGTAATTTTTTTATCCCTCCGAAGTTAGCAAAAAATGGAATTGTCGTTTTCCGAGGCCTGGGACTAGTGACGTCATAAGGTGTCTAAAGTTCGATCGCTTCACTTCGAGTCAGTGTATTTCCTACAAAGTTAGCATTCACTGAGCTGACTTTTCGACGGTTTTATTCAGTGGAAAAAGTCCTCAGATGATCAATTATCCAGTAACACATCATCTTCGTGCGATGTTGAGTTGCTGCAGCTAGCGGTAGAAGGGGAAGGCTCTTTTAATTCGATCGTTCGGCGCTATCGAGTCGGGTCGTGGAAGAAGGAGATCTAGCCAGACGCGACGGAGGACTACGAAGATAGTATACACTTTGCGACCGTAGAATCTCGATTCCAAAACAAGGAAACAACCTTAAATTGGTAAACTATAAATCTGTCATGCCTTCAGTGTAAGAAAATGGTGAAAGCGCTGTTCGCTTTGGCAAACTGAATACTTAACCTGATCTAACCACTTGGGTCACGGTTGTGTCGCAAATCTCACACACGTCATCTGCAAACATCAATTTTCAACCAAACGCATGTTTTAGCTGCTTCAAACAGTATTTCCCTTTTCTGCTTGGAGGGGAGAATATACATAACTACTTTATTAAATCCATTGCCAGTTGCCATTATTTTATTGAATCCATTACCAGTTTTCGTTGCGTGCAAGATACTCCGGGAGATACGGCGGTTCACACGCTCGTTCATGATAAATACTCCCCCGCTCGTTGGGTGTCTCGAAAACTCAGATCGAAAAGTAAAACAATTCCGTGTTATATACCGCGGATTGCTTCAAGTCATCTTGTTTACTGTTCGTCGATACAATTAACAATTATTCGCCGAAGGCAAGGTGAATATTGAAGAATAATCCCCGAGACGAAGTCGAGGGGATTATTCGACAATATTCACCGAGCCTGAGGCGAATAATTGTTTTAGTATAATTTAAGAGCTGAACAACAGAGAATGACAGACTAAAACATAAAAAGACACGGGAAAAAAGGTGGCGTTTACCTTTTAGAAAACGGGCGGTGAATTTACGCAAAACGTGGCATTTGCTTACATTTACTGGTGTTCACCGATCGGAAAATCCAAGGTTTTCCGATTGTTTTGCTGTCGGTGAATTCGAGTATTCGTTCCATTATCCGGTATTTTCCCATTACGGTGAACGCCGGAAACGCATGTTTTCTGGAGTTTACCGGTCTGTTAACACTTGGCGAATATATTGTTTTCCTGTGTTCACCGATGTTTTGCTGTGTAAAACTTCACGTTCACGCGCGGTTTACAATTGAAAACCGGCATTTTCCCTTGTTTTCCAGAACGGCAAATGCCGTTAAATTTCGGAAAACACACTGTTTACCAGAATTCGCCGCTCGGTTAACGTAAGGAATGCATGGTGCTTTCTCGCGTTCACAGAAGTTTTCTCCTGTTTTCTTGTATTTTCCGAGAAACATGAATTTAAGGGGATTCAAGAAAACGCATATTTTCCAGCGTTCACCGTTTGATAAACGCACGGAAATCATTGTGTGTTCCTGCGTTTTCAGAATTTTTCTTGTATTTTCTCTGACAGCAAACGCGGGTGAATTCAAGAAAACATCGTGTCTTCCTGTGTTCGCAGGAGTTTTCTTGTATTTTCTGGGACAGTGAGTTCCGGTGAATTCAAGTAAACGCTTGTTTCCTGGCATTCACAGTTCAGTTAATGGACTGACAATTGTGCGAATTCCAACGTTTTCCTCACGTTTTCTTGCATTTCCTGGGACGGTGTACTCGGGTGTTTTCAGTGCGCATCCGCCGGCATTGCTGGCTCACTCGGTATTAGAAAATGGACAGTTAATCCGGGACTTATCCGTTATTCACTGTTAACTGCGTGGTTGTGAGGGTGAAATGTGAGAGTGAATGGAATTCTATTGTTATTCTCCTTCTGAGACGTTTATTTTTCACTGTTCAATTGTTTGTTTGCATACACGTATGCATCTATATATATAGTCTTAACAAGAAGCTTACATGTAAGCATACATCGATTCTGCATCAGTTTACTCATCGAGTTTGGCAGTAAAACAATCAAACAAAACACTACGAAAAATAAATTCTTCCAGTACCTTTGTTTTATCGCTGTTGACCTCATCCGTAGTTGTTATCATTGTCTCAAAATGAGTAGCTAAAGGTTGTGTTCCTTTGGGAGGATCCGGATCAGGATTTGTGATCCAA
>CM042751.1:7804625-7817532 GCA_022496165.2 Catalaphyllia jardinei
GGCCAAAATCTTTGCTCCCTTTGAGTTGTTCCTGTTTGTGTGAAGACTCGAGTTTACCACCACTAAATCTTTATTGAGACATCTCCATTGCAGAGGATCTCTACTGTTTAAAAGCCATCGATAGAAACTGTTCGAAATGGAGGGAACATAACACGGACGCATTCGTAGCTTTGCAGTTGGGCCGGTGTATCCGAACAAATCCCTAACAATGTGCTCTTCTGACTTCGAAAATATAAGCAAGACAGTGCCTTTCGTGTAGGTGGTGTTTGCGCTCGCTAAAACAGGCCCTCCGGTAACGAAAAACTTCCCACTCCTTTGCTTATTCCTCTCAGATGCTATGATGGCTTCAAGGTTTTACGCACCTTATGACGTCCACTGTAGCAATTTGCAATTGGCCAACTTTAAAGCTCCAGCTTGTCCGAAGCCCAAACTCGAAAATTACGAATCAGAAGATTTTGACTTCAATATCTTAGAATAAAAAAGTAGGCTAAAATTTCATTTCATAGTCACTTTAAGTATCTGAGCTTGAACGTATACACACCACCATCCAGCCTGTGTTTGTGAGCCGGAAAATTGAGCGAAAGCTAAATGTGAAGGACGCAAAGCCACCAATTGTAAACCAGCAGCGTGTTGTTTATATAGTTTTCAATGTGACGTGGTGTGATCCATTTATACATTTATACATATTCGTGAAAAGAGTACATAGACAACAACAATCATCCGTCATTACCAAACACTACAAGACCGTGCCGATGCCTCGGTAATGTTACTTACTATTGCTGTAATGTCTTGATTCTTTCCATTTCCAGTCAAGTAAAAGTCGACCTTTTGTTTTGTGTCATCTGTGAATTTCAGGGCCACATAAAACGTTCCTCTGTCAGTTTCGTCAATGGCCTTCAAGACAGCTTAAAAGTTAAAGTAAAGATCGTTGGTACAAGAGAGGGAAAACGATGTCTCGGGCCGCTGTCCTGGGTTTCGGTGTGATAAGTGAATACCAATTATTTTACGTTAATAGACTTAGACACAGACTCAGACTTTATTGAACACTCCCCTGAGGGGCTTTTCAGTGATCAATACATGATATTAAAAACCTACGAAAGTAAATTAATGTATAAAAGAATTAATAACTTGGAATCAAATACCTAAATGCCCAATAACATGTGCTTAAGTTTACGTTTAAAAACTCCATGACTTTTACTTAATTTAAGATCTTTATCTAAACTATTCCATATGTTGAAAGCTCTGTACTGGAAGGACCGCTTACCGGTGGCTGTTGTAAATAAAGGAATATTTAACTGTTGTGAATTTCGTGTCTCGCGACCTAGAGCTTGGCCTCTTTTAACTACGTTAGATCTAAGGTAATCAGGGGCGCAACCCGCCATGCATTTAAACACAAAAAAGGGATCTCTTAGATAGAATTGTTGTCTTACAGATAACCAGCGTAAGTCCCGTAGCACTGGGGTGATGTGATCGAATTTTCCTTTCCGCTAATCATTCTAGCGGCGAAGTTCTGAAGAAGTTGTAATTTAATAGATGGCTCTTGTTGAAAATGACGTCAAATAACGGTATGTGATGCCCTTGTAGTAAATCTGCCTTCTTAGATCCAACACTATTTTCTGACAAAGTCAGGAAAAATGGAGTTAACTGATTGGAAACTTTTCAAAAACGATGCAATAACCCAACCTCTCCATTCCTCATTTCGCTCCTGTACGTACGAGGGTTAAACTCGCCATTGGTCTGTGCCAATATTCAAAATGGTTTTGCACAAAGGTTCGTTTTGAAACCGAGGCAGTTTGGACAACTCAGAAGAAGCCTATGCAAATTTAAGAGAGAGCGGTCATCCCCAAACTACCGGTAAGCGCCGCCACATTAGTATATTTACTGATGTTGAGCAATCCGGGGGTTAACAGTTATCCCAACCGGTTCCTTCAGATGAAATGGTAGACAAGCCCCCTTAATTTAAGAAGAGACCTCGTTTAAAAAAAACATACTGTTGATTCCATTGTTGACGCCTCCGCTACAATTCACAACATTAGTATTAGGATCTCGCTTTATAAAGCTGTCCTTCTGCCTGCTGACTGGATTCCACAGACGATAGTTGGTGTTCTTCTTGACTACGTGAGGCCTTTGAAAGATTGGTGCAGCAGCAACGATGTTCGTCCAGTCAACGAAACAATCAAACCAGGGCATCCATGGGAAGTAAGGCAAAAAACAATGTTTTATCTGTGATGCAGCCTCACTGTAAGAGTGCCTTGCAGCCTAGTAACAGTTAAAAAAAAAACAAACAAATAAAAAAAGAAAGAAAAACATTACAAATGAAAATAGGTAAACGAGTCGTAAACAGATTGAAAACCAGATGAATACACAAACATGCCAAAACAACTTCTCCTGACATTTATCCGTCAAAATTAAACATTTTGGTCCAGTTGCCAAAACTGCTTTATAGCTTTGTGTCTACATGAAGTGTAGCTCCCATCGATGTAGTCGAAAACCAGGCAAATGGGTTTTACAATGGCCTTAACAACTTAGAGAATCCAATGTCTTGAAGTATTTCGACGATGTTTTTGTCGCGGTTTAATAAGCAGAACAATAGCTGTGCACCTGCGTTATAACTCTCTGTACATTTCTTTGGTGTTCTCGGCAAAACAACAACCTGACCAAATTCTGCCTGGTCTGAAGAACGTGAACTACGAGGGCTATTTTTATTTTTATTTTTTTAAAATTCAATTTCAAAGTTATCGCTGTGATCCAGATTTAGTTTCGTGATCGTTTTGTAAGGTCCCGTTTACACGAGTCTGGACAAATTAATTTGCCCTTGGTGAATATGCTTCGAATGCGTTCAGTTCCAAATAGAAACACGAAAAATTAGCCGTTTTACATGTGGTTTACGTTCTCCAAACACGCAGAATTTAGTCATTTCACTTTGATGTTTTGCAGGGGACGGCAAATAAATGTACCAAGAATTATAATACACGTGCACAGTCATTCCTTTACTCCTTAAACCTTTTGACGATGACGTTCACTTTGCCGTTGCCGTCGTGTTTTGCGTAAGGTCCCTATTATTGACCAGGGCGATCCCGAAAGAGGGGTAAAAAAATGTACAAAAGACAAGGAAATATGATATCCGTTTCATGCTAGTCTAATAACACACGTCTCGGTATCAGATCACGTACACCGAAAGACCACGTGGACACTCCTCAAAGGTATTGAAAATAACACCTAGAGTAACAAGGAATACCTGTTTTGCCTGTTTGGTCACCAAGGCTCGAATCTTAATATCTTCTTCCAGCCTTTTCTCATTGGAAAGTTCCACGTAATCTTCAAATTGGTCATCATACAGTTGAAACTTGACTTGTGCTGGGGCGATATCACTTGATAGCACATCGGAAAAGACCTGTAGGAAAACAGGCCGTAATCCTTCAACCTCTGCTCCTTTTTGATGTGATATGACGCGCTTCGTTTCGTCAAAGGTCACATGGACTTTCACCGTATTAGACATCTCTGAATATCCTAAATTCACATAGGATATGTACAGTATCAGTAAAAAGAATAAGTTAGAGCTCAACAAGATCTTTTAGACTCATTTAAAACCCTTTTGCTTGGCTTAGTCGTGTTCTGTTTTTGTTTGTTGTTTTAATTGCTGTGAGTAATGTTCATTTGCTACATAAATACATACATACACTTTATTTAATCTCGGATTTACGGAGTAGCTGGACTTAGCTAATATCTCTGAGGAAAAGTAAATTATAAAAATACAAGCAGAAAATATAAAACTACAATAAATAGCTACGTACTTATATATATGTTAATTGCCAACAAATTACGCATAAAAATTATAGTTGCGGATAAGCCGCTCGAAGTCTTTGTATGAACTCATTGTTCTATAATTCTCAGGTAACGAGTTCCAGCGTTTAGAGGCAAGATATGCTCTTGTCGTTGTTGGATTTTTTGCTTGAGCATTAAGCGATTCGGCTAACGCATTTATCGCCTTTATCCCTACAGTATCATGTTCTCCCATGAAACATTCTAAAGTACGCAGAGGCATCTAACAAACATGGTCCAGCTCCAGTGAAAGTCGTGCAGGCTGGGATACCCAGCGGCACCAACCCGATGTAAACTTTTCCTAGCTGGTGAAATGGATTTCTGTGGGGATTACTCGCGTAGATTATTATGATAATAGTATAATATTAATATACGGTCTATGGATCATCCCTGACGAACTCTGCCAATCCGTAAATCGTTCTTAATCACTGAGATGATTACAGACGAATTGGACTCCACTCAGTCCTATTACCAATCACAACAATAGAGTTCTAAAATGTGACGTCACAAAAAATTAAATCTGTGAAATTATGGGATTGGGCGCCATTTTCGAATGGAGTATCCTTAAAAAAGGTTCTTTGCCAAAACTTAGCTCTTAATTGTAATTCCCAGCTGAAATATGAAGGATTGAAATTTTATACTGCCCCATATATAGTTCTAAACTGAAGGAACAGAAACAAATTTTGAAGGGTTTGTATGGAATGCCATCAAACTTTGATCCCTTATATCTCTACTGGGAATTGCAATTTGGAGCTAACTTTTGGGATGAGGACGTCTTTTAGCATGCTCTATAAGAATATGGCATCATATCCCATAATTTCAAAAATTTTCTTTTTGTGACGTCATCACTTTAGAACTCTATTACACTCTGATTACACTACAGTTCGCCTATTTACAATGGGTAGCACTAAAAAAAATACTTTTTTGTATATGATATAGTTCATTGGCGTGGATATTGTCATAGTATGTATATATTCTAAAGTTGGCGGCCAATTTACACCACACTTAAAGAATCTACACCCTACTTAGAAAAAATATTGACAATATCACACGTTACTTCTACACATTTAAACCTTCCATTCAATATTTGACTTACTCTTGCTATGGAATCAGGCCTGGAGACTTTGTGTTGTATTGATAATACTTTGCAAAGAATAGGGTGAAGTTTTTTTTTTTCAGAATATTGTTCTGCAGTTTTGTTTTTTTAATTTTCTGCCAAACATTGTCTCAATCCGCAAGAAGCTTAGAGAGGTGGTATTTTCGGCGTTGAACCACTTGATATCTAAGAAAAATTGTTTAGTCCAAGAGCAGTTTTGGAAAGTGTGGATTATTGAATCGTTCGTTTGGCAATATCTACACGGCATATTATATTGTTTTCTTTTTCATAAAGAAACAGCTCTTTTTTTGGTAGCTATTATTCTATGCAAAAGTTTAAGATAGAATTTTCTTAGCTTGTTGTCCTTGCAAATGGCTTTCAGGTCCCCAGAATATGACTCTAAAGAGAAATGGTCTACCTGTAAACCTCGAACTCGTTTGTATTTGCCTTAAGCCTTGAGTTGGATTTTGTCCCTTTTCATTAGTAGTTTATAAAAGTATTTATTTTTCATTTTAATGTAGTTTACGCAGATTTCTGATGAAAGCGGAAAACATTTTTTTATTTTTTAACAGGGGTTCTATTTTTTCTTTCTAAAGGGCTTACTTTTGCACTTTCTATAGCGTTTTTTAGAATTGCTTAAATAATTTGAAAATAGATAAGAAAATTACAACTTAAAATATTTCTCTGTAAATTTTGCATACGACATGACCACCATTTGCGCCTAGAAGATCTTGGATGAGATATACATCTTTTTCAAACCAGGTTCCGTAGAAGACGCCTTAACAAAAAAATTTGTCCTCCACTGAAATTTTTTTATAGGTAGTTGGGAATGGCCTTCCAGAAGTCCTCAAAATTTTCCTCTTCCGATAATAGTCTAGGGATCCGTTCCAACCTCATTGATTTTCCCATGATTTCAATACTGGGAGCGTAGACCACCCTTGTCGTAATCAGAGATCATTACTCTACGTTTTCGTAGGGTTTTCGTTTTAGAGCCGTGGATCTTCATTGTCGTCTTTCTCAACGCAGGGATGAATTTTAGAGTGATAATGTAATCTAATCTAATCATTGTACGGGGTGAATAAATTTGCGGGTCACGCACGGTTGACCTTTGCGGCTTTATGTGACAAGGACAGTACAGCAAAGTAATGAACTACCTCATGGTAGTTTTCTTATATGCATTTGAAAAATAGAGCATTGGTGACGACAAAATATACTGAAATCGTCACTGTAGCGTATTTATTTCTCTTTACTGTTGGAGTTAAATTGCGTTACGCTATTTGACATGTGTTGTATCGACCGCACTGCATGCGAAATTATCAACGCGCGGCATAATATAAATTTGCATGTCTAGAACTCGTCGGCTGCTCTGCGAAAATTTCTGACTGCCGGGCAATTAGTTCATGTAAGATCTTGCTCGGCCGCAGGGCATATAACAGGGATATAACCACAGCGATTTTTTTTTTTACCCATCAAGAACTAAGCGTATGGTGTTCTGGAAAACATGATTACTTTATGACTAGCCTTTTCCCGATGAAATGCAAAGCTCAAGTCCAAATAACGCGTCCACTAGACGACGAGTAACCCTTGTATCTGCTCAAGATCAGACCAAAATGAGAATTTGAAATCGAATGCAATCACCGGTGCTGTTCGAAATCATCCACATGCAGATGACAATCAATGAATGATCTAGTGCTCCATAACCTGACTACGGTTTTGATTGTTGGAGCCCAATATTTAATGCAGTGTTGAGTCAATTTAAACTTGGATATTCATATAATTAGAGCTCCACGTTGTGCTGCGGGTAGTCTACTGTATTAAAGTGAATGGAAATTTTGTCTGATAATTCATATCGAGTAAAAGTGTCTAGCGTAATTCTACTCACTCTGTTGAATAAACACTCCACGACAAGGTCCTCCTTCTGACTGCAGCCCGCGGAACATTCTGCCTATGCCTTTAAGTACTTTCGTTGAGGAAATTATGTTGACCGGAAATAACTACATGCATGACCTAAGTTATCAGCAACTGATAGAATTTGCGGCACCAAAATCTGGGGCTTTTTATAATATCTTTACAACGTAGCACATCTGTTTTCTTTTAAAGAATAGACACTATTTATATGAATTGAAAAGATGAACCACGCCAAATAAACAGGCATAGCTGATATCGAGATAAGAATGTTTCATTGTAGCAGCGGAAGCCACTCCCTTTCTTCGAAAAACCGGATGTTAACGCACACTGAAGCTACAGTTTGTCTTCCGACGAGTTATTACTGAATATTTCTTTTCTTTGTTTCTGAAGTAAACACTTTCCGGTGATGGCTGATGGGTTTCGGATGGAATTCGCTCAGTAGTTCGGCTTGGTAGTTGGGGAATCGAAGCGAGTTAAAGAAATTTATGACAAGGATCAGTACGAGAGTGATGCAGAAGATAGACAAGCTCTCCCTCCGATGATTTCAAACCATATTTTATTAAAATGAAGAAAGGTACTCATAGCTGCAGTCACGATAAGTCAAGCAGTCTGCCATTCTTACGCTAAAGAGGCCCTTTGCCATGGAGTTGATGATCCGATAACTTTCGTCCGTTATATACTCACAAAACCAACTTTCTTGAGACACACGTAATGTGGGAAGACAATTAAGCGTATTTTGTGATCCGGTGCATATATGTGGTCCCGTGTTGCTAACCTGATGTGTAATTATCACACTCCGTTTATGCAGTCATAACCTGTAATAAAAGTAATATCTCTTACGTTGTGAACGGTCAAAACGAAACTGATTCCTTGACGTTCACTTTTGTTATCGATTCTTAACCGGATGACTTATTATCAAAGCTTAGTGATAATACCTTGTGAGAGGACGGTGAATGGTTAACATTTAAGCCAATGGAAGGAATTAACTTGGTAGTTGAGGCTCGGCTCAAATGCTCCGTTATTTTCAGCTCTTCTGCCGCTTTTGAGAGCCTAATTACAAGTATCATACAAATAATAGGATAACCAAAAGAAAGTATTTTAATGTTGTCAGTATATTAAAATGAAATTCCATATTCTTACAGAGTGCTCTTAAAGTACAATCGCGTGACTTGGATGAATATCTAGGGAGGTTAACGTCAGCAAATGGTTAATGTTCGTGATCATCAAGATATAGATAAGTCGGCTACGGCAGAGGCCAAGATCACTGGACCTAACTGCAGGCGTTTTTGTTATGTTGTTTACCGTCCCCTGCTGACTATGTAATACTGAAGATTCAGGAGACGGGGCCTACCGTTTATACAATGTTGAGACTAGATCACGCGAATGCAAAGAATGTACTAACTGAGACAAACTATATATCTGAACTTATCGGTAAGATAAGCAAATGATAAACACTCTTCAGCTGGGTGTTCCGCTTCAGAAATCCCACCACATTAGTATAGCACGTACATCTTCTTCCTATTTAACGGCCCCTGCTAAATCAACGACAAAATTTTTCATTCTGGGCTCAACATGAAGTAGCTGTGAAAACAGGAACTTGAATCGATCAACCAAAAGTAATCAAAAGTGAAACGGGAAACGAACGATTTCCTCAAAATTCTTCTGCTAGACCTCCCACGCTTCATGTTTTCGTTATGCTGCATGTTAATACTATTGAACATCAAGTGAAAGCTGGCCCACCTCTCTTTCCAAAAATAAAATAAAAAGCTATAATAATACTCTTTCAGTTCAGCTATTCAATAACCATTTTCCTCCTCAGTCCTGCTTACCATTTCGTTTCGCATCATTACATAACTTGTTCAGTATCTTCATTAACTTCATTATTTTAAAGACACTTTTGATGTGGAAATGAATACGTTATACCGAACGTTTTTTTCGCGAGGTCAGGTGAAATATTTCAAGTAGAACCTTGTCTTCGCACAGGACGAAATATCAAGAATCCGTAAACGGAAACGTGGCAGAAGTGAAACCGTTGCGGAAACACGACGGCTAACACGTATTTCCGCTGTCGGTTTGGTGACGTTTACTCGTGTTTCCGTTAATTGCTGCGGTCACAGCGGAACCTCAGTTGACGGAAACAAATTTTTCTGCCAGCGTAACTTCATCTTTACATGCTCGGAAACACATGATAACGTTCCGGAAATATGAGTTTCTTTATATTTCCGTCGACGTAATCAGACCCAAGCGATACAAGGCTACGCTCGGGAAACAGGTTTTTCTTTTTTCCGTTGACGTAATCAGACCAAATGTCGACAGAAATACTAGGTTTTTTTCCGGAAACAGGTTTGTCTCTGGTTTCTGCTGACGTATTCAGGCCTAGAGGGGACGGAAAAATACTAGGTTTTGTTCTGGAAACACGTTTGTTTCTTGTTTCTTTCTTGTTTCCTCTGTACATATATATCGGACTCTTTCATATTTCACTATGTTAAATCACACACAAATATGAGAGCCAAATTTTCTTTACAGCTTCAATCAATTTATTTCATTATCTTTCTTTTCCTTAATCGATCAGCCGGTGAAACTTAATTATTTTTTTATTATTTAAAATATACATGTGCATATTCGTTTGTCCTCCTCGTCATTGAACATAACAACTAGTATGTATAAAATGTCAAATGTTCTGAAAATGCATCGAATTAGTCGCTTCGGACTCCCCAACTTGGGCCATTAGTTGGGTGGGGGCATGGCGATTCCTCTTTAGTTCGGTTGACAGTAGTATAGTAGTTGGGGGTTCCAGCACAGAATTTTGTATTGGATTCAAATGAATTGGATGAACACTTGAATTTTTATATTTGATTTTTTGTGCTGAAATTATCGACTATTCCCCCAACTACTTTTTACAATTGTCTGTATTGGATTTCAAACACTGGAATTTTTCTGCCTGATTTTTGCGTTGATCTCAAAAGCTCAAAAATAAATTATATATAGTAATTATATAATGGGAAGACCAAAAAAAAATAACTAATGGTCGTAAAGTTGCAAATTTCATAATTAAATTTTATGACGCAGCAATGAATCCTCGAATTAGAATATCTCATGTCAAAGAACGTGGTACTACTCCGATTAATCTTACAAAGTATTGTTATGAGAGTAAATTTCATAATATTGCTGAGATTATGGGTCGAATTCATTCAGTAATCAATTTATCTTCTAATGAAGATCGTCAAGTACTAGCTAATCTCAAAAAAGAACAAACTGAAATTATACAATTGAATACAAAAGCTGAGAATCAAGTAGAAAAAATCAAAAATCGTATTTGTGTTCTTGAAGAAAATGGATTGGATGATCAAACAGATATTTTTCATGAAGAACTCAATACTCAAATAAAGCAACTTAATATATTAATTCAAGAAAATGAAGCTAAGATTGAAAAGTTGAATGTATCAATTGATAATCTTGATGCTGAAATAAAAAACTCTCAAGGAGGGCGTAAATCATCAAACAGTCAACAATATGCTGCAGCTTGTAAACATCTTAATAAACGTGAAAATACCGAAAAAGTTATCAGAATACTTGAAGAACATTTCTCACATAAAAATTTTTCTTAATGTTTTGAAAACAATTTGTGTTTTAGTATTTTGATTGACAATATTTTTTGATTTTTTGATTTGAAGATCCTACCACATTCTTCACAAAAATTTATGAATATTTTCATTTATATTATTTATGTAGAAAAATTTTTTATGTCCGTACGCATAACTTGTTTTACCATCTTTGAGAATGTACCTCTTATCATCAAAACAGCTGAGTGATACTTTATTTATCTCATAACTTCCTAACTGATGATTCTCACTTCTTATTGTTTTCATTTTATTGTACATCTGATCATTATTGAATAAAGTATTTTTATAATTCTCATGTGCTATGTCTTTTTTGATTACATTCTTTTTTATTCCTTTGGCAGTCTTTCCACCTTTATTATTATCTTTAATGTAACTGTACATTTTTGATCTTAATCCAACAAATTCAACAATTGGGATTCCAGCTGCTTCATCTTTGAACTTACCAATTACTTTTTTATTTGATTTGTCGAAATGAGGTGACTCTTGAGGATAGTCACTATTATCAAATTTATATTTCTTATCCCAGAAATCTTTATAAACATCTTTGGCTTCTATCTCATATGTCAAACTATCAGTGTCAGTGAATAGTAATTTAGCTTTTTCTCCATACATATCTTTTATATCATTGTAATGCAAATCATACATCAAAGTCTTACTCAAATCTAAGATACACATCCCCACATATGCTGGTCTGTTCAGAGTGAGGGTTTCTTTTATTTTATGTACAGCCACCAGATTCTCATTGAAGATCTTACTACTGACATAGGTTGGCTTACTGGTTAATTTTGATAATTTCTTTTCATCAGTGACAAGTCTTACATCAACACGCTTTCTGATATTTTCCATAGTTTTTCCAAATACACTATTATTCATTAATTTGAAAAAATCTTTTTCAAAGTCATTTTTGGCATTCTTTCTTTTTTCTGTATTATAATCAATATATTGCTTCAACCATGGAGATTGATCGAACTCAAGTACTCTATGAACCTTTGTTACTTTCAAACCAAGATCAATATACAATTTTAGATTTCTATAATGAAGAACATACTTCTCTTTCTTACTCAATGTTGGAATAAGCTTGTGAACTAAACCGGTTGATATGTTATATTTATCAGAAATTTTTTTACAATAGTCAGACAACATCTCTTTTGTTACTTTTATTTTCTCAGGTGCAAGTGGGTAGTCATTATGAAGATTATGTAACTTTTCTGGATAATCAAGATCTACTTCCATAATCAAACCTTTCTTATTGTCTTCTTGATATTTACCGAGATCTAACTTCTCAATCTGTTTTTGTGTCATCCATTTGAATCCACCAGTTGGTAGATATTGACTCATTGCCCAACCATATAGATTATTAGCATCAAGATACATGACATACTTTGAGGGCGCCTTCTCATTGTATTCTTTCATGTATTTATTATTTGCTTTTCCATAACGGTTTGCTATATAGCTTATTCCACCACGTAAACCCTTTTCAATAAATAAGAACATATCAATATCAGTCATAAGCTCTAATTTAATGTTAGTCATCTTTAACATAGCATCCCATGACAATCCAGGTGATGTAAAATAATGACATGGATCAAGCTTATAATATTCAAGACAAGTCTTCCTAAAGTTTTCGAATACATCAGCGAGTAGAAGAATATCTGACTGTAAGTATAAGTTATGGTAATCACCCATATTTTTACAATTAAATGTTTTCCAAACTTTTTGAGCATGTTTGTAGTCTTCATCTGAAATATGTTCATTGTTCAATATGCTGTAGAATTCTTCTTTTTTTTGGTAGCTGTTCTTTAAACTTATCAAAGCTGTCCATGAAGTCATAAGGATAAACACCTTTTTTGGACATTAGATCAAGCTTAATACCTTTAAACCTCATTGAGGTATACTTCAATGATTCTTTTGGTAGATTACTGACAAGCTTTTCAAGACTGGAGCTCATGAATTGAAAACTATCAATAAAAGTCAAGTGATTACCTAACATGAAAGCCATATACTTTTCCATATTATTGGGAATTGCATTTATATTCATTTGACATTTCTTACCATTTTTATTTATATATTCATAATTCTTAACTATTTCTCCAATCTCTTGCATAATAAAATGAGAATCATAACCTCTCAGATTATGAAATATAACTGGTATTTTTATTTTTTCTGGATTTACTCTGAGTTGTAAATTACATTCTTGATGAGCTGAGCCTCTATACTTACCAGTAATATGACAATGATCTCTAACTTGAATATCTTTATCAGTATATTTTTTATTGCAAATGTAACATTCATTAGCTTTTTGAAATTCATCTTCATTTTCTTTATTCATTTTCAATGGTTTATTGAATTCTTTTTTCATTATTTTCTTACAATATTTGACTTCATCTAACAGGTATTCCATGAATGTATAAACAGCCTTTTCACCGCGGTATACTTTTAATGGTTGACTATATTTGTC
>CM042751.1:7832532-7843125 GCA_022496165.2 Catalaphyllia jardinei
CAATGTGGCCGAATTTTACAGAGCTGCTAATTTATCACAAAATTACCTGACTACCTCAAGTGAAAAATCTGTTCCAGTGACCCAGTTATCTGAAATGACCCAACCACCTCTAATGACCCAATCAGCCCAAATGACCTGACTGCTTCAAATGAACTATTCTGTTCCAGTGACCCAATTATCTCCAATGACCCAACCACCCCAAATGACCCAAATTACCTGATTGCCTCAAGTGAACCAATATGTTCTAGCGACCCAATTATGTCAAGTGACCAAACCACCTCTATTGACCCAATCAACCCAATCAACCCGAATGACCTGACTGCTTCAAATGACCCAACCATTCCAGTGCTATGAGTAAAGATCGATGAAGGATTGTAAAGAAAAGGGTGTAAATATTCGAATTCAACAAACTTAAGCTAAAGATGGATAAATTTGCGATTTAATTCTGTGTTTATAGTATTAATTATATTACTTTGCAAGTCGTGCCAGCAGCCGTAGTTGCTGATTCATTTACAAACTTTCTCATGCGCCGATTGTTGCTCTGAAAATCCTTATCAGTTTATAATTTCATAGATAAGTGCAGTTTCCTAACGTTTCAATTTCGTCAAAATAGTCTGTTTATTTTCTTTCGAAGATTTAACAAGGATATTAAACATCCGCTTCCAGAAACATAACGGAAACGAACAACAGCGGAAACCACCTGACTTAAATATGACGGAAACATGACTTGACATTTCCGTTCCGGAAACACGACGGAAACTTGACAGAATCGACAAGATTTGGTACTACACGTTTCCGCAGGACGTAAATGTAACGGAAACATAAAGCTCTATATTTCCGTCACGTTTAAGAAATTCGGAAACATGGGATTTCGTCCTGTGATCGGTGTACACGTGTAGGCCTGGCAACAACAACATACGGCTCGTGCAAAGCAACGTTGCGGCAAAGTATGACAAACAATTCGCGTCATCACATCGTGCTTAGAATATCATGCTTATTAGAAAGAGGAGTCAAATAATAGTCCAACTTAAGTGGCACAGTATTGGGACGACCCCGGATGTGGTAGGAATGGTCATCATGGACCTAAAGTAGAATTTTATAGCAGGTGACAGTGAAGTGACTTGCGAGAAGCAATTTTGTTGTGTGAGTCCCCCGCAGTGTTCCATGTTCAGTCCCGAGAGAATCGAAAACTTAATTCTCGGACGCAACGTATTTATTTATTCACGTTAGAGTCCCGGGAAGAAAGGGCCCTAGCTGGTGAGTTTGAATGGATGCGGTGTTAGGTTAGGAGAGGAACGGTAGTTTGAAATCTTTACAACGAATTGTATAGGGAACGAAATGTGGTCGAAATCACTAGGACACTGGTCCTGCCGTTCATTTTGCTTCATTTTAATGCCGGCGCTGCAATGAGAGTGGGGGGCTTTACGCTGCTACTCTGGGCTGAGCTTCTTCCAGTGTTGCAAATGGCAAAAAAAGATGTTAAGCCCAAAATGTGTCTGTTAGTTGTTTTCGTTCTTGTTATTTTGTCAAAGATATGCAGGTTATGATAAATCGGCTCTATACAAATTTTGTTAAGAATTGATAACAATCGATACAAATTGTGAATCAATCGTTAATTGTCAATTACTATTGACAATCGACGACTCACAACTATTTTTCTTCATCGATTTTTATCGATTGCAATCGATATATAAACAATAACCTCCATTCGGCGCGAAAATATGCTAGGATATTTGTCCGCAGACATTATCCGTGCCGAGAGGCGAACAGTTTTCTGAGAGTGTAGCTCGAGGAAAAGTGTTAGCTTCCAGGAACAGATAATGTCCAAGGGCAAATATCCGAGCATATTTTCGCCCCAAATGGAGGCTATCGTGTTTGTTATCCTTCAAATCTTTTTCGCAACGCACGTCGTTTTGAAAATTAGGGTATATTTAACAATTATCCTGCGAAATCGTGCGGAATATCGTCTGATACTTAGCCGACTGTGGCGTAAGCCCCGAAAATTCCCTTGACGATAGAAATGGGAAAACTAAGACTAATAACACCGAAACGAACAATGACTGAATACACGCACCCCTTCCCACAATCCCGCAACACACCACCATGAATTACAATAGCTAATGTTTATTAAGTATATAAAAAAAAACTCGATATTAACAGCATTAACACTTAAGTAAACTAATTCTAAATATTCTATAACAATCTTTTGCTTAAAAATTAATACAATTAATTACTAAACTATTGCGATTCCTAACCTAAACTTAAGTAATTTTAAAGTTATACAATAATAACAAACGAATACGAACTAACTAATTTTTTACAAATTCTATACAACAGTTCAGTTCCCCGTCTCTCCCTAAGCAACACCACACCACAAAACCTGAACCGATACCACAAACCTCCTTCTCTTCCTCTTAAGTTCAAACCTAGTCCCGCGTCTTCACGTATATACTTTTCTTTATCTCTCAGCCGGCGGTTTCTCCTTAGCACATGGTCTTTCAACGCTACTCTCAATCGCCACACCGCACGTAGACAGCACGTATTCTCAGCTCTATCGCCACCACTGACAAATGCGTTTCGTCAAGTTACTTGGCTGGCGCCTACCAATGGCTCTTGGCAGTGAATTCTTCTTTCTCTCTTTGGCCACAGGCCCTTTAACTCGTCTTTTCTTTTTTCTTGCTTACTTCCCTTTCCAACAAAACTGCTGCTCACAACAACCCACTACATCTGTACAACTTACATTTATACATTTATGGTAATTTTTTTTCTACAATTAACACTTAAAACAAACGCTATAAAGAAAGTGACTGGAAAGAACACCTGTTACACGCTTAATTGTACAAATTTACATAATTCCTGATACATACATCTAAACTACACAATACAATAAGAATGTTTAAATATTAAATAGTTAAATGTTACATGAGTTACATAATAAAGTTACGTAATAATGAACGACAAAATCCAAACAACACACTAAAACAAAAACCTAAACTAAACGCAAACAACGACTAAATAATTTCGTGACACCGACGAGGCCGTAAATCAGACGATATTCCGCGAGATTGAGCAGGATAATTGTTTTATTATTCAGCAAATTGATAACAAAACAGCGTAACATTTTTAAATCTCTCTGTCGACATTTTCTCGCGTCACTTTTTCTTCCCACGTACGAAGCTACGTATATCGTCGGAAATCTGTTACCTACGGATGACAGCATCATGACCATATTTGGATAGTGTTACAATTTGTTGAATAATAATCTCGGATATTCCCCAGTTTTAGCTGACGTGTTTAGACCAATCGCGCTTGAGCGAAAATATTTGATGGATAATAATAATTGATATTGATTAACATCGTAAATCGATTAATATCGATTATCGACTTATCGATTGACTGAGACTGGAATTAACTAATTATATTTCCTCCGTGAACAATCTGATCTGATCGGCTGAGCATCAATAGGGAACTTAAGCACAAGCGTTTTCTAGACCCGGACGGTAACCGGAAGTGAGTTTTTTCACTTTTAACTTGTCCTCACACAATCATATTCACATTGCTTAGTGTCTTTTCTTCATTAGAGATGAGTAGTATAAAAATCTGGGAGACAATACGGTCCTAGCATGCGAAATCTTCTCTTCCGGTTGCCGTCCGCGTCTCAAAAACGCGCGTGCTTAAGCTTCCTAATGATTTACAGGGCGTGAACGTGCCAAATTAGGATTTAACTATTTTGTAAATGAAACATGCCATTAAGGCGGAATTTTACCTGAAGGCTGTTTTGACGTCGCTCAACGCGGCCTTTGTGTCAATATCTCTTTTACGCTTCAAGCAACGCCAAATCCCTCTACTCAGAACATTTACCAATGTCTTGCGGTTTTGTGTGAATTTTTGGGTGATTTTGGGGCATTTTGTGAAAGATATATTTTTTCGTAAAGGATAGGAGGAAAATATGAAATTTTGAAGATTTAATGGATTTGAATTGAAGAATTAATAGACGGACACCAAACACCCCCCTACCAACCTGGGGCTCTTTTTGGAGGGGGTCAACTGTCTTGTGGTGTTCCCAACATTGCTGTCTGGAATGGGACATCTTTTTCACTGAAATCATCTTTGCTAACAGGTTCGCAGATTTTAAGTTTCCTTTTTTTGTTTGGAACAAGACTATAGTCACCTTGACTGATGTAAATTGATTGAGGTATTCCCGGGATAGTTATTTATGCCTGTTGTACTTAAGAAATAGAAAACATGTACCGCGTTTCTATCTAGTTTTAGTATAAATCTACTAGCGTTCTATCACGAATGACGTCCTCTGATTGGCTACGCTACTCACGTTCTATTTAGTGATAGATAGTGAGTAGCGTAACAGCGTGCGCTGGGGTCCGCTTCTTTGTGTTTTCGAAGTGTCTGTAAACAGGATTTAGATGAAAGTTTTGAACGACTAGTAGATTTATACTAAAACAATTAGATTATTCGCTCTCGATTTCTATGCGTGATAATTGATTTAATTTCTATGCGTGATAATCACGCGTTATAGTTCACCACTAAATTTTCTCTGATTCTTATTGGTTTAAATTGATCTCGTGACGCGATAGTGTTCATCCGCCGAGGGCCACTATCAGCCCATAGTGCCCGTCCGCCGAAAATACCCGGATGGATAGTAGTCGTCCGTAAAAAAATTTCTGTAAACAAGCAGGTTTCGTAGAAAATAAACAACTGAAATTGTTTTAAGGGTTTTCTTTTTCAAATTTTATATTTGGCTTCACGACTTTCGTCTCAAAATCTTGAAAATAATTCAACTGAAGTCCAACTGATTTTTGAACTAGCGTGCGGAGGAAAATTTAGTGGTGAACAATAAAGACAATAGAGTGTTTATGTCTCGGAACTATCGGTCTGATAGTTGCCCTTGGAAATTTAATGTTCTTAAAACTAGCATATTTGCCCTCGAAGCTTCGCTTCTCGGGCAAATATTTGTTTTAAGAACATCAAATTTCCGCGGGGCAACTATCAGCCGATAGTTCCTCGACAGAAACACTCTATTGTTTAAATAGAAATCTCGAGCTCATAATCTAATTGTTAAATAGAAACACGAGTGGAATACACGAATGGAGTACATGTTTTCTATTTCCTTTAGAAAACACCACGACAAGAAAAAGGAAACTTATTAACTTTGATCATCAAAGTGTAAATTCTCTTTGCCCGCGCCATCACTACGTTAACAGCGCGCGCTAGTTTTGTGTCTCCATCGAGTTATACAAACACGATTTTTAAACAATCAGCGGGCGTATTTTCTTAGGACTGGTTTCTGAAAGTGATTTCCTCATCTCTTTGCTGTATAAAAACATTCCTACTCTCTGTTTGGCTGACAACTACGAATATGAACTCCCTGTAAAATAAACACTGATCAGTTGGGAAGCTGTTCATCACGGCAAGTATCAATGCAGTAAATAACATGACGTAACTATTTCAGTTTACGATATTATTTTGAGCTTGACAATCAGTGAGTAGTCAATAGCGACTGAGCGATGTCCCTATAGAGCGATAGGCTATATGTACGGTATAGACCGCTATTCTATATGACAAAGCCACAGAACCCACTAACCTCTCACAACTGTTAGCTTTCATCTACTTCTGCAACTAGTTTCTTCTCAAACAGTTTCGAGTGGATGTTATCACACTTTGTCATCTAATATCACCGTGACTTAGCGGTCAGAGCTGAGCTGAGTCAACTCTCAAAGAACGCTAATGCATATTCATTTCCTTTAGAAGTCTAAAATAATGGCTCCGTTCTAAGTTTGATTGCTTCTTCGTAGAATGTATAATACATAGCACAACATTGCACATCTTGCATCCATAACAAACAGTCGGTAGCAAATTATAATCGGCAAATCCTTTATTCACGTTACCCTTTAATCTACAATCCTGGACAAGAGTCCTTGGGACACTTAAGTAAGCTAACGAATTATCTGTGTTTTACTACTGAGGTTTAATAGATCGAGGCGCTGCTTTCCTTTTAAAAACACGTTTCTCTCCCCCTCCCTCCCCCCCCAATACAATGTTGAAAATCATAAGAAATTGCAGGTAGTAGTTTTCAACATTGTATGGGTGGGGGGGGGGGGGGGTCGGGGTCGGGAGCGAGGCTAGCAGGTGAACTTGTAATCGCGTCTTGCGTGTGCCCAAATGTGCTAAAAGTGCAAATTTGTCCCAAGACTTTTGTCCAGGATATGTGATCACTACAAGACATAAGAACTTTATCGTGGCATAGAAAATGACTAGCTTGCCTGGTCTTCTAACCATGTATCAGTGTACTCCTGTGCTCAAGATAATTGAGATACAAAATTGAGTGTTGCTTGATTTGTTTAATATTCATAAAACGAGCAATGCTCCAAGGATAAATAAGCTAGCTTTACCTTCGAGGATCTTCATTTATATTACAGGCTGGAAAGTTCCTACATTTGTTTGGCTAAGGCCAGTAGTATTTAAGCGAAATTTGAATTGCTTACATGTAGAAAGTGCAGCCAGTTTCCATGGTAACTGGAAAATTAATTTCTAATTCTAAAACGATAGTTTGAAGAAAATGCAGAAAGTTTGGACATAAAGAAAAGCAATAAGATCTGGTTACTGTTTGGACCACAAGAGATAAAAAAGAACGGATACAATCCTGATATTGTAAGCTACGAAGCCAAGGACCTTCACGAGAAGCTTCGGAAGTTTTTCGCGAGGTGAGAAAGAAAGATATGGTTCAGACTATGAGCCAGACAGGACTATGATGCCGTCGGCCTAAAGCATCATTAAGGAAATGGGCAGCGACCTTTTTCATTGGTAATGACGGAGAGTTTTTCAATATTTACAAGTGTTCTGGGGCTCGAGCCCGATTGGGGGCAAAACAGCCGCTACAGGTAGCATTCCTTTAGCGAGGTGTTCGTCCCTAGGAAGGGAGCAACTTTATTTATACTTAATTATTGTTGCACAGTCTTTTCCCTATCCATTAGTAAAATCTCAATTTAAGACCATTGGTAATAAAACAACCTTGGTTACATAATCTGGAAATTAAGACGTTTAATGCCTGACATATTGAGTAAATGGTGATCCTATCCTAAGAGGAATTACAACAGTGTAGAATTTTGAGGTGGTTTTCTCCCAATTGGACACTTCTAGGCTGGTTAGGCCAGGCTGGCTAGGCTATGCTAGGCTGGCTAGGCTGACTAAGTTAGGCTAGGGTAGGCGTAGGTCAGGGGTTTCTTCAGTACGTCGTTACTGAGATACCGAGGAAGGGATGCATTGTAAGTTACTACTTGGGGTTTAGGAAAGATATGTCATTTTCCATGTACAGTGTATACTGGAATCCCGAACTCTAGAGCCTTTTGTCTCGTTATTAACCCTTATCAACGCTTATTAACAGCAAGGAAAAATGGGCATATATTCCATGTTAAACTCCCATATAGTCTCCCTATACATATTTCCATGTCGAAGTCTACATATAATATACGGATATGCTAGCCTACATATAATTTACGGGTATATAGGGAAACTATATGGGAAATTAACATGGAGTATATGCCGAAATATTACGACTGTTCCAATGCAATTACTGACTATTTAATTCGACTATTTATTTATTTTGCTTAAGTGAAGAGATGAAATTCTAATTTGACTAATGGCAGTAAAATTTCTTTTTAGCCAAAATATTATTAATAACAAATAATGATAAAGAAATGTATTAGCTGCGCATGACTGTCTATCTAGAGAGTGAGTATTGTTGTTGATCTATACTTTCCGTTGCTCACTCTTAGAGCAAAACTAGCTAATCAAACTTGGAACCACCAAAGGAGTACGAAAAACCGGTAGATTAATAGCGGAGCTTCACCGCGCGAAGCGTCACAGCGAAGCACCATGGGTAAAGGAAAATTGGTAACCCATCAAGCCGAGAAAATTTGGTTATGACCTCAGCGTACGAGCGAACACCGTACGTACAGCCTCTAACTAAGGGAGGAGTGAGGGGCGAGTGGAGGTAAGCCTCAAGGGGGTTCTAAGGAATGCCATCTTTTTACGGTGTGATTTGTCAAAAAAAAAAGTATTTGATATGGATACAAACTATCGGGGACGTTGATCTAACGTTTAGGTTAGATTTTATATGAAGCACAGCATGAAAGAGAACGACAGAGAGCAAGAATTAACAGGCAAAAGGTGGCGAAGAAGATCGCAAAAGATCAGCGCAGGGCTAGAAAGGACGGCCAATATAGTAATAAACAATGTCGTAAATCTTTAATCGAGTCAGTGCTAGAGGAAGGAGAGGAAACAATACCGAACAATGCTGTGAGGAAGGGCGAATGAGAGCTTTAGAAAAGAACTGAACTGGGCGAAAAATTGACTCAAAAGACTATAGAACTTTGCGCGTCGAGATATGATATGCAGTCGTGCAAGAAAAGTCGCAGGATTTCATCAGGTGATCAGCAAGAGAAATCAAACGTGTTTTATGTGTTTAAATGAATTACAAGACCTTAAACACCGTAGGAAAAAAAGTCTTTGATTCGTTGACCCATCGAAAAAATTTTATAAGTTCAGTCTTCGCAACTTTTACTGGAAGTTCTGCTGATAGGATTCACTCTGAAGTGAACTGCCATTGTGGTAAGCGACTTTGTTACATAGAGACTTAAGCGTTTTCCCAAAAAATTATCCAGTTGCTTCAGCGAGAGATAAGTTTATAAGTTAAGGTTATATCTTCAATGAAAGGTCTTCAATGAATAATCTCCTTGATTTTCTGATTTCAAACCATGCTGTGAGAAATTTGATAAATTTCAAAAACTAGAGTCGTTGTGAATATAAATTTGTATAACCTTGTAAGCAAATGAGGTTATATTAGTTTCCGGTCGTTTTTCGCCGTATATTGGTAACTTCTCGACTAAAAGTAATAAAACTGTATTCGTAAATACTGCCAGGCGAGTTTTGAAGTTTTCTTTGTGTTAACAGGGACAGCCGCTTCGTAGACTGCCATAATTTCTTCTTGTGTGTGTCTACGTTTGAAAGAAGGAAAACCATTGGTTTGCTTTTCACGCTCATAAGCTTATATGTTGTCATGTATATATACTGCGTTTAGAGATTATGGAGACTTCATCATTTTGTTTGCTCAATTTATTGGGTGTGGCGAAATGCCTGGTTGAATTTTTTTCAAGGTTATCGGTGAAAGACTGGTAAGACTACGGCCGAAAAATGACTGCAAGCCGTCGGCAAAAATGATAATCAAATTATGCCTTAGCACCAATAATTATTAAACTCGAACGCCTCAACGCTTTGAGAGTTTGGACGTTTTCCAGCTTATAAATGCATTTCTTGGCTTTAACTGGAATAATAGTCAATGTTAACCAAATTTGTAGCAACATTTCTTCAATCCTTCGTTAATTCAGAAGTAGTGATCTGCATATCATGTTTAAGAAGTAGCTTTTATCAGCTTCGTTGTTGTTGAAATGTCATGATTAAACTGAGAGTGTACATAGTATAACTTACTTACAGCTTACCTATTTTTTTTTGACATAATTTCATAACAAAAATTTATTACTAATAAACAACATAACGCAATAGCCACCTAATTTGCTATAAACTACAGCATACCTAGATTCTAAACTGGCACGTACAGAAATTTGATTACCCCTAATATTTTGACCTTTAACACCAAATATTTGTGTACATCATTGGAGAAGAGTCTTTTTCCTTTATGATCCAAAGACACTAATTTATGCGGTGCATTATTTACTTTGAATAATGGCACTGCTTAGCACAAAATTCCAATAGTTTAGCTATTCTATTTTAATGATTCTGTGGCAATTTTATCAAAGGGCCATGGCAATGACTGTACAATCGAATATTCTTTGATGGCCTATGTCATTTAGTAATGTAAAAATATGTTCAGACTTCACTTTAGGGTCTGTTAGATTCTGCTTGAAAAATAGAGTATTATGCTTTTGGACGTCACCCGTGAAACCAGGGTATTATGCTCAAAATTATGCTCAGCTGGAGGTATAATGCTCAAATTATACCGGACTAAAATGACACTTTCACCCTTTCAACCCACCCTCCATGGCCCGCCGCCTATTAATAAACATTCCTAGTCAGTTGGAAGCCTGGAATGAAGAGGTAACCAGGCCTTCGATTATACCAAAATGCACTGGGTACGAGTCTAAGGTATCAAGTTCCTAAAAGATTCCTACTTTTATTATTTTCTTTTTTTTTTACATTCTAGAGAGAGTTGCTGGCAAAATATTTATACACTTCTCTCACAGTTTTCAGAAACAACGGCATTATGCCGTAAAAATATGAGCATTGAACCAGCATTATACCTGATGCTTCAGATATAGTATTATGCTCAAAATTATGCCGGCACAATCCGAGAGACCCTACTTCATTTGCACTTTGCTGGCAATCAACCTGAAAATCGTCAGTTTAAAACGTGGACCTATAGGCTGCTGCAGACCAGGGTAAAATGCAGACTGATATTAAAATGCGGACTGCAGACCACAGACTTTAAAATTATATACTGTACGTGTCGTACATGTAATAATAATATCAGGCACCAATCTTATCATCAAGTTTATTGATATG
>CM042751.1:7858125-7864704 GCA_022496165.2 Catalaphyllia jardinei
TCAAGTTAATCCTTTTCTTTGTACGCGTGTAGATGTAACAACAACATACGGCTCGTGCAAAACAACTTTGCGGCAAAGTATGACAAACAATTCGCGTCATATCATACTTATTAGAAAGGTAAGTCAAAGGATAGTCCAACTTTTAAGTGACACTTTTGGAAGGACCCCGGATGTGGCAGGAACGGTCAACATGGACCTAAAGTAGAAGTTTATAGCAGGCGACAGTGAAGTGACTTGCGAGAAGCAATTTTTTTGGTGTGTACGAGGTACCCGCAGTCTTCCATGTTTAGTCTCGAGAAAATCGAAAACTTAATTCTCGGACACAACCAAGGGAAATTTTCTCTTGACACAACGTATTTATTTGTTCACGTAAGCGTCCCGGGTACTAGCTGTAAGACCAGGGAGGAAAGGGCCCTAGCTGGTGAGTTTGGACGGATGCGGTGTTAGGTTAGGAGAGGAACAGTAGTTTGGACTCTTGTTAAAACGAATTGTATAGGCAACGAAATGTGGTCGATTAAGAGCGCTAAATAAAATCAAAATATGAACACTTTACACGTACGAGTAATAAAACGTACTCACTCCTCGTGTGTCCGTTCTTATTTTGGGTGATCACTACCGCTTTGGGCTTTCTCGGTCATCAATGTTATGTCCTTCGTAAGATCGGATTGATCCAAGCGTAGTCAACTGATCAACGGCGATATCCGATATCAATCGATAGCAATCGCCGCTTGCTATCAGTTGATATTGGCAATCGATAACTCACAGAAAAATTGCTTTATCGATTGCCATCGCAAGCAGGTCATTTTCTTTACGTAAATGAGTATCCTTACTGTCTGGAATGAGGTATCTCTTTCACTGAAATCATATTTGTTAACAGGTTTGCAGATTTGTAGCTCCTTTTTAGTTTGAAACAAGACCATAGTCACTGAATAACCTGATGTAAATTTATTGAGGTATCCCCGGAATAGTTATTTACGTCTGTTGTATAAGTGATTTCCTGATCTCTTTGCGGTATTAAAACTTTCCTACTCTCTGTTATATTTGGCTGATGACTATGAATATGAACTTCCTGCAATCAACACTGATCATAAATACTTTTGTTCTTGGGTCATCGTAATTTGATCAAAAATAAGACAAACAACAGTGATAAACATGTTGAATTTGTACATTTTATGACTTTACGTTTCGTATGTACTCTACATACATTTTCAAAAGTAACAGTTAAAATTTAAAGCAGCTATTGATATATAATAAAGGTGAGGGGACTGGAACCTAGATTAAGCAAATACTTAATAATAAAATATAAAACTAGTACACACTGTACAGATTGATAAAGCATCAGCTTTTCACTTCCGACGTTGACGTTGAAAGCTGGTTCAAGTTCTTGAATAAATAAGGTCTCTTTTATTTTACAATGATAGTCTGTTTTGCCCTTCGCTAAAATATCCAAATGATCCCACTTGATGTTATGTCCAGTGGCCTTGATGTGGTCAGCAATGGCTGAAGTATTGCCATTTTTAGCGAGGGCCTTAAAATGTTCGGTTTTTCTATGGCGAAGCCTTCGTTTAGTTTTACCAATGTAAAAAGCATTACAATCCCAGCAATTTGCTCTGTAAATAACTCTGGATTGTTATGAACGATTAACCCTTTCAGTGCCAAGGGGTTTCCCTTTGGCGATTAAAATCGTCTGGCGTTAGACAGAGTGAAACCTATAAGTACGGCCTTGGCACTGAACGGGTTAATACGGTCCTTGTAAGGAAAGAAAGATTTCACGCACCGAGTGCTCTGAAAAACGATCTTCAAGTTAACACAAGAGTAGAATTTGTACACACAAGATTTCGGGCGTTTACCGACTTGGTTGCTTTGGAAACCTAAGTAGGGTAGTAGGATAACGATATCTTTCTTAGGAACTGTAGACACAGGGTTGCTATGCTGATGTCTGTTTTTGTTCAAAACATCGTTGATATGATAGTTGATATATTATGACTTGTGGGTAGCCGTTCTGAAGAAGGAGTTTTCGAAGATCATTGAGGGCAGATTGTAGCAAGGAGCCAGATGAGCAAAGACGGTGGTAGCGATAAGTGAGCAGTTGACTAGATGTAAAAACTAAGAAAGAACGAACTGTTAGTTTATTTAAGAAACTGAACTGGATTCCTTTCTACGATGAAGTTAACGTTAACAAACTAGGTCTTATCTTTAAATGTCTACAGGGGCAATGCCCAGAATATCTATGCAAAAAGTTAGTCCTTGTAAGTGACACATCAGTAAGATCCTCTCGTTATGGGCGCATAACACTATGCTGCCCCACGTAAAACTTGAGGAAAGCAGAAGGGGGTAAAACCTTTTAACATCATCAATTCTATTATGGAATTCTTTACCTGTCAAAATAAGATCCAGCGACAAGTATCAACTCTTTCAAACGCAAATATATCGAGTCCGTAAAAGAAGGGGTACATTAATATTGACCATTTTCAAATATCTTAATATTTTTAAGTTTTATTCCTTTATTGCATGTCTGTAGTTAGGTCATTTCTCATTATCGTAATTATTATAGTTAGAGATGTTTAAATTATTGTAATTATTTGTGTATATATATTTATCCATTGTAACCTATTCTTGTTGTACTTTAGGTTAGGGCCACAGGTTTCTCAGTCTATGACTATAAAGTGTTTCCCTCGAAAAATAGAACTATTTAATCAATTGTTTATTTAAGCTGCTTATCATGCAAGTATCAATTCAGTAAATAACGTAATTATTCTAGTTTACGATATTATTTTGAGCTTGACAATCAGTAAGTAGTCAATAGCGACTGAGTCATATGTTGCTAGGGCGATAGGCTATGTGTACGGTATCAGTAGATCGCTATTCTATATGTATCTATGTGTCCTCGTCAAAAGCCACAGAACCCACCAGTGGCCTTGCACAACGGTTATCTTTCATCCACTTCTGCAACTAGTTTCTTCTCAAACATAGTTTCCAGTGAATATTATCACACTTTGTCAGCTGATATTACCGTGACTTAGCGGCCAAAGCTGAGTTAATATATAAGAGTGTCAATTGTCAACTCTTTAAGAACGCGGATGCTTATTCGTTTCCTTTAGAAGTTTAAAATAATGGCTTCGTTCTAAGTTTAATTGCTTTTTCGTATACATAGCACAAAATTGCACATCTTGCATCGATAACGAATAGTTGGTAGCAAGTTATTATCGCCAAATCCTTTATTCAAGTTACCCCTTCCTCTAGTTTTGGACCGTGTGATCACTGCAAGATATAAGAACTTTATCGTGGCATAGAAAAGTACTAGCTTACCTGGTCTGCCAACCACGTTTTTACTCCTGAGCTCAAGATAACTGAGATTGAAAGCGTTGCTTGATTAATTTAATATTCATAAAACGAGCAATTCCCCCAGGATATTATGGCTTAATTTATTTTTATCAGTCAAACAGCGTATAAGTCACACTTAGTTCAAGTTCACTGCTTTTTGATGCGTCGCCTCCCCCACCCCCCCCCCCCCCCAAAAAAAAAAAATAAAAATAAAAAAAAAAGAAGGAAAGAAGCCAGCTTTCCCTTCCAGGATCTTGTGAATGTTGAAAAACTCTTCGTCCTTACCAAAGAAAAAATTTGCTGACTATTGCCTTTAAATGACGGTCCAGGGAGGGCATCATAGCCCTGTCTGGCGAGTAGTCTGAACCATTCTTCTTTCTCACCTCGCGAAAAACTTCCGAAGCTTCTCGTTAAGTTCCGTATAGCTGACAATATCAAGACTGTATGTATCCCTTTTGTTCATCTCTTGTGGTCCAAACAGTAACCAGATCTTATTATCTTATTTTCCCGTTACCATGGAAACTGGCTGCACTTTTTATATGTAAGTATTTCAAATTTTGCTTAAACACTACTGGCCTGAGCCCATCAAATTTAGAAATTCTCCAGCCCGTAGTATAATTGAAGAGTTATGGGGTTCGAGCTGTGGCCGTAAACGCGATCGGGTGCGAAACAGGAAGCATTCCTTTCTCGAAGTGCTCGTCCCTAACACTTAATTATTGCTGCACACTCTTTTCCCTGTGCATTTGTAAAATCTCAATTTAAGACCATTGTTACTAAAACAATTTTGGTTACATAATCTGGAAATCAAGAAGTTTTTATGCATGACGGATTGAGTAAAAGGGGATCCTATCCTAAGGGTATTATAATGTAGAATTTTGAGGTTGTTTTCCAAAATCGGACACTTCTAAGTTGGCTAGGCTAGACTAGGCTAGGCTGACTAGGTTAAGCTAGGCTAGGCTAGGCTAGGCTAGGCTAGGTAAGCCAGAGGCTTCTTCAGTAAGCCGTTACTGAGAAACAGAGGAAGGGATGTATTGTAAGTTACTACTTGGGGTTTAGGAAAGATATCATCAGTGCCATTTTCCATGTACTGTGTACATTGGAATCACCAATTCTAGAGCTTTTTGTCTCGTTATTAACGCTTATCAACGCTTATTAACGAAAAATAACAACAACAACAACAACAACAACAACAATAACAACAACAACCCACAACGACGACATCATAATTGTAAGGGGGTCTCATATAGGTGTAGTCACATCATAACTGTTAAGAATGAAAAGAGCTTGAGGGTTTGGGTACTCGAGTTTAACGTTTTCCACCAGCGTTGTTTTTCCAGTGTGGTCGCATCCTAGATACAAGGTTTTGTAAGACTTGTTTCTGAACATGGTGTAGCTCCAGAAGTAGAGAGGCTCGAAGACACTTTTGTCGTCAATAGGACTACCTCCATATTCCTGGAAGCCAATAACAGCAACTAAATCAATGTATTGCTTCGAAGTGAAATCATTCACACCCGCCATACTTTTGAAATTGAATATTTGGTCTGCTCTGAGGGAGGATAACTGCGCCTTAGAAGTTTGGTAATGGTTAACCAAATTTAGTAGCCAGGGCACAATCATCATCTAATACTAAATGGAATCGTAGGAAAATAAGGAAATTAGCTTAACAAACAATATATTCACCCAAGTGCGAACTGGCCCTTTTGAAGAACTCTTGCAAACCAGGAAATGCTTTTTTTCCTTTAGAGGACCGTCCTTTTCCCAGAGCCTTATTTAATATTGTAAAACATTCTTAAAGTCAGGGAACAAAACTGAGCGGATGAAATCGTACTTACAAATGTAATTTTAACTATAAAAGAATGTTATAACAAAAAAAAAGTAAATTATCAACCTATGCTGTAGAAGCATTTGGTGTGTTTTCACGAGCGAGATTTACTACGGTAACTGCTTGTCGAGGTTTCGTAACTAAACCCATAGTTAGTGGAAAACCTCAGTTATTAGAGAAGCGGAACTAATTAACTAAAGTGGCTCGTATACAATTGTTGCAATGCACAGAAACCATTGGGGAATCATAAAAAAAAAAATCTGCCTTAATTAACGTTAATGTCAAAAGCAGGTCGTTGTCAATTTGCAGTCTGTACTAAATTTCGGACCAAACTCTCCTAAATTGTAAAACTTTGTAGACAGAAAATCGTGATGTCTCGCTGAGCCTTTTCCCACAAAAATCCTGAAACAACATCTACCGCAGAGCCCAAGCAACGTAGATGTTTACCAGCGCTTCTTCTTAATTATTCGGGGCCGCTTTAAATTCTAACATATTTCTTCCCCACATGGATCTCAATTACAATATTTTTTCTCTCTTTCTAGTGGTTCTTCTCCTAGACCGTTGATCTAGTTGCGCCTGCTACTTACGGCACTTTACGTATACGATAAAAGGGAAACGGCAGTCCGGGATTTTTTTTTTTGAATAAACATGAGTTAATTTACCTTTTTTTGCCCGTTGACTTGAAAACAACAATATGTTAGACGCCAACAAATCAGGGGAGAGTGTGGAGCTGCTTCACACTCTCCCCTGATTTGTTGGCGTTACATCGACGATACATTTCTCCTCTGGACACATGGCGAAGATAAGCTTAATGATTTCATGGTACACCTCAATAATCTACATCCCACTATCAAATTTACCAGCTCCTTTTCCTAAAACACAATCCCTTTCCTCGTGAAAAGTAATGCTCCTCAATGGCAGCTTGGAAACTGACCTTTATGTCAAACCTACAGACAAACATCAGTACCTCCTTAAATCATCCTGCCACCAATCCCACACTAAACAATCCATTCTCTTCAGCATGGCCTTGCGACTTAGAAGGATTTGTTCAACAGATGGGTTGTGCAATACACGCTCTAGTGCACACATACAACACACCATTCCTCACAGTACAGCGCTCAAAGCCTCCATCCAAAAAAAGAGTCCCACAGAATTCCATTTGTAATTACATTTAATCCAGCCTTACCGAATATACCTCAAGTCATTTCCAGAAACCTTCACATTCTCCGGTCTTCACAAAGATGCCTAGGAGCATTTTCTTCTCCTCCTCGTATATCGTACCGCCGTTACAAAAACCTACGTGACCTTCAGGTCAGGGCCAAACACCGAAGACAAAAAGCCTAGCCTTGTAGACACCGTTCAGTTATAAACCCGGCGTTAATTTACGGTCAGTGTTTATTTAATAAAGAAGTAATAATAATAATAATAATAAT
>CM042751.1:7864804-7885428 GCA_022496165.2 Catalaphyllia jardinei
TTATTATTATTATTATTATTATTATTATTATTATTATTATTAGTATAGACAGTTGTTTACATTTGCTATGTAGAAGACCACCAGACCACCAAGAACTATAGATAGGCGCTTTGTTCTCATGTTGCCTGTAGATTTCCTTGGGGCTAAAATTTCCGTAGGAACCTTCTGCATTAGGCTGACAACCCTGACAACGAAGAATACAGTCCTCTGTCAGTCCAAGAAGCCACGGACACCAGGAGTTCTGTTGGCGCCTCTGTTTGAGGTCATTTCAGTGATTTTCTGAAGGACCGGCTCTATTTTCATATCATTTCACACCATGCTCAACAACTCTGCTTTTAAGTCGCGAAGCTCATTATGGCGTTGTACCTGCCCCGCCGGCATGCCATTGCATGATCTACGTTGAACTCGTCCGCACACACACATGCACTTTAGGCCTTACTATAAGAGCAGCGCCCGTTTCAACGACGTCGGAAATAATGCGCATTGCATAAGTGGCAGCCTCACTTCCACTTATATGGCCTGTGCACACCTGCGGTGAAGCCCTTGCGTCGACGACATTGGCTTTTGTTACTCCCATCACCCACTACCTGATTATCCTCTCAACCCGACCACGCCCTCTCCTTTGTCAAGTGGTAGTAGACGAACCACTATTGACGAACTCAGCAAGGCCACCAACAGCTTGGCCTCAAGGAAAGCTCCAGGCAGTGACGGGATCCCCCCTGACCTGATCAAACACTGCAAGACTACATTACATTATTACAGCCTTTACACGTGAGTGCTGGAACGAAGGGGCCGTACCACAAGACATGATGGATGCAAAGAGGATCACCCTCTACAGAAACAAGGGATAACGCAGTGACTGTAACAACTACAGGGGCATCTCTCTACTCAGGATTGTGGGTAAAGTCTTTGCTAGGGGCATTCTGGTCCGACTACAGAAATTAGTCGAACGTGTCTATCCAGAGTCGCAGTGCGGCTTTCGAGCTGAAAGATCAACAATAGACATGGTCTTCTCCCTCCGCCAGCTTCAGGAGAAGTGCAGAGAGCAGCAGATGCCTCTGTACATCGCCTTCATCGATCTGACCAAAGCGTTCGATCTCGTCAGCAGAGGGGGTCTCTTCAGAATTATATTTAAAATTGGCTGCCTTCCTAAACTACTCAGCCTGATTGAGTCCTTCTACACCAACATGCAAGGGACTGTGCATTTCAACGGCAGCACCTCTGAGCCAGTCAACATCAGCAGCAGCGACGTGCTTGCCCCAACCCTTTTTGCAATCTTCTTTGCCTTGCTTCTAAAACATGCATTTGGCATCATTGTTTGTTAGATAATAATACCAATAATTTTATTTATAAACAACATTACAACTTCGTTAATTTGAATAAACTCCATAAAAGCAACCAATACTAGTAGAACAGTAGAATAACTTCTAAAAGACTTACTTAAAGATCATTTTTATTCTTCTATTGTGAAAGACTTGACCGTAAAACTAAAAATACAGTGCTATAGTACATAATTCGTAGAAATTGCGTTCCTTGCATGAAAATTTCAATCGATTCTCTAGAATCAACATTGATATGGCAAAAGTAAGATAATAAGGTCTAAGATATTGAGTTCAAATATTGGAAATCTACTAAAAAAAAAAAAAAAAAAAAGAAAATTAATATAATTATTATTATAATAATAATAATAAATTAACAAATAAGGAAAATTGTTACTTACTACTGCTGTAATGTCTTGATCCTTTCCATTTCCAGTCAACAAATATTCCGTTTGTGTTGTATTATCTTTGAATTTCAGGGCCACATAAAACATTCTGCTCGCAGTTTTGTCAATGGTCGTCAAAACAGCTTTAAAAAAGTAAAGATCATTGGTACAAGAGAGGGAACATGGTGTCTGAAACCTATGGGTCTTCGTTGTGATAAGATACATTGAAATTATTTTACGTTCATATTTCTCTCGTTGAAAATTATCTCAAATGGCAGTACGTCATGTCATTGGATCCGCCATCTTCGATCCACCACTATTTTCTAAGAAAGTCAGATAAAAAAAACTTCAAAAATTTATGGGAAACTTTCCCTAAAACGATACTATAACGGACTCTCTCCATCCCTCATCCCTCTCTTTTACGTGCGAGGGTTTAAAGGGACACAGTCAGCTGCTGCACATGCGCTTTACATACCATTCCATAGCTAATTTGCATATACCAGAGGCACAATAAATACTGTTTCTAACCAGATATGATAAAAGTAATAACATAGGATGAGCGAAAGGACACTCAAAAACAGGTTTTTCAGAAAACAATTGAAAATCAAGCGAAACATTAAGAAAAAAGAAGGGGACTTCTACATGAACTTTGATTTCAGGTTGAGGTAAACTTTTTTCAAAGTGAGACAAACTAGTGTCCAGGTCAGCGCAGTCACAAAGCTGACTGTGTCTCTTTAAGTTGGCATTGGTCTGTGCCATTTTCAAATGAAAGGTCACGGTAAGTGAAGATTGTTTTGAGGCAGAGGCGAACTCGGAAATAGCCTCTTCAAATTTCAGAGGTAGCGGCCATCTGCAAAATTAATACATTAACGCCGCCATATTAGTTTCTTTACTGATGCTAAGCAGTCCTGGTGCTAATCAACAATTATCGCACCCTTAATTTAGGCGAAATGTTACATAAGCACCCCTAATTTTAAGAAGCGATCGCGTTAAAAATACATACTGTTATTTCCACTGTTAAAGCTTCCGTTACAATTCACAATATCAGTGTAAGGATCTCGCTGTATAAAGCCGTCGTTCTGCCTGCTGACTGGATTCCACAGACGATACTTGGTGTTCTTCTTGACCACGTGAGGCCTTTCAAAGTGGATCTTTGGGCTCCGCAAAATCCTTACCAAACATTGACCCATTTCCTTTCTTGATGAAATGTTTGTAGAACTTCAATTTACAGGCTTGCTACTTATCCTGCTTAAAAACAGAATGAAAAGTTTAATTTCAGTTGTTGGCGATGAAGGATTTCATTGTAAAAGTCAACATTAAAGAAAAAAGGAAAAAAAAAAAAACCTTGAGATTGTTCGACGGTCATGTTCAAGTTAAAAAGTATTTTTTTTGTCACGATTAAAAGAATGCTATTGAGAGACTGACTAAAACTCTAAAATATTGCCGATTGTGGATCGCTTATGCTCCTCCACGCGTCGATGTAAGTTTCGACTTATTGATTCAGCCTTTCATTGATTCACAGTTGGAGTCTCATGTTCCTTTGGTTTGAGTTGTCCTTAGATCTCCTGACTTGTGTAAACAGGCTAGACAACGGTATCAATCTTTCGACTGAGAGCACCGAGTTGGTGTCACCAGGTTACTGCATTTGCTGATTTCTGGTCTTTGAACGGTAAGACCACAAGCCATCAACCATTGGCAACCACGTAAAGGATGAGCACGACCAGTGAAAGAGATTTCGAAATTAAAAAAAAAAAAAGAAAAAAACTCAGTGTAAACGCGACTGTTTGATTTTTGAAATGCGTTTTGTTCTTTAAAACCAAAACTGAACAAACAGAGTGGCTGGATTCGCGCAAAGCTATTCTTGGTTTTCATGTGTGACGTAATTATATATTTAAAATTACCTTTCATTCCGAGGTTTAATGATTCAACAGATAAAAGATCCTTTAGGAACTTGGCGTTTTACAGTGTTTTAGCTCGACAGGTCTCTTCTTTGTGTTTCGTTTCCTCAGAAACGAAACGGCATTGTTTTCAGTTCAGGGGTGAACTATTTACCTAGTGGAGGTAATATCCAATCAGAGTTAAGTTCGTAGTTGTTAATGTAAATACGGCGGAAAATTAATTTACTCCAAAATAACTGGAGACTTGAATGGTTCAAAGTCAGACTGAAAAGATATGATTCTAGAGAACGAAGATATCTATTTCTTTGCTTGATTCAAATGTGATTTAATAAGATCACAACTACGGCGACATAATTTTGGTCAAATCAGACTTGTCAGAAATAACAATCCCGCCGATTTTCTGTGGATGCTTACGGGAAAAGAACACGCACTTGGAATGCTTGGCCTATACTGACAGACAGATACGATATACTGAAGAGGGAGGAAACTAATGCATCAAATTGTATTTTAATTAACCTTGCTTTATTGCAAAAGAGGTGCAATATGGCTTTTTTATAAGATGTCGACATTTTCTAGATTTAATTGCATTTGTCAAATATTCCTCCACAATTAGAGAAGCTTCGCTTCGTGTGGAGCGCATCCTAATTTACATGTAAGCTTTTAGTAATAACCAACTTTTTGTTTTGACGTACCGTGGTTAGTTTATAGCTCTTCCTTTTCTCATTGTATAGGTTCAGTACTATATCTCGCCTCGACAACAAACTTTAGATTCTGGCAACTAAGCGAATCACATAGCAGCACATTAGCACAAATCCCCTTCAACCCGGGACTTCTCATGCACAAGAAATCAAACCTTTATCCTTTCTTAGACCGAATATCTTTGCGGAAACGAAACACTATTTCTTTCTGAGAAATAGCTTCTTGTTGTAATAGAGCACGTTTGAATTTTCTGTCGCGTGACATGCGAGTGAGAAAGCTGTCGCGTAGGTCAAAAATGTGTTATCGCTTTAGTTTTTGTTAACTTGACTGTGCTTGCACTAGAAGAAGCATTTATTTTAATGTGTCAGATCTCTAGAGCAATAATCATTCATTTCATAAGCAAAACTAATTGGCAGTTGTTTGTGTCCCTCCAAAAGGCACAAACATGGCGTTTCCATACAAAGCTCTGTATATTTGGGTAACAACACACTTCTGCAAATACCGCGAAAGAAAAGCAGCAGAAACCTGATTCTTGGCGAGGTTGTTTATATATCAAATCATCTATCGTTTCTCAGATTCTCGTCTAATTCGTGTCTAAATTTATTTTACAAACATTTTGTTTAGGTTTTGGTTCTGTTCATTTTAAAATGTTTGTAAGAGGTTTGTAAATTGTAAGCAGCTAGAATAAGAGGAAAGAAGTCGTAAATTGCAGAATTGAGAATATCTTCTAAGAATGTTTGTAAATTAGATTAATTCCTTATACCTGACAAAATTTTTTACACGTTTAGAGATATCATGTAAAATCTCTGTAAATTGATATATTCGGGGCACCATAAAATCTCTTAAAATTGACATACTTGGGGCACAAATAATTAACTCTCTGGGCGCCATAAAATCTCGTCGCAAAATGTCTTTAAATTGACATACACGGAGCACCATAAAATCTCTGTAAATTAAGAAACTCGGGGGCTATAAAACCTCTGCAAAGTCTCTGTAAATCGACATACTCGGAGCACCATGAAATCTTTGTAAATTGACACAGTCGGGGCACCATTAAAAAAAGAAATCGACAAGCTCCACTGTGGCCAAGAAGATCTAGCCGTTGCAATTTAAGTAACGTAACATATAAACGTAAAACGTAACGCCACAAAATGTAACGCCGCAAGACTTCGAAATCATAACTCAAAGATCCATTAGAACTCTTTGAGCGGTCACGATAACATTCATGGCTACTTTAATCAGTGTAACAAACGGCCAGGAAACCCAATGAATCATAAAATAGGTTACGGTCGATGTTAAATTTCCGGTCGATGTTGTGTTTCCGGCTGTCAAAATACGTCTGCGTTCGCAGGCTATTTCGTGATCGACTATAAAATTTCGTCTTACTTTTTTACCCTTCGGCAACTGGGCGCGTGGCCTTCTGGAAAACATGATTAATTTATAACTCCGTCCTTTTTTCTCAATAAAACGCAAAGCTCAAGTCCAAGTGACGCGTTTACTTAACGACGAGTAACTCTTGCTTCGCGCTCAAGGTCAGTACAAAATGAAAATTTGAACTTAAATGCACAAATTATCAGTGCCATTAAAAATCGTCCACAGACTAGGGCTGACAATCAATGAATTATCTAGCGCTCCATGAGCTACGATTTTAATCGGTTAGAGCCGAATATTTGATGAAGTGTTGGATCGATTTAAGGACGTTCGCGCCCAAAAACTTCCCACATACAGTTTTTTTTTTTAAACTTTGACTGCAGGTAGAAAATGATAAAACTGAACGAAGAAAGGCTGACCGTACGGTTGGGGTTAATTGTATATAATTTCCAATACTTCGTCAGGCACGGCCTGACTTCTTCAGGGAATGTTTACGCCTGAGAAAAGACGTTACAATTTAAACAACAAAGATAAAAGCCTATATAGTATTACAATAAAAAGTGGACCGTTGAAGAAGCCAATAAATGACAAGATAACAAAAATAAAAAACAAAAACTAAACCGTTGAGCAAACTAATGAATGACAAGATAATAAAATGGAATATAATACTTAGGGGATAAGTGGGTTAAACATTAGATTAAATTTCTTCTTGTTTGTTTATACCATTGGGTTGAAGAGTTTTACCTCTTTCGATAAGGTACGCTTCCCTGGCTTTGCGTTACCTCGTCGCGAGATGAATGTGGTACAAGTTCTATGTCGTTAGGTGAGTGATTGTCGGAAAGAAAATGGTCTGAAACTGCAGTGGGTCTGAAGGAAGGGGTGGGTATGTCTACTGGCCGTAGGTGTTCACTAAAGCGGTCTTTAAGTCGTCTTTTCGTTTCACCTATGTACTGTTTGTTGCAACCTAGACAATGTATCATGTAAATAAGATTTTTAGAGTTGCAGTCGATATGATAATGAATGGTTCTCACTTCCCCAGTGGCAGAAAAGATTAAAACCGTAAAAAAATCGGGGGTCGCCTAACTCGTTTTGAAGATAAGGCGTAGCACATACCATAGCATTTCTAGGATTTCCAGTCATTCGAGGCGATTCTCGCCGGATTCATTACTATCGGCAGGTGATGAGTCTGGGTCCGAGGAATTGCCAAAAGCATTTACACATCGTGATTGGCTACGCTGAGATTGACCAGAAGTCAGAGATAACTCTCTTACAAGTTACATTAGACGACCAGCTAACATACTCGAGCCATATAAGCAAGGTTTGCAGAAAAGCCTCATGTCAAACGGGTGTCCTTTTGAGATTACGTAATCTTATTCCGACATCGGCAAGATTACACATTGTAAAATTTGCCATAATGCCTCGCCTTACATATGGTCAGACTGTCTGGCATTTTCGTCGTGCTTCCGATACCAGAAAATTAAAACGAAAGGTCGCTACGTGCTGTTTACTGTGATAATGTATCATCGTATGAAGAACTCTTGCAAAGAGCGAGCCTGCCTACACTATACACGCGAAGATTAGAGGATATAGCAATCATGATGCTTAAAGTAAAAAACGACTTGCCCCCCCCCCCCCCCCCTATATCAGGGACTTATTTGTTGCTTCTAGTACTCATTATACACCGAATGCAAATATGGCGGACCACTCGGGCAGCCCGGGGCGAGTTGCACGAAGTTAAGGCTAGTTGGGCCTCGATTTGTTTGTAGTACATATCAATATCAGCACGACCCTAGCTATTGACGAAGTTTTAGCGAAGTTTTCACCATGCCTGCGGGTTGTTGTGTCCCTAAATGTCACCAGAAAGGAGTAAAATCATCAACAGTGGAGAGCGTATCGTTTTTAGCGTTTCCAAAGTCACCCATAAACAGTGGATTCACGCGATCCGCCGAGAGGAAGGTAAACAGTGGCTTATTACACGGGATACGAAAGTATGTTCACTGCCTGCGAAGAAACGCTTGTCTACGTGTACATCTGAAGCGAGTGCTGAAACGGTCGATTTAGGTGCCACTGTAGGTGCTGAAACGGTGCATATAGATTCTGAATGTCATCTAGAGTTTTCGTCCATGGACAGTGGGACAAGCGAAATCGATCACAAAAAACGAATCGAGGAACTTGAGTTCCAGCTTTTACAAGCTCAACAGGAGCTAACAAGCGTTCGCCTGGAGAACAGTGAACTGAAGAGAAAACTAGCTGAAAGTGCCAGCCAACAGGAAGAATTCTCTTCTCGTTTATTTTCTCTTGATTGCTTTACGTCTGATACAGATTTTAGTTTTTATACTGGTCTTCCAAATTATGCTACTTTTATGGCCATTTATGAGTTTTTGAACCCTGGCAAGGATTGTGAAAATATTCGCTCTCGGAGCAGCCCAGACGTCCCAGAGGAGTTCTACAATTCAGACAGCTCAGACGACGAGGAAAACTTGCCAGCAGCGAAGAAAGGACGTCGCCGAAAAATAAGGCCAGTGGATGAATTTTTTATTGTTTTGTGTCGATTAAGAAGAGGGTTTTCTGAGAGACATCTGGCCAACCTTTATGGTGTGGCACAGTCCACTGTAAGCAGAATGTTTATACCTTGGATCAATTTTATGTACTTGAAATTTGGTCAAGTCTGTATTTGGCTATCTAAGGAGGTTATTCAAAAAACCATGCCAGCTGATTTCAAGGAGAAGTTCCCGTCAACAAGAATTATAGTAGACTGCACGGAGGTGTTTTGTGAGATGCCTAGTAGTCTGCTTCTGAACTCTGAGCTATTTAGCTCATATAAGAACCACGTGACACTTAAAGACTTGTTGGAATTTCACCCAGTGGGGCCATCACCTTTGTAAGCCAGCTTTATACCGGCAGTATATCAGATCGAGAAATTGTGCAGCGAAGTGGTCTATTGGCCCAGGCATTTGACGTTGGAGATTCAGTAATGGCCGACAAAGGTTTCCAAATCCAAGACATTTTACCTCTTGGCGTAAATTTAAACATTCCACCCTTTCTTGGTGGCAATACTAAAATGACAGCAGAAGATGTGGTCAGAACTCAGCAAATTGCCAGCGTAAGAATTCACGTGGAAAGGGCAATCAATAAAATCAAAATCTTTCGTATCTGGGAGGGAGTCGTCCCTCTAAGTTTATTCTCAGTTGTAAATCAGATGCGGACTGTGTGCACTTTCCTCTGCAATACTCAGGATCCACTAATATCAGGATAGTTATTAACATATTTAATTTGAATAATTTCTTGGAAACCACAAAGAATTTCTGAACAGAACAGGATTTGTAAAGTTTTCTAGCGTCTCTTATTTCCTCAGAAAGGAAACCCCTGGCTTAATGTAATAACTTCCATGGAATGACATTTTGTCATCCTTTTTAACACTCTTTAAAGTCTTTGGTATCATTGCCTTGCGAAAAGCTACATTATATTGATAATTTCCAGGTTTTATCAGATGCATTATCATATATGTTTACATAATTGTTTTTCTGCTTTCAATTATTTCTGTTGTTTCTACAAATGGACAGTATTAAACAAGAACTTAACATTACAGTTTTGTTAAATGAGACTACTTTCATTTTTTTTTATTATTTTAGACCCCTCCCCCCTCCCCTCCCCCCTCCAAAAAAATCAGAATTGCTGAAATGTTATTATGGTTCCTTTGCTGCTAAAGCTAGAAAGTGCCTGAAGTAATATAATTGTAGTGTTTTCCTCAAGTCATTTTAAAATTGAACATCAAATGGGATGCGCTCAATACTCATCCCTTTGCTGGTGTAGACAACAAAATCACACCACCCGCCCCAGTTACCCCCCATCAAGCCCTGAACTTGAGTGTAGTATTTATGCGTTCGCTTAAGTTTTGGCATCCCATTTACTTCTTCTAAAAATAAATTACTGTCCGAACATGCATCTAGGGGAGTCACTAGGTATTTGGTCTCAGGGCACTTACTTTCGGAGATCCCAAAAGGGTTTGAACACCCGGGGTCAACTACCTTACCATCAGGCGAGGCACCTAAGTATGGGGAATCTGAGCTTATGACAAGTCCTGACTTAAAGACCTGTACAGGTCATCATGTATTTTTGGTAGTTCCAATGCAATAGGCTCATATTTCAGACCATGATTTATGTATCTTGAAGTGAAGTTTTTGGGGTTCAGCAGATTCTTCACTAGGGTCTCATGGTTCCTTTTTCTGTCACGTATCAAGCCAAAATTCGAAGCAGTGAATCGGAATTTTCTTTCATCCTTCCACACTTGGCAGTTTGACTGACCTCGTGTTTTTATTTTGATTTCATTTACTTTGTCATCATCTGCTTGTAGCTTTTCTAATAAAGATCTCTCATCCCCAGAAATACCAGCTGGCATTTCAAATTGTTCATTTGATTGGTTGAGGGGAAACCTGGGGAATTAAGTTATTTGAGTTGGCCGAGTCTACTCTGGGGACAGTTGAAATGTCACAGAACACTTTAAAGTTATCTTCAGTAATTGATAGTTGATAGCTGCTATAAGATCCCTGTGGACTTTTCCTAAACTTTGTTTTTAACAGTGGTGTTGATTGTGACCTGGGAGTCAAAATTTTTGCCAGGGCCATTTTGACGTTTACCTCCTTCAACTGCTCCAGTAATTTGGATTCATCTGCCTGATGATTCTTCAGGGATTTCCTTGCCTCGTAGAGTAGACATTCAACACCAGGGGCTCTCGATTTTGATGGCTGGTCTTGATCTAGGGAAGTTTTGGTTACCAAAACTTCCATTACCGGTTGGGGATTTATCGAGTCTCCTCTTCCCTTGCGGTGCCATTGCTGCAAACTTGATGTGTGGCTACGTTTTGGCTGCATATCCACTTCTCTGTCCAGGTCAGTAATACTTCTGCATTCGTATAACGTGAACTTGCATAATTTGAGCAAAAGAGCTAGAATATGATTGCAGTACCCAACCTGGCCAGCAACACAGGAGCAAGAGGCATCAATAACTTCCCCACTTAAAATTAAGTTGTGCGGAGGATCATTTTTTCTAAAACTATGGTGGCAATGACAATGGAAATAAAAATAGTTATCGTCGCTTGCTGCCGACAAGTCCTTCAAATATCCATCGTTGAGAAACGTAGCTTTTTGCACACTAGTCGGTACAGAGTGATTGCTTCTGCAGTCTATGTTTTTACCCGACTTGGAGACATGATTGTTCATTTCAGCACCGGTAAAAAAGGCATTCGTTTTAAGTCGCTAGACCAGCCTCCTGAAGGGTATTTTGGTCGAGGCGTCGAATCGGAAATTACTGTAGAACTGTCGGTGTCTCTTTCCTTGCGCTTTGTGTAAATGCTATGAGGATCTGGATCCACAATATTTTGATCAAGCCCCTTTTTGATATACTCTTCAACCCTAATTGAATAAAGAAATGACAAAGTAGAACTTAGGCTTAGTTTCGGGATATATTGCACGTGTAAATATTTGACAAGTTGTTATACGCGAAATTGGAAGCAATCTCGCGACTAACCTCTTCACTAACGCTGCTTTGTCTTTAAAGAATCTCCTCTGCATTTCAGCCAAAAACGAAGTTCATCGTTTTTTAATGCAGCTGGGGTTCTACCGGCAAGAGAAGCTCCGGGAAGCACATGTGCAGCCATTCGTCATGATCAAAACATCAGGGAAAAGTCACCCGTGGCCCAACTAGCCTCGACTTCGGGCAACTCGGCCCGGGTTGCCCGAGTTGTCCGCCATATTTGCATTCGGTGTATAATTTAAGAAATTTAGACTTCATAATACCAAGATTCAGGACAGTTGCATACGGTAAACACAGCCTGTCGTACCTGGGCCCTATCCTATGGTCAAAACTCGAAAAATCTATTCGGCTGTCTGACTCACTGGAAATTTAAAAAAAAAACCGAATAAAACAAGTTAATTTTAATTCCCTACTAGACATCGAATGTAAAGACTGTTTCTTATCATTTTAAACATGTTAATACACATACAAACATATAAACATATACAAACATATGAATTTCGCATTTTGTAATTTTTAAAGTAATTCTAGCACTAGGTAATTAGGTGTCCCCAATCCACCGTAAGAAAAAAGATGGCGGCTGTACATTTTACCACAATACCTTGCGAACCAAACTAAGCCCATTGGGCATATAGAAAGACATGGCTTAACGACAGTCCTTCCTATAATAACAGCATTGCTCTTGGCGAGTTTGAGTGACTTACAATTTTTCTTTGTGCTTTTATACGCTCTTTTAGAGTTTTCATGGGCAAAGCATTATAGGTAAATGTACCAGTCGCCATCTTTTTCCCTACGGTGGATTAGCGCACGTTGTACGCTGGAGATTCTGACACGTTAATATAGTTCTTATGTTATCTTATCTTACACCACGTACCAATTCGACCCTATTGGAATAGTATATGAGAAATAATTAAAACTTCCCACGTACAGATCTTTTTTGTGGGGTTTTTTAGTATAACGGAAAGAATCAGAAAACGAAGTGATCTGCCGAAAAAAAGTGGGAGTCACCGGGCATCCAGCAAAAATATTCGCAAACCAAATTCACGCAAAAGTTATCAGCTCTATTTTTGGTTGAGTTTTTGACTCGGTGCTCGCGCTTGAAAATGACGTGGCACGCTTGTGCCCAATGAGATGCGCAGTAGCAATGGGCGCGAACGTCCTTAAGCTTCGATATTGAAGACGATTTAATATAGATCTGAATGGAAATTTATGTGTATTCTTAGTTTTCACGTGACGTCAGAAAAAAAAAAACTGAAACTAAAAATTTTTAAGTTTTTACCCTTATCAGGTAAAAGTCATATTTAAAGATTTATCTGTTGGCCTGTCTTCAGCTCGGTAGGCCGCTCTGTTTTGAAAATAGAACACGGTTTGGGTAGCATGTTACGTGCACGAAAATATCGATTCGCCCTATGTTTTCGAGTTCTGAGTAACCAATATGTTGAGAGAAGTGCCTATGCGAATGTTTGCAAGTTTAATAGAGAGAATAAACGTTTTGAGAGAGCCAAAGTTAACTCCAGATATTTCCACTTGTTTCCCGCCGCCATGTTGGAGTCCCTCAGACAGGCTTCAACACGGCGTTTCCATACTAAACACTATAATTTTCAGTGATGCCTTTTGCCGAATAACTCGAGTTCGGAATATCGCACAGCCCCGGAAGTTTGGCACCTTCTTTATTTATTACTCTTCTACAATATTTTAATTTCTTGACTCAATTTATTGAATGGTAAGCGATTTTATTTTTCACTTGCGTGACAATTAAGCTTATTTGTGTGACATGAAAACCACCAAATTGCTCTACGTTTTGCTGAGAGTAGTCTAGAATATTAAACTGAATGGAAATTTATGTCTATAGGTTCACACCGAATAAGGAGGTCTAGTATAATTCTACTCCGCACTCTGCTGGCGAAGACCTCAGCGGCAAGGTCCTTCTTCTTCCTGTAGCCTATGCGGTGTTCCTATTAGTACTCTCGTTGAGGAATTTATGTTGACCCGGAGTTATCTGCTCGTGTTAGAATTTGCGGCACGAAAATCTGTCACTGAAGAATGATATTTCTGACGAATGAGCTTGCAAAGAAGGCCGAACTGTTTTGACGGCACGGGGAATCAACGCGGCTCGGGCTCTAGGCTGCTTGTTTCTTTGTTCTGTAATACGAATTTGTATACGTAAGAGATTTTGGTCCAGAGTAGTGGACAATCTAGCACGGATGCAGTCAGATGTAAAGTTTTTTTGCATTATGTTCGTGCATGGTCAACGTGTATATATAAACACTCGTCAAATACCTACTGTATTATGGTCACATCTACTTTGAAGATGGACTCTTCGCAAGATTCCACATGGACAGTTCGCACAAGTTTATGCCCATCAACAAACAGTTATTGAACGAGTTATGTAGATTCTTATTCATTTAGTGTTTGGGTTGGTTCTTGCCAGGGCCTCCCCAAATAAACGTATTTGCCTATTAGCTGTGTTTTTCATTCGTTGTGAAGTGGAGACAAAATATTATGACTTTTTTAATAGGCACTGTTATTAAGGATGGCGTCTACTTTTCTTAGTGCGGACACGTTCTGTCATTACTCAAGCGTCGTGAGCGCGCTGGATTGACATTGACGCGATGAAATTCACGACTAAAATGCAAACAAAACTTTCCCACTGCGCAACTTGCTCACCAGTGTATGTAACTTTGTACCATGTGACCGAATCGTGCAAAGAGCCCATTGGCCAACTTTGAAGATGGAGAAAAAATTCGTACCTGTTTGTCTAAAGCCCAAACTTGAAAATTACGTATCAGAGGATCGTAGACCTCAATATTTTAGAATAAAAAAGAAGGCGAAAATTCCATTTCATAGGCACTTTAAGTACACTCTTTCCGACCATTGTTGGTGCGTTTCCAAAGGAATAACTTGGTACTTAGGGAAGCGGGTTAAAGCAATATATGTAATTAGAAAACAGTCCTAAGAAAGCACGGGCGCTGATTGGTTAAAAATCCTGTTTGTATAACTCGATGTAGACACAGAACTAGCGCGCGCTGTTGACGTAGTGATGGCGCAAGCAAAGAGAATTTACATTTAGATAATCAAAGTTAACAAGTTGTTTTCTTTTTTCTCGTCGTGGTGTTTTCTAAAAGAAATAGAAAACATGTACTCCGTGTTTGTATCGAGTTATACCAACACTCGTGAAAGTTTGGGAGAACTCGAAAAAGCTGTGGAAACACTCGCCTGCGGCTCGTGTTCCCACAGCATTTCTCGTTCTCCCAAACTTCCACTCGTGTTTGTATAACTCGATACAAACACGGTACATGTTTTCTATTTCTTAATTAGAAAACAGTCCTAAGAAAGCACGCGCGCTGATTGGTTCATAATTGTGTTTGTATAACTCGATGGAGACACAGAACCAGCGCGCGCTGTTGACGTAGTGATGGCGCGAGCAAAGAGAATTCACATTTTGATAATCAAAGTTAACACGTTGTTTTCCTTTTTCTCGTCGCGGTGTTTTCTAAAAAGAAATAGAAAACATGTACTCCGTGTTTGTATCGAGTTATATAAACACTCGTGAAAGTTTGGGAGAACTCGAAAAAGCTGTGGAAACACTCGCCTACGGCTCGTATTCCCACAGCATTTCTCGTTCTCCCAAAATTCCACTCGTGTTTATATAACTCCATACAAACACGGTACATGTTTTCTATTTCTTAAATAATCAAAAACATTGTGCTGCAGAAGACGAGGGAAATTCAGATGCAAAATTGGTGTGGATAAAATGCATGCTATCGATCTACGAAACCACTCCTAAACCAGTGCAACCAAGGCAGATGTGATCAGTGATGCAATAAGCTCTTCCTCCGATGATTTCAAACCATCTTTTATTAGAATATAGAGAAAGGTACTCGTAACTACAGCACGACTAGTCAAGCAGTCTGCTATCCTTACGCCGCTTAGTCGGAATAGACCGTTGGCAATGGAGTTGATGATTTACGAACCGCTGCTTCTGCTGCTTGCGTCCAGTATAGTATTCATAAAACCTACTTTGTTAAGATACAAGGAATGGGAAATAGAATATTGAACTTATTTTGTGATCTAGAGAGAAAAGAGAAGTTAACGTCAACAAATGATTAATGTTTAGTATCATCGATCATAGATACGGATAAGGCTCGTAAGGCAGAGGCCAATATCACTAGACCTAACTGTCGGCGTTTTTATAACGTTCATTATTACGCGCGAATGCACTTGCGGCAAAACGGAAACGCAAAGAATGTGCTAACTGAAACAACCGAGATATCTGCACTTATCAGTAAGATAAAAAGCTGATAAATGTTCTGCAGTTGGCTGTTCCGCTTCAAAAGAACGTCTTCCTGTCTCACGTTCCCAATAAACTGACGGCAAATTTCCCGCAGCATCACGTAGGAATTTGACCAAGACCTCTATTGTTTCATATTTTCTTCATGCTTCATTATAATACCCTTGAACATCAAGTGAAAGCGGACCTACCTACCATTTCCCAAGATAGAATAAAACCTATAACAATCTTCTTTCAGTCCATTTGTTAAATAGCCGTTTTATTCCTCAGTCCCACTTTCCGTTTCGTTTCTTCTTGATTTCATTTCTTCTTGTTTTGGAAACACAAAGGGAAACCGCAGGTCTTTGTTTTAGCGTGGGCAAGGTGAAATATTTCAAGATAACCCTTGTCTTTGTACGCGTGTAGATCTACATGTAACTACAACATACGGCTCGTGCCAAGCAACCTTGCGGAAAAGTTTGACAAGCAATTCGCGTCATCGCATCCTTTTTATAATATCATTCTTATTAGAAAGGTGAGTCAACGGATAGTCCAACTTAAGTGACACAGTATTGAGAGGAATGATTTATTGTCGCATGGATTTGCGGGAGCATGGATATTTCGGGTCAAGCTTCAAACTTTGGACGTGCAGTCTTTCTTGTGCTGAATTTATACAATAAATAAAGTTGTTGTTGTTGTTGGAGTATGAGAGGACTGCGAAAAATAATGAAAATTAGACGCCAAGTGCTAAGAGAAAATAGCGATATTTAGAAGACCTTTTCCCGGCAATAGGTAAAGCAATATTAACTGTCTATAGCAGGAGACAGTGAAGAGAACTTGCATTTTCTTTGTGTGAGTTCTTCCGACGCGTCCCATGCTCAGTCTCGAGAATTCTCGCGGACACCGCGTATTTATTCATTTACGTAAGAGTAGATAACTAGCCCATATGGTCGATTAAGAACGATAAATATTCTGAAAAATGAACACCTTAAACGTGCTACTGATCAAACATACTCACTTCTTCACGGTGTGGCGCGTTTATGGTTTTGGGTAATCTCTACCGCGTTTGGCTTTCTCTGTCGTCACTGTTATTCCCTTCAGTAAGACAGGACTAATCCAGGTGCAGTCAATCGATAAAAAGCGATATTGGAAATCAATCGATTCAATCGACATCAATCTCCTATTGCTATCATTTGCATAGGCAATCGATAACAATCGTTAACTCACAGAAAAATTCCTTTATCGATTGCTATGGATTTGCAAAATTGGATAACAATCGATCATTCTTGCTTTCAGGAATATACATATATCTTATTAGATGTTTCGAGCCCGTAGGGCGAGTCAAAATACAAACACCACAACATCTATCAAGAAATTTATTATGTAACTGCTGTAGTCAAGAAATTTATCAGTGAAAGAGGGAGAGTGGCGGGTGACAGCTTTGCGTGAGCGCGCCGACCAGTCCGGCATACAATACTGTTTACACCAATAACTGTATAATATCGCTGTATATTTGTACTGTTATTTGGACGGTATTCGATTATTTTCTACATTTTGGTCTACTCCGAGATCCATTCGTACGTTTGTTTTTAATGCAAATAATTGAAATCCCCCAAACGCGGTCACGCTACAGCTGATGAGACAAGGGGTTTTACGCTACTACTCTGAGCTAGGCGTTCTTCTGGTGTCGTAGACTAGCAAAAAAACATATGTAAAGCCAATTTTTTGTTGTTTTTTTTTTTCTGCCAGTTGTTTTCGTTTCTGTATTTTGTCAATGATAGGCAGGCTGTGATAAATCGACTCTATAAAACCATTATAGACAAATTTTGTGAAACAGTTTATCAGTGTAACTTGTAAAAGGAAAAAAATATATTTTCCAACGATAACAATCTATAATAATAGAGATCAATCGGTGAATCAATCGTTAATTATCGATTACTATCTGTTATCGAGTAATATCGATTACTAATGATCTAATATAAGACTGGAATGAAGTAATCCTATTTATTTTTGGGGGTGACGCAAGAGAGGTAAATATCAACCAAAAACCAGTGAACTCGAACTAAGTGTGACGTATACAATGTTTGACTGATGAAAACAATTTCAGCCATAATATCCTGGGGGCATCGCTCGTTTTATGAATATTACATTAATCAAGCAACTCTTTCAATTTTGTATCCCACTTGTCTTGAGCTGAGGAGTACATACATGGTTAGATGACCAGGTAAGCTAGTCATTTTCTATGCCACGATAAAGTTCTTATTTCTTGTTGTGATCACGGTCGGTCCTAAACTAGAGTAACGAGTCACCTGATTTAGCCACAATACTTTGCTACCGACAGTTTGTTATCCATACAAGATGTGCAATTTTGTGCTACGTACTTTATATTTTGCGAAAAAGCAATCAAAATTAGAACGGAGCCATTATTTTAAACTCGTAAAGTAAATGAATAAGCATCCGCGTTCTTTGAGCGTTGACAACTGACACTCATAATCAACTTATCTCTGGCTGCTAATTGAAGTGATGCCATATGACAAATGACATTATCGCTTCGAAACCGTGTTCGAGAAGAAACTAGTTGCAGAAGTAGATTAAAGATAACAGCTAGCGTTGCGAGAGGCCAGTGGCCAGCTTTTGACGAGGACAAATATACATACATACATATAGGATAGCGGCCTAGGAACATGACTCAGTTACTATAAATGACTAATGATTGTCAAGCTCAAAATAATATCATAAATTTTAACAGTTACATAATGTTATTTACTGCGTTGATACTTAAATGCTAACCGATTGTTCATTTATCGGGTTTATAGTTGTCGGCCAAATCATGCGAGAAATCAAACAGTAGAAAAGTTTTAAAACAGCAAAGAGTTGAGGAATTCGCTTACACAACAGACACAGATAACTTTTCAGGGGTTACGTCAATAAATTTACATTGGGATGTTCGGTTGTCTCTTAGACTCTGGACCTGTTCCAGACAGGAAGAAGGAACTACAAATCTGCGAACCTGCAACTCACTATTTCGTTCAGAAAAATAGATTTCCCATTCCAGACAGCCAGGAGACACATTTATGTCAAGAACATGACCTGCTTGCGAATGGTAGATAATCAAAACCGTCAGTTCTGTAACTCAGCGATCAAGCAAGACGGAAGGCTCCTATTCGTGGCAAGTTTCAGTAACTTGAAATTGATACTGTTCGAGAGAAAAAAGTGAAGATAAAACAAGTGAACATCTTAACACCTTTCGAAGGAGAAAGACAAGTAAATTACTGTTGTGTGGGAGTGCTCTTCCGTGTTCATAAATATATTCCTGAAGCATGATGTTGTCGTTTTAATTGCTACAGCAAAGTCAGTTGTTACTTTCAATGATAAATGGGAACCCAATGACATTTTAGGTGATTATATGAATAGTACGTTGCTGATAATGTTAACTTAAGCGAATAATTATCCTGCGAACAAAGTACGTGCACGTGTATGATTAAAATTAATGTTTTCCACTTCGCGATGCGAGCTAAATTAATCTGTCTTGGTAAATGCATGATTAGTTAGTTGGATATGAATTTATAAAGGTCTGCAATACGTACATATGCATGTTTGCTTAGTTAATGGAGTGTTTCTTTTATAAATCTGCACTGTACATCAGAATAATGTTCGGTGGCTCAGGTAATCAATCGGAGCCAAGTGCATCAGCCTTTGCATTAGTATCATAGAATTCTACTAAAAATCGAGGACTATTTTTTGGGCATATAAATAATGTTCCTTCTTTTTCTTTTTCTTGTGGTTGCAGTTGTATACAGTTGCGGTCCGTGTTAGCTTGTTCAATTGAAAGTGCTTCACCACAATGCTGCTACTTGGTTTGGTGTTTGCAACTTTTCCCGGTCTTTTCTACTGCCAGATATGCGTACCTTCAGATCAAGTTATTCACGGTAAGTAACAACAATATTAAACAAAACGCTGTCACAGAGGTTCCTCAAGTTGTGCTAAGAAAATAATAACTTTTGGCTAGCTATAATGGCATTTACCTTCACGAGTTTCTTTTACGTTAAGATGAAATAACCGTGTTAAGATCAAAGTTAAAAGCGATGCGCTGCTGAAATTCCTTTTCAAAATCCGTTTGAAGCGGGAAACCAACTTAATGCAGGCCTGCTGCCAATCAGCATCAAGTAATTATGCCTTTAAAAACACTACAGTTGTAGTCAGGCATGATAATGATAAGAAATAAAAAAGTTTGTTGTCACTGACGAAAACAGTTTTGTGAGGCCAAAACGACGTTGTAGGAGTCAAAAGAAGAGCGGAAAAGCCAAGCAGTCACAAGGACCGCGGAATCGAGCATCGAGATTAGTCTTCCTCCGCTCCTGCTTCCGAGCCCGACAGTGTAGTTTTCCTTAGCTCCGAATACGTACGTGACGGAATCATAAGCGGAATCTGCTCTTCCATGGTTTGCTTTTAACTAGGTCGTATCACAGTGCTTTGCATCTCGAATCGGAGAGAAAAAGGAAAACAACGGAAGACTAGCCTTTAGCTGTGGCGAAGAATGTTTTGTCCACGCATGCTTGAGCAAATACATTGCCATTAATTGAATAATTCTTATGTGAAGCTGCTCCTACTTCTTTATCGATGTGCACTCTTAGCTTCCTCTCGTTTGTCCAGTACGCGTTCAAAAGTCTTTGTAATGTTACTAAAACTATTTCTTGACTGTGGCTAACCACTCTCAGCATGAGGCTGGACGTTTTCGACCTTCTAAACAAGGCTGGTCGAAGCTAGGGACTGCCATTAACCTTCAAAATCGCTCATCATATGGGCACCACCTACATTATAGCAATTGCGTTAAAATGTTACTTATTAGCACGATGTATGAAGAAAATATACCTTAATTTCTGAAAATTTGTAGTTGGAAATGACCTACATCATTTTTTTCAATCATTTGGTTTAAGCAATTAAGTTTTAACTTATTTGTAGTGGACATGCAGTTAGCTATACAAACCCTAAGCCTTGCTACTCCACAGGCATGTCACTAAAACAAAGGAAACAAATATTTCAATTAAACTTCTCAAACTCATTAATTATTCATGCAGCTCTTACCCAACCAGAGCATCTTATTCTGGTCAGGTGGATGAGTTTAGAAATCCAATGAAAACCGAGTTGA
>CM042751.1:7890528-7896296 GCA_022496165.2 Catalaphyllia jardinei
CATTTACCATTAATAACTAACTTTCCTGGAAAAAAAAAATATATATATATCCGCTCTTCGCTGCTAGCACGATGGAGACACAATGAAAATTTTGAATACCAAGCTAGAAATATGACAATTAGCCGAGTAGCCAGCCAGCATTAGAGAGTAACATTTAGGCGGAAAAATGTTCTAGCCAGCGTATTGACCTGGATTAAGAACAAAAGCATTGTTTAAGACCATTATTCAACAGCTTCTCGTCTGTTCACTATTGTTAGAGATAAATTAGCAATGTGTGGTTATGTTTGCCGCCATGAGCATATTACAACTTACCATTTACCAGTCAATCATATGCCTTAAGCGGAGCGACCAAGTTGTCTCCCAGCAAGTTGTTTTTGTTTTGTGTTTGTTTTTGTTTGCCTCTCAGGTCCAGCATACCTGTGACAGTTTGGCACTTTACGTTCTGACGTCTAAGATGATTCATCATTTGATCCCTCTAGAAATTCAGATTACACTTGCTTTCACCGAAAAGATGCCTGGTATAAAATTTCCGGCAAAATCCTTCCAAGTTCGGAGACATATTAGACCTCTTCCATTTCCTTTTTTTTTTTTTCCTTCAGATTTTGAAAGCGTGTTCGCTTAACACTTAACTGGCAACGTTTTGAGCTTTGAGTTTTATCCAAAGGCTGTTTATTTTGAGTGTAAGTTTTGGATTTCTCGGTAGGCCATTACTCACGTTCAAAACTGACCGATTAGAGCTCAGGGGGTTAGATCTAGAGAAAATGGCGTCATTTACTCACTAGCTTAAAAATTCAGCGTGTAAGCCGGCGCAATTTATTATACATGCCAAACATGGGTTTAAAAGTCTGAAAGCCTGAAACTCACATGTTGCATATTAATTCAGCCGCTTACACACGCATTGCATTCTTAAACTAGTGAGTCTTTGACGTCAGTTTGTCTTCGACCCTGCTCTCAAGATTTTAAAGTTAGTAATGGAGGTTAGTACCACCTTCACTATTAGACCTTTTCTGGTCTTGCTTTTCACCAAAGTTGCACTTTGCTTTGCATTGGGTATGAAAAACAACACAGTGGCGAATACGGTTTGAAAAACACCTACCCTCTCAAACGTACCAATGCAAGATCTTGCGCATTTTTTATTATTATTATTAAATGTTTAAATACATGTACTCAGCGGTATCTCTGCCTATCTGGCTCATGTATACTACTTCTTGTTTCAGATAACGCGAATGAGAAAACTTTGTCTACAGTGTTTAATCCTGTTTGGGCATGGCTTGGTGCTGTAGTAGCAATACTGCTTCTGTCGACGGCAGCAGTGGTAATAAGGAAATTCAAGCATGACAGACGTAAAACGACAAATGAAGATGACCATGCGACAAATACTGAGGTCATTACTAGTTATACACGGTTTTGAAATCGCCATTTCAGTTTTAAAACATTCAGCTACAACAACTGAAAGACTACTAACGTCGTATACTATATGGGAGCTCTTACTTACAAAACTTAGTCTAAAGGAAATAGTAAATTTCAAAATGTTTGGTAACTGATAGCTCATACAGCGTCAATTTCAGGGAGTTACTTTATCTCCAAAATTGGAGTTAAAATTTTAGCCACAGGATAACTGCTTTTTTTGGGATCATTTTAAATCCTAAATTTAACTCCAAATTGGGGGTAAAAATAACTCTGATACCGGGGTTAAATTAACTCCTAAAACGAGGGTATATGTACTCTTCATGGAGTTATTTTAAAATTTTAGGTACAGGAAACTCCTTTTTGGGAGTCATTTTAACTCCTCATGATCTAACTCCTTGATTGGAGTTAATTTAATTCTAAAAAGGAGTTCAAAATAACTCCTTTGTGGGGGTATATCTAACCCCAAATTTGGGATTGAATTGGCCTTTTACTGAATCATGATTAGTGGACCGATTTCAATATATTAAAATCCAACCTAAACAATAGACCTCAGTACCAGTCTCTGGAGTTTGTGGGATTTATTCCCAAGAGCTTCATGCGGAGATCTATTGTGTTAGGCTAAATGTTAATAATTATTGAAATTGGTCTATTCAACTCTCTTCGAAAGAGGAAAACGTTTGCCTTAAACCAAAACAAGAGTCTGAACACGACATAACCATGAATTGAAGTTTACATTACTCCAGCAAATGACACACATCAACAGAGTCAGTGTGCTGCTGATAGTGGTTTATTACAAAAGTCTTCAAAAATTACCTTGGAATTATAGTATACAATTGCAATAATCACTGTGGTATATCACAATCATGCATATCACAATCAGCTACCTGAAACCCTAATGAAATCTTTCTGCTGGGAAGAGAATAAAATAATATAATTGCATAAATAATTTCTCAATAGTAATATAACTTTACTAAGCAAAACACTGCAAATTCATGTAACAATGATTAAAAAAATTGAAATACAATTAGTGCGCATAGATGTATCTACATGCATGATTGCACATGGTATAATAACAAAGTCATTTAAAACAAGTTACACTATCAAAGCCCTAACTAAATGACTCATGTTATTCCAACAGTCAGAACAAATTATGGAACTTTTAACATACGATTTCAGATATAAGTGATGACTTAAAGCTTCTTCCTCTGCAAATGTTTAAGAAAAATCTTAAGTTAATTCTTCTTGAAAAATACTAATAACTCTTCTAGCCCACCGTTGTTCTTTACTCTAATTTTCGTAGCTTTCTTGACCTTGTTTGCGTGTGTATGTGTGTGTGCGTGTGGGTGTGTTATATCTGACCCAAATTATTTCATTAGATAAATCACGTATAGCTGCCCTTTTTTTTTCATCAAGTATAGCTGCCCTTTTTTTCTAGCCCCTATGGTTATTTGGGGCAGCTAGTACTCTCCTATATTTTTGTTAAAATTTTTATTGCTTATAAGTAGTGTATTATTTTGGGTAAAAATAAAGATGTTGTTGTTGTTGTTGTTAACCAAATCTGTGGAATTAAAAAAAGAATTCAAATACAAGAATAAGCAGGCATGGTGTAATTCTCAATCTTATGAAAATTTATAAAGCTTATAACCCTAATAAAATCAGTGTTATTATTTTTTGTTTAAAAAGTAAATATTGTATTTATTGTATAGTGTCTCAATTAAAGTATATGCTTGAAAACCTAAGATACAGCTAGTGTTAATAATCATTAATACCTACTTTGCCCACAAAATCCCAAATTATTTTTCAATTCCATTGTTTTGTATTGGGCCTCTAGATACAGAATTTGAAAGCTCTGATTGACTCCACTTCAACTCTACAGTCTAGCTCATATTCTGTAGGTAATACAATCATTCACACAAACAGTTGAAAATTATAGTTGAACTCTATGTTTCAACATCATTATAATAATCATTCAACACATTAAAGAAAAATGTTTATACACCACCCATGCATATATACCATACCTGCTGCTCAGAGGTTTCAAGCTCTAAGGGTTTTTTAGGGTTATACTCAATCACAATGTTATAATGGTCACTAAAACAATATTTCTTAGGGACCTGTACTAAAACACAACAGAAAAGCCAAGAAGAATGACAAAAAAATGCAATACTTCTGTGTTCGCAATATTTTAGGGGACTCTATATGTGTGATTTCCACCAAAAATTGAATTTGTGTATTAAATAAACTGTTTCTGCGAAACTATGATTATTGATGTGGTCCCTATGGTTTTTATAGGTTCTTTATGTTTTAGTATATAAACTGCAGCGTGGTCAAAATTGGTGTGAATATACTATCTTTAGTTTTGTTCACTTCACAATTCTTATAAAAATACTCTGATTTAAAAATACTGCCTGGGAGTACCCAAGAACATTTTCTGCATATCACAGGGAACAAGTGTCTCAGACTTCCACTATCCATATCTATGGCAAATATTGCTCTATTTAACCTTAAGTTTCTCTAGGTTTGTATGATCACTTGCTCACCCTGTGACAATTTTCATAAATCTTCTAATTGACACAGTATATTGCAACATAAAGGGCATATGAAATCTGTGCATGACATTAGCAGACTCAAGTTAGCCTGAATAGAGCTCAGGCTACAGTGTTTATGATATGGCATTGTGACATTAGTTAAAAGAAGCTGCAGTCTGTAGTGTACAGTCTGCTATTGCCATACACAGATTCGAAATTAATGTTTGTAACAAAAAATCAGTTGTATTGACCCCAAGTTCCTGAATTGGCTGAAAACCACTGAGGGCAGGTGAGCTGTCCTCGCCCTAAAAGAAGAAGAAGAAGAAGAAGAAAAAAAACAGTATCTGAGAACCTGAGGGTTTGCGGTTGTTCGATATGAATTAAGTCGTTTCGATCCAAGTCTTGAGTATCTTTCGTTTCAACGGAGTGTCGCATCAGTTTATTATTTACCATAAAAAACAACAGTTTTCGTAAGCGAATCAAGATAAACGGAGCATGTTTCGAAATGACTTTGGTTTGTATCGAATCGACCTTGGATGTGTATCGAAACGACCAGATACGCGTGTGTGCTTACATAATTTTACAATAATGCATGAAAAAAAAAAACAAAACAACAAAACAAAACAAAAACAATACACACCAAAATTAGAACAACTACAACATTTTTATCACCGAATCAATCGCCTTCGTCGTATTGAGAGTACTTGTAAGGTGAATTCCTGTGTAAACGTCGAGATCGTCTAGAGGCTCTCTTCGGTTCATGGTCCAAGTAGTTTACAAATTTGACAGACTCGGTGCGTTTACGCTTTCTAACTGGTGACAGCGATTCGACTGTCGGAGGGAGGGAGGGAGACGAGATAGGGGGTTGCCCGATGGTAGATAAGGGTTGTGTGGCTTGTCACTTGAGTGTGTGCTTGAACTGGAGTCGCTGGTATGACTACTGGTGGTTCTTGAACAAGGTTTGGCGCCGTTGCTACGTCGCCTGTCAGTACATTGGTAAAAAAAAATGGTTTAACTCTTAAGGTTGGGTGGGTATCGTTGCTTCAGGTATTAAAGACTTGAGCTGGTGTTTATAGTTTAAAAACTTGTTTTGCAATTGCATGCACTGCTTCGCTTTTCGGTCCTCTCTAAGGGTAGGGTTTGTACGATACAGGAGATTATCCATATTATTATTATTATACATTGAACTCGCTAACTCTTTTCTCATTGGCCGGAAGCGTACAGTGAATTTTCGAAATCAGCGCCCGTGACAGCAATCAGTTCAACTTTACGGGACTTAACGTATTCGCAAAGTCACGTAAATTTGCGATTTCGTTGCCTTGCACAGGCGCTACAGAAACCAGGATAAGCTCCGGCCTAATGAGATTCGGTCCAGATTGAACGCTACTGAGACTAAAATTCCTTATGATAAGCAGCACATAGTGTCCTCATTAGTAAAACGTCACCAAAACACACACAATTCTGGCAAATATGAAGTAATATGAAAATGTCAAATAACCCTTCCAAATATGAAGTACTAATTAAACAAAGCTTACGTTCAATCCTGGACATAAGTCGCCTAATAGGCCACTTGGCTTGTATGCAGATTTTACCCTGGGCTGGTAAAAAGGCAAAAAAAGGCTTTGATAAGCTAAAAGAAAACAGCATATAACGAAACCTTATTTTAAGAACTGACCCTTTTTACAATCTGTATCGATTTTTAGAAAGTTATATTTATTTCAAGGCTGAAAACCGAAAACTAGATTAACTGGGATTAAAATCTCCACCAGGTCCTCGAGCTCCTTCTGTGTCGCTAGACACTTTTGAATTTCCGGGTGAGGACTTCCTTCC
>CM042751.1:7896396-7926396 GCA_022496165.2 Catalaphyllia jardinei
CGGAGTGCGGAGTGCGGAGTGCGGAGAACATAATATCAAGCCAAGGTTTAATAATAACTATTCGATCTAAAAGAAATACATTTATAATTCGCAGTCAGAACAAAGCAAATAAACTGTTTATTTCGTAAGCCAAATTCAGAACTTCAATTTAAACTTATTTCTGTGGCGGGTAGTTACAAACAGTCGCACTTAACGGGTTAGCAGAGTCTTTAAACAGATTCTGTAGGTGAGCGGTTTAACAGACAGATTCTCCTAGTAAGCGGGTTTTACAGACAGGCTAAAATAATTTCTTTCTCACTTCGATTCTACTGATCAACTGGTTTGAAACACAACTTAACGCTTTAAATCAATGTATAATTTATGTCAATCACAATTATTGTCATTAAATAAATCTGTCAATAAGAGGCAACGCCTATTTGATCTACGAAACAGTTGGTACACAGTGCTTGAAGGTTTTTAACGCAAAAAAGTAGCAAGATCCTAAAAGATGCTATTCACGACCTGAAAATGATTTGGGTCAGAAAATAATTGAAACATGGGTAACTAGGAATAAGTTTAGCGTGGCCTGTTCTTTACCTTTTTTGTAAAAGTGAACTGTACAGCGCCGCAAATCATCCCCGACCGCAAATGATCTCCAGACCAGAAATGATCCCGCACCACGAATTATCCCCGATGTAGACCGCATATGATACCGTCGGAAAACGGGGAATGACATGGAATTTGTTACTCGGGTGGTGGTTTCAATTTCTGACATATAAACCGCACTCCGCATTCCGCACTCCGCGTTTTAGGAACAGTCCAGTTTCGACATAAGAATACCACTTGAGTTTTACTGAATTAAACTGAAACTATGAGTAGGCTCTGTATCTCTAACTTCAGATATGCTATTGGTTTCTGCGGTGTAGCATTTGCGGCAAGAGTAGCTGTAAACGCTGCATTCGGCTACCCAAAGCAACAACAGCAACAGCAGCAACAGCAGCAACAGCAATCTTGCTGTTGCTATTATTTTAGATTTTGTTAAACTGAAGTAAAGGAATAATTCATCTCAAAAACTGAATCAAAAAAGTTCTTAAGCTTAGTGGAGTGCTAAAGAGAACAAAATACGGAATATTCCATATTAATATTAGACTTGTATTTACGTAAAGCCAAATGAACGGATGACTTTACACCGCTTTAAAAGGGCATTACGTACAAAGTGAAGTACAGTTTTACGTGACATGTTCGTAAAGCCATGTAAAAAGATGCCGTTTACAACGCTTTGAAACGGCTTTACGGATATGTTAAAGTACAGCTTAACGCGACGTATGAAAGGATGTCTTCATTGTACTTTGAAAACGCCTTACGGGCCTTGTAAACTACAGCATAACGCAACTTTAAGATGTGGTAAAATTCTGCAAATGTAGCCCCATATGCGTCTTTACGGAGACTGTAAAGACAATTAAACTTCGTAAAGATCCGTAAAGTTGTGTAAAGACGGGCTTTACCGCTGTTTTACAGCGGCTTTACGGAACAGTTATAATAAGCTGGCTATGCTAGATTTTTACCATGTTCTAACAAAGAAAAGGAGAGCAAGAAATTGTAGTCCCTAAATTTCTCTACTATTAAAGATGATTACTTTTTTAGTTCTACACTGATTACTTACTTAGAGAATCAACACTGTGAGAATCAGGTTGTGCGTCAACGACGATTAGATATAAAGCCATAACCAACAGCATGACGAGTCTTCGTTTCTTCTTCCTTTCCTTTGAGAAAAAACAAACAAACAATCAACACTAAATAACTGATTAACTAAACACGATCAACTGACTGGGTACTCAGGAATCTGTAGACTCTCTTTTACATTTTCCTTTGAAATATATTTCTTTTAATTATTTTTATTTTCCTTGGGTCGCTAAAAGTGACTTGCAAGGCAGGATCACATTAAAATTGGCCATTCCTCTCACCGTCGCACATACAAGTTTACTAATGATTTCTTTCCCACTGGCCTGTCTAACAGGAAAATTCCCCTCTTTACAAATGTACATTTAGCAACATGCAATTCCATAAATTAATTTTCCTCCACCGTAGTATCTAGAACAATTAGTAGTTTCATAATCATTCTAGCGAGCTAGTGCGAACAAAAACTCGCCATATTTGGACCAACGAGGCTAAATGCACGGAAAATGCTTTCACTGGGCTTTGGTTCTCAGGAAAACTAGGGAAATGGGGGTGAGGGTATTTGGATCCCCTTCATGGGTTACAAATTCAGGATAAACTCTCTACTTCCCATTCAGAAAAGTTCGGTCTCTAGGGGTACATATACCCAGAATGCAAAAACGTCACAACATCCGCTTTCTTATCTGTCAAGAAGTAGCTTACGGTAGGATAAGAACAAAAGCAAAATTAATTTGAAGCTTTTAAAAGCTGTACTAAAAGTGGTCGCAGTCGCTCACGAGAGGTGGTCGCTTGCAAAAGGTTTCAAATACAGTGTTTTGGCTGGAAACGTTTGATATTTTAGAAATACGTCTCTCATTTTGGAAGCTTTTATTTTTCATTAAATTTTATGTTAAAATCTTTAAACATTTCACTTGACACTAAAGGACCTCTAGGCTCACGTTTAAAAGATGTACTTAGATGATTCTATAACAGTTTCCTGCACAGGTACACAACGGGACTTTATGACGCTTCATTAAATAACGTGGTAATCCTTACGCCCGACCCGGGAAAATAAATTTCCTTTAAAATAATAAGTCTCGTGCTTTAGACGATAAAGCAACACTGGACAATTATAGGTACATGCTTTCCAGTAATCATCTGTTCAAAAATTTCATACATGGTCATAATTACTTCATAAAACAACCGTAAGCAATAATGTTTCTCAGCATGCAGCGGAGATTGTCGGTCGCCATCCAAACTTAAGATTTTTTTTTAAAAGATAAGATCCAAATAAGGGGAAACTAGTATTAGCTTACCTTTATATCAAGTCAAATATTCTTAAAGCTCTCAGTCAAAGACTTGTATATTGTCCGGCATGAGTGTTAGTTAAGAGTACTCCTTTCCCCCTGTCACAAAAATGAAACCACTGGCATCTGTTTCAACCTGATATTGAACTGGGTTCTTGTTTTTGCCTTTGTCTTTGTTCCTTAATTGCTTATGTTACAGCAAAAGTCCTGTTTCAGTGGTGATTTTAACACGTTTGGGTCTTCTAAGAACAAAACTTTGAGTTTTCAACTGATGCTAAAGAGGGTTATTTTGAGATACAAGAGGCACTATGCTTTATCACATTGATCAATAAACCACCTGTCTGATGGTGCCATAGCAACAGTGCTTCCTTTGATAGCAGTACTTTAGATAAAAGCTGGGGTCTTAAGGATTCAATATCAGTTAAAAGCCTGACATTAATATTAAAGCTCGTAATTAAACCTCAGAGATGGCATTCAATTTTTTTCTGTGATTTAAATTTTTAAAAGAAAAACAAAATAGCTGATAGAAAAATATAAAAGACACGCAATCGTCTGTATTATAAGTCACCTGTATGATGTGCGTGATACTTAGGACTTGACTTCATTTATACGCTCTAAGCCATTGCGTCGTCAACCTTCGTACAAAGTTCACTAACCTTCTTGTCATTATTATTATTACTATTATTATTATTATTATTATTGTTGTCATTATTCTTATAACTATTATTATTAATATTGTTATTAATTTTATTATTATTATTATTATTATTATTTGTTTATCTATTTTATTTTTACCATAAAAAACTACCACTGAAAAAAGACACAGAGAGAAAACTCTTATGCTCCCTCCAAAGTACCGCACTGCTAATATCGGTCTTGGCATTTTTAACTGCAGGGTTAAAGCCCAGACACTGCCTGCCTAAAGGTATAATGAAAGTAAAACTTATTTATCCTTATTCCATACTTCTCCCGCAAAGATATTAAATTGTTAACTGGTCGAATTGAAGGTACTTATATCCGTGTGCAACCTTAGATGAAGTAATATGTCTGATCGAGGCACCTGCAGACGTTTCTGAGAACTGATATCAAGCCTAAATACTTGTAAAACTGACATTAAGAAAACCACTGCAGACCACTAGGGTAATCAACATTTTGGACAATTAAACTGTTTCTTTATGCATAACGCTCTCTCTTAATTTAAAATGTCCTTTATAATGAAAAACATTGTATTAATTGATAAAAGAGAAATTAACGATAAGCACGTTACATGACGTTTCGACGACCACATGTCATGCTTTATTGTCGCATTCGAAAGAAATTAAAATAATACTATATATTCAAAAATGGAATAACATCGATCGATGAAGTAGTTTCACGCCGCTGCGAGCTTCACAAAACAGGTGAATAAAATTACATTGTATAAAGGTTTGTTTGAAAGAAATTGCTTTGAGTGAATTGAACCAAGTTGCTGTGTTTTGCTTACTATTATAGCAGGCTTTCCCCATGCTACTGCTACCCTGTTAGATATTGAGAAACGGCGAACCTGTTTACGCGACGGCAGGACTTGAACGTAGTCTTTTGTACAAAATTTTGCCCTTTATATGATAAACAAGTAATCGTAAGTGCTTTCGGGCAATTAAGGATTAATTTCACTTGTAAGTTTTCCAAATTGCACTCGTTGATCTGCTACTCGGGCGATTTTGTGAAAACTTTGAAAATACTCGTGAAGTTAATCCTTAATTGCCCTCGGCCCCATGCGATTTCATATACAAAACAGATCGGCGGAGCGGCCTAAATTTAGGTCTCAGCATTTTAAAATAAAGGTTTAAACCAGAAACAAAGAAATCTTATGGGTAACGACGCGAGACAAGCTCTGATATAACCACGCAGTTTCAAAATGGCTGCTCACGTTTTTGTTACGTAAACACTAGATACCAGACTCCCACGGTATAAAAAAGTCCCAGGCATCTCTCTGACGATTCCCGGGTTTATTGCACGCTCTGGGGTGCTGTCTTCGGCGATAAAAATGGCGAAAAACAACGCTAATCAAGCACAGTTGCCATGGATATTGTCACTTGACCCTTACAGTTTATAACTACAAAATATTGTTGTTAAAATTTGTGAAGGAATTTTAACTCTGACCAAAAGTGACTTGTCCTTCCTGTAGGCGACAATTGCAAGTTCAAGATATATTATTTGACCGAGTCTATTTTTCTCAGTTATAATGTTTCATAAGAACCTTTCTTAGGTTAGGCGTAGCCGGGTTCAAAGTCGTGATAAAGGCAAAACATTTCTGGATGATTGTGCTTTGTTTTGTAGACCCTCGTTTCGTGATGAGAATTTAACTTCGGCTAAAATATTTTCGGCGAGTTGTCTCGCTCGAGTAGGGGAGTTAGAAATTATAGCTTTCATAACTCGAAAGTTTCTTCAACCGAGGTTGTTCTCAGTAGACGCAAAGTTTCTCTTTTAATATAGAACACTTCTTAATACTGAGAGGGTGACTTGAAGAAAAATGCGTATATTGAAACGTTTATGTAGGCTTTTAATGTTTTTTGAACATCCAAAGTTTTGCTATCAGCGACGACGAGAGTGGCGGCGACTAGAGCGCCTTTTGGAGTGACCATCAGAGTTCTGATAAGATCTAACTGTTTTTGGCAGTGCAAGACCGGTTTCGGAAGCAGAGTGGCTTTCCTTCGTCAGTTGCATTTTGTTACAGTGCTCAAGTGGTTGTGAGCAGTTGTGGCCAAGGCTCGCGAACGCGCAGCTTTTATACACTGAGTGAGACTGGTTCTGAATAATCTGACCTTCAAATCAAGCAATTGTAAGTGCGCGCATTTTAAAACAAGTAAAAAAGAAGCCCAGAAGTAGAAAATAGAAACATTAGAGAGGGTCTTGGGATATATAAATCTTTATTTGGGCCTGGTCAAATTTTTACAATTCTGCGGTTATCTACTACCTAAAGAAATTTAAAATCTCACGCAGGTTCACCGGCAGTTTTATGTTATATTCTTCCTTCCTTTTTTGTGTCAACTGAATGTTTCTTTTTCCTCTACACGTTGATGGAGGCAGCGCCACGTGAAACCGACATATTTTCCGCTCAGATTACAGTTTAATTCCTCATCCTTATTAAATGAAATGTAGTTAAGAAATGTAGTTAACTGTGTTGATGTGACCTCATAGTTGCCGGACTGCAACCATATTCTACTGTAATATCTAACGCTCATGTTACAAAAGGTTGCGACCGTAGCGAGTAGCCATCACCACACGTTCTATCTCCGTGTTGCATGCATTGCTGTTTACCAGCAAGTTCTCTGTCTGTGTGGCGTAGCCTTTTTAACAGAACAAAACATGAATACTTCTTATTCGTTTTAATTTGATTACAACATGTAAACAGATTACACACTGCATCAGAGTGGGGATCGATATTTAAGTCAATATAGCCATAGGTAGTCCAAGCTCCTTTGGGAACCGTCAACTTGACGCACATCGCCCGAAAAAATCCAGCCATAAATTCGCCCCAAAGGATCCGATCGCCTTACGCAATGTTATGATGAAGGAGCTTCGATTGCCAGCGTGATCCCACGATTGTGTGACTATGAGGTAACCTTGAAGCATTCTTTACGGTGACCAACTAGTGCCACTTTTGCACACCGTCTTGAATTAAAACTTGTTTCCGGCCTCTGTGCCTTGCTCCGTAGAAATCAGCCTCTTTCGTAGAAATCAGCCTCCTTCGTAGAAATCGGCCTCCTCAGTAGAAATAGAGCTACCCTTCACCGTAGAAATCAGCCTTCTCCGTAGAAATTAGCCTCCTCCGTAGAAATTAGCCTCCTCCGTAGAAATGAGGGATATCAAGGAACTAGGCCTTAGCATCCAGGCTTCTGTCTGTTAGGTCACCTTTCGCGCCATATTTGATAGTGATGGCGAACTTTTGCAGTTAAAGTGGCCAAAATCTGGGCCAGTATTCCACTCTGAATTATTGCCTAAAATGTGGCACGAAATTGAAAGCAGGTTAATGATCGTTTCTTTCCTTTTTTTTTTTTGCCTTGTTTGAAATGTTAAAAAGTTTCTGCATATTTTATATAAAGCCCGATGAATGATGATCGAGTATGCGCCTGCTCCAAGTAAAACTACATTTCAGGTATTACATTTCAGTGTAGGTTGTTTTGCGTGCTGTCCCTGAAAAACCTTTATGGGAATTACAGTTGTTAATAAATTGTCAATATTATGTTGTTAAGGAGGCTGGAAAGGTTTTTTTTTAGCTGCACGCGCGCGCGCAATCTATATACGTCATAACTAACACGCACGTGTCAGCAAACATTGCAATGGTGCACATCTAGATATATCTTGTAGCAGTCGTTAATGCAAATGCGAACGTTAAAACTCTCCCCAACCGATTTTGGTTACCTCTCTTTTTTTCACGTAGAATACGTCTGGATAGAATGCCGCTTGTTTTGCACGTGTGGGAACTCGATTAAGCGCGTGCACAGCTTTGCGCATGCGTAAAGCGGGATCTAGTCGACTTTGACTTTGCAACTTCGTGCGCCAATGTTTCCGCTCTTGGTGGCAATTTTATAGGATTTTTGGACGCTTCGAACTCAGTAGCAGTTGACTTCATTGATGCACAGACGATTGTTTGAAATGGAGAACGAAGGATTTTGAAGAACTTTTACGGCGACTTAGGCCAATAAATAATGAAAAAAAGAACTGGCTCGGGAATTAAGTGGTTTTTATTTATCGAGTCACAGGCGCAAGCGCGGTCGCCATCTTGTCCAATATTTCTGGCAATGTGTATAATGTGAGAATGGGCCCCTTAGTTGTAGATTGATTTTTATTGTGATTAAGTACTATGTGTGCAGTGGCCACTTGGTTGTAGATTAATTGCTACTGTGTTTAAGTACCGTGTGTGTAAGGGCCGCTCGGTTTTAGACTACTTGCCACTTTTGTTGTGGATTAGTTATTATTATTCTTAATTTTCACCAGTCATGTGACCAAAGCTCAAAAATTGTAACCATTCAATAGCTAAGTCAAGAATCTGTTTTTCTCATTATTTTGTGCGTTCTTCACAGACGTGAGTCACCCAGATTTCTAGAGCTTTGTATGGGTACGCCTGTATGTTTGTGCCCTAAGGAAAGGTGGTTGTAATGTAAAAAAGGAAAGCATCTGCTGTTGAGTTTCCCTATCTGAACGAACAGCTATTACTCTGCTAGAGCTCTGCAACTTTAAAATATATGGGTGTTCCAGTGCAAACACTGTTTAGTTGGCACAACCTAGGGGATAACTCTTCTTTTGATTCCCATGTCATGCATCGCAAAGCTTGGAAATTCAAATGTCCTTTATTGTTTGAGCACACCATGTGAGCAGGAGCCACTTTTTTGTTGTTTACTTATTATTGTTTAATTACCATGTGAGCAGGTGCCACTTGGTTGCAGCTTACTTATTGTTGTTTAATTACCTTGTAAGCAGGGGCCAGTTGGTTGTATAGATTAGTTGTTCTTGTTTTTGAGTATCATATGAGCAGGGGCCACTTGGTTGTAGATTAGTTGTTTTTGTTGTTTGAGCCACTTGGTTTTTAGCAGTTTAGTTAATATTGTTTAATTACAATGTGAGCAGGGGCCACTTGGTTGTAGATTAGTTCTTGTTTCTGAGGACCATGTGAGCAGGAGCCACTTGCTTTTTGTTTACTTGTTATTGTTGAATTACCATTATGAGCAGGGGCCACTTGGTTTTACAGTAGATTAGTTCTCCTTGTTTTTGAGTACCATAAGTGCAGGGGCCACTTAGTAATAGATTAAGTATCGTTATTGCTTATGAGTACCATGTGAGCAGGGGCTACTTGGTTGTAGATTATTTATTGTGTTTTTTTAAGTACCATGTGAGCAGGTGCCACTTGGTTATAGATCACTTATGATTGTTTTTTAAGTACCATATGAGCAGGGGCCACTTGGTTGTAGATTAACATTGTCATCATGTGATAAAGGGGCACAAAGTTGTTCATGTAAATTGATTGTTTTTGTTTTAGGCACCACATGCGCCAGGGCCATCAGGTGCAATTCGATTTATCTTCTTCATGACCCTTAAGGCAATCTCATCAACATCTGCCAGTTTTGGCATATATGTTGCCAGCAAACTGTTTGTAATTGTTTATTCAGTCTTCTTTGTTAGCCTAGCGATCACTTCCCATGTTCCTTCATCGTGTGTGTTGCTTTGGCTTCGGTTGGGGCTGCCCTTTCACTCGTTCCTCATGGCGGGCTTTGGCGGTTTCTCCCTCACCTTTACTGGGCTAATGCTTTGGTATGTTTGTAATTTAAGCTTTCTAAGCTTGCTATCAAAATAAGCAGCCACATCTTTGGCCAATATATCCCACTTGGTAGTGTTGAGTGTTCTTCCCAGCAAACAGAGCTCAGCCAAAGCAACACCCATATGAACTATGTGCATGATGTATTTAAGCGCCAGGAACAAGATACATAAAGCAAATTTATTCAAGCAAAATAAATGATTTTAAGTAGCTTGTGACGTAACTAGACCCAATACTTGGTAGCGGGAGTTTCTGTCTTCCGGGACACAGATATTGCTAAATGTGGTCCGTCTTCTCAATTTTGCAACATTCTCGGCAAGTGAAGGGAGTTTTTCCTCCCTGCACACCCCATTTTCCCTATTTTCTGCATTATCTGGCGGTTTCTTCTTCACCTTTGCTGGGCTAATACTTTGGTATGTTTGTAATTTAAGCTTTATAAGCTTGCTATCAAAATAAACGGCCACATCTGTGGCCAATATATCCCACTTGGGAGTGTTGACTGTTCTTCCCAGCAAACAGAGCTCAGCCAAAGTAATACCATATGAATTATGTGCATGTTGTATTTAAGTGTCAGGAACAAGATACATAAATACCTTTTTATATCGTCTAAATAAAACGCTTGATTTATTTAACTCTGTTTTCATAAATCCAGACTTATACATTGTATATATATATCAGACAAACAAATCGGCAATGGAATCATTGGATTAAATTAGGGTACGTTTCCTTAACAAAATCCAAGATTGGATTCTTAAATCCGAAGGAATCCGAAATCAGATTTTGCCTTTCTTTGCTAGACAGAAGAATCCAAGATCTCTCGGATCGTGGTACGTCAAAGGAACCGAAAAATCCACTCTGGAAGTGGATTTGTCGGTTCCTCTGACGCACCATGATTGGAGAGATCCTGGATTGATCTGTCTAGTAAAGAAAGGCAAAATCTGTTTTCGGATTCTTTCGGATTTTAGAATTCAATCTTGGATTTTTTTTTAAAGAAACGCACCCTTAGTTTCACCCTTTAAAGGTAGTTATAGTCTTGAAATAAAAATGGGTAACAACTATCACTGCAACTTTTACCGTCACAATCTCTTTTCCATCAATTATTGGTTCCAATAATAAAAAAAACGTTTGAAGTAGAGTTTGATTTAAAAAGCAGATCACCGATGGTGAAAAGCAAAACCAAATCCTTTTTTAGAAAACATTGGCGTCTATGAGTAAATCAGTTGACATATAATTTTTGGAGATATAATTTCTGTTGGTTTCTGACATCTCAACTTTTATTCAATCAGAATTGAAGCTAAAATCAAGGTTATGTTTGTTGGTAATGAATAACGCTCTCGGATCAAGGTAACTTGCGCTGTTCATCGGCACCAAGCGTGATCGTCCATCTTTTTCGCAGCCCAGGTACAAAGTCACGTTTCTAAAAACTGTAAAGCTCCAGTAGTAGCTTGGCTTGAATCTCATTGACAACTCGGTTTTGCTTTGCTTGATGGATTCCTTAAGGATAATAATGAAAAGTATTTAATATTAGCTGATCACTTTTTCTCCCTCCAGCATGAAATTTGGTTCGTTTGATAAAGCCACCCTGAGTTTCGTTACACGATAGTTGGCGAAGAAAACGTTTGAAATGAGAGTGGGCCAATTCTAGTTAGCCATTATTGTGCAGCAAGGAGAAGTCTGTGTAAAGGCCGCCGGTCATAGTCAGGTGTGACTTAATTATCTCCAGTTTTTAAAACATGAATCGATTTAATCTAACATTATTTCTGTTGCTCCCTGGTTTGTCGATTACCTTCCCCCAGTATCCATTTGCACGTCTTAGCGGGAAGTACACTGTGCTGCAATTTAATGAGAGTAAAGAGCGGTGTTCCCAAGACAACGATGAGACAGATTAAAAGGCTTAAACCCGGACAACTTGAAACTGATCCTAGTGCACTAACCACCCACCCGCCACCCCCTCCCTCGCCCCTCCCCCCATTTCCCTCGTCCTCCTCTTTTAAACACTGCCATGGGCTAACTAAATCAAAACCATTAAAATTGTTGAAAAGTGTCTTGCGAAACATCTGACCTCTGGCGCTGAACTTCCCAGACTAACTCGGGCTATCCGGACTTTATACGCAATTGTTATTAGCCTAAAACGTACTGCTTTTGCATCTCTTGGGGTTTTTGTTAGGCGTGCCATTTTGTTGTTGCTGTTGTTGTTGGCTGGGAACCAAACATATCATATAACAAGCTCCGTTTGCCCATAAACATGTGCGGTAGGCATATTTACTGAGAAGTTGTCTATCTAATGATCGTTACTAAATGCTTACCGCGTCTACCATGTCCTTCTCTTCATTCGTGGCATTCATAAAGTAAATCTTAGACTTCAATGTGTCTTTAAAGAGAAAGGCAAATCCTGTTGTAGTTGATCCCTTTGATCCCGTTTTGGCAACAGCTATAAATGAATCAAAAGAATACTGTTTCAAACTTTTTCGTAGAAATTGACATACTCTTCTGTAGCTTGCAGCAAGTCCACGTAAATAAGACTACAAATAGGCTTTTAATTTATTCATATTTTATTACCTTGGCTTTTCAGGAGGAGCGTATGAAGAGGCCAAGAAAACTCTCAAACGAAGATTTGGTGGCGAAAGAAGACAGCTTCAAAATTATCTCGAGGAGGTAAAGAGAATTAAATCAATTCAAGAAGGAAACGTACAGGAACTCGAGAAATTTGCTGATACTCTCGCAAGCACAGTCGTTACTCTCCGCGAACATAGTCGGTGGAGTGAATTAGATCCTGGAAGCCTTCTTTACACTGTTGTTCTGGAAAAGATTCCGAAATCTATGTTGTCTAGATTTTACCGTTGGGTAAAAGAAAGCGGTCGACCAGAATCTATTGAGACTCTTCGAGACTGGATAACGGAGGAATCAGAGTATCAAGTGAAAGCTGTGGAAACCGTGGAGGGGCTTCATGGTGCCAGAGGAAAACCAAAGGAGGACGATAGGAAACGGTCAAATCGAACCTTTACTACCTTCAAGCAGAAGAGTTGCATTTGCCTAGAAAATCACACAATCAGAAACTGTGAGGAATACAAATCTATGAGCGTTGATGATAGGTGGAAAACTGCTAAGGAAAAGAAACTGTGTTTTCGCTGTTTGGCTAATAATCACCAAGGAAGGGACTGTAAGAGAGCGAAAGAATGTGGAATTAATGGCTGCAAGAGAAATCACCACCGACTCCTGCATCAATCCCAGGAAAGTGAAGCCCACGAAGTAACTGTCGTCGAGGAATCCTCAAATTCTTCTCTGCCCTTTACAAGAGCCTTTGCAACTGTGGCTAGTGACGAACCAGCTTTGCCGAATGGAGAACAGAGCATCGAAGAGCACTCCCACCTTACCACGCTCGCTTCTGCGCAGAATCAGGAAGGTGTGTCTCTAAGAACAGTGCCCATTTGGTTGTCTGCAAACGGAAAGAAGATTAAGTAAACGCCCTTTTGGATGATGCAAGTAGTGTTTCTTATGTAAATGAGGAGCTAGCTGGTGCGCTTGGTTTGTCTGCAACATACGAGCAGGTCACAGTTAATGTTCTTAATGAGAGCGTGGAAACGTTCGATTCAAGGCCTGTTAGCATGACACTGGAAAGCTGTGATGGAAATGTGAGGTTACCCTTTAAAGCTCTAACCTGTCCGCGTCGTGTAACTGGAAATTACAAGGCTGTTGTTTGGTCAAAATTTCAAGAGCGATGGGCCTCATTTACGTGTCTGCAAATTTCCAGAACCGCCAGCTGATCCTATTGTTGATGTGCTCATTGGCCAAGATCAAATCGATCTCCACTACTCAAAGTGTGACGTCAGAGAAAATCCGGTAGAGCCGATTCCGAGATTAGGGCCCCTGGGCTGGTCGTGTGTTGGTCCCCCAGAAGGAAAAGCTGTTATCAGGACGAATCTGGCCTGTACGTTTTTCACCAGACCTAATATATTTGATGAAATCAACGATTCTCTGAAAAGGTTCTGGGAGATGGACACTCTAGGCATCCAAGAGAATGACGTGAAGATACTGTCAGGTGAAGAGAAGATTGCGTTAGACAAGACTCGCCTCTCACTCACTCATGACGAGGAGCGTTACCAAGTTGCGACACCTTGGAAAACTGATTGTCCAACGTTACCAAACAACTTTGAGATGGCCTACAGTCGTCTTAGAAATACAGAGAAGCGTTTGATTCGACAATCTTCGGTGGGAGAAGATTACCAGCAGGTTATTACCTCCTACATTGACAAAGGGTACATCCGCAAAGTGCATCTCACCGAAAACGAGCCGGAAAACCCTTGGTATCTACCTCATTTCTCGGTATGCCGTCCTGAGAGGTCAACCACAAAAACGAGAATCGTATTTGATGCCAGCGCCAAATTTCAGGGTACGTCCTTGAACGATCACATCCTGCCAGGTCCCAAACTACAGACAAATCTGTTCGATGTACTTCTCCGTTTCCGTCGTTTCCCAGTAGCTATTGCCTGTGACGTCAGTGAAATGTACTTACAGATTCGTATTCCGCCTGAAGACCGCCCGAAGTTCAGATTTCTTTGGAGGAATTTGGAAGTTGATCGCGATCCTGATGTATACGAATTTGAACGTGTGGTGTTCGGAGACGCATCTGCTCCGTTTCGTGCCCAATTCGTGTCCCAAGAGAATGCCAGGATCCACGAGGAGAAGTTTCCCCTTGCCGATGAGACCGTGGTCAAATCGACATACATGGATGACTCGTTGGATTCAACTAGGGACAATGTCAGTGCAGTCCAGTTGTTTCACCAACTTCAAGGCCTGTGGGATAAAGCAGGAATGAAAGCTCGTAAATGGCTAAGTAATTCAACAGAGGTACTTACAGTCATTCCCCAGGAACTCAGAGCGTTGGAAATAGATCTTAACTACAACGCTTTGCCCTTGACCAACACCCTTGGGGTTTTATGGAGTGCACAAGAAGATGTTTTCTCCTTCCATGTCACGACACCTGTAGTGGAGAATATTCTCACCAAAAAGGACTATCTTAGGAAGAGTGGCGGCTGTTTTTGATCCACTGGGCCTCGCAAGTCCATTCATAGTGCGAGCAAAGATCCTTATCCAAGATATGTGGTCAATGGGGTTAGGCTGGGACGAACCCATCACTCGTGAGATCTCTGTTCGAGTACAGGAATGGTTCTCGGAGTTGGAGGAGTTGAAGGGAATCAAAGTCCCCAGAAGCCTGTGAGAACCTAAGGTGGAGATATCGAGTTCTGTCCACACCGTTGTCGACGCGTCGAAATATGCCTACGGTGCAGTGAGCTACCTGAGATGTGAATACGACCAGGGCTGTTTTGGTATCTCCATCACCGCGTCAAAAACTAAAGTTGCTCCTTTAAAGCCAATGTCTACACCGCGACTGCAATTGATGGCGGCCATTTTAGGTTTGAACCTAACGACGTCAGTTGTGAGAGCCTTGAACATTCCGATAGCTGACGGCCATTTCTGGTCTGATAGTATGGATGTCTTATACTGGATCCGTGGCAGAGGAAGGCAGTTTCGACCATTTGTCGCCAATAGAATTGGAGAGCTTCAGCGCCAGTCGAGCCCCGAGCAGTGGCAGTACGTAGAATCTAAAGAAAACACAGCTGACCTCTGTTCCCGTGGACTAAGTACCCACAGCCTAATGGAAAGCCAGGTGGAATGGTCCGCAATTTCTTCTGAAAGCTGAAAACGATTGGCCACAAACCAAGATTGAGGAGGGTTTGGAGGTGAAAAAGGAAACACGGAAAACCTTTCTTATTCTTCAACAGTGTTTTGTCTCAATTCGTGTCTCTAAAGATCCCACATGGAAGCTCAATCCCGTCAACTGGTCAAGTTTGACAAGGCTGACGCGGGTGTCTTGCTGGGTCGTCAGATTTATTAATAATTGTCTTGAGAGACGTGAAGATCGGACTGTTGGCCCCCAGACCCCTGAAGAGATCCAGAACATTGAAGTTCAAATCATTCGCGATGCACAGCGTTCAGACTTTGCTGAGGAGTTTAATGCCATTCAAGCAAACCGAGTTTTACCTAAGAAGAGCCGATTATTAAAGTTAACGCCAAAAGTCGACCACGATGGCCTACTTCGCGCTGACGGACGGTTACAGTACGCCGAAAGTCTGCCCTATGATGTGCGTTTTCCCGTCATCTTGCCAAGAGAGAATTGGGTGACCAAATTGATCGTGAAACACTATCACGAGGCTGGGCACCATATCACCGGAACCAATCACACACTTGCAAATCTCTCGACCAAGTACTGGATAGTAGCAGCTCGAGAAGAAATACGAGATTGGGAAAGGTCATGCAATGAGTGCAGGAGACGCAAGTTGAAGGCCGCTGAACAAATCATGGCGCCACTACCGGATGTAAACCACTTCGGGCATTCGCCCATGTTTCCGTTGATTATGGAGGTCCCTTCATCACCGTTCAAGGTCGCGGAAAACGGCGACAAAAACGTTGGCTGTGCCTATTTACCTGTCTATCAAGTCGAGCAGTGCATTTAGAGATGGCTTACGGTCTGGACACCGACAGCTTCCTAAGATGTTTCGTCCGAATGACCAGTCGCAGACGATATCCATTAACAATCGTCAGTGATCGCGGAACAAACTTCATTGGAGCAGACAGAGAGCTTAGAGAGTTGGTCGACGGACTGGATCACAATAGAATTCAAGACCGTCGACAAAGGAGTTAAGTGGTTGTTTAATCCACCTTTAGCCCCCCACTTTGGAGGGGTTCATGAAGTCATGATCAAAGCGGCAAAAAAGGCTATACGCGCGATACTCCGAAACGCAGATGTCAACGACGAAGAACTAACGACCGCCTTTGTAGGAGTAGAAGACTTATTGAATTCCCGTCCACTTACGTATCATTCAGCCGACCCTAGAGACGCTACGCCACTCACACCTAACCACTTTCTTCATGGCCAGATGGGAGGTGTCTCAGCGCCAGAATCGGTTGATGAAGTCGAGTTAAGCCCGAGGAATAGATGGAGGCGAGTTCAAGAGTTGATTTCACACTTGTGGAAGAGATGGATGAGGGAGTGGCTTCCATTATTAAATGCGCGCCAGAAGTGGACAGAAATAAAGCCGGATCTCAAGATTGGTGATATTGTGCTTGCCATCTCTCCTGATTGCCCCAGAGTATACTGGCCTTTGGGAAGAGTTCTGGAAGTGTTTCCAGGACCAGACGGCCATGTTCGAGTTGCCAAGATTCAAAAACACTGTTCTGAGACCTGTTTCCAAATGCGTTTTGCTGGACTCCAATTAGGACCAAAAACGTTATGTCTTCATAAGGTTGACAGAGTCAAAAGGGGGAGAATGTACAAAAGACATCATCGAAATAGTTTTGCAAGAGAATGTAGATTGCGAAAGACATTAATTGTGTAAATTCTAAGTTAAATATTCATCGGGTTTGTTTGCACCCGAAACTCGCTGTTCTCAGAGACATTGATTACGTAATATCACAAGTCGCAAACAACGAAACCTAGAAGCGAAGTTGTCTGCAAGAACCATTTTTTATTACATCATCATTGTATTATAGGATCGTGCGAATGTCGCTCCGCATATAAATAATAGCATAATTATTCTGTCGAGGGGTGTGACCGAGTGGAGTTATCGAGTGGTGTTACCGAGTGAAGTTATCGAGTGGAACACAAGAGTAAAACGTTTCTAACAGTTCGATAGTTGTATTATTTTTTGGTTGCCGTTTCGTCCGACCATTACCGGTTGTATAGTGTTGGCTAACGTCGGGCCAATTGAAGAAAAATACTTATTGAAAGCATTTGCAATACTTTTGGCATCAGTTAAGATGTCATATCCAACAATTAATCTGTTCGGGAATAACAGCTTACCACCCTTAAAGCTAATTAACTGCTTGATACCCCTCCATGTAGCTTTTACATTATTGACATGGTATGAGAAGTACTCATTATAATAAATATTTTTACTGACATTTAAAATATGTTTTTAGTTTGTTTCTGTAAGTTTTATATTTAGAGTGATTAGACTGAGATTTATTTCGTAGATAACAATTAAATAACTTATTTTTTGTTTTGATAGACTTCCGAATACCCTGTGAAATCCAACTTACTCAAAACGTCGTTTATACGTGGAAGGCCAGGGCATAAAACAATGTGGTAAAATAAAAACGATATCCTGTAAGCGACAAAAATTCCTGAGCTATGATACAACTTCAGTGATAAAAATATATTTTTACCAAAGCCTTCGATTTTATGTAACGTAATGACTTGAATAACTAAATTCATCAAAATAACTTTGCGCTTCAAAACTACCACAACGATCATATTAGAATAAGCTTATGCAAAATGCGATATCTACAAGAGACTTCACAGTGGGAATGGCGCCGAAGTTACACCATGTCAGATTTTTAAAGCCCGTGCATATGGACTAAACTATCGTGCATATGGAATTTTTTTGCAGAAACGACAGGCAAATTTATGCTAGTTTCTGAAGGTAATTTTTTCGAAAAGCAGAAAATTCATTACAAACCTGAGATTTGCGTGTAATCATAGACAATTCCACTTCAAAGGCATCCCCAACACCACCGTCGACTGCACTTTCAGCGCACATTTCCTAGCTCCAAAGCGAAAGAAGCCATCTCTTTGTTTCGTTCCACATCTTCGTCGATTGTCACTTTACCATCACGCTTAGTCTCATGGGATATATATAGGGGGCTAAAACGTCAGGGCCTCAAAGACAATAGGAATATTGATTCTTGTTTGTGAGGCCCGGAGGCCATTTTTAATGACGTCATCAGATATCAGGGACTTTTTGCAGGGACTAGTTGCAGGGACTAGTCTCCTTGTGTGTGCTGACCTTTAAGGAAAGATCAGCTAAATGTTATATAATCACTACCTTTAGCGGGCGATAGATAAAGACCGGTTCTCTAGTTGCCCTGAACGTTCAGGTCTGCAGTCGAAAGTGCTTATTTGTATAGAAAGGCTTTTTCATGGTTAAAGGTACCAAAAACAATCTTTGTCTCATTATTTCTTTTTCAAAGGAAAATAAATCCACACAAGTTACTGCGAAAAAATGAAATAGACGACCCATGCAAAAAAAAGAAAGAAAGAAAGAAAAAAAAACTACAACTACAAAAAAACAAAAAAAAACCACTGCACGGCACGTTGGCATTTAAATGGTTTTCTTTCTCACGAAATCTTTAATTCGCCCAGTCATGATCGAAAAACGCGTTTCATGCTGATTGATTTTCATTGCAATTTCAAGTAACAAAATTGCGACTTCTTACTTTAACGAGGAAAATTCATTGTTGGGCGAAACAGTAGTCTCCCCGTGTTTTTCACTTAGACCCCGTATTTTCCACCAGACCCTATGTTTTCCACACCTCGTGTTTTCCACACCCCGAGATCCCGTACCCCGGAACCCCGTACCCCGTACCCCGGGCCCCTGGCCCCGCATTTTCCACCTAGCCCCGTACGGCTCACACGTGAAAAAACATGATAGGCGGCTCCTGATTGGACGTTTCGCTTTTCTTGCATGAGGGAACAGCGATACGCGACATTTGATTAGTTTAAATCGGTTTGCAAACGAAAATTTACTCTGCGGCTTTTCAGTGTGTAAATCCCAGTATGTATATAATAACAAAAAATACAGTCTGTCTCCGCCCACAAATAGCAAAGGCTAATCGCGGTGGGCGGAAAATGTCATTACGTAGGGAAGCACAATGACCTCTGTAGCTCTCAAACTTGTACACACTTGATGATGTATCAGGGGAACACAATGACAGATATTTGCTTAAAGACTTTCTGCAACTCGACGATTTTAGATTTAGTGTTGACCGAGTGTTATTTCTTCTTCCTTCCATTTCTTTTCTCTTTTGTGCAAACTCGATACTATTATTATTGCTCCTAATTCATGCAATCAAAACTAAAAACTCGTAACCATTGAACAACTTAAGTCAAGAATTTGGGATTTGATAGATGATTCATATATATTAAACAGCCTTGCCAAGAATAAGGTTTCTGCACTTTTTCATTTGCGTGTTATCCAGAGAAGTGTTTCACCCAGCTATAATAGATTAAGAGCTTTGCATCATATGGCGGACATAAAGTAACAGAAACATCTGCCATTGAGTTTTGCAATTGAACTAAATAGTCAATGCTCTAGAGTTTCGACACATTGAAATTAATACTTCTTCTAGTGCAAGAATTGTTCAGTTAGCAAAAGCTAGAGCCATAACTCATCTTTTAACCTATGTGACGACCTTCTTGAGCCGGCCTTTAATGTCACGCAACGCAAAAGCTTGGAAACTCAAACGTGCACTATTACAAAACGAAGAACCTTGTGGCGTTAACATCACGTTCCTGAAGGATCTTAATCTTATAAAACTGAAACCTCCGAAGAAAAGGTAAAAGTATGATTATGTTCCACGAAACATATTCATTTGAATAACATACACACTTATATTGGCTTTTCCGGAAGTAACTGTAACGTTACTTTTCAATTCACATCAACTTGGTACTTTTAAAGCTTACTGTCTTCTCATTCCATCTCAACAGCTTCTAGACCCATCTCAACGCAATTACTATCGCAAACTTTCCCTTAAACATGGCGTTTAAATAACCTGCACACTTATATTGGCATTTCCGGAAGTGAATAACTTGTCACGTGACCTTTCAATCGACACAAACTAAGTATTATGTTGAAGCTTACCATCTTCTTAGTCCATCTCAATGGCTCTTCACCCATCTCAACGCAATTGCTATTGGCAAATTTCCCTTGAACATGGTGTTTAAAAAATGTACACACTCATATCGGCTTTTCCGGAAGTGAATAACTTCTCACGTGACTTTTCAATTGACAGCAACTTGATATCATTTTCAAGCCTATCGTCTTCTTAGTCTATCTCAATGGCTTCTACACCCATTTCAACGCAATTGCTATGGGAAAATTTCCCTTGAACATGGTGTTTAAATAATATACACACTCATATCGGCTTTTCCGGAAATGAATAACTTGTCACGTGACTTTTTAATTGACACCAACTTGGTATCATCTTAAAGCTTACCGACATTTTAGTCCATCTCAATGGCTTCTACAACCATCTCAATGCAATTACTATCGAAAACGATTTTTTTGAACATCGTTTTTTTTAATTTCAAACGCACCTATATCGTCTTTTCCGAAAGTGAATAGCTGGTCTCGTGACTTTTTTAATTCACATCAACTTGGTATCATTTTAAAGCTTATCGTCTTTTCAGTCCATCTCATCGGCTTCTACGCCCATTTCAACGCAATTACTAAGGAAAACTTTCCCCTAAACATGGCGTTTAAATTACATACACACTTCTATTGCCTTTTCCGGAAGTGAATAACTCGTCCCGTGTCCTTTCAATTGACACCAACTTGATATTATTTTGAACCTTACCGTCTTTTTACTCCATCTCAATGGCTTCTACACCCATCACAACGCAATTGCTATCGAAAAATGTCCCTTGAACATCGTTTTGAATAAACCCTTCTTCGTTTGGAGCGGCATCAAGCCTGGTTATTGCTTTGAGGATACCAGAAGCATTACAAGAATCTGGAAACGTACGATTTGGGCGCCAACACATTTTCTTGTTACATCTTCCCTGATGTGATGCCTCACTTAGAAAATCTCTTCAAGGCCAAACGAAAGCCAAGAAAGGGCTTTGTCCCACTCATGGCGTGTATGGATACATTTTTGAAATACAACTTGCCGGAATATATCCCGGACCAATGTTTTTTATGTAAACACCGTTCTCGTTTTTGAAGCAGTGGCGAAAATTATTATGGACTTGGAAAAATGCTCGTACGAGATGGCGACAGGGATCGGTGTGTGATAAATGTCCCAACCAAGACACCGTATGGCATTAAATGGGATTCTCTTGTTAAATAAAAGAAGCACAGAAGGGAGCTTGCCAGAGCTCAGCGAAGAAGCCATCGTAAATAGGCGACACCCAGGAGGCTGCTACGTTCTAAAGAAAAATGCTAAATTGATCCTTTCCATTTATTATGTCTGGATTCATGAAAACGGTGTCAAAGATCTGGAGTGAATATGGTATTTTGATTGATTTATTATTATTATTTTTTTGTATTTATCTCCGATATCGTATCTCTGATATCGCTAAGACAGTAGCTTGAATGTGTTACTTAGCATGAAATGTAGAGACCTTCTTACTGCATGTTTCATTTATTTATTTAATTATCGCCAACCCCCCCCCCCTCCCCAACCAAGCTGTTTCAATTGGTGTTAACCTTAGCCAGGCTACGCTCGTCTGAATTTCAGCCGTTCTTTTTCTGCTGTCTTGAGGAAGTGTGCCTTAGGACATCATAAAGTCCAATGAAGGTGCAAGTCTAACGATTCGCTAGCAAGCGTCGTCTGTTATCGTACACGAGACGATCCTGAAATGCATGTGTAGTGACTACGCGGCTCAACATTTAAATAGCCACGTAGTAGCAGGCCATTCGCTCTGTGGCGATAATGTTTGTGCTTGCTTTAGACACATAAAGCTTTAGCCACATCAATTTAGGGCTTAGACGTGCAACAGACCAGACATTTCTAGCTGCTGTTGGCGTTATTTGGTCAGAATTTTGATGGGGCTGAAGACTGCAGTACTTCCCCGCTGCAGTACTTCCCCGCTGGATAAAATTCAATTCCATCCGGGACATTGCTATTTTGTGAGCTAAACATGGAGAGACAACGAGCAGAGAGTGAAGGAGATTGAGCCGTCGAACGCGGATCGTGAGTAGAACTTTCTTGTTTTATCAATTTTAGGCGTTCTGTCGTGGTTTCTGGTCGATAATTAATGTGTCGACAGATAATGTTGAATGTTGTCTCTTACTCATAATTATGGCCTAGTTTATTGAAGTTCGATCGATTCTGGATGTAGAAAGCTCTTGTTCAGTCCATTTAGGACGAAGCAGGCCCTTAGAGAGATGCAGTAAAGCTCTGCGCTGCGGATTTGAAATCTGTATGTTTGTGTTGACTTGGACTCCAATTTCATGTGAAAAACACTCTTAATTAAATATGTCTTGTGAAAAGCTAGTTCTAGGACAGATTATATAACTAGGGTATCTAAAAGATAGTAATGCTGCGGCCCATTCTGTTGATAGTGACATATTTTACGTAGTCATTGATCTATCTGCGAGTTCCAAGTGTTACATCATAACCTTTATTTCTTTAAGCAGTATCAACTTAAAATCTGTGCTTGTATATATCAAATTCATGCATCATGACGAATCGATGGCGAGACGTGACAAGGGATCGACACAATAAAGCACATACACATACACACGATACACATCTAGCTCCCCCAAGTTTACCAGAAAATCGAGAAGATGAAATTTGAAAGATGTGGAAATTGTAGGGGCAGAAATTTCGCTTATAAATTCTTAACTAGTACGCATTAAGTCTAGAGTGTTGACAGTATTGAAAATGCGTCGATCGCTAGCTATTTCCGGCTCTCGCCAGGAACCCATCACTAGGAGCCTGCAACTGCCCCATATTCCTGTCACGGCGTTTTCACAGACCGATCCCCCACGAGAACCTCAGTGACCAATTGCAATCACAAGCGCGGACTAGTGTTGACATGTCGACATGATGTCGACATGTTCATGTGAGGTCGCATTGTTTTATCTTTATCGAAGCGTCCACATGTACACTGGAGCTGTCCTATTTCGTACGAAAAATATCTAAAAATAGACTGGTCTGTAAAAATGTCGTTGCACTGGCTTATTATGGGAGTTGCAGGCTCCTAGTGATGGGCTCCTGCTCTCGCTTGTCTCCGCTGGCGGCACCAGTGACAGCCGGAAATACCGGCATCTGCCTTCGCAGGCTAGTCGTTCGCCGGATATGTGAAACTGCTAAAACTCAAGTTTAAATTCATGTTTGGATGAAAAGGAATTGATTGTAGCATATATGAAATAAGTGTGTTCAACAGTTTCCGTTTGTTTTAATTATTCTACAAGTTTTAGTAACGACGATTTCTCTTCACCTGAAGAATTCGATCACGGCGGCTAGACTGCTAAGAAATGACATACTAAGTTTAAAATAAGATGTCACAGTTGATCGTCCAGACCCGGGCGTCCAGATTTTTACAAACTTTAATGTACTGCATTAAAAACAAGCTAGAGGTGTGAAAGTAAATCACGATCTCCTGCACATCGTTTTACAGGTAAATCAGAACAAAATTTCAGTGGAATCCACGCGAAGAGACTATATGACATCCTCGTGTTGTTCGTGGCGCAGATTGTCTGCAAGAAAACAACGTCCAACGACACATTAATACATATGACGCATCGCTGCAGTAGAGTGCGATTATGGCTGAATCGGAGAATATAATAGTGAAATATGAACTTCGACTACCGATTCTTCCGATTAAGATTGTTATGAAGGTGATGTACCGATTCTACAATTCTTCCGATTTTACGATTCTTCCGATTTAACAATTCTTCCAATTTTACGATTTTTCGGATTTTACGGTTCTTCCTATTTTACGATTTTACCTTAAGATTGTCATGAAGGCGATAACATAATAACTGTACATAAAAACCACGAATATACCTCGTTCTTTCATCTACTGCAGAAAATACTGCAGAAAATCGTAGAATCGGTACATCACTTTCATACAACTCTTGAGGTAAAATCGTAGAATAGGAAGAATCGTAGAATCGGTACATTACTTAAATAAAACTCGAGGTAAAATCGTAGAATCGGAAGAATCGTAGAATCGGTACATCACTTTCATAACAAGCTTCAGTTTAAAATCGTAGAATCGGAGGAGTTGTAGAATCGGTACATCACTTTCATAAATCTTTAGTGCCAGATCGGAGAATAGTAAGCCAAAATCGGAGTACTATTCCTCTGATTAAGCCATACTCGCTGGTGATCGTGACAAAGGCAAATGGTGATCTTAACTGTTTGGACATGAACCTCCTTTTCACCAAATCCAAATAAACGGAAAGACGTGGAAATTGTAAGAGTAGAAAGCCGACTTAAAATACTAACTGGTACGCACAAGTTTCAGCTTAAAATTCATGTTTGGATGGAAACAAATCGATCGCAGCAGACATAAATTAGCCTGTTCTACGGTTCTCGTTTGCTTTAATTATTCTACAAGCTAAAGTACCGGCGATTTCTCTTCATTGAGAATTTGACGAAGGAGGCGAGACTGCTACGAAATTGACGCAGTAAGTTTTTAATTAACATGTGACAGTTAATCGTTTAGATAATTCTGCATTAACGACAACAGCAAGGGTTGTGAAAGCCAAGCAGAATCTCGCTCACATCGCTTTACAGGTAAATCACAGCAAACCATAACCGCTAACCTTTCTAAACTGCAATCCACGCGAAAAAAGACGCTAACACAACGGTGTCACAACCTCGTGGCGCAATGAATTCTGGTAAAAAAGCGCAATGCATTCTGGTAAAAAGGCGCAATGCATTCTGGTAAAAAGGGATGAATTCGAGAATTCGTATCCCCTTTTATATATTCTTCTTAAATCCTGTTTATGTTGCTGGTCGCTCGCTACGCTAGCTCCGCAGCAATAACCCAAGTTATTCTCGTATTTTGATTGGTTCTCGCCTGTGATCTAATTGAGGACAGATTCACGATTGAAGTCATCAAAGTTTTTCCCTATGCCGTGTTAAAATGGCAAAAAGGTTTGAGAATTAGGATAATATTTTACGAGACTGGGCAAAAGATAACATACAAAAAAGTCTTGCCGAGGCATTGAACAGGTTCGAGAAGCCAGAAAAAGAAAGATTAAAGCCGTTTCTATTAGAAAATGATAGAGAAATAATTTTTTAGCAGCCTCAGTCGACAGTCGAGCGAGACTAAACCACGCACAAACTTGGTCTTGGTAAGCCGAGAACCATTGCTTTATCTCGAATTTAACAAACGCAATAAACAAAATGTTTCTGAGATTAATTTATTTTAAAAATTCAACTTCTCCTAGTGTCAAAACAACTGTTGACACACTGATTGATGTCAAGAATGAAACATCAAAATATCACTTCTGAAAATCGGTGAAATAAAATACATAACCTTGCTTTCCGATGGGAATATTCCCGGCCGTTTCAGGGCACAGCAGCGAGCTAATTATAGCTAACCACAGCTCACGGTCAACAGTATTGCAGCCAATATATGTCTCCGACACTATATCAAAGTGATTCGAGAATCACCAACCACGAAAGACAAAATCTCCACCGCCATTTACGCTCCTTTAATTCATTCAAAACTCGAATCAAATGGCCTCTAGGTTGACGCAACCACAAGTTTCGCGAGGGTATTTTTTCAACTCCTGTAATTTTTAAGACAACGTCCAAGCTTTTCGGTTCACAGGGCTGCTCCGATGACATAACCTGACTTGATTTTTCCAGCATTTTCTTCGAGATTTGAAGATTTCGCAGTTCAATTCTGCTTTCGCTGTTAGTTTTCATTCAAGAAGGAGCGACGCTCAAGTCAGGTTTGACAGTGGCGTGATTTTTCTCGACCAATCAAAATTCTTTGCTACGCATAGCAACCAATGAAACTGTTTCTTTTTGTATAGATCATAGGTCACGTCAAATGCTTTTTTCGTGTAAAGGCGGGGCAAACGCGGGGCAAAAGGCCAGCTTTGGCGTTATGTTGAAATATTTTGAAACAAAAAAGGCTTTTCGTTATTATATAAAACAAATAGATTCCATGTTGCGGTGCGTCTGATTAAGCAATAGATCACAGAAGACGTCAAAATGTGGTAAGAACATCAGTGACTTACTCGGCTACGCCTCTTGTGCCACCTTTTTGTTCTTACCACATTTTGACGTCATCTGAGATCTATTACTGAACAGACGCACGGCAACATGGAATCTATTTGTTAAAACGTACCGAGATTATGAATAGTGACGAGTCAAATTCTGCGGCCATGTTTTTGCGAATCTAGACAGATTCAGGCAGGAGTACTTTTGTGCTGAAATATAGAAGTAAATAACCGATTCCACAGCGTACAATGCTCTTGTTGCCATGATCGGATAATTTAACCCTCACTTGAGACATAGCTAGGCCATTTAGCTGAAATACTAGAGGTTAAGCAGTATGTGTAAATTAGGGCCGCGAATCAAATAATCAATTCTTGAGCTCTGATTTAGCTGTCTTTTACTCGGTCGACTGATTAGAAGCGGCTTTAACGGCTTGTATAGGCATGGTAGATAGCACTTTCAGTACGACATGGTCATATTTATGTACAATATCTCACCGATTTTTCAAAAACACGCCCATAAGTTTTTAGCACCGTTTTTATAAATCCAGTCATATTTGTTTTTAGCTATCAGGACAGTTTTGTAAATATGATAAGCACTCGTGTATAAAATCAGTAAAATTTCCATCATAACATAATTTGCACATCAGCATATTCAGGCTTGTTATGAACCACGGACTTACCGTTGCGTTGTTTTTGCATTACTCATGCGGCTTTTCACGTGTTCTACTACTATATTGGACAATGCAGTTTTTGTTTGCCGTTTAACACGAAAAAATAAACAACAAGTCGCTTTCCCTGACTAGTCGAGCGAGTTGACCTTTCTTCCTGTAATTGAGAGATGAACGCGAGTGGCGAATGGGATATGAATAGCGGTTACCTGTCACTTTGTCGCGTCGGCATGACGCGACAAAGTGACAGTTTACCGATGAAAGAAACCAGTCAAGTTCGCGCGTGTGGTACATAGTGATAGTGTCCCTTTAATTATTATACTAGCAGTAATCAAAGATTATGAGAATGCGTTCGACGCCGTGTAAACGTTTATACAGATACCTTAAATGATTTCCCTAGCTGACTTTCAACCTCTAAAAACCAACCTTTTTCATCAACAACCGGAGTTTTAAAGAAAGATATTTCAGTGACAAATTCCATGCCATTCTGATTGAACAGGTCTCGGTACAAACTACGTTGCGTGACAGCGCCAGGTTCCGACTGACAAGTTTAATAGGACTAAAATATTTACATCTGCCTTCAGATTTCGTGCTAAATATTCTCACATTATTAACTTGTAATTTGTAAAAGTATATTTTTTACGCAACCTCGTCCCCAGGGCCTTCTTCTCGACGATTTTCAAAATGGCAGATCGTCGGGAGAAGACCCTGGGCAATGCTGAACTAACACCCTTGTTGATTGGCCCATTCATACGAACACGCTGATTGGTTTCAATACCTGAACTACATGCTAAAGAAATATGGCGGACGTAGCTAGTGTTTATACGAAAAAGAAAGGTCTTTTTGGAGGTTGAATCGCAGTTCAGTTCAAGCGATGTTAAACTAAATTAGGTCTCACTGATTTATCAGTTATTCATTAATTAATATTCAATCTTCGTTCACTGTCTAAAATCCGCACGCGTCATTGGTTAAAATTGATCACGTGAGCTCCCGTTACCTAGCGACATCAAAGTGACAGAGTGCGTTATTACAATAACGCATGAAAACTGTGCAGTGTTCTTCAACTTCAAACGTACATGGCTTCAGGTTCAGGTTCAGATTTTCCGAGGTTGAGGAAGAAAAAAATACTGAAATAATTGACGATGCCATCCCGGAAAACACAAAAAGGCAAACTACTTGGAGTGTGTTTATATTCAATGGTGAGTTGAGCAAAACTGAGTTTTTTGCAAGTTTTCTTAGCAACTCTCGCTCTCTTTTGTAAGTTAAATTTGATGTCGTAGTGTGTGTGACTTTGTCAAAAACATTTGTTGTTGGTAGTAAATGTTGAATTAAAATGAGTTTTAAATTAATGTTTTCTCCTTTTAAACTAGAATGGTTGGAGCTCAGATACCCAAGAGAAAATTTGGAGAGCCTAACTAAAGAAATACTTGCAGAGCGACTAAGTAAGTTCTATCAAGAAGTAAAGTAAGAAGGAGGGAAGGACTACAGCCGATCGGCTCATGTGACTATAAGGGCTGGATTAAACCGCTACTTGACGTCCGATAAAGTCGGAAAGACTTTTTCGATCATTGCCGATCCCGTTTTCAAGACTGCGAACAAATCGCTAAACGCTAAGCTTATTCAAGGAATCTGGCGCGTCTAAAGTCAAACATCACAGTAGTATTCAACCCGAAGACATACAAAAATGCTACGATAGCGGCGTTTTTGGTGACGACTCGCCTCTTGCCCCTCTCCGTGGCAACTGGTTTAATGTAAATTTATGTTTCTGCAGACGAGGAAGAGAAAATCAACGAAAACTGACAAGGAATAGTTTTGTGTTCAAGAAAGACGCGAGTGGAGTTGAGTTCATTGAAATTGCTGAAGACGAGAAAACAAAAACCCATCCTGGTGGGCTCGGCAACAAAGCTGATGAAGCGGATCCAAAGATGTTCGCAACGGGAGAAACTGCCCAGTTTATTTATTGAAAAAGTTAATCCCGGCGAAAAGGCGTTATTTCAGAGGCACAAAAGAAAGTTCTGTTTGAGCGATGAAATCTGGTTTGACAGAGCACCGCTCGGCGTAAACAGTTTAGGAAACATGATGAAAGAAATATCTTTTGCTGCAAAATTAAGCCAAACATATACAAATCATTGTATTAGAGCGACGTCTGTGACACTGCTTGATAGAGCGGGAATACCTGTGCACAGAATTATGCAAATATCGGGCCATAGAAATGAGGGGAGTGTGAAAGTTTATTGTGAAAGGCAAACGCTACAACAACAGAAACAGTGCTCTGAAATTTTGGCGGCCCCAGTTGCATCTTCGACGGCGTTGATTACAAAATCCCCACAACAAGTAGAGAACAGAAATAGTTCTTCTTACCAAAACAACATGTTCACCAACACCAATTCCCCTAAATTTGTCGACTTTGGGAACGCCAGGTTTGAAAACTGTAATTTCGCTTTCACTTATAACACGACAAAGAAAAGTGATGATTGATCATTGACATTGGCTTGTTTATGCTCACTGATAATTCTGTTTAAGGGTGCTTTCTGCTTTTCTTAGCTATTAGCTAGAATACACTTTATGTGCATGTATCTAAAATATTCATTCATTTCATATTCAGTAAATTAAAGATTCTTGGCCATTGAATGTTCTTGTTTTCATTTGTTTTTCTTTAGCTCATTGTTTTCTCATTCAAACAGGTCGGGCGGGAAGCCATTCATTGTAAGCTTAAGTCTATCGCCAGCAGCGAACTCAGATTGAGTATTAAAAGGGTTAGAGACTGTTAGTTCGTGTTTTGTTTTCAAATACACGCACTTGCTTACTGTACAATGAACTCGAAAGTTTCAATACTGCACTCAGCTTCGCTACGTGCAGTATTGGAAATTTCTCATTCATTGTACAGTAAGCGCGTGCGTGTATTTGAAAACAAAACACTCACAACAGTCTCTAACCCGTAAATAATTATGTAATAGTTTAAATTTTCGCATGGAATGTACACGTTGCTCTGAAATAAATCACACTGAGAGCAAAGTACTAACATACAGGTAAATGAAAAACAGAAAGTATGACAGTAAGAAATGAATAAGTTAATTCTGGATGTAGGACTCGACTTCAATGGTTCACCGCCACTGGCTTTAATCCATATTGAAATACAGTACAGAATGATAAGTGCATATTTATTTTTTATTTCTACATACACCACTTCTGTTTTCGGGTACATACAGTCTACATGCACATATGAAGGCGAATGTTTTGAACACAGTCAAATGTACAAAACAATTAGCCTATTAACCACACATCAGTCTTTTTATAGTGGAGTGATATTTAGTTTCTACCGGTTATTTATATGTTGCACCACT
>CM042751.1:7933896-7949283 GCA_022496165.2 Catalaphyllia jardinei
CGTAGCGAGCGAGCAGCAACATAAACAGGATTTAAGGAGAAATATAAAAGGGAGTACGAATTCTCGAATACATCACTTTTTACCAGAATGCATTGCCGCTTTTTACCAGAATGCATTGCACCATGACTGCTCCTGACCACGAACAACACGAGGTTGTGACACCGTTGTGCTGGCGTCCTTTTTCGCGTGGATTGCAGTTGAGAAAGGTTAGTGGTTATCGTTTGCTTTAATTTACCTGTAAAGACTGTAAAGCGATGTGAGCGATATCGTGCTTGGCTTTCACAACCCCTGCTGTTGTCGTTAATGCAGAATTATCTGGACGATTCGATTAATTGTCACACAATAATTTAAAACTTAGTGCGTCATTTTCCTAGCAGTCTCGCATCCTTCGTCAAATTCTTAATGAAGAGAAATCGCTGGTACTTAAGCTGGTAGAATAACTAAAACAAACGAGAACCGTAGAACACGCTAATCTATATCTGCTGCAATGGATTTGTTTCCATCTAAACATGAATTTAAGCTAAAACTTATTTTAAAAATAAAACTGTGCATGGACTTAAGTCCAATTACCTTATACACAAGCTGTCCCTCTGGCCGGTAGTATTTGTCAAGATCCTACCGGCCAGTGGGACAAGGCAAAGTATAAGTTTGAATTCGGGATCCACCGAATTAAGAGCTCAATAAAATAATTCGTTTCAAGGAAAGACGTATTCAAAAACTCTTGTGCCTAAGTCAAAGACGTCTACAACGAGTGTTTATACTACAACACGTGATAGTGACAGTGTTAGCGTACAAAATTTGACGGTTTACGAACTAGACGGTAAGAGTCCTTAAGAAATTTACCACATTTACCGAACAATTCACTGCTTTAACCTCTACACATTATTCTTAACATGCCAGCTAAATAAAAACGTACTTGTCTTGTTGATCAACATAGTTTTACCAACGGCAATTCATATATTACGAGAAAGTATAGTGCGCCATATTGGAATAGCCGACAAATTTCCGAAAACTTCTCGGCTCGGAAACTCGCTCCTAGTACTTCTCGGTTGTCCTTCTGAGCGGTAGGATTCGCCATTTTGAAAATCGTCGAGGAGAAGGCCCTGGGGACGAGGTTGACTTTTTACGAACGTCATTCTAAGCAGGAAGCTCAAATATGAGTACACATTTGAAAACGCGTGCTCGTTCATCGTAAACAAACTCCGTGTGACTGATTCGAGTATTTCCGCTGGCTTGATACAAAGTATAAAGTATTTACATTTCCGTTCCCTGGCTCAGGTTCACTCTTACGCATCTCATAAAATAAACAAGTTCCTCGTGAGCCCAAACGAACGTTTAAAAAACATCATACTATTGAATATAATAATACTCAGTGGCAAAATACCACGGCAAAAGTATCCAACGCTACCTCTGTGATCGTGAGTGCATGGAAAGAAAGACCAAAGTCTACATGGCCTGCTCACGTGATCACATGTTCGTCACATGTATTATCACATGTCTCAGTTACGGTATCAGTTTACTGGCCGTGACCATAGTTAATAACTATGTCGTGGCATAGTTAGTAACTATGTCGTGACATGCCCCTGCAAAAATTAAGCGGGGTGGCCATTTTCGTGCCCTTACAGGAATGTGGGTTTTCCAGACAATAACCTTACACAGGACAACCAACTCTGCAGACTCACAGGCAAAAATTAGGATTGTGTTCCACTTCGTCGAACGCAAAAAACACACCGCTAGGACCGCTGACCAATAGAAGTTATGTGTATGTTACAGAAAGCCCGTTGAGATGGGTGTAAAAGCCATTGATATGGACTAAGAAGAGGGTAAGTGTTAAAATGATATCAAGTTAGTGTCAACTGAAAAGTCACGTGACAAGTTATTCACCTCCGGAAAAGCCGATATGAGTGTGTATATTTTTTAAACACCAAGTTCAAGGGACATTTTTCGATAGTAATTGCATTGAGATGGGCATAAAAGCCCATGAGATAGACTGAGAAGACGGTAAGCTTTAAAATTATACCAAGTTAATGTGAATTAAAAAGTCACCTGGCCAGTTATAGACTTTCGGAAAAGACGATATAGGTGCGTTCAAAATTAAAAAAAAACCGATGTTCAAAAAACAGTTTTCGATAGTAATTACGTTGAGATGGGTGTAGAAGGCGTTGAGATGGACTGAGAAGACGGTAAGCTTTAAAATGATACCAAGTTGATGTGAATTAAAAAGTCACCTGACCAGTTATTCACTTTCGGAAAAGACGATATATTTGTGTTTAAAATTAAATAAATGATGTTTAAGGGACGTTTTTCGGTAGTTATTGCGTTGAGATGGGTTTAAAAGCCATTGAGATGGACTAAGAAGACGGTGAGCTTTCAAATAACATCAAGTTGATGTGAATTGAAAAGCCACGTGACGAGTTATTCACTTCCGGGAAAACCAATATAAATGTGTATGTTATTTAAACACTCTATTCAAGGGAACGGTTTGGTACTAATTTCCTTGAGATGGGTGAAGAAGCCGTTGAGATGGACTGAGAAGACGGTAAGCTTTAAAATGATACCAAGTGGATGTAAATGAAAAAGTCACGTGGCCAGATATTCACTTCCGGTAAAGGGCATAAGTGCGCTTGAAATTAAATAAACGATGTTCAAGGGACATTTCTCGGTAGTAATTTCATTGAGATGGGTGTAAAAGCCTTTGAGATGGTCTAAGAGGATGGTCAGCTTTAAAATAATATCAGGTTGGTGTCAACTGAAAAGTCACGCGACGAGTTATTTACTTTCGGAAGAGCTAATTCAAGTATTTATGTTATTAAAGCACAATGTTCAAGGGGCATTTTTCGATAGTAACTGCGTTGAGATGGATGTAGAAACCATTGAGATAAATTAAGACGATGGTGAGCTTTAAGATGATACCAAGTTGGTGTCAATTGAAAAGTCACGCGACGAGTTATTCACTTCCGGAAGAGCTAATTCAAGTTTTTATGTTATTAAAGCACGATGTTTAATTAAGGGAACGTTTTCGATAATAATTGCATTGAGATGGGTGTAGAAGCCATTGAGATGGACTAAGATGACAGTAAGCTTTAAGATGATACCAAGTTGGTGTCAATTGAAAAGACACGTGGCAAGTATTCATCCCTGAACAGAGGATATGAACAACATCTTTACAAATTCACGAGTGTTGGTGCAAATGTTATGGCTTTCAATGCAGCTAGAATATGTTGTCGGACAATTGGTAAGGACATTTAGGTGATTTTTTGCTGTAAATTCCATTGCTGAATTTCTATTCGAATTGGCAGAGAGTTTCAGCCGGTCGAATTGGCAGATGTCGAATTGGCAGTGATCGGGAGACAACCTCAGCTTGGTTTTGATTACATGTTATTCAGTACCACGCGAATATAATACACAGACGAAGACAAAAATAGAAAATCGAGGTACTCTTGATATGTTTAAAGCAAAAACATAATAAATGATAGAAGTCAAACAAATATGACAATCACTATGTAAATGTAAATTACGTTTATCTTCACTCTGACGAAAGCCGCGTTTGCAGTCAAACATGGCATCATTGTTGTTGTTTCCCAGAGTTCGCCGCAGTTACGATGCACATTTATCAGCACCTAAAGCGTTCGTAAATGTTCTTCTGTCGTCTGTAGTAAATATCTGCCTACATTTTCTATTCATTAATAACTCATTTTACTTCTGGTTTAGTTCTAGCAAGACCTTCGATAAACCACTCGATTACTTTCGCGGAACGACTCGTATTGGAATATACACTCATTGACTACGCAATCTTTTAGAGTGGATCTACTACGAATAGTGTGTGGGTTTGAATGTGTAAACGTAGAAAAGATGGCACCATTTGTCAACATATTCGAAATATCTTTTCCTTTTGGCATCGAATTCGACATCGCGCGTGGAGACCATCGTGGAACTGATGACGGTTGAGTCTTTATTACATGTCTGCAGTATTGCCCATTGCACGTGACTGAGCTTTGATACGAAATATAAATACCAGGGTAATCGGATCGTCCGACTAATTAACCTTATGGCAGGCTGACTATTTTCCTGCCCCCCATCGAAGCTTACGGCGGTTTCATGGATTATGAAACGACTAGAGGAACAAGTATGAGTTCCCTCCTGATTGAAATGCTAAGTTATTGAACTCATCAAAGATTCGGTCAACATACACTTTGGTGAACTATGTGATCAACGACAAGAAAAATGAGACAACAACAACAATGAGCTTTATTTGCATGGCCACAACACAGAGTTACAGCATTGTTAACAATAACGAAAAAAAGTAAATAAAATTTAAGCTTTCGATACTAAATTGTATTCCATTTCTAAACAGGATGATACGTATTGTACTAACAAAAATAAGGAAACCAAATTTATTAAAACTCCACAACAATTACTTACCAAGGCATTGCACTATTGTACTAACTGCTTGTTAGGATAATAGTCAGTAGAGTTCATTAGTTGGATAATTAAAGTTGAAATTGGTATGTGCTTGTAATGAGGGATTCTATTATCTATTTTATTAAAAAAGTCGTCTCTAATTGATGAATTCTTTGGGCAATCAAACAGAAAGTGAATCTCATCTTCAATATCAAGGCCACAAACAGGGCAAATTCTATCACACCTCGAAATCTTGTCATATCTGCCTGTTAAGTTTATGATTACTTATTGTAAGTCTCACAAGTGTTTCTCTATTAGGATTTTTCTAATAACGTCAAGATAAATCGATGGTGTATAGCTGTCTTTAAATACATTAGAAAATTCAAGCTTGCAAAAGGAATGTTTCCAGAGGGTAATATGTCTCTTCTGCATGTGATTTACAAAATGCAGGATCTTCGTATCATCTAAATTGTCAGGATTAAAATTAAAAGGAATATTGTAATAATTGAGCATCTCTATAGCGGAGCTCCGCCAATGGGGAGCTCCATAATTATAGAAAAAGGAACCACACGTATGCATAGAAAAAGGAACCCATGCAACTCTTTTCTTATGGTCAAAATGGCTAGCGGCATGGATTACGAGCGCGTGCGCCCAACGACGACGACGACGAACGACGTCGCACAGCATGGCGGCCATCCAGCTAATACCAACTCATGCAGTCTTATATTAAAGCATATATCTTTGATATTAGACATCCATATTATGTTTAATTGACAGCTGTCATATCAAGAAATCTGCTGACCAGTATCACGTGACCATACCGCGGGCTGAGGTTCAGAGCTCATTGAGGTTAAGTGTTTTTTAAAGTTGACCGCTGACCAAGTGGTCGTTTTCGTTCGGATCAGGGACTCATGTCAGCGTAACTTGTTGAAAACAAGGCTGGATTGTTCTGAAGAGTGTCAACGCTAACCCAAGTTTAAAAGTTAACCCAATTAGAACTTTTCTCTTGTACATTTGTTTTTTGCTGCTTTGTTTTGTGTTAATGGTGATCATTAAAACTCAAAACAGGAGGCCAAACAGTGTACAGAAAACCTCACCGCAAAGTTATAAAACTTAAATCGAAACTCTACCTTTTCCTCCGTTAGCGTAATCGTGCTCTGATCAACCTGGCCTTGGAGCTACGCTTTTAGGCTCACCTAAATCTATATATTAGGATTGGTGTGAAAACTAGTTTTACTATTACGATGAAGGTACCTTATGGACGGCTTTCCACAGATACGGCTGCATTTTGAATTATCTTATTTGAAATAGCTGTCATGGGATGCTGAGGAGGCAAATACATACTAATTTGCCTTCTGGGAATACCACAATAGCTATTAAAACAATTGTGAGAAAGTGTGATGCTCCGGGACACAAAGCAAAGCGAAGCAAAGCTTGACTATAAAGAACCCTACTGGGTCTGCCTCATCTTTGCATACGGCCGCGCCTAAAATTTGAATCGATCAATTCGTATTTCAGCAGGCGCGGGAAAAACATTACTGTCCTGATTTCAATGTGAACAAGAAAAGCATCAAAGTCGGGCAACTTTTTCTCACTGGAAACCGTGAATAAAATATTCAGGAAAAGGCATTTAAAATTCCAAAAGACATATCAGATTGTAGAAATAGGAAATTATGAGACATTTTGAGCCTCCAAACATTTTAATTTGGCGCCAACGTGAAGCAGCTCGATCGCAGTTCGTCAAGTGTTGCCAGGTAGGATAATACTTGTAGTATTCTGAATAAACTATGTAGTTTCTTCTCAAATTAAAGTCAGAGTTCTCCAGTTAACTATTAGAAGAGCCCAAAGCACCATTTGCATTGTTTTTATTTGTGTATGGGGGGCAGAAAATGGCTATTGTCGTTTTGGTAGGACAGCTAAGTTTAGACTGCCGCACGTGCTGCATGCGGGCGCATCCCCTGTATGCAAGGATGTTGTTATTTTAATACACTATACTCAATTCATTTAAAGAAATAATTATTATCTAATTCTTAATACCAAATAACACTCATTCTTAGCAGATTATAATCTCTTGCCTTTTACCCTATGCTTGACTGATCGACATAGCGTTTCGTATTGCATCGGGAAAGTCGCTAGAGATAATCAGAGTTTAAAGCCAAAGTATACCACTTAATTACATATTTAAAACAAAAAAAGAAACATGATTTCCTACAATGCTAGAACATGTGCAAGTAAACAACTCAGATAATTACATCTATTAACCTTTCTTTGCAATTTTGCTCAACTCAAAATTACATTAACGTGCAGAAGCAGCCAAATGCCTGCAGCTTCAGTTCATCCATTAGTTTTACAGATTAAATGATTTAGGATTATTTAAGCTTATTGACAACGAAGAATGCCTGTGGATTTGGATAACGAGGGTTTTTCATTGGCACCAGCGTTGCATTCTTCTTGCTGTCACTTCCTAAATACAGCTTGGGATTAAGCTTGCTTTGGAACATTGTCTGGCCCCAGTAATAGTCGGCAACGAAAACAGAATGGGGATCTGTTGGAGTCGACTAAAATGAAAGAAAAAACAATAACAAAGTAATGCAAGCTTAAGTAGTCAGAGGCCATCACTAAAAAAAAAACAAGAAAACAAAGGGTTTCCCAGGGGTTTTGGCGACGAAGGGAAAAAATCACAGGGAACATGACTCCTGTTTTAGGGAACACGGGAACATTACAGGCCGTTGTTCACGAGAATTTTTCATGGTTATTTGAGCGAAAATTTCTTGTGTCTCGGAGAGAAATAAAGGGTTCGGAAACCTTCTTACTGTTGATTTTTTCCGAAAAAGATTGATTCTCTAATAGAACCACTACACCAGTTTTCCATTTGTAACGAAAAAGTGTTGCTACTTACTGGGAAAATTGAAAAAGCATGTTTAGTTTGTTACTTTTTTATACCTGAACGATGAATTTCCTTCCAATTTTCAAATTGGGAGCCTGCATGGCGCGCGGCCAAAACTCCCACATGCTCATTACCTTTTTCCACTCTGAATCAGGTGTGAATATCTCTGCTGGAAGTCTGGGTAAGAGGTTATGAAGCACCATAAAGGTTAGCGGAAAGTAGAAAGCTGACATAGTATCACAATGGCACAAATAGCGTTTGCTGATCGTGTTCTCTTGCTAGTCACTACCGTTTATCAAAATGGTCAAGGGAAACCAGGAGTGCGTTGGTCTTATGAAATGGAAATTGGAGAAGAAAGTGACAAGTAGTAGATAATGGTCATTTTACCCCGTTACTGTCGAGTAAGTGCCGTGTTAGGTCGAGGAAAATCATTAATATGCCTAACGGTCGAGAAGGTGTCGAGTTAGGTCAAGGAAAATCATTAATATTCAAACTGTCTAGGTAAAGTGTCTTCCTTCATACTAATAAGTGCCGCTCTAGTACGATACAAACAATAAGGCTGCCTGGGCTTGCCGGCTAATAGTTAACCCTGATTGGCTCATGAAAATCTATTATCTGTTACGTTTTTATCTGAACTCTCAGCTGTGCTGACGAGAGAGAATTTAAATTCTTAGTACTTGACAAGTTAGAGCTCAGAGAGTTGTAAACACTGGGTTAAACATTTATGGATTGCAGTAAGCGTCTTTGAAAAGCACTTTTTCATTTTCTCGGTCTTGAATATATGTATGGAAAACTCTATTTGAACAAACAGAGTTGTTTTGGACTGTCTATTAGGCTCATAGACTAAACAGAAATCAGTAAAGGGGGTAAGTTTCTAAAGAAACTGTGGTGCTGCGTCGGTGGGAGTATTACAATATAATTTGGTTTTATCAACTGAGTTGATAATGTGAATTGGCCACCGTAAAGAGATTCGGAAGCTGACGTTTCGAGCGCTAGCCCTTGCGTCGGAACGAATCGAGGAATTGTGGGTTGTGCGTGGTTTGTATAAACCACACACAACCCACAATTCCTCGTTTCCTCGTTTCTTTAAATAGAAATCAATTTAACTCGCAATCGTAGATTTTTATAATGACTGAGATGTATATTTCGTAGTTTTTGGAGCTCTCGTTGTCGATAAATGTATTCTTATTCATTTCAAATCTTTGTGTATTTGAATCATTTCGCTACTAACAAGTAATATTAATTCAAGAAACGTGTCGTTCGAAAAATTTTTATTGTCACGTGTTGACAATCAATTAGCGCTCTGAATTTCTATTGTTGTCATTTCAATGGTAGAGCTAGTCCCATGGGTTTCTCCGTGCGTTAGAGTTTGTATGCAAATCTAGGGCTGAAAGTAGAGTTTAGTGCATGACTAACGGAGCGGAAAACTCGAGTAGTTAGCTAAGAATTTAAGATCTAATCTAAAAACTTAACAGATAATAGATTTTCATAAGTCAATCAGGGTTAACTATTAGCCGGCAAGCCCAGGCAACCTCATTGTTTGTATTGTACTAGAGCGATGCTTATTGGTATGGAGGAAGACACTTTACCTAGACAGTTTGAATGTTAAAGATTTTCCTCGACCTAACTCGACACTTACTCGACAGTAACGGGGATTAAAATGACCATTATCTACTACGGTGACAAGACGTTTTTCGATTTTAAATTCCGAGTTCGAGAAGGATTTGGCAACGGTGGTCGATGCAGCGCATACTGATGATCACTCTATAAAATTCTTCAATCATGTCACAGGGAAATGCATTCCATATCTACCACACGAGAATTAACGGAACAAGAGATGGAAAGAGTGTCATTTTTCCAGCCAGCGGGGTTGACTGCGGGACGAAGAATATAGTGTTTATTGTCGATTGTTCCACGGGTTGCTTAGAATGGTTAGCGATGTTTCTCCTCTGGTTAAATACCTTGAGAATTTAAGGACGTTCGCACGAAAATTTTCCAGCCGATAGAGCTTTTAATTTTTTTACTGTAGTCAGATAATGAGTTAATTGTGTCAAAAATTCCAAAAAATGTGGGTCACTGACTTCGTTTAATAAATAAAGAGTGTGAGAAACTAGTCCGTTTTTGAAAAAAAAAAAAAACTGGCGCGCATAAATCAACATAGCCCACAGGAGTTTATGGTTAAAAATATGGAAGGTGAGTCAACGGAACCAAAATATCTAAGTCATATTTCTTATAAAGGTGGGTCTGTTGCCAAAATAATATCAATTTTCAACGCTTTTAAATTACTTAACCCTCCAAGAAGAAATTGAAACCGCCGCGCAAATAAGCGAAGCGCCATAAACAATGGAAATTGATGGCGTGTTTGCACAAAAATTAAACTTATAATCAATAGATTTTCTTCATTTTTTTGCTAAACGTACAAAATCAGCAGAGAAAATGATTCATCAAAAAAATTGGGGTCACTGGACGTCCAAGTTCGTTAAATCCATGCAAAACTATAGCAATAGCCATCTTCATGCTCATGCCCTATCATTGTTCATTTTAATAGTTGGCGCGCGCTCGATACATATGCTTGACATGGAGTGTGAATATTAATTTTTGTGCACATCAAAGATGCGCAGAAATAACTTTTTAGTTTGCACCTAAAAGAGCGTTGTCCTGTGGCCATCACATTTGATAGAAAGATCAACAGAATTCAAGAGGTATATGACTTTGATTGTCAGTGCGCCAACAAAACGTCCCACACAAAAGGTCCACAAGGTGCTGTTTCTTCGGTTGTCTTACACGATGAAAAGAGAATCTTCCAATCTTTGAAGGAAATCATGAATCGCCTAAGTCAACACGCCCCACAGTTTCTTGAGGTGTTCAAAATGAAAAGCCTTTTGGCACTAACTGTCGAGAACTTTTTCTTGGAGATGGGAGCTAGATCATATGATATGCCATAGAAGCTCTCGACTTTGATTTTTGATTTAGTAACTGGAGCCCTGTAGGAGCACTTAAAACAAATGTGTAGAACAAACTTCTGTTACTACACAAATGCCAAGTCCCATTATCCAAGAGTGTAATCTGATTTAAGATATTCAGAACCGCCTGAAATGCCTCTCCCCTCGTCAGCATAGTTAACCAAGACCCAAGTGCGGCAAAGGAGAGACTGGCGAATAAAGCATGGGCAAAGTCTTTCACATAAACTGAAACGGTCAGGAACGCGAGTTCAAAAGACAACCCGGGTACTCTGCCGATTAATCACTTTTTAACTGAACAGCCTATTAGTCAGGCATTCGATTTCGGTAAGATAGGAGAGCTCCAAGGCAAATCAGCAGTTACCTCAAGGAAGGGGGAAAGACAGGAAAGGTCAAGCGATTACGGCAGACGGCAAACGACGGCAAACGACAAAGATGACCACTGAATTAGTGTTCTTTTCTTATAATCCTTAATTATCAGCATTTGTAAATATTCTCAGTGTTGTAAATATTAACCTCTTACTAACCGAGCGCGAGGGCTGTACAGGGGAATATTGTAGACACTCTTATTCTTCGGCCATTTCAACTTGAGTAAAAATAACACACAAATTTCGGTTATAAACATAACGAGACAACGCATGTTGTAAAAACTTTCATTTATGAACTTAACGTTACGTATGCTCCAACATACATCTTCAGAAGTAACGGCTACCAAAATTACAATTAAATTTAAACATGAAGGCTAATACTGAATAAGGAAAGTAATGACAATGAAAAAGTAAATGAAAATAAACAGACCTAGTGAAATCTGCTGGAAAAATATGAATTTCTAGTAGAGAAGAAGTTTCTCACTGCCAACATTTTCATTGAGCGCTGGTTCTAAATCGCGAATCAACAAGGTTTCCTTAATTTTACAGTGTATATCACATTGTCCAGTGGCTAAAATGTCAAAGTGATCCTATTTAATCTTTTGGCCTGTTTGGGTCATGTGATCAGCAATGCCAGAAGAATGGCTGTTACTCGTCAGCGCCTTGAAATGTTCCGTTTTCCTATCATGTAAACGACGTTTTGTTTTCCCAAGGGGAATATTGGCCCGAGGTCGTGACAGTACGGACTGGCCGGAGCGAGGTCCGTATAAAAACGACCGAGGGCCAATATTCCCCAGTACGGCTCGAGCTAGCTAGGTTGATAAGTAGTTTATTATATGGCACTCGGCTCATGCTATATATTTTTCTTTTAAACGCACTTCCGGTCAGTTAAATTTAAATGACTTCCGGCGCGTGATGACGCGAGCAACTGAGAAAGAACAAGCTACCAGCTACAACGACTTTGAAAAAAACTATTGAACATCTTCCAAACTTTTTACCAGCGTAACTTACTGGATTGGGAGCCAAAATATGGGGAAAACATTACACCCGCTTACGTGCATAGGCGACATCTTCGTTCATCTTTCGACATGCTATGTAACCTGGCCCAATTAAAAATGCTACCACAACGGACTCTTTCACGGTTGAACTCGACTTTAAGTCATAAAAGATGGATTTATTTGACATCAAACTGAAGTTCAGAGTATTAAGAAGCCATTCTGTGAAAGATAAATCGACTATTTTGAATGTTTACATCTTTCGAATACTAACGCGTTAGCAGCCGAATTCTACCGGAAGTAACCATTGAGAGAAATAAAATACACACTGCGGTTACAAACGTGACAAAACAACGCATGTTGTAAAAAGCTTTGATTAATTACTTAACGTTTCGTATGCCCCAACATAGATCCTCAGAAGTGACGGTTGGATAATTCAACAAGATATTTAAATGCTTAAGAGAAAGACTGGAAACTAATTAGGACAATTGTGAAAAAACTGATAATATACAGACCTATTTAAGTCTGCTGGACAATATATAAAAGGCTAGTAAAGTAAAAGTTTCTCGCTGCTCATATTTTCGTTTAAAGAAGGTTTTAAATCCTTAAACAATAATGATTCTTTAATTCTGCAATGCACATCAGAACGCCCGGTTGCTAAGATTTCAAAATGGTCCCATTTGATATTGTGTCCTGTTGAGGTAATGTGATCCGCTATGGCAGATGCTTGACCATTCTTAGTGAGTGCTTTGAAATGTTCAGTTTTTCTGTCGCTTCTTACTATAGGCTAATTCATCGTCGTCTTCTTCTATTCGAAGGAATAGGGCATTTTATATGTTTTCTTTTAGCAGTTTAAGCTGCAAATAAATTTGCCGGCTTTTGAAAAGAAAAAAAAAATACTTGGATCGTTTCCCTGGAAATGATCCGTATGGTAAAATCCCGACCAAGAAAGAACCTTATCGTAATTAAATCGCATAATAATAAAATAATGTCTCCTCCTATTTACCACAAATACAAATATTTTCAAGCTACTGTTCAAAGAACTAAAGTTTCATTTTATTTTGCCGCTTGCCTTTAGACGTAACGTCAAGCTTAATCTCTACCTCTATTGTCTATCTAGTCCAAAATGGTCGACCATCCAGCAAAAATAAAATTGTACATATAAAACAAGACGTATCTGTTGACACAAAAAAAGGCGAGATATATATTATGTGATTCCGATGTATTTAATCCGTTAACTTCTACAGAAGAGGCAGAAAAAGAAATAAATGTTAAGGGCATATGTGGTTCTTTAACAGAACGCGTCGTACAAAACAAAATCACTGACACGATTGCGCATAAATTTGTACATTATCAATCTACTCATCAATCACATAGACTCGATCACCATCGGAGAGTCAAGGCAACAATCAATCTTTATTCATGCCCAGAAATACATAGTAGACTTTTAACAAGAAAGAAGAAAAAAAAAATACACTTAGAAATAGCTAAGCTAATCGAGCTAAGTGGCTGGGCCAAGCGGAAAGAATTTTGCATATACCCTTACTAAACATAGAACAATGGACACGATTAACTGTTCACGCACACAGTCGCACACACAAACAACAATAAGTTCTAACCCCAGACATGTCCTATCCATGTCCATCACTCCATATGCATCATTGATGAATTACCATGCCAGAACAAATTTGTTCTTTTGGTCTTTCTTACAATTAGGCTTCAAAGGAAACAAATGTTTTTAAAAGATAATTACTCACGCTAACAGTGACTTCTTGACCTTTCCCCTTTGAAGTTATGTAGAACCAAGCGTCTTTGGGCCCGTCACCATCGTACACTAAATAAAACCCATTCCCTGCCGATTTTGCTTGTACCATCGCTGAAAGGCAACACATCATTGATATATTTAATCTTTCAGTTTTGAAAGTTTAGGACATAATTTAGCTGTTGTTGGATATTGTGGAATCACCGGCCGGGTTGCGTATTAGCGAGAGGTTAAAATTCAGCTTCGCCACTTTTCGGTGAGGTTTTCTGATGGTATATTATATACTGTCCTTTAGTTTAGAGCATGATTCTCAAACTGCAAAAACATAACATAAAGCACCCTAAGTAAGCGTCACCTGCTTTCGAACAACGCGGCCCAGAAAGATAAGAACGCCGTAAAGGTTCCAGTTTAGAAACCACAACTAATGCTAGACTCATTAAAGAGTGAAAAAACGTCAAAGATAGAAGGTGTCCTTTAAACTTACAAATATACTGCGAACAATCCCCGTGAGCAATTCCAGCAGTGTTACACAGGGTAAAGTGGTTATTTCTACTGCGCCTTTTGCGAAGACTAAAATTCAAATCTCAACCGCTGCTGTCAATCAAATTTTCGGCGGCTCTTCCCAACTTCCGACTACCGCAGAGCGCACGGTAATCATGCAAATTGTTAAGCATATATCAGACAACGAGACAGTGAACGACAGTAGTCGGAAGCTGGAAGGAGCTGCCGAGCATTTTATTGACGGTGGCGAAAAAAGCATTTGTCAGTTTAGCTTTGAATTTTAGAGTCCACACGTCACTGAAAGGTGCAGAAATGCTTTCAGGTCCCAGGCTCCCTGGTCTTGGCCTCTCATTAAAAAATAATAATAATAATAAATCAAGGAACTGATACTCACTCTGGATGCCATCAAACTCACCACTGCAAGTTACTTTATTGCCAACTTTCTGCAGCAGGCCGTTGCTGACTGGGTTCCAGAAACGATAACTGACATCTTCCTTGATTTTGTGAAATTTTATATCCGGAGGAAATGTTGGCTGTGATTGCGTTATCGTATACATGGGAATCGAAATATGGCACGGAGGTGAACAGCCAGCGTCTGCATGACAATTGTTGTGTTCCTGCAAACACACAAGTAAGAGACAAAGAACTGCTCATGAACTCCTCTTCAAAGCACTTGAAAGGATTTCCCTTGAAATAATGCTAAGATGTTTTCCTTAAATCCATTCTAGATTCACGGTGCCCCGGAATTTCAACCCCACATCTGATCTGACTCTAGTCTAAGGCCAGCCTTCAGTTTCCTGTGGATATTTCTCTCTTTGTTGTTGTTTTTGGTTTTATTCTATAAGGATATCTTGTTTTATTCTATAACGATATCTTCCTCTTTCCTGAACTTAAAAAGTCTTTTTTCAAATATTTTCAAGTATTTCTGCGATCCCCAGCGCCTTACGGAAAAAAGCCAAGGAGGGTGCTAAGCCTATTGTCAACTTTTTTTTTTTTTTTTTGATCTGGCGGTGCTCGGTCCTAACCATTGACCTCTGGAAATTTAGATCTAAAGAGTATTATTGTCGTTTTTTTTCTCATTACACAAAAGTCTCAGACCACTGATCCAAAGAAATGGATCTGGGACTTTGGCATGAAAGGTATTTCTAAAAAGAATCACTGAGAGAATTTTACTTTAATGTAATCCATCGCATTATAGCTATGAAGAAAGCGCTTACTTTATATGAAATTAAAGACAACAATAGATGTTTCTACTGTAGTGGGCCTCATTCAGTGTTTCATACCTTTCAAAAATGTAATAAAAGTAAAAAAAGAGAATTATGTCAAAAAGCGTTGACTCTTAGTACCCTCATGATATCTGCGGTAATCATGGCAAGATCACAAATCATGGACACTCAATAAAAATAGATTTTCTTTTTTTTTTCTTTTGGCGGGAATGAATGAGAGAGTGAGTCAAGTTTTCAAATCTTTAAAAAGATCTTCTGGGGTAGGCTGACATCCACCCTCGCTCCGG
>CM042751.1:7949383-7994984 GCA_022496165.2 Catalaphyllia jardinei
TCTCCCACCACCACCATCCATCTCCTTTGTACTTCTGATGATTAAAACGTCCTCGTACATTATCGCAGTTGTTTCGTACGTAAATGAGTGTGCTCTCAACAGAGTTCCGACATTATCGCCAAATAACTCACCTGTTTTTCTTTTGTACCCGGCACAAGTATCGCCTTGATTTGGGCATTTCCCTCTAGATACTGGTCGTTTCCAAGGTCTACGTAATCTTCAAAGGTTTCATTAAAAACTTGTAATTTGACATTTGCAGGTGAGATATCATCTGCCAGCACATTAGAGAACTCTGAGATGAAAAGTGAACGCAAACCCTGCACATCAGTGCCTCTCTTATAGCTCATGATGCGCTTAGAGTCACCAAACGTCACATGCACGTTCCTTGATTTCTTGGACGCCATCTCTAAATGCCGTTACTCTGTAAAATAAGTACGTTATTTCAGAATGGGGATCCTGAGCCGCTGAAACCTTGCCAATATTCATCAAAATAGGCACCCACCTTTTATAATTTCACTTGATGCAGATGCCGGCTTAAAGTATATAAACTCTGGCCGCCTCTTGTTTACCAGAAGGGAAACCGGAATTAAAGTGAGACAACAGAGGTGGAACAAATTCGCCACGAGGGTCGCTATTTAATGACTAAAATAAGTTGATAACAAAATAATTACCTAAATCGACGGATCATTAGCGTAGGTGGGTGTAAAAACCGGTCAGCCGGGTCATAAGAAAAAGCAAAAATACACAACAAAGTTCTGAAGGCGGAATGACTGGGGATGGAGGTGGGGAAATTCTGTGGTGAGAACTCCTCGAAGTTAGCGAAGTAAAGAGGACAAACGAATGCGCTATGGCCTTTTAATGCACTAAAGGAAAAAAACCACGGAATTCGCGGTGTTTGACGAATTTAACCACATAATTGATAAACTGATGATCTCAGGATTCCAGCCTTCAGAACTGCCATGTGGTAAATAAGATAAGATTGCACTAATAGGTATAATGCTAAATCCAGACTCTACATAAATGATATTATGGAGGTATCCATAATCTCGTGGTTTTATATTCCTGTTTACATATTTTAGACTCACCTGTTCTATTTTTGACTTGATTAATTAGGCTCCATATCAAACTTTGAGTTGGAATTTTGGGCAGACAATGGGCCTGCGGCGTCACTTTCCTTAAATGGTTATTTCCATTGTCCGTAGCTTTGAGGCTCCTTTGTTATTATAACAAAGGTTTGTAAGAACCGACGGTTAGCAAATTTCCGAGCGCGAGATTAAAAATCTTCGTTAACTACCGGTTGATGACAAAGTGAACCCTTCTTGGGGTGGGCAAAGGATATAGCAGCCTCTGCATCAACGGCAGATTTACTGGGGGACGGAGGGGGAGATTGTGTTACACGGACATAGCAGGGGATCAGTCTGATTTTTATCTTTTTAAACTGATCTTTATCTGGCATTTTTCGAACAGACTCTAATTTAAAAGCTCTTTTAATTTTTTTGGGAGTAATAGATGTTTTTGATTCACCCGAAAGCCCAAGCGAAATTTTCAACGAGTTTCGACAAACAGCGTTATTCAAGCTCATGGAGTATCGAAGTTTCTTTGAAAATGCTAAGCGATTCTAGAAAATATTTTGGAAATGCCAACTATCACAACGTTTTATTAACAAGTAATTCAACTCGAATGGCTGTAAAATATGGCGCAGAAAACAAAAACGCGATCGAGGCGCTGCTTGAACTGACAGTGACTGATCTGTCCGCTTTTACTTACCAACGGCGCTTAATTCGCAAACCGGCTTAAAATGGCAACTTAAATAATGAGACTATTATGAAGGGGAGTTTACAAATTTATTCACTGATTTCGCAGACCCTTCTAAGTACGATTGGTAGTGGCTAATGCGATATGAGTTTAGGCATGTCAAATGAAGTCTAAAACGAGCATGACAATCTCGTAGTTTAAATATCTTTGATTAATGAATCACGCGGTTTTTTTTTCTTCTTTTTTTTCGGTTTGTTTGTTTGTTTGTTTGCTTGCTTGCTTCAGTCCTTTTAGGTTTCATCTTTCTTTTCTCTCTTTCTCTTTGGTTCCCTGGGCAAGGTTTATTAAAACAAGAAAGTAACAAAGGAATTAATAAAACCGCAAAAAATTCTGTGACCTGGCTGGCCAATGATTAAGACAAATACGTTTCACGCCAGACGAAGAAAGGTATGGCCACAAATATTATTCATTCTGTGTTTAAACCATTAAAAGTTTATAATCTCATTTGTTTTGACTGAATTTCATTTTCTGGAGAAAGATGCCAGCCATAACTACGATCAGCCTGAATACACCACTCTCCCTTTTTGGTGTCTAGTGCGTCAGCACGTAGACACCTTTGGAAAAGCGTAAAAAAATTGGATAAGTTCTTCATGTAAGGTAAAAAATGACGTCACACCGACAAAGTTTCACTGAGGTTTTCCTCAGGTAACCCTAGGTGACCGCTTACATGAAGAGAAGAGCAAATGCGTAACTCGCGTAACGCGTAAGTAACCAATGTCGATATACAATCGTCCCATGTTCGGAATTGCACGAGCACGCAAGAGATATTCTGCACTAATTGAATTCGAACACGAACACACTAGCGATTTTTGGGACCAATTGAATTAATTCCAGAGCGACAACTAATCTCTGTGTTTTGACCATATGTTTTGACCGAAGCCACACCTCGCAGCTACACCTCACAGCTACCTCGTATCTACATCTTAGCTTTTGGAGTAATCTACATCTTAGTAATCTACATCTTAGCTTTTCGGTGAGTGAACTCTTGCTTTTGTAACTTTTATGATGAATTTCTTAAAAGTTTCCTTGTTAACATACCACAGCTTTCGAAGTACTGGTCAATCCAGCCGAGTGAAAGGCTTTGACAGATGTTTGCAAGTCTTAGAGCAATGCTCTCGGCGCCAACGGAATGGCCGCGCTGTTAGGTTAACATTGATGACTTCGGTGCTTGGAAGGAACGAAATTAAGCTTCATCAGTCTCATTTGAGGAAAAAAGAGCCCTTTGAGGGAGTTATTGAGCCCCATTTGGGGAAAACTGTGCCCCTTTTGGGGATTAGGAAATCCCTTTTAGGGATTACCAAATTCGTCGCAGTATTAAATACTTGTTATTTGGGAAAGTTTCGCAGAGCGAGAAACTCTTCTTCTGTTGAAGTGAAAACACTTTCGATTGACCAAACATCTACGAAAGCTATGGTGTTGTTATATGAACAAAGTTATGGTAATGATAGTAATCCGTTTGAAAATTATGCAAGGGCCGATTTCACCAAATCATTTCATTCAAGTATGACCAGCATTTATGCTCAACATTCTTTAGATTTAAGGCTAAGCGCAAGAGATGGTCATAGATATTCCCAAATAGCTAAACGAGAAACCGTTAAGAAAAAACAAACGAGCGAGTAATCCTGCTTTAGCTAACCAAAAAACAACAAAATCAAGTAGCCGTACTGAAAGATTTTTTGTATTAGTCAGTTTCTCACAAATTTTCTCTTAAATGATGCCAAACCTCTTGGGAACATTTCTGACTGGTTCTACATAGTGGAATACCAGCAACGAGGTTCACCTCACATCCACATGCTTATATGGTAAGAAAATGCACCAGTTTTTGGAGTTGATGATAACACTCTTCTTACAGACTTTATTAATCAGATCATTAGTTGTGAATGGCCAGTTGATGACCCTGAACTGCAAAAACTAGTGAAAAGGCAATCTCACAGGCACTCTCATACTTGTAAAAAGAAATCAAAGAATGAATGTCGATTTAATTACCCACAACCTCCCATGAGTGCAAGTAAAATTAATTTTATATCCTTTAGCGACTGATGCACCACAACATGAAATAAAACAACACAGAGACACTTGGAAAAGTCCCTTACAAAATATTGCAGCTGAATTGTACACAATTTGTATACAAAAAGTACGCAAATGTCTAGTCCAATATGCTGCATGTATATTTGATGTATACATCAAATATACAAACATACAATATGACTTATTCTGATGTACACATTTTGTACACATCAGCTATGCCACATATACAAAGAGTATATAATGGCCTCACAACACAACATGAGATACCATTACAACAAAAGAGGTTCCTTCTTAATCTTGATGTATACTTTTTGTATAACATTATAAACAGGTATCGAAATTTATAAAGATCACATGTGCAGCACTAGCTTAAAGCTTAATTGTTTTGCCTTCGATAGATATCTCCACGACTTAGTTAGTTCAGAGTGCCAATAACTAAAATCAATCAAACTATTGCCAGTCCAATATTATCTAAATTTTAGTCTCCAACAAATTCATTCATTAATATCCCATACTTTTTTAGGTAGCTTATAGCCAGGACTCTAATAGTTTGTTAACTGCATTTATAATTCACACTGAAGAGATTTTTACAGCTGTCCCAATCCTGACCCTTCAAATTCTCCAACTTTCGGGGAACAACCAAGAACTTTCAATGTAAAGGAAAAGTATATACTTGAGATGTAAAAATCAAAAGAAGACAACAAAATTAATTTTATTGCAAATGTTAAGCTGTATTTCTCTCTTTTCTTTTTCACAAAGAAAGGGGGCAGGTTACATTTTGATACACATTCTCAGGGGATTTAATAAGTTTTTAAGTGGACAACAAAAACTGCAAAGTATGCAGCTAATGGAAGTTCAATATTTACTATAATGTTTTTAATTTCAGTGAAAGTAGGTGACAAATATAGGTGAATTTGCTTCACAGAGACAGTGAATTTTGCTAGTTGCTGACCCTTATAGAACCACCACATTCTTAAAATGACAAAGGTGGTGTAATTACATGTACTGTTAAAATGTTCTTATCCTGCCGTGCATGTGTTTTTTTTAGAGCTCTGATTTACCTCATTCCTCTGTCACATGTGATTATAATAAAGGGTTTGGCTCTTGATGTAGTCAAATGCAGTTACATGCAGTTGTCAGCAAAGACCCGATCAAATTAGAAGGTCTATAATCGGTACAATGCTGGCCATAAACAGAAGTATCAGTCCTTTTCAACTGTGTTTGGAAAGAGTCCAACAAAAGAAGCATCACTTCAACAGTGCAAGAAAATACATACTTTAGTAATGTCAGTCATAAATACTGGTTTCAAATTACAATCTGCAACAGAGACTGGGATGATATGAGGAACTGTGTAATTGGTAATGAAATCCTTAGAAAACACCAAGGAAGAATTGTCTCTAAGCTCTTCCACCATTACAACATACTTTGGTAGTTGACAAGCACATCCCTGGACACAAAAGGATGGATTTGGGCAGCTCGCAAAACATTTTAAATAGTACTTAACTTGGCCATAACAGATTTTCTTTGTCAGAGGATCTTCAAATTCAATAGTATAATTGTTTCTTTTACTCATACACTTATACTCCTTGCAATGAATGAGTTTGCTTCCTACTTGTACCCTTAGAAACTTGAACACATCCAAAACAGAGCCTACTAATGTTTCAAGAATTGCTTTTTCCACAGTTGAAAGCAAGACTTTGTTGACAGAACCCACAGAGAATAACTTCCCACTGCCATCAATGACCACTTTGTTAAAAGGCTCTTGAGTTTTCTTGGTCATCTTGTCATAGAGGCATTTGGAAGAGGACCCCTCAGGTAACAGCGGTACTAATTCTGGGATTTTCATTTGAATTGAAACTGCTAAGGCAATTTGATCTTCAACCCCTTGCGTTCCATGAAAGCATGAGCGTTGAAGTCTTCATAACAAAAGCAAGAGTGAGTCCACAGTGGCCCTAAATAAAAAACCCTGTCAGCAAGATGAAGCAGACAATGTACATTGTATGTCTCGTTTCTGGGATCATATAAACTTTTGACCTTGAGACAAAAATGCTTGAGAAGAGAAGCTGCTTTCTTCAGGTCAGAAATGGAGACAGAGTCTTGCAGCAACAGGTAAATTGCCTCAACTAGCAAAATGAAGTGCTGAAAATAAATGTCAGGGAGGATGCCATAAAGACATGGAATAGAATAGAACAATAAAAATGTTCGCAACTCTGATGCTTATAGGTGACCAACGTTCTCAATAAGACTTCTTGGCAGCCGTGATATGCAGACTGGTGGAGACAAATTAATATATCTTGACTCGACTTCATTAAGTTTCTGACTTATGGACCATGGCTCAGAACTGTAACTCTTATTCATCCACAACTGTAATAGCATTTTAATAACTCCTAATAAAGTCCCGTGCATGTAATCGATTGCAACACCCCGAATGATGTCGAACTTTGGGACAAACATGAACCAGCTAAATCCTTTCACACCACATACTCCTGAGGGGACACCACTGGCCGCTGCCTTTTTGGTACTTTTAGCTGCAAATCGAAAAGTTTGGTCATGTGTCCTCTCCTCGCCATAGCCAGTTTTTAAGTTGTTTTCATTGAAAGGATATGCATGGGTGTGACCTCCTTTCCTTTCCTTTCACTCCAGGGATTAGACAACAGGGACAGCCATAAAATGCATTATATTGGTAAAACTCTCGGAGTAAACACTTTGCTGGGGCATCAAATGTTCCAAACAGCAATAGGCAACGGAGAGTCTTTTCAAATTGAGCAATCTTTACATGTGTTCCTGCAAGGAAAGAAGTAGAGCTACTTCTCTTACAAAAGCCATTCAGTATTAACACAGGGGACCCGAACAGAAACTACAACAGCAGTAAAAATAAATTTACCGTTATTTACCTGTGTTCCTGTGTCCTTTTTGGTTGTTTAGAAGGGATTTAAACGAAGCGAAGGCAGTTTACATTTCGAATATTATCTTGTCCGCCGCTTTGTAAATGTGATGCTCCGATTACGTCTCAAGTTTCCATTATCATCATTAACTATTAACTCTCATCAGGGGAGCATACATTGTAGTTAACGCCGATAATGGAAACTTGAGATGTGGTGTCATAAATTACAAAGTGGCACACAAGGTAATATTCGAAATGTAAACTGCCTTCACCTCATTCAAATATTCAAATCCCTTCAAAATGACTGATAAAGCCAGACTAAGCAGGGTTCCCTGTGGTATTTACATCCATGTAGAATCTAGACAGTAATTTAAGAATGATATCTTTGAGATTTCAGCAGGGTCCACTTCACGAGAGAGATAACATCATAATATACAGCAGCACAAAAAGGAAATCACCCAATTGGCGATTATTTCTTCATGTTATGTAAACAATTTTTTTTAATGCCTTCAGTTGTACATGCACATTTATTTTCTTCTATTTAAAAGATAACTTAGCTACAATCATTTGCTATGATGTAAATTGTAAGATCAGGATGTCTACCTTTGATGAACAAATCTTTAAAGATTTCTGCAAATGGCTGCGTAAAGGTCTGAAAGTGGGGTTTTTGCTTCCCAAACCAGAGACCAGCAAACAAGCGATATCTTCTTTGTTGCCTTTAAAATAAGTAAATCCTTACAAATTAACACGCTGAGCATTGTGCATAGAAGTCCTTTATTACTTGTGTAATACTTCTAAGGAGATATTTTCCAGGACTCCAAAGTGGGCTTTCAAGTGGGTATTCATTGAGCTTTATGTTTTCAACCCATGGTCTATGCAAGGCAAACACACTCATGTACTTTTGAAAGCCTCCCATGGCTGTTTTATTGAAGTTATTTACAAACTTTTGAATTGCAACACATCTTCATTAGCAGTAACCAGCAATAATAACTGCCGATGGCTCGAAATCAGAGTCATTATATTGAATACTGCTTTGCACAGGGACCCACATTTAGTCATTACCACAATCTGCAAGCACCAGCAATCAAGATACACTATACAAGATAAAAGCTACAACATTCTAGGCAACAAGCACAGGATACAATGTATAAGTTACACAGGCCTTCCAACACCACGTGAAGCTCCATTGTGGCAGTACTCTGACTTAAGTGCATGTATGTACAGCATAGATTTCCTTGCACTAGTCCACTTAAATGGCTTTAGAATTTTCGCAGAGCTTTGAGTAAAAACACTCTGAACATAAAATTGAAAACTTCTTCTCATTATGATTACACACATCTAGATAGTAATGTACCCGTACTTTGGAGGCAGCTCATTTAGCAGACAGTATACTGGCCAGATACTCAATTTGGAAGAATTAAATAGAGCCACACCATCTGTGTTTATCTGCAGTGATAAATGGATCTCATTTTGTTTCTGTCCTTCACTTGTTCCTTTGAATAATCCATCCCTTCCAAAGTGTTTAAGATACAACAAATGTCTTCTATGTTATTTTCACTCTTCTTTTTCCGGATAATACGGTATTGGAGAAGGTCATACACTTCTTCCCCTTTTAAAGAAACACGACAAATAGAAGAAAACCATGATATGAATAACGTTCACTGAATTCACTCAGGGTCATTACATGTACCTGGCTGGCCCATGGATGATTCTTTTGCTAGGCAAAGCTACACAGTCAACTCTCTCTACCAGCCCGGGTGCAAGACAAAGTGGTCGCTTACGGGAAAAATCATTTTGACATGCAACAATTTTCGTGAAAAGTACAACAGAGTGTACTTGTCTGTTGAGTGTTATTGAAAACTGAACTTTTGTCACTTCTGGGTAAAGATTTGCTCACGATCATATATGTTCACGTTGGGTGGTTGCTTTCCGGAAACAGAAAGCAAAAGAATATGTCAAACTTCTGGCCCAAAAACTGGTTGCGGTCGCTTACAGCGGCTATCAGTCACACGCGCCCTCCAACGATTTTTCCCATTTCGAAAACTGCGTTTTGGTGGACGTCAATCAAATGTATCCATGACAATAATGGCGAGCGGAGTTTCCAAAACCACTATTTCATGTCAATTCTCAGAGTATCCGAGTTGCTCTTTCATCTTTACTTGACTCGTCGATAACCAGAAACTGAGAAGTAAGACTTATAAAATCGTTTAAAGGGCCTTTTTCGTTCGTCTCGCTCGTGGGCGACTCATTTCAGAGGCCAACTGTTTCAGCTACTTGATATCTTTCGTTTCCTTGACTTTCTCCTTGGCAGATCACTTACGGCTCCAGTTTTGTTTTGGTACAATCGAAACGCCGCCTTTTTCACAAACGTTTCACTCGCAGAAAGTGTTTGTGCTATGTGATTCAAAGACAGACCACGTTTTCTCTACATAATAACCCAAATTGAAAATTACTTTGTCATAATAACTGAGCGATACCTGATCCGACGATCGAACATCGCCGTGAAAGTGACACGAAATGAACACTACTATTGTCACGGATACATTTGATTGACGTCCACCAAAACTTAGTTTTTGAAATGGGAAAAAAATCGTTGAAGGGCGCGTGTGACTGGCAACTGCTGTAAGAAATGTGTGTAGTGATTGCTTACGAGAGAGCTCTTGGAACAGTATTTGACTGAGAAACAAAACGGTTATTTACAAAGTGGTTGGAAGTTGTTGCTATGCTATGAGAGAGTTGTCTGTATATTCTTTTCTTACAGCAAGTTCTACACACATAGCTGGATCACAGGGGTGATACAACACATAGAGAGAAATCAATTAAATTACATGGGCAATTCTGAATGGCAATGCCAATACCATAATTGCCAAAAATAAAATAAATTTAGAGGAGAGGATGGCAGACCTGACATAAAAAAGTCAAATCAAAGAATTTAACAATTTTTGACTTACTTGACAAAAGTGCCTTTAACTGTGTCAAGAAGGGTATAACAATTAAGTAGGCAAGGGAATCTTTCTTTGAGAAATCTTGCGGGCAGTGTTTGTTTGGGCAGTGTTCTGAGTGTCTCTTATTTGCACCAATGTATTCAAAACAAAGGAACAGTAGTAGTGGTACTCAATAGGGTTCTTTAACTGCTTGAAGAAATTGCGGATTAACCTCAGGGAATTGTCAAAGTAGTTGTGTGAAATGAGGTGAACTTCAATGAGTAGAAGCAGGTCTGCTAAAGCAACACCAGTGATGCTGTGACGTATATTATAGGTAATCACAAGCAACATGCTTGCACCCAAAGTTAACCGAGCTCCTTCGAACAATGGCAAATGACTTCCATCAGTTTCTTTGTTTGTTTCTTCAGATTCAATGTCACTTCCATTCCAAGTTTCAAAGTCGTCTTTGACATTCCAAATGTCGTTTACTGGATACTCCTCTTCATGAGCTTCAGAAGTAACAAAGTTCACTGGTCTCTGTTCCATGCCAATAGCAGGATCATCACTATCAGGAACATGCCATGGTCCAACATCATCTATAATACTAGCTTCATTTGTCAACTGCCGACTTGTTTCTTCAGGATCTGTTGGCTGATGAAATTCAGCTGAGAGACTTGGTGGTGAGCTAGTTGAAAGTACCGATACATGCATTTCGGACCCGGGAAGACCAGATCTCTGTGAGCAGGTATATTCATTGACATCGAAAATCTCTGCATTGCCGTTTCCAAAACTGGATAGTGGAACTGGATTATTGAAAACATCATTGAACTCTTTCTGAGAAGGCAGGCACACTTTTCATTCATGACAGAAGATGCTTCTTCGTTGGTCTCTTCAGACTTCAACGTGTTCAAAATACGGTACATTGTCGTTTTAGGTATCTTTGCGTTAGGTTGCGACATATAATTTCCATAATGCCCTCTTTGTGTTCTGGCTTTAGCTTTGGCTTCATTATCCCGATCCTTTGCGGAGGAGGAGTCCATGTTCGCGAGAATTATCGAGTCAAGTCTGGAGTTGATTGAAAGGTTGATCGAAAGCGAAAGAAATTCCGAGAAATGGGAAAGCACGCTGGGTGACTTGGTAACCTCTCTTCCAGGAGCCCCAACAATCATTACAGTGGCAGACGTTTGGGCATGCTCTGACGTAGCCCGTAGGTGGCACAGCGCGTTATCTGAGTTTGGTGGGCTATTTCGCGCGCTTTTTCAAAGCAAGTCACTTTTTTATTATTTGCTTCTTCGTCCATTTTGGTCAAGCTGCAAATAAATTTCCAAACGAAAACGAAATCTGAAATGAACGAGCAACCTACTTCAAGAACTCGAAAGAATAATTCTCGTTACGAGGATGAAGGTAAGGGATTGTCTATGTCACGCTACAACTTTCTTCAACGATACTGCCTGTTGTAATAGCACTGTAATACACAGTCTATATGTTGAAGATATATCGACAAACCAGCGGACTATTGGCTTCTTCTTCTTCTTCTTCTTCTTTTGTTTTATTGCCTAGAAATTTAAATAACAAAAAACAGTATTTGCAAACAAATATCTTCCACGCACATGAAGTACTGTACCATCAAACTTTTAAACGAAACCACTGGAACAGAGGGACATTAAAATGACGCCTATCCTGACAGAAGTGTGGTGCATGAGCTGGCTCGGTGATGCTGCTGAACTTCTGCACGTCGACATAAGCTTAATTAATTAGGCTTATTAAGCTTAGCTTGCTTCATATAATTAGCTTGTAAGAACCCCTATAAGTACACTAAGTTTCATTGAATTTTTCTTTGTTTAGAATTTGCCCTTGTCCAGTTTATCGACGATTGGATAATTCATGTCCTTTCGTCTGCTGATATTGTAGTGGAAGACAATCAAAAGCGTGCCAAATACGAGGACAACAACTATTACAAATGCACAGTACTCAAATTTTCTGGTACGTTCTTCACAACAATTAGGAACCATTTAATAAGCCTTTACAGTACTCATTTGTTATCAGAATATTAATGAAGACTGCCATTTAGTTGGTTTGTTTTTAGAGAAAACTCTTACAGAGTTGAACAACCACTCAGTAAAAAACTGCATGTATAACATCAATATCAAAAACTCAATATGCTAAACCATGAGCTGTTTGAGTTGTATTTGATAATGTTTCATCCTGTATATTTCACACTCTGTTTGAGGAAATTCTAGTATTTTGTTTGAAGAATTTTTGACGTAATAAATTCAATACACTGTTTTTGCATAAAGTCAAATCTCACTACTAGTTAGTTAAGAACGCACTGTCTATACAATAGAATTCTGAAATAACAGCCCCTTTTACTTTCGGATTTAGCAGGCAAAAGGGGGCCGCTTCTTTCAGGAAGCCATTACTTACAGGTAGCCCATTACTTTCCCATGGTTAAGAAGGGCAACCCTAAAACCAGGAACCCGAAAACTGGAAACCGGAATCCGGAAACCGGAATCCGGAAACCGGAATCCGGAAACCGGAATCCGGAAACCGGAATCCGGAAACCGGAATCCGGAAACCGGAATCCGGAAACCGGAATCCGGAAACCGGAATCCGGAAACCGGAATCCGGAATCCGGAAACCGGAATCCAGAAACCGGAATCCGGAAACCGGAATCCGGAAACTGGAATGCGGAAACCAGAAACCGGAATCCGGAACCCGTTATGTCTTGTAGAAACTGAACGAGATAGGAGTTGCCAAAGAGAACAGGGTCTCCATAGGTGGCAGTCCTTGTACACTGACGGGTTTAGATGTCCAAAGGCTAACCTGGCTTTTCTAAATACTTTTTTCCAACAGATGCGAGACTAATTCCAGATCAACACCATGCCATTTTCACACTGATACTGTTTCAAATCACTAGTACATGTTCTTTCTGGCCTTCGTATCAAAACAATTTATGGCAGTGTTGCACACTTACTTCCGCCTGCTTCTCGCTTGCTAACGGATTGGACCACATGCTGTTAAAAGATGTTAAAAGATTGCCAGAAACTCACCGCAATAGGTTGTTGCTATTGTGCTACTCATTAGTCTTCTCAGAGATTTTGCTCTAGGCAAATTAAAAGCGTGCACTCTCACCAGGACAAGTTGAACAAAAGATGGGTAACTAGCTTGCGTGCCCGCTAGCAGGCTCCCGTGTTAGGCCGGGGTCGCGAGCAAAAAGACACTAGACACTAGAGCCTGTTCAGATGCACTTTATTTACATTCTCGTAATAATAGCCCTCAATAGGAACTGATAATGGTTGCAGGAATTTCAACAGAAGGCAAATTTTTGTTTCAAAAAAGGTTAAGTTCGAGCGTTTTTTGCTTGGCCTCCTATTTTTTACCGGCAAAAGCTATGCAAAATAACTTTCGCGAATTTGAAGAACTTGTTTTCTTTGATTTGTGTATTCTGGATTCCGGATTCCGGTTTCTGGTTTCCGCATTCTGGTTTCCGATTCCGGATTCCGGTTTCTGTGTTTTAGGGTTGCCCGTTAAGAAACGTTTGTATGGTAACAGCCATTTCAGACAAAGCGGAGACAATTAACACATGAAATCAAAAGTTCCATTTATGTGTGTCCCTAATTACCCACATAAACAAAGCAGACTTAATAAACAAAAACCAAAACAGATCCTAAATGTTGGTACTGTACATGTAGAGCAAAACTATTGTATCTTCTTGTATCGCATTTTAGAAAACAGTCCTTAGAAAATATGCGCGCTGATTGGTTTAAAATCGTGTTTCTATAACTTGATAGAAACAGCTAGAGAACTAGCACGAGCTGTTGACGTAATGATGACACGAGCAAAGAGAATTTACATTTTGATAGTCAAAGTTAACAAGTTGTTTTCGTTTTCTTAACCCTAAGTTTTCTAAAAGAAATAGAAAACATGTTCTCCGTGTTTCTATCAAGTTATAGAAACACTCGTGAAAGTTTGGGAGAACTCGAAAAAGGTGCGGAAACACTCGCCTGTGGCTTATGTTCCCACAGCATTTCTTGTTCTCCCAAACTTTTATGTGTGTTTCTATTTAACAATTAGATTATAAGCTCGAGATTTCTATCGCGTGATAGTTGACGAGGGCGCAGCCCGAGTCAACTTTCACGCATAGAAATCGGGAGCGAATAATCTAATTGTTTTTGTATAAATCTACTAGTCGTTCAAAACTTTCGTCTAAATCCTCTTTACAGACACTTCGAAAACACAAAGAAGCGGCCCCCAGCGCACGCTGTTACGCCACTCACTATCTATCACTGAATAGAACATGAGTAGCGTAGCCAATCAGAGGACGTCATTTGCAATAGAACGCTAGTAGATTTATACTAAAACTCGATAGAAACACGGAGAACATGTTTTCTTTTTCTTAAATATCACAAAGCAAATGATTACACCACAGTGTATCATTTGACTCTGCTGCCAGACAAATACAGCTCATAAATCATAGTTTCAAGAAAATTTTCAGTTAAGTTTGAAGTAAAATCGCAAATAGCTCAAGTTGTTCAGTCCCATAGTCAGACTGCTCCATGGCCATCTGCACTGCGTTTAAGATCAGATTTTCTCTTTTAGTGACTTTTTATAGGGCTGCTACTTTTGGATGGGCTTTTACTTTGTTCAGGCAAAGAAAGCACGTAAAGTAAAGTACCTGCTGTTGTTTGAGCTTGTTTTTGGTTTAAATTTTTTCAAACTGGTTTGATTTTTATCACCCTCTGCTTCAGATTATGATAACAAAAATGTGACAATGATAAAACCGTTTTGCAAAATTTTCAACCAAGGATTAATCTAAACCACAACATAACTTTATGTGACCTAATTAATACAACTGGCCTATGGTGTACCACTCCCTCAGGTCTAACATTTGGGCAAGGAGTGTGGGCTTCCTTCCTCCGAGCATGGGCTGGTAGTTTACATCCTTTTGTTCTTACAGTAATGAAATAACTGTTTTGGTTGCAATTAAGTGTAATATATTAACGTTAAAAAGGTACAGGAAACTGTCACTTTTAAAGCAGATCAGATGTATTAATTACCTTAGCCTCTTGGTGGTTTTCTATTCCTCTTGCAGACTCTTTCCAATTCTAAGAAGAGAGAAAAGAGAACAGCTACAGCAAAAAAGAAAAAATTGCCCCAGGAAGACCAAAGTTCAGCTTGCAATCAAACTAGGAAGAAGAAACAAAAAAGAAGGGTTGTAGCTACAATGATACTGAGGGTGAGGATGTGGAGAATGAAGAAAAGGAAAGGAAGCGGAAAGAAGATAAAGAAAAGAGAGAAACAGAAAAGAAAAGGAAAAAAGACAAAAATTTAACAGCACGGGTTGACAACCTCGTTGAAAGGATGAATGACAGCATGGATGACAGGTTTGGCAGTGACTTAATTAACCAGTGTTGTAAAATTCTCTCTTCAAACTGTGCTAGAGAGAGCGAAGATGAAGCAGATCACCTACTCATGCAACACCCAGAGGGTAGAAAAGATTCAGGAACTCCCTTGTCGGTAACACAATGACCATCCTCTTCACAACCTGAACCAGCCCACCAATTCCTTTCATTGATGTCAACTGGCCATAGACGATTACCTTCCCTGGACAGAAATGAAGAAGCAGATTTAGCAGACTTTATTCAACACCAAGATGCCAAGAAAGCTCCAAGCACTCCATTTGTGTCAGAAAGATCACAAAAAAGTCCTTCACAGCCAACCATGAAATCACAGAGATCCATGCAAAAACAGTTTGGAGGAAAGCAGTTCACCTCTATATTGGGGGAGCCAAGGGCCACACCCCTCAGGCCAACTACTGCGATGAAACGACCCAGGCAGTATCCGCTACAACAACGTATCAGTGATATTGAAGACGATGAAGATTTAGAGTCAGAGTACTGTTCTAACTGCAAGAAGCTCAAAAAGGAAAATGAAGAATTGAAAAGAAACTTAGAGGAAATTTTACAAAATAAAGGTATGCAAAGCTAATTAATAGATCTGCATATAATCATACACTTACAATAAATAATGTTAATAGGACTGAGTGGAGTCCAATTCGGTCTGTAATTATCATACACGTGATTAACAAAATCGAACGAACGCGAAGCGGGAGTCTGATATTTGTTAATCGCAAGTATAATTACAGACTGAATTGGACGACACGATGTCCTGTCACCAATTAATCAAAAATATGACAAAATTCGAGTAACGAACAAAGCACCGATTGAGCGCTTCACTATTTAAAATGTTGTTATAAATGCTGAAAAACCCAGCCGAGTTTATTCAACAAAGTGCACCGCAGCAGCGCGCGCAAAATGGCGAGTACTGTCCAATTACAAGCATGACGTGTGCAACTGTCCAATTAATGCTCAAATCGGGCTGCTGATAGCCAATCACGTTCGAGAATTTTGTAATAGGATAGATTATGAACTATAATTGGATGAGGTTTTTGTGATATCGGGAATAATCAAGGTCGAGGCAAGTGTAATCAGCAAGTGTAATCAGCTGATTACACAATTATTGTTTTATTATACATTTTCTTATGGAAAATATGTGTGAAATGCCAGCAGATTTTACTTGTGTTTCTAAAAATACAAAGGCAAACGCACCAAGTGGCCGCATTTTCGAAACCATTCAAGTGCTCGCGCTCTGAAGCCAAAGATGTATTACGCATGCGCACTGCGCTAGGTATAATCTGCACATATAATTGGATAGCAGATTTAACCCTAATAATGCTTGTCCACAAAATCACCTGAATTCTCAAAATAAACATGGGGGTTCTTAGTCAATCAGAATGCTGATAGTGAGTACAATGTATAATAATAGTAATAATAGTAGATAGAAGAAGCATCTACCAAGTCAGTAATTGGGCTAGTGTTGTGTTGAGGTAAAGTGTCAGGAAACATGATTGATGCATAATTCAATTTTCTTTTACCACAATGCTTGCTTGTAAAATTTCAGTCCAGTAAGAGTTAAGCTAGCAGGTTATTTATTGTTGAGTGAAGAGATTCACCTTGTCAAGTGCTTTTATAGGCTAAGTGTCTGTACAATAATACAAATTTATTGCCATTATCTTTGCAGTTTCTGAGCCACCAAGACCTGGCAAGGTACATCCGCTAAATGCCCGCCGTTTTCAGGTACAGCAGTTATGTTCTTTAATATATAGATTTAGCCAAGCCTAAAAATGGAGTTCTTGGGCTGGGTTGTTCAAAGCCTGATTAAGCTAACCCACGATAAGTGCGAATTTTGATGATAATCCTGGGTTACAATTCAAACTGGCTCAGTTCTGAACAACCTGGCCTTGATTACAGTAAGTTAACCTGATTTGAATTCGCAATCCAATCAAAACTCCGGTACTTGGTCAGCAGTTAACCTCAAAAAACGTGTGACCTTGATGAGCTCCAAACTTGTTCCTGGGCTGGTTGGGGGAGATAATGCCCCCCATATATTAAGGGCTATTGTTTCAAACATTTTACTAGCAACCATTTATTTCATTATTATTTTTTTGAGTTTCTACTTGAGTAAAAATTTTTTGGCTGGCTTAGAGAGTTGTAGCGGGTTAACAAATGGTTCCAGGTTAAGGTTGCTGGTAATCATCAACAGGTTTAATATAAAGTGTTAGGGAGATTACACTTTGTAACTTTGAAAACCAAATGCTGTTATTTCTTATCAGGAAAAGAATTGTAAAAGTCATTGGTCAAGGTTATTAGCATTTGAACTATGAATATTTTGGGCTGAGGATGTTTTTCATGATCCCTTGTAATATATTATGGCCTATTTTGTACAATTAGTCTCCAATTTGGTTGTTTGGATTTGGAGTTACAGGGCTAGTATACGTCAGTTTAAGAAGTTTTTATTGGTTAGAGTGATTGTGTGTACTAGTTGGCTGTGAACTTAGAGTCTTTTGTCTTCTTTTGTTCTTTATCAACTACTGCAGAGTGAATAGTGTTTTTTCTTCTATGGGCATAGAAGAAATTGTCATCCATCATGAATAATAAAAACATTTTTATTTGTAAAGAATTAATAGTTCGTTAAATTTCAGATTATCTTTTGTGAATCATTTCATCTTATAAAAATTTACAATTGTAACAGGAACTTAACACGAAAGTTGAGAAATCAAAATACTTAATTTATCACTTAATATACTAATGCGTGACAAATTAAGAAATACATGTTGCTAAGAAAGTATCCTTTTGTGAATTTCACTTTACATCATTGATTAATTGCAAATGTTACAACATTTACCTTCGTATAAAAAATTGACAACAGTAACTTGAACATGAAAGATAAACCACTTGACGAATTAAGCGAAAGATTAGTAATCAAAGTGAATACTCATCACTGTCACTAATGCGCTACCAATTAACAAACAGTTGCTACTAAGAAAGTATCTTTCTCATATGTTAATGTTACATTGTTTATAAATAGCAAATGTTCTGCCAATGTATCCTCGTCTAATTCTAAAACCTCTGGTTTCATACACGATGAGACTTTAGTTTATGCTTCTCTCGGTTAACATAACATAACTCAGTTGATATAGCATGTTTCTCGATGAAAGGTTCACTCATAAAAGATCTCTCGTAAGGTTTGCGGGCCAACCCGTTCCGAAAGCGTTCCTCATCTTTTAGTGTGGGTCTACCGCGAACGCTGTGAGCACATTTTGTATCCGTTTTGTATCCGTACGCAGCATTTGTGCCGATCCGGCTTCCACGGTCTTTAACCGGTCGTTTCGACAACGAGTCAGTTCGCCAACGACCAGTTCGCCAACGTATGAAGTCGATTCGCCAACGTCGAATGTCAGTTCGCCAACGCAGCTAAACTACAGAATGCAGGGCCACTTTTTGCCTACACGCATATCAATTATTCCTCGTTCTTTTATCCACTGCCGAGCCAAACAAGCCGCTAAATATGTGAACCCAACACTTCACTTCACACAACTTATTCCTCCTTTCATCCCCTGCCGAGCTAAACGAAAAAGTATTTTGGACGTTGGCTCCCGAAGTAACTGGTATATAAGCATTGACGAACTGACATTCGACGTTGGCGAATCGACTTCATACGTTGGCGAACTGGTCGTTGGCGAAACGACCGGTATTCGGCTTCCACCGCATAAACTCTTCTCCGTCCGCCATTACACCCTTCCCTTTTGCTCATCAGTAAAATCTTCGCGCATGCGTATTAATTACAGAATTGCAAACTGTGGCTGAACGAGAAAAAAAAAAAAAAACGAAGCCGAAATTTCAACTCGGGCGTTTCCTTTGGAAAGCCCGAGTAACTATGACTTATCAGATGATATTGGAATTCCTTCCTCTACAACAAGTAGCGAACCACTTATACTAAATGAACTGCAAGACCAGGAGTACAGGCAATTGGTTCAGACACGATAACAGGCATTTGTATGTCGAAGGAGTCGAAAGTGCATGGACTCCTATCAAACCTGTCACTGCACAGTTTGCACTTGGAAGAAACAGAACAGCTCAAGTTGTAAGAAAGCAGTTTCCACTGAGACCTGCAGCTGCTAAAACGATACACAGATCTCAAGGCGATACAGAGACTAAAATAGTTGCCAACTGTAACACGAGGAGAGCAATACCTCACATACATTATGTAGGACTCAGTAGAGTACCAACCATTCAGGGTCTTTATATAACTGACCTTTGTGCAGAAATGCAACGTTTACGAACAGAAGGGCGTCTCAAACTTTCTGTAACTCCTATCTATGAAATAAGTCAAACTGCTTGTAAGATAAGTTTCCTTAATTCAAGATCATTACACAAACATATTGAAGATATATGCAGGGACTTAAACTATTCAAACACTGATGTTAACATATTCTGAGAAACAAGACTACACCATTTAGACAGCGGTAAGTAGCTATGCCATCAGTGGATATAATTTATTTAGAAATGACAATCACACTGTACCACTCAGTACAAGACCATATGGTGGAACAGCAGTCTACAGTAGAATTTCTTTTATTCCTGGATATCCAGTTTGCAAGAACACTAATGGTGTTGAAATAACTATCGTAAAAGTCACAACAATGCCACATGTTACCATAATAGGTGTATATAGGCCACCAAGAATGACAATCAGGCAAATGTATGCAACACTGATGGAACTTCTTACCCTTCATTGTTCAGATTTTAAAGTGGTGATTTCAATGTCAACTGGTCGAATGAAAAGGAGAAAATTCCGCTTTATAATCTATTTATTAGAGATCACAGTTACAGGCAATTAGTATCATGTTATACCACTGACAACAGAACCACTATAGACCATACTCACACTAATTTACCTGAAAATCAAGTAAATGTACACACCTTAAAAACATATTTTTCTGATGACAAAGCAATCTGTGCATTAATTCAAACATAAAGTAAAAAGGTCACTTCGTTATGTTATATAAGCCTAAGGTTATTGTCCAATTTTGGATGTAACCCTATAGACTATTAAATCTTTCTGCTAGCTTAACAACACACGTACGTCCTAAAGGTAATAGTAATATTGTACGTAAATAATTCTTAAATTATATTGCAACTTTCCCATGTTACTGATAAAAAGCACATTTTTCATTTTAATAATAACAACTCTCTCTCTCTCTCTCTCTCTCTCTCTCTCAGCTGCAAAATGGACAATCCTACAGAAATAGGGGGCTTTATCCAGAATGTCAACTCAAAGTCAACTTACTTTGACTTGGTTGTGCAAAGAGCAGATGATACTAATGTACGAGCAATTTGCTTTTCACCAAAGAAGCATACTGACCTGCAGACCCGAAATGAAGCAAGTAGCTCTGTGAAGCTAAGCAATTTTTAGAATTCAACAGCATGGCAATTCACAGAAAATACTAATCGACAACAAGCTTCAAATTGCTGAAACTAAAGATTTATTTCCTCCAAAACCAATACCACAGACAAACAACATTGCATCACTATCAGGAGTACACTTTCAGCAACTGATCACTATAAAAGCCAAAGTCACTAATGTGGGTGCCGCTAAAACAGTAAAAACACAAGCAATGGTGTAAAGCGAAAGATTGACTGTTATCTCACTGATCCATCAGGAACAATAAAGCTAACACTATGGGAAGATTTTATTAATGATGTCCAGGAAGGCAAAACCTACACATTTCACAATGTGAGAGTTATAAAAGAATACAAGTCTGACAAATTGGCTTCGGGGACGACTCTGCAAGATTGCACACTGTCCGAGTCAGAAGACTTCACTGAACCAGTAGCCCAGCCCCTTGAACTACCAGATTCTTTTACAACCACAGAGGCAACGATTGAGATCAAGGGGTTGATAGCGTTTGGGAGGTACCTGTCCTGTCTACAGTGCCACAAAAAGATTGCTGATGGGTCTTTCTCTGCCAAACTCCTAAAGTGTCGCTACTGTGGCCTAACCCAGAAAAAGGATAAGTGCATTGAAAACTGCTATGCCCAAACCAAGGTATCACAAGATGAAAACCAATTTGTTCTAACATTCTTCCATGAAGAAATCGAAAAAATCTTTGACTTCTTACATCTTCCACGCTCTCTGAATGAAGAGCAGGTAACAGAGGCACTTTTAGGTTCGTCAATATTAAATGTAACATATGAGAAAAAATCTAAAATCGTAAAACAACCTATGCGCCCATATGTGATGTTTGTGGTCTGCTCTCCACACATGAGGATTTAAGTTGCATATGTTTGTACTTATTCTCATGGAATAGATGCTCTGTCAAACATATTTCCATTAAAGGTCTACATATAACACTAACAGTTATGTTATGTTACAAAGAAAATATATTTTCATATCAATGAGAAATTACAAATATGCATATAACATTCTCAGTTATGTTACAAGGAAACACTTTTGTGTTGATACCCTAGTAGTAATGCAACATATCATTGTATTAGATTTTATTTTCAGAGTAAGGAGTTTATTTGTGTTGTGGTGTGTCGGAGTTAAGATAGTGAAACGAGTATCTTAACATATACTATCAATCCATATGGGATTCCAGTTTTTACTTGTTCTCATGGAGTAGATATTCTGCCAAACATATTTCAAAACAAAGTGAAACTAAAGGTCTACATATATCACTGACAGTTATGTCACAAAGAAAGGCTTTCTTGTTAACACTTCTGTAGTAATGCAACATAATAATAATTATTATTATTATGTAGGACTGTATGTTCACATTAATTAAGACCTTCTGTTGCGTTGTATTGTATATAACATGGTAAAACGACTATCTCAAATATTAATCCATATGGGATTTCAGTTATTACTTGTTCTCATGAAGCAGATTTTTGCCAAATCTATTTCCATAACAACGTGAAATTAAAGCTCTACATATAACACTCGCGGTTATGGAAAGAGCAAAAAAATTGAATTAATCCTTTAATTTTATAGTTATGTAACATTGTATTTCCATAAGTAGTTCTGTTGCAGTTTAAATAAAACATTTGAATAATGTAATAATGCCTGCTAGTGCTTCACTTTACAACAAAATATGAAGATAACAAGACAATTCCAATTTTTTGCTAGTAGTATTTTGAAATAAGCTTACAAATGATATGGCCGGTTTTGAACTTCTAATACCCACAATTTCAATGTGTAAATATGCACAAAATAAAACAATACAGAAACAATGAGGCCAAAACGTACATGGACTCCACAAAGACAACAAACAGAAACAATGACGCAAAAAAGTGAAAAAAAACTTAAGCTTACCTTACAAGGGCTCCACAAAGAGACAAAGCGTGTGGAAAACAATCAAATTCTCTTGCAAAGAAGAAACCTAAGATAAAAAACCTAAGACCTGCTGCTTAGCAAGATCATCTTCCAGAGCCTATTGTTTAAATTCTTTACCCACGGAGATCTTTGTTGTTGTAAAGTATACATGACTGCGATTGGTGCATTTCGATTTGATCTGTCGATAACGTGCAAGATTAACGCGAATTTTGGAAACGTTTCAGCGCGTGTTTTCCAAAGTAGCGTATCAACGAAAACGGTGGAAAAACAAGAATAATAATACCACACTATTTCATATCATTACAATACCAAACAGGATGGTTACACAAAATTCTCATCACCTCAACCTAGCACTAGACACAAGTTCGCATTGCGGACCTATTTTTATCCTCTGTCGTCAAGCTGCCTGCTGTGACAAACAGCTAGGGAATTAGAAGTACTCGAGATAATTATTCGATCGCTCTTTTACTTCGTATTTCCTGTTATTCCAAGAAGCTTAGAAACTTCTGCTTACCTATAATTTATTTGTTAGGTTCCCATTAGGTTACATTGGAAAGTCTTTAGGGATCCAGCCTCTAATTACCTAATTTATGTACGTAACTTAAAGCAGAGACATATTCAAGATTGTGGAGGATGCAAACTTTCTTGCCGAGGGATAAGAAATGAACAACGCCAGACTGTTAACTGAAACTGGAAGGAGGGAGCCACCAGGCTCACAAAATTCCGCTGCAAAGTCGACATACATTCTCCACGCTCTTTCGTATATCTTACGAGAACCTTCCGTAATGGCTGAGCGAAGAAGCTGCCAATTGCTGGGTTGTAAGCTCCCCGGAATCGGCGTCGGCTGGTCGTCTGCGTAAGGCGCAAGGGATCTGAATTTCTCGACCTGTAAGCGAGATAAGGCGTCGCTTTCACGATTAAGTGAGCCTGCAATATGCTTAGCCTGAAATAAAATGTTGTATTTAAGAGTACATAGAACAAAGTGCCTAAGCAGAACCATGACAGACCGATCCTTAGAAGTTTGCCTATTGATTATTTCCACCACGGCTTGGTTATCAGAAAAGAAAAAAATACATTTGTCACGCATAATTGTTCCCCAAATCTCAACTGCAAGGACGACAGGAAAAAATTCCCAAACCGTAATATTAAATTGTTTCCACCCGTGGCTACCAAATATCGCAGCATAACCTAGAGAACCCGCTACATCGGTAAATAAATTGAGGGACTTGGAAGTCTCCCATCGCGAACTGAGAAAAAAGGACTTGCCATTATACGAACACAGAAAATCATGCCAAACCATGATATCGTATTTAGTATCCTTTGTTAGTCTGACGTGATGATGGGGTTTCCGGATGCCCTACGTCAGATCAATTAAACGCCTAAGAAACGCTCGTCCTGGCACGACAACACAGCAAGCAAAATTGAGAAGTCCTATCAAGGATTGCAACTCTTTTAATGAAACGCTTTTACGTGTTAAAAATTCGTTCAAACATGAACGGCATTTTTCAAGTTTATCCTCTGGGAGCAGTGGGAGACGAGCCTCCATCAGATCAGTATCTAACGTTATCCCCGCAAATTGTAGCACTCTGGCAGGACCCGTTGTCTTATCGTTTGCGATGGGAACGCCTATACGTTGGCACAACAAAGAAAGCTGTTGAGGTCTACCCGACACTCTTTCTCGGAGGGCGCAATAAATAAAAAGTCGCCCAAATTATGGATGACCGCCGATGCGCGTAATTTGTTTTTGGCAATCCACTCTAACCCTGTGCTCAGTGTTTCAAAAATTTGACATGATGAAGACCAGCCCATGAGGAGAAACTTACCAAAGTAAAACTTGCCCTGCCATTCTATCCCGAGCAACGGAAAATCCCTAGGTGCAATTGGAATGATTCGAAAAGCGGATTTAATGTCTGTTTTTGCTAGAAAGCAGCCATTCCCTAACGATTTCACAAGACGAATGGCATCATCAATGGTTGCATATCGAACAGTAGCTAGCTCTTTGGGAATACCGTCATTAACGGATGAGCCAGCAGGATAGGAAAGGTGGTGAATTAATCTGAATTCACCAGGGGAGAAATCCTGAATGTTTCGAAGGGAGGAACGTCAAAAGGACCTACTATTCTGCCTTTTGTGAGTTCCTTGGACAGCTTATCATTGACGCTAGCCGGGTTGTCCAAAGCACCTTTGAGATTTGGGAACGCATTGCAACTACAGAACCAAAATACTGAATTGAAAAGCCGTGCAAAAAAACCTTAATCAAAAAGTCAAAAATCCTGTTATTGTAGCCCGCGACTTTGTCGGGCCTTACCGGGGTTGGCCCGCGAATCAACAGACGCGCGTCCCTGACCGCCATTCCCAGGGGAGGGGTTGGGTGTGGCTTAGTTTGTGTTGTTACTTCTGGTTGCATTGCGTTGAATGGCAGGATGGTACCCTCCGCATTTAAAGCATGAGTGTTCAAAATTGCAACCTCTACAGAACTGTCCGGAATAAAAACGCCAACACAGTCCCTTAGGAAGGGACTGGAAAGGACATTGGTTGGGCCGACGGGCTCGAAAATCGTGATTATTATGTTGACGTGACACTACTAGGGAACTATGCAAGGCCTGATGCCATAATTCCTAAGCTATGGTATCCCACGGGTAACGGTCAGGTTTTGAATGGCGCAGAAAACGAAATTGCTCGTCGTAGTAACCCCAGTTACCCTGTTTAGCAGCGATGTCTCTGACCACTTCACAATATTTCATTAAAGAACTGATGGAATGTGGTGCCTTAACTGTATACACAGCTACAAATACATTAAAGGCAGTAAGCCATTGATCAATGGTAAGATTTTTTCGTTTCGGTTTAACGTGCTCAAAGCAAAGACTGGAGTTGTCATTATCATTCGCAACTGACAAACGATATGACTGACTGCGAGGAGAGACCCGAAATCGATATATTCATTCGCCTAAATCTTTACTTTAAGACGATCCGAAACCCTAGTCTCGAGGTGAAAAGTGACGCTCGAAAAGAGTTCATCTGGACTGTCGGCAGTGGATAATTTCAGTCTACCGTCAGAGACGGACTTCGTGAGGTCCTCGATTTCTGTACGCGTGGCTTTCTCGACAATCTGTGATGTGCTTGAAGGCGTTGAGCTGGCACCTGGTTGAAATCGGGATGCGTTCACAATACCAGCTGACTGTAAGGCACCTGAAATGGCCTTGGCAATGGCATCACTCAGCTCTGATGGGTTAAACTGCGAGGTGGTCGGCGACGGTGACCTCGACTTGGGTTCTATGCGTCGTTGTTTCGCCGAATCCGCAGTAGCGAGTGTTCTGGAAGCCTGACGCTTGGATACTCGCTTAGGTGACATAATTATGTAAATATGGTTCTAACGTAAATAAAATTATGATTTCAAAAAACTCAGAAAAATTGGTGGGCATGCATCACAGAAGGACGCCGTGAGAGAAACGATAAATATATTTTTAAGCACATGATAATCATAGATCCGAGACAAACCAAAAGAGGCTTCGAAACGTTAGATCATAAATAAGACTCCAACTCTATTGAAAATTAAAAGGAAGCCATGGAATGTCAAGTACAAATAAAAAAGGCAGGCATCATTCGACAAAGAAAATCTTTAAATCCGAGACATTCTCGAAGAGGACACATGTCCTATAATGGCCTGAGTGTGTTGGGAATACTAATTTCATTAGCCACCAGACAGTAACACACTGATTACGCTATGAATGTCAAGTACATAATTTGGAAGTATATTGCTCCCGAAAGCCTGCAAATATATCCCAAGATGAACAAGTAGAGGACAGTGAAAATGTAACAAGCCTCAAAATGAAGAATTAACAAATGCGTTTAATCGATAAAAAAAGAACGTTTCACAGCGGAGGAATTAAGCCTGTGGCACACCATCGCACCACGAATGCTACGCATGAATTTGTAGTTGCCTAGACTATTCAAATGGACGCCATCGGACAAATAAAGATTCTGATTACTGTTCCAAAACCTGCGATGACGCCAGTAGTAACAGTAGGGCAAGCGTTCCAGGACAACTTTAAGATACTGATGGAGCTTGCCCACCTGACAATTAAGATCAACCGAGTCCTTTGTGTACCGACGAAGAACCTGACCCACCACCACAAACTTAATGGAAAAAATGTTGTGCAAATTCTGCACTAAGCTCTCTAGCTCAGAACCGACAGTTTGTGGGGGAAGCTTAACAAGGTCATTTGAACCTAGTTCGAGAATGATAATATCAGGAACAATTTCTTTCACAACGTCGAAATCATACTCTCGGAATTTCGAAATTGTCCTGCCCCCGATATCATGAAAAATTACGACAGCATTGCTATGTAAACTGCTCAGACATTCTGTGTGCCTCCTTTTCTGCACAAGCGCCTGAAGTCGGTGTACAAAGGAGTGCCTGATAATCAAAACTCGTTGTCTAGCCATGAGGCCCAGCTAACCCGTTCGGCGTTATATATAATTTGCACGGAATTTCTCTTGCCAGGAGAGGGGGTCTAGATCCTGCTCGCTTCATGGAACATCCCTTGCGGTTTCGCACTGGAAATTAAGGATGGATACTTATGGTTGGGTGTCGATCCAGCCGTCTCAACCTGAACAAGCCATTTTCCGGACCGGTTTCGACTTTAATGTCTTCTTTAGCGGAGTTTTACAGTTTCAGCTTGTCCGGTCGCTTACGCGCCGTTGGACTTAATGCATTAACTCGTTTATCTACAGTCATTTATATGGATTGTGCAATTAAATCATTATATCTATTACGTCAGTACGACGTCAATAATTTGGTGGACTCTGCAATTAAATCATTATATCTGTTACGTCAGTGCAACGTCAATAATTTGGTAAACAAGCAGTTTTAGTTTTAAACGAAACGTTATCAAGTTTGTTTCATTAAAATATATCGCTCTATCTTGTCCCTTGCTGGACCCTTCGATCGCATTTTGTCTCCTCTAAATGTTCTTGCTGTTTTGTGCCTCTTTCTCATCTGTTAGCCGCTTGATAATTATGTAGCTAAACTTGTTTCTAGTTATATCTAATACGTCGGTGCGACGTCGATAATTTGGTAAACAAGTAGTTTTAGTTTCAAACGAAACGTTATCACGTCCGTCCCATTAAAATAAATGTCTCTCTCCTGTCCCTTGTTGGACCCTTCAACCGGATTTTGTCTCCCTTGAATGTTCTTGCTGCTTGTGCCTCTTCATAATCTGTATGCCACTTGAGGATTATGTAGCTGGAACTGGTTCTTCTCTGAGGTTAATAGCGGCTGTGGTGAAATGTTGCGCGCAAGGCGGTCTTCTCTCATTTGTGTCGTGAACGCGCTTAAGTTAATGCAAAAGGTCCAAGTGATTTGGTGTCACCTTTTCCTGAAGTCTTACAGTGCGAAACAGCAAGGGAGGTTCCAAAAGGGAGCAGGATCTAGACCCCCTCTCCTGGCAAGAGAAATTCCGTGCAAATTGTATAATCGCATATATATATATGCAATGGTCCAAATCGTAGCTAGACTTAAAATTGTAATGCTAGATGGTACAGTTCTTACGTAAAAATCTTGTTCGGTTTCGATAAAATACAATTCACAAATAATCCAAAAAATGTTTTGATAGCCCTCCAACATGCTCTTGAGTGTTCGTCACTAGTAGCCCGACCCAGCTCTTACTTTACGCGGTCGTGAACATAAAAATTACGTGTTTAAACGTCTGTAGAAACGCAAGGATTTTATCAATCGAGATTTTTGTGCTGGTAAAATCAGGGAAACTAGTAGATTTTATTACAAGAAAAAAAATTGGGTGTTAGTGACACTTTGAACTTAACCATATGTGCAGTGAATGTATAATCGAAGTGACATAATGCACATGCACAAGACTGTAATGCTACATTGAAAAAAATAATAATCAGGCAGACTATTTTGATTCAAGTCTAAAAACGGGTTACAAATGCTGTCCTACCAACACTTAAACTAAAATAGTTCTCAAGGCTTCTCAGTTCTCAGAACGAGGGCACACTAAAACATGCCCTGTCCAGTGGCAGTCCATGTATTGGTGGTTTTCACGTCACGCAGGTAAGCTTAATTATCACTCAAGTGAAAAATAAAATCGCTTACCATTCAATAAATTGAGTCAAGAAATTGAAATATCGTAGAAGAGTAATAAATAAACAACGCGCCAAAGTCTCGGGGATGTGCGATATTTTGAACCCGAGTTATTCGGCAAAAGGTGTCACTGAAAGTTAGTGTTTAGTATGGCGACGCCGTGTTAGAGCCCGTATGAGGGACTCCAACATGGCGCCTCGAAACCAGTGGAAACATCTGGAGTTTACTTTGGCTCTCTCAAAACCTTTATTCTCTCTGTTAAATTTGAAAACATTTGCATAGGCACTTCTCTCAACATATTGGTTCCTCAGAACTCGAAAACATAAGGCGAAGCGATATTTTCGTGCACGTAACATGTTACCAAGAAACAATGCCGATGATACGTATTGTGAAGAATCCGTGTTCTATTTTCAAAATAAAGCGGTCTACCGAGCTGAAGACAGGCCAACTGATATATGTGTAAAAAATGACTTTTATCTGGTAAAGGTAAAAACTTAAAATTTTTAATTTTAGTTTTTTCTGACGTCACGTGAAAACCAAGGGTGCTTACCATTTACATTAAACCATCCGGATGGAAAATTCCTTCTCAATGGTAATGGATTTTCCACCCGGATAGAACGGGGTACCGGATCGTGAACCTTCAGCAGCGGTCCGATCGGAAACTTGAGCCCCCATTTAGAGCTGAAAGCGGTTGACTTACTTTGTTACTGTGGCAACAGTCGACGCAAGATACCAATTAAGAGGTAAACAAAATGGCGCAACAAGGCTTTTTGTTGGCCATTTTAGATGAGTTAGACGTTTCTGACCTTTTAGATGACGAAGACGACGTTTTTGTCCTCTCTGTAGCCTCAACGTATATGAGACGAAGTCTGAACCGTATTTAAGGCTACTTTGAAGTCACAGTTCCGTCCTATTTTAGCGACGGGTTTAAAAACCATTTTCGTTTAACTCGTAACACTTGTGAGTTACTCACACGAGAAATTTTAGCGTCCGGTGTGATAAATGTAGGAAACGCATTTGGCAGGGCCCTTATCCCGCCAGATAAACAAGTTTTAGTTTATTTGTGGATGATGGCAAATGGCAGTGAAACAACGCGACAAGTGGCAGATCGATTTAACATCACGATGAGCTGTTGCGGCCGAGTCCTGCAAAGAGTAAACTCTGCGGTTTTGTTGATGCGCCAGCGCTACATAAAATGGCCAAATGGTAAGACAATTGTTTTTATCCTTCACATGCATACAAAAATACATTCAGTTTGGAAGATTACAACTAAAATTGTGTATTTATATAGTTACATGTATTCAATCGAAGGAAGTTAAGAAAAAAAATCGATCACTTATAAATTAAAAAGCTTTGATTACTGTGAATATTCCCTCGTTTTCTTGCGATCGCTTCCCTTTTCTTCACTCTCGAGTAATTTCTGAAGTCCTTTGAAGTAATGCTGGGGAAAGATAGGCTCTTGTGCCAGCCAGTGAAATAGTTCGGTAAAGTTTGTGCTTGTTATGTATCATTCACACGTTGTAATTGACATACTGTACTGTCTGTTTCCTTGTTTGTTTTTTTCAATCTTTCAAGAAATTAGATTAAAACACAGCAGCAAACGCAGAAAACATATAGCGTTCTATTTTCTTCATGTAACTTGAAATGGCTATTTCTGTGCTGTTTTCAGTGAATGAAATGCAAGAGATTGCCCAGCATTTTTAGGATGAAGGGATAACAGGAACAATAGGTTGTGAATTTCATTGCTGCCCAGTGCTTTTAACATGACAGGACATTTAAAATGACAAACTTTAAAATTATTTTTCGGCGGTTTGAAACCACACGAGTGTAGTTTCTCGTAACACTTTCAAATGAGGGAATATTTGATATTTTAGAATAAAACTTTTCAAATACCAACAAGGGACAAGCAATACCCAAAATTATTGTGGAGGCAAATGTGACTTATAGAAAAACAGTCAGACATTCCATTTAACTTAGTATTGTAATATGTAAAAATGTTAATCTTATTTATAGTGGTCGTGCACTTAGCACTAAACGTAGCTAGTTTACAGGCACGCGCCACTGAAACAAAGGAAACAAATATTTCGAATAAACAAAACAGAGTTAAAAATCCTAACTGACACGAGGCAGACCAGTTGGCTATTTACAAAGCGATCCTTACTCGGGACTACTGAGAAACAAATCACACTAGTGGCAGGGTGGAGGCTTTGAGCCTGGGAGCCCTGGATTACAATACCAGCACCCTAAAAACTCAGCCACGCTGCATCTTCCAAATAGTTTTACTATTAATAGCAAATAGTTTTACTATTAATTTAAAAACAAAAGTTGGATGTACGAGGGTTTAAATAATGATAAACATCCATCTTGTCAACAATTTGCCCAGGATGGGAGATAATTAACAAAAAATGTGTTAATTTAGTTTCAAAAATAAAGTAATAGATTACTTTTTAATGGAGTAAGGGGGGGTTTCATTTTTTAGCACAAGCGGGAGGGGGGGGTGGCAAAATTACATGAAAGGTCTTTCCCACATTACCCAACCCCCCCTGTTCTATAGCAATGGATACAATTTCATAACCCCCCTACTCAAACTAGCATTATTCCTTGACACCCCCTCCCCCTCCCCGTCACCCCAAATCTAATGCATTCATAATGTTGTATTCAGGTGTTATAAACCATTTTCAACTCAACAATAATTATCTTTATTCAATGCTATTCTTGGAAAATTTAAATTGAAACTCATCTTGCAAATCATCACACAAAACACAGTATACTGTATCTGTCACTTAAATTGTATTTATAAATCAATGCTTTAATATCATACAAGAAACAAAGGAAAACCCAAAGATAGAACTCATTTATGAGAAGAGAATTGATGAAGTGTCTTCCTTTGCTAAAATATTTGAACAGTTCTCCTATTTTATAGGAAAACCTTTTCCAGATAATGTCTTTGTTGCCATTCTTCTTTCAAAGATATGTGGACTTCCAATTTCCATGCAGTAGGAAATATTTTAATTTTAAGTGCAGTGGTTCTTCCATGGGAAAGACACGAATGGGACCTATCCTTTCTACAAATAACTTTTCCTTTGTTTATGGTTTGTATAAATTTAAATATTTAACATGAAACAACTCAACTGCCAAGTGCCCAGCATCCAGTCATTTCTTTTTTGTAATTCAATTGTACATGTAATGACTAGTAACGAGTAGAGGCAAATGTGACAAGTCAAAAAAGTGTAAAGCAAAGGTTCAATTATTGAACCTTTGCTTTATTCAGCTTTGAAGACAGTAGAGGGAAGTGGGATTTAGCCGATGTAAAGTTTCAAACAACCCCTCCTCCCCTCAAAAGGCTTTTCAATATGTGACAAACCCCCTTTAATATCTTTCCAAAACAACGTAACCCCCCCCCTGTAATTTTGCCGACCCCCCCATGCGCTAATAAATGAAAGCTCCCTAAATAAATCTACTTAAGATAATTCCTTAGTATTGCATTGCGCATCCTTACTGCGCACGATTTTCGCGTCAGCTTAGTACCCACACATGTGCACGTGCAAAACGTAAGAGATTTCCCTCTAACTAAGCTCGATAACGGAATGAATTCTCCTTTTTCTCTTAAACGAGCACAGTAACCCCCGATTTTTCTTTCACGTATTTGCTAAGAAAAGTCTATTGAAGAACATATTTGAAAAGGAAAAAAAGTTTGATAGTGCAACATGATTTTTTTTGGAAAATAGTTCCCGAGTGGGTGTATTTAGGCCAACGCAAGGACTTCAAGTCAACCACCGAACTGTCCGAAAAAGTGCAATATTGCCTCAACCAGGCAATCAAAAACGGCTTAAATGAAGCAATACTGCTTATGTCAAAACATGAAGCTTTACTTTCAAGGGAATTACCTTAAGAGAACTAAATAGAAAACAGCAATAATAGTTTCATTGTTGTTCGATATTAAGGTGCAGTGGATGGAACATTCATAAAGATCAAAACACCTATTGTGGATCCAGAATCTTACAACTGCAGAAAGAAGTTTTATGCTCTGCAATTGCAGGTGAAATTTTTATAATAGTCAGACTGTGATGATAAAAGTAATTTTTTTTTTCTGTCAGATACTATTTACCAATAAATTATAAAAATTACATAAATGTATAAAATATAATAAAATATAGTAAAAATTGCATATTTCCCATCCCTTCACAGATTGTTTGTGACAACAACATGGTGCTGACAGATGTCAGCAGGCTGGCCTGGCTCTGTACACCACTCAAGAGTCTTGAGAAATTCGGAACTGTTCGCAACTTCAGGGAACAAATTTCCTTGTGATTATCATCTAGTAGGTGATGGACGATACCCACTTTTGAAGTATATTTCCAGACAAATAGTGTCTGATACAGTGGTGGATCTAGGGGAGGGCCCTCCCCCCTTATTTTGGGTAAAAAAAGAAGAAATGACTGAAGGGAAAAAGGCCAGCAGTAGGGCATATAATTCAAGGCCCCCCCCCCCCCCCTTAGCTCAAGATCTGGATCTGCCACTGTGACTTCTTAGTTGTAGAAGAAACACATCAAAATTATTAATTTTTACACTTCAATTGGGCATGCATCAGAATATGCCATGTAATTGGTTTTTAATAACCATCATGACTTCTGTGGTTACAGATTTTTATTACTTTTGTCTGATTTTGTCATGGATGCCGAGACTTAAAAATACATCATGTGAATGAAGGTAATACACATTTCTAATGATATGTACCTCTTGATATCATTACAGATGGTTGATGACACCTTTTCGTAATAATGGCCACCTACTGACAAATCAGATAAGGTTCAACAAAGTTCTGTCATCAAGTGGAACGTTCAATAAGTCTTTTAAAAGGGAGGCGGAGAACGCTAAGCCACCTAAACCACTCCAGTGTGAAGCTGATGACAAAGATAATCATGGGAGCTTGTGTCCTGCACAACTTCGCTCTTGTCCATGATGACTTTGACGAAAGCTACTTTCTTGAAGATAACGACAATGATGATGATGATCATTTCAGTGGATGTGATAGCTTCCCTCGAAACAGACCAGCAGAACAAAAGCGCCAACATTTACTATATCTGGTTGCTGGTTGACCTTATGATTTATTTTAACTGAGGATGTATGTTTTAAAAAAAAGTACCCTTTTATAACATGCTAACACTGCTCAGTCCAAGGATACATTTTTTGCTGCTGTCAATCACATTAGGAGACTTCCAATGAGGCATGAGTTCATAAGGTAAGGTCACATCTGTGTGTTGTGAGGGCTGACGAGTTTGATTCATTTTGTTTGCTTCAAGTTTTGTTACCGATAGACCTCCCCGGGGGGGGGGGGGGTACTCCGAGAAAAATTGGGTGTACATACTGTACTTACATTTACATACATACATTTTAATTTTTTTGTTGGTTTAGCTTCTTCGAAAAAAATGCCAATTAAGACTCGAGTCGGCAAAAATCAGACCCTGTTAATGATCAAAATGACTAAAGGTAACGTCTGTACACTAGCCATGTGGCCCATCAGGCCAGAGCTTATCCCAGTTTCCATAGCATGAACCGACTAGGGAAATTTCCAATCCCCCTGGATGGGATGCTAGACCATAGCAGGGTTACCCCCGGCATTGAGTTCGCCAGTACCCATTTATAACTAACTTTGGAAAAACCCATTTTAGATTGGAACGCGTTTGTCACTAGATGTTGATCCAATTTATTTTGATGCAGACCTTTAATTCCACTTTATGTAGGTTCGACATCAAGTTGACCTGGTGGAAATGAAAAGTTACTTCATCCAGTTTGAAGGGAAAACATACAAGTACATCCTTACCGTTCAGGACGTTTTAAGCGGCTACTTCTGGTTACGCCCTATCGAGGGGAAAGCAAGTAAGCTTGTGGCTAAGGACCTATATGAGCTTTACTGCGACGTAGGTCCTCCAAAGACTTTGATAATGGGGAAAGGGTTTAAGAAAGCTGTTGAACGCTTGTGTCAAAAACTCGAAGTGAAGATAATCAGGGGTTCTCCATACCACTCACAATCCCAGGGAAAAGTTGAAAGATCCCATCGCTCTCTCCGGAAGAAACTATTGTACGGATTTGTTCATATTTCGAGGGTCGGAGTCAACTGGGTATCACAGCTAAAAGAATACCAGAAAATTCTCAACAAAGAACCCATGGCTGTACTCGGAAATCACTTTCTGTTTGAAGTTTTCTATGGGAGAGAATCACAATGCTGTGAAACAAGGATTTCCTGGTGGATTCTGCAGCAAGGAAAGCCACTCTCGTAACAACGTAGACCTGCTTCCAAAAGAAGCGGACTTAAAAAATGCTGCCCACAGGGCTTGGCAAATTAGAGGTAAAGCTAAAGCAGCGAGTAGTGTGTGGGAAAAGCGGTATATGAAAAACAACCCCTCCCCCCTCCCCCCCCCCCCGCTCAGTATACTCTGTTGGAGAAACAGTCCTGACTCGTTTTCCATTTTCCACAACATGCCAGGTTGCAATCCAAACGTCAATTTGTTATTTAAGGAAAATAAATTAAAGAGAAAACTTCGAATTTCCAAGTACAAAGTATCCTTCAAAGATCCTACTACAAAGAAGAGGTATTCCAGCTGGGTTCAGTGGAGGACATTCAAGCACAACAGCTGAAAAAGAGAAAAACAAACAAATTCGTGCCAGGAAAAAAATGGAAAAACGTAATCCGAGAAGAAAGCAAAATGAACTCCCAACTCATCGTAGTTCTCTCTACATTCCGATGCAACATAAAGATAATGTCAATGCATTCATTGAACAAGGCTATGAGATCTCGTTTGATCCAATAGGAAACTGTTTACGAGTTATTTACAAGTCTATCTCTCACAGAACCCGAGCGCCGTAGATGGAACCCCTCTTAAGCTATTTGCCGCCGTCACATGGTGAGATTATCTTCCATAGCATGGCAGGAGGTTCCACTAACGGAGATCATCTCACACTTCAAGCTGCTGCAGATCTGTACCCAGTTGAACTCGTCATTGTATCCACCTTAGGTCCTGAGGCGGTTACTGTTATAATCCCCCAATATACCGTTCCAGTGGCCCAGTTTAGCCTTGGTCACTTTGCAGAAAACCAAGGCATTCATTATGTTTGCCTGTCGCCATTACCCGGACTGTTACCTCAGAATGGATCCGATTCAACTGACAAGCAAGAAGAGTGTGGCGCTGAAAGACGTTTGGAGAAAGGTGGGAACAGTATGAGGGAAGTGAACCTGGAATCCCTGCCGGAGGAGATCCTTGATAAAATAGTTGACTACTCTTTAACCGGAACTAAAGGAACAGTTGTTGTCACTTTCAGTCCCTTAAATCGGATTGGCTCAAGGTTTCAAAGAATAGCCTCACGGTACATTGAAATACTGCCGAAAGTAAGCGTAAACAAAGGTAGCGTAGCCAACAAAAATGCAGGATTTGCATTAGTCAACTAGTTGGGTGATACTATTAGGGATTAGTCTTTTCACATGCGCTGATTGGCTAGCTCGGAGATGATTAGCCAAGTACTATTCACCTCCGAGTTTCCGAAGAAAAACAAAATGGCTTGTGTCGGTATATTGTTATATTGTCACAAACAAAGTTGCTTTTTGGGCCGCTAGTTATTCAGCTTGTGTGGTATAAACTAAAACAATATTCACCTAAGTGTCGGTGAATAATTGCTAAATATAATTGTATTAATGAATTTACGTCACACAACAAAGTTGAAAAAACAGAGGGCTCCTTGATGCTTGTTCTTTGAAAACAGTTACTGTGATATCTGCAAAGTTTTAAACATCACTAGATTTAAGTTATAGCAAGGGTTAATACATTTTCGGGTGGTAATGGCATTTTAAATGTTTGTAAACTGTTTTATTCAGTTCCACTGTCTGGTTTCTTCTGTTTTCAAACTGTTGATTGATGAAAATCTAATTTGGAAAAGATTGTTCATTAGTGTTAAATTTCAATATCACCACTACAAACTAAAATGAATAAAACGAGCTTGTGCTTACATGTATGTTTTCTCATGTCATTTGTTTCAGGCCCTTTTTTGAGAGAAGGGTTGAAGACCTTTGTCATGGGCCACTGGTCAGTGTCACGACAAGTCAGCACCAGACATTTGTCTATCTCTACAAACACAGAACTCTTACAGTCTGGGCCATCACCAAAAATGGATATATCGTGACGTCATGAGAAATGGCAATATGGCTGCCAAAGCTAGGCACACTATTCAAAGTCCCTTCCGAGCTCTTTTCGGAGCTTAAAAGCACCTTTTTTTCACAAGGCTTTGCACACAATGCAAATGAACAATGAAGTTTTAGTTGAGTGCAAAAAAAAGAAATGGCAGCTTGGGAAGCGTGGTCGAGTTTCGAGGCGAAAACCTCACTGTTTTGTGTTAATTGTGCTCTGGTGTTTACACGACAAGACGCCAAATAGATGGAAAAATCAGGTACGTTGCAATTTTTTCTCTCTTTGAAAAAATATGTCGTTAATGTCGATAAAATTTGCTTTCATTTGGTGGTATTTTTGTATTGGTCCATGACTGCGTCGCTTGGTCCAAGGTTTTTGAGGATGAAATATTGTATTTTCGCCCATGCGTTTGTTATTGACAGATCGCGCGGACCATGCCGAGGACCCAATTTCAAACTGTGTTTACTTTACTCTCTGACAGGCAATGGAAAAGCACTGCGATTTCCTCAAGAAACACTCCAGATTGAGGGTAAAAATCTAAAAAGGAGTGGCAGAGATCACGGGAAGGAATTATTCGAACCGGTTCTCAGTGGAAATTAAAGGTCCACGTTAACATAGGAAATGATATTAGTAATGTTCCCGAAAAGTTGTGTGCAGCGTGCAAAGCAAAGTTATATCGGTTAAGTAGTTTGAATAAAGAAGATGAGGCTGTGGAGGGATCAAAAAAGGGTTGCAAGTGTTTTTAATGCCCAGTATACAGCTCGATACAGCTGTACTAGTCCAGGAACAGCTGCAAAACCTAGTTGCAGTGAAGGTCAATAGTTTTGTAGTTATCACCACATTTCCATGTAGGCTTTTAGCAGTGCAGAAGAAGTGATTTGTTGAATCTGGCCAAATTATACTTGTAAATATTAATAGATTTTTTTTTTGCTAGTTGTGTGCAGCATGCAGAGCAAAGTTATATCGGTTAAGTAGTTTGAATTAAGAAGATGAGGCTGTGGAGGGATCAAAAAAGGGTTGAAAGTCTTTTTAATTCCCAGCATGCAGTTCGATACAGCTGTACTAGTCCAGGAACAGCTGCAAAGCCTATTTGCAGTGTGTTTTGAAATTCTGTTTCAGAAATTCTGACGTCAGTGTACTTTGCAGTCCTGGTCAATTCAGTTAGAATGAATTCGAAGTCCTTCATTTTCAATTGCTTATTGTGTTAGAGTGGGGTGTGTGGTTAGTATTGTGTTTTAATTGAATCAGATATATTTCAAAAAGTAATTTTTTTGTACTTGTACAGACATGTACAACATTATTCAACATTATTTCCCAGCCACAAAATTAGAGATTTCCTGCTGTTTGTTACTTAGCTCTTATTAACTGAGCAGGAGGTCTGTATGGGAGAATCTTAACCGAGGTCGTAAATACAGACCGAACGCAGTGAGGTCTGTACACACAACCGAGGTCAGGATTCTCCCTTACAGACCGACTTATCTCAGTTAATAAGATATTTATTACATGGCAAAAACAAGAATAATTTAATTCGTTTAATGTAACTGACATTTTGATTGCAAATGGTGATGAGCCGAATTTAATTCTTCCAAACATTGTTCGTACTCTTTACTCTTTTTCTCATGAGCTTTTTGGCGCTTACAGAAATAAATAATCTTAGATGAAAACAGTCAAGGATTTTGCGTTTTAGTTTGCAACTTTTTCGCTTCAAAACATTGCTGGTCTAGCTGCCGGTCTGGATGGGAAAAACTAGATCGCGGTCAATATCCATTTTAGCCAATCAAGTTCGTGAATTTGGTAGTTTCCAGTCCTTGTGAGACAGAGCCATATAATAAAAAGAATTATTAGCTACGTGTATACTTGTTTTTTTTTTTTTAAATACTTGTTTTTTTGTTTGTTTTGTAATCATGGTATGTAACACATATTGTTGGAATTATTGAAAATTAGTCTGTTAGTTTATATGTATATTTCAAGTTTTCCAATGAGAATATCTCCAGCAGGGCTTTGTAAATTATTTGCACCATGTACCTTTCTTGTTGAAACCAAAATATCGAAATGTATATAACATTATGAATGTGAATTTCTTGAATTTCTAGTAGCTGTTTGAACAAATAAAGCATGGATTGTTTATGTAATGCGGCTTCTGTGATTGGTATGCATGTGCGTGCGTGTGTATTGGGGGCGGGGAGTGGGTGGGACAGACTGACTTAGTCATGAAAGGTCTCGAAATAGCACCCCATCATGGGGGGAGTAGTCACAAAAGTCTTGAATTACCATCTCATCCAGGGGGGAGTAGTCATAAAGGAAGACCATGAAAGGTCTTGAAATTCCCAGCTGGACGTTGTGAAATGCATTCACCCATACCCATGTGCTCTCCTGAATACATGTAGGTCACAACTGAAATATGAAAGGATAGGTGGGGGTGGGGGTTGAGGCCTAGGCTGGTCACCTGAGCAGCTCTAGAGATTTTCGTAAATGGCAATACTGAAACCAGAACATCAACATACTATAACAAGACGCATTTATTGATCAAATGCCTTTAGTGAATTAGTAGGTCATACAAATCCTGTGACAATTTTGGTGTGCAGAAGAGGGAAGTGTCCTAGGCAGCAGCAAAGAAAGATGTCTACAATAAATTATAAATTACATTTAAATTCTAATAGTGTTGCGACATACAATATTTTTAAACCAGGATAAAAGTAAATATTTACTTTTATTACCTATTTTTCCAATATACAGGGAATTCATACAATCAATACAAAAATTGAAACTTTTGCTCAAGGACACTTGAAGCGTCATCTTCTAAAAATCACGGAAAAACTTCCATATATGATATGACACATGGAAATTTTCCAGTTTTAAATCAATTCTAACTTGTTCTATATATTGACTCACAAAAAGTTTGAGGTTGTTGAGATTCACCGACCCAGAACACATGTTGAAAAAGGGTCAAGATTTAAGAAAAGAGATGAATAGAAAATTAACAAAAATCCCCTTCATTTCAACTGTCTTTATTAGGCCCGGTTCATACGTCGCATTTCTGCCGTGTCGAATGCAATTCAAAGAAAAGATAATGAAGCAAATCATCTCATTATCTAATGTCTCAACTGCATTCGACACGGCAGAAATGCGACGTATGAACCGGGCCTTACCTGATAGATGATATAAAAATCAATATTTCAGCTAGAGTACCTTTCATATTGCAACAACAAACAGCTTAGCTTAAATTAAAAGTGGCGACAGCGCTCTCGAGGCCAAAATCACCTTTTGTTGATCTTCGGCAGTCCTAGGTTGTGGAACAATAACTCGTGCAAAGTAAGTTGCGTTAATACAGTCAGAGGCATATCACTATGATTGTGAACAGTTATCGAAACTAAGCTTTGATACGGGAGTAAACTTTATCACAAGAATAAAGCGAATCCAAGGAAAATGATTACTAATCCGAATTATTCGCAGGTTCCAGAGATCGTGGGATTACTAGATGAGGAGGATTTCAACGTGTATTATTGTTGTAGTTTGTTAAGCGACGGCCCCCAGACATAGATTTCTTTTCGCTCGCCATTCCTCTCGGACTTAGTCTTTTGACGGTCTAGGCAATGGTTTGGTTTTGCGTGAGCCAATCAGAGTACAGGAAATCATATGTCCAGTTCTGTCTTATCATAGCCTGCGTAGCTGGCGGGATTTCGTGCGCGAGTGCTTTTGTTTTGGTAGCGAAGCCGTGAACGCGAGTGGTGAAGCCGTGAGAGGATTGGTGAAGAGTCGAGTTGAATTCCCGCCTGCCCAAATTCGTGGGGTTTTTTGAATTATGCGTTCACCAGTGCACGCGAATTTCGGATTGGCCCTGAGCACTCAAACGTCAATCAAATGTTAATCTATACCTTTCATCTTTCCCAGGGGAACAAGGTTTGTTTTCAAACTGGAGAATGCGATCGAAGAAATGCATTGAGGGAGCTTTGATTTCTCTGAATATCCGCAGGGAAAGCAGAAAAATTATACTAAAGGAAGAACAAGAGAGAGATTTCGGGGAATGATGTGTAAAATGGGGTTGACTAGCTTGCATGGCTTCCATGGTTCGTGACATTTTTACATTTGCCGTTCTCTGTTGGGTCACTCGACCTTTTTGTCGCTTTACTCGCGCGAGTTTATGAAGGGCACTTAATGTTTTGTTATAAGGAGGAATCTAAAGTAGAGTAGAGCCGTCAAATTGTGCTACGATTTGCACGATTTCCGCTGATGTCGCTTCGTTGAGTTTGACACCTCTATAATTTGCAATGTGTTTACAGTTTAGCGTATTGTTTTGGCTGATTTCTTTTGCAAGATAATATGTTTTTAAATCTCCAAGTATTTGCCTTTGAGGGACACGATATGAAGTTTTCTGTGAACGTGTTGCTTACTTGCATTCTGTATTGTGACGCCGGGCTCGGCGGTGATTAGAACTGTTTGGAAGTACATTAGGTAGATTCTTATCGGAGACGCCGTAGCTTTACGTCGAGATAGCTATACGCTTGTCTAGAAAAATTCTTATGTTTCTTGCTGCTACCTGATCGAACTTATGTTTCTGGAGGTCGATGTGAAGGCTTATTCCTCCCTTTGATCGTTCTGTTACCACACGATTCAAATGTAGCTCTTTAAGCGTGTTGTATATGCCTTTGTTCGACTTAGTTCAGGCAAGACCATGGTTTCGATCTTCCATGTGGATCTCATCAGTTGCTGGTATTTCTAAAATACTCTGTGCCTCTGTGAGAATGTAAGACATTCCTTCGAGTTATCGGTGATCCCCATGTACCAAGAGTTTATTTCCGACGAGTCGCATGCACTCGCGCCGTTTGGGGCGTAAATAACCCTCAAGTTTCATGTTACACTTCAATCTCTGATTGGCTTTTTTAAATTGATTCATCAAAAGCGATAAATGTGGGCGGCAAGCAAGAAACGTACGAAATGTGGCAGGCGGGGAATTTCACTCGCTGCTTCGCCGCTCGCGAATTCCTAGCGGGTTCCGCCCGCGAAGGAATATGACGGCTCCGCCGCCGCTCTACCGCTCACGCATCCCGCCATGCCAGCTACGCAGGCTAGTCTTATCATTGTGGGCTATGCCCCAAACCAGCCATTGCCAGAAGATGCCTTTTCTTGGCTGGTGGAGCATCTCTCTAGGGAAGGAGATACCGTTGTTGGCATTGATAGCGCAAGTGGGGGTGCCCCCAAAGGAGGCAGAAATGCTGTGTGGATTAGCTGTGCCTCTGAAATGCAAAGTGAATTGAAAGAAACAGTGGACAGTATTTTTGCCAATGACTCTGATGAGAGTGACAGAACCATCTCCAACCATCTCCAAAGATTAGTATTACATAATATTCCACATTTAAAGCAGTCACAAGATGATCAATTATCGTTGTTTTTTTGCATAAAACTGTTAAGTTATCTTTTGAAGTAGTGGATCACAATTAGTGTTAATAGTTTCAATTTCTTGTATATATTACTCTAAATTTGAAACTGAATACATTAAATTGTGTTCTTAGCATTTGCTAGCTCTGTCAGAAATTCAATAGGACTGTGCAGTTTTCTATGCCTCAGAATATTGGTTGCCTAGTTCTGATCCGAGTGCCGAATTTCTGCAACCTGTGTTGTGATCAGAGGGTGCAGAATTTCTGCGGCCTGTGCTCTGATCTCAGGGTGCAGTATTCTATGGTTTGTGTTCTGATCACAGGTTGCAGAATTTCTGCAGCCTGTGCTCTGATTCCAGAGTGCAGAATTTCTGCGGGATGTGTTCTGATCCATTAGAGCACAGGCCTGTGTTCTGATGGTGCATGGTAGATATTCACCGAAAAAAAAACATGGTTTGCATACACCAAAGTATCATAGTGTGTGCCGACTTTTAAGCTAGGCACTCACTAGGGACTAGTCGCAGGGACCTATCCCTTTAGTGTGTACACACAAGAAAGCGTACCGATTTGTGGGACTATTGGTCCCTGCGACTGGTCCCAGAAATCAAACCAGCTTAATTCGTAGGACTAGTCGCAGGGACCAAAAATGTGGTCTCTGCGACTAGAGTTTCCAGGGGGGCTAGTCCCCGAAGCAAGCCCCTGCGACAAGTCCCTGCGACTAGTCCCCTACTGTGTTCCGACTTTTAGGTAACAAGCAAGAAACGTAATTCCACCTACATATCCTAACCGGTATTTGCTAGATTCTGCGACATAATCATTGCATATTACTTACCTCGAAGAAAATGTTTTCTTTCAACACTAACAAAATACGATCCAAGGAACCATGGAACGATCTTAGTCATAGATTGGATACAGTTTTAGTCATTGATGGCATTGCTTAGTCATTGATAGATTCTAGGGGAGAGTCAAATCATACCAGGATAATACATGACACCGTTTTTATTTTCTACTTGGACTCTAATGTTATCGGTTTTTCTTTGAATTGACACGCCGTTTTTAAGCTTTTCTTAAGGAAACGTTTTCTCGTACTTTCAATACGAACGGGTCATCTATGTTCGGTTTTCCGGAAAAACTCTGTCACGAGGAAACAAGACGACTTTGATAGACCTTACATTTGATGGCTAGATGCTTGAATTAAGATTGTCGCTAGTTCATCGGCTGACTGCTCAACAGCCACAGAGCTGAAAGGACCCAGATCGGACTTCATTCAGGAACACATCACCCTTTCCCACAAGTGTTTGAATTATCAAACAGGCAATCGTGCCGCGAAAATGTCGCCGCTCTAAAAGTGAAATTCTTTGTCCGCCATTACTCGAAATTGGTTCCGGTTTAGCCCGCTATTTATGCAGCGGCATCTCTCCTTGTGACGTCATACTCCTAACACACGATTGATTTACCTTTGATCGCCATTTATGTCAGTGGGGTTTTTATCTTGGTATTAGCGAAATATCTGTCGATTCAGAAGTTCATTTTGGGTAACGTTTGTCTGAAAGCAGTAGTGAAGGTTCCTCTGAGTCTTCAGAGGCTAGCTTCTGCTCGGAAAGTGAAGATTTCCAATTATACGACGATAGTGCCGAGCCAATTGCCACCGAAGAAGCTACCAGTAGGCTGAACAAAAAGCTGTAGAGGAAGAAGTCTGAGGACATGCTTCTGAGTCGATTTGCTGACGAGTTAGATCTACCAGACTGGTATTTTATTTGGTTTCTTCGTCTCGATTCTTTCGGCTTTTATCAATGTGTCTATTTTTGTAAAATTCCAAGCAGTTTCTTTCGAATGATCTTACATTAGATTTGATCTGTCGCCGTTTTTGAAAATGTCTGTTTCGTAGATATTGCACGATTAAAATTTCTGTAATTTGGTCAATTACCAAAAATAAAAATAAAAAAAAGATCTAAGTGGCATTTATAGCTCTTAGGTATTTAAGTTTATTTATATATTTTATTTTTTGGTGTCAACCGTAGTGTTATTTTGAAATTACCCATACATTTAAGGTTATGTTTATAGGTGCAAGTGTATAAATTGTTCGTTGGAGCTCATTGTCCAGCATGAAGAATGTAGATGTTGCATGGAGGTTGATAGATGTCATAAGAGAATGGCAGAAGTCGAAAAAGATGACTAGTATGTTACTTTCGCATCAAGGTTTCGAAAGTGTGTCTGAGTAGTTGCATTTTGGCTACTGCAGCAATAGGGCTTAAAACGAAAAAAAAAAAAGGGTTTACCCCATTGACCACATTGTTCGCTGATGGCAACACCACAGACACCTGGGGCAGTAGGAAACCCCAAAAATTGGGATTTGAGAGGGGCAACAGCAGAGGCTGAAATCACCCCTTCCTATCTGCCAGTGGTGCTAAAAAGTTCGCACTGATGATCACAAGTTTACAACTGGTCACCAGTGGGGGAATAACTATATTCAGGACTATGCCACTGTCATATCTTTATCTCATTCCCAAATTAATGTTAAGTTTGATTTTGGCCAAAGCAATTACATTGACAGAAAATTCAGACCCCTTTTGCCAATAGCAGACTTTTCATCTTGATTTCCATTGCCATAAAGAGGAAAACTGCTGGTGTCTGCACATCGCTAGCTTGTGATGAAAAAAATTCATTAAGTTGAAAGCTGTAGCCAAAGTCAAAAAAGTTAATTTCAGACCTTAAACAGCCAAAAATATATGGTGCAGAATATGTAAGGGGTGCTTGCTTACAGCTGTGCTTGCTTACAGCTGTGGTAATATACTTCCTTAAAGATTAGCAATGAAATTAGCTCTTATAGACCAGAAATGAACAAACCCTTTCAGAACTTCTAACTGGCTAAAGAGCCAGAAATTAAATATATTCCTTGGGGAATGTACTGCATGCTACCCAGGGTCTCCACAATACACCACAGCAATTTTGACTGTGTGATTGATTGTATTCGAAAATACTGATCCAACTCATTTTAATATAAATGAGAGACTGTCACAGTATTCTCTGTTTAAACCTGTTCAAAAATACATACAAGGCCTGGATGCATTTAAAGAGAAAAAAAGGGAAAGAAGGGAAATAGGAATCAAGCAACACTGATCAGGGTTTGCATGGGTAACAGAAACATGATTTGATTTTCATTTTCTATTTGATTTTGTTGAGGGCACATAGCCCCAATTATCCTTTCAAGAGGTTTCTGTAATGAGCATTGTAGATTATCATTTAATAAATAGGCGTCCAAAAAAAATTAGGGCAAAGAAATCCACACCTTGTCCAATTCTCCGACGGAAAAAATCATTTACATACAAATGAAAAATTAGTCGGTAACACTGCACTCCTCTCTTTGCTCTCTCTCTCTCTCTCTCTCTCTCTCTCTCTCTCTCTCTCTCTCTCTCTCTCTCTCTCTCTCTCCCCTCTTCTTTGCTGTTATAGTTTTGAAATATCTTAGTGAGACCCTGCGTGTTGTTCTTAGGAACCGGTTTCCTCAAGATATTTTACATGGCTGTAAATGATATTTTTCTACTATGGAGGACTGGGTA
>CM042751.1:7999984-8019984 GCA_022496165.2 Catalaphyllia jardinei
TATTCTATATAAACAGGACATGGCAACGCTCAACAAACGTAACGAACTAGTATCAACTTGCAGGCACAAGCAAAATTTTCTACTTAAATTCAATCGCATCCTCAAGAACCAATCATAAATGCTTTTTACTATTGTTTCTCAAGTTCGTATTTATAACGATCATGCTGCTGATGTATATAAACCCTAGTGCTGCTACAGTCTATATGGAATTTAACTGATGAGTGGACCAACTCCTTGTTGGTCTACGAAACAGACCTGTATTAAAGTCCATATGAAACTATATTGAGTAGAAATACATTGTTATATATATATATGACTGAATAAATGTTTGAAAGAAAATTCGCCCTGAGCGGGATTTGAACCCACGTCCCCCCGCACACTAGTCGGGTGTGATAACCACTACACCATCAGGGCAACCATGCATAATGCAAAATATATATATATGTCATTGCGGTCAACCTAGAAGCCATTTGATTCGATTTTTGATTGAAAGGAGCGTAAATGTCGGTGGAGATTTTTTGTCTTCTATGGTTGGTGATTCTAAAATCAGCTTGATGTAGTGTCGGAGACACATTTTAGCTGCGATACTGTTGACCGTAAACTGTGGTTAGCTATATTTAGCTCGCTGCTGTGCCCTGAAACGGACAGGGACATTCGCATCGGAAAGCAAGGTTATGAATTTTATTTGACCGATTTTAAGAAAAGATGTTTTGATGTTTCATTCCTGACATCAATCAGTGTGTCAACAGCTGTTTTGACACTGAGAAAAGTCGAATTTTTGAAATAAATTAATCTGAGAGATATTTTGTTCATTGGGTTTGTTAAATTCGAGATAAAGCAATGGTTCTCGGCTTACCAAGACCAAGTTTGTGCGTAGTTTAGTCTCGCTCGACTGCCGACTGAGGCTGCTAGAAAGTTATTTCTGTATCATTTTCTAAAAGAAACGGCTTTATCTTTCGTTTTCTGGCTTCTCGAACCTGTTGAATGCCTCGGCAAGACATTTTTTGTACCTTATCTTTTGCCCAGTCACATAAAATATTATCCTAATTCTCAAAACCTTCCACCATTTTAAAACGGCAGAGGGAAAAACTTTGTAATGATGACGTCAATCATGCATCTGTCCTCTGATAGATCATAGGCAAGAACCAATCAAAATGTGAGAATAACTTGGGTTATTATATAATTAAATGTACTTCAACATCTAATCGCCAAAAATTCATTTTCCACATGCCAGGTCCTTTTGCCTCTCTGAATTCGCGAAGGCTTAAACTAATTGCAGCATGATCGGTAGGGATAATATCAGTTTAATTTACAAAGTTATAAACAATTATTGGACGAGGTTCTTGTGATATTCAGAATAATCCAGGTCGAGGTAAGGATTCTTAGCCGAAGCCGAAGGCTGAGGCTGATAACCCTTACCGAGACCTTGATTACGCTGGATATCACAAAAACCGAATCTAATAATTGTTTTATTATACAATAAACGAAGTCATGTTTTTCTTCTTTGCTTCTTTGCTGACGGGAAGCAACACAAAGCGGCGAACTTGACATGATTACCCTTAGAATTCATGCACTGCGGTCATACATGACATGATAACCCGTGACCTTGAGTGTCCTTGACCTGATAATCTTTAGTTATGACGTCACGGGCGCTGATTTCGAAATTCACTGTAGGCTTTCGGCCAATCAGAAAACAATTAGAGAGTTGTTTGTGTAATAACAGATTATTGGAAATAAGCCCAAAATCTAGACGACATAATAAAGCAGGCGATTTTTGACTCCAAGTGTAACTTCTGTTTGAGGATTTTAACCCTCCAGATATCGACCACATCTAATTTTCTATTTTCCAATTCCTCAAAATGTACTCTGTTTGCCCCCCAAATTTTGCATAAAATACAGTTGTAAAATGATGTTGGGAGGTCTGCATATTCTTAAGAGTATTTCACAACAGACTGAAGGGGAGGGAGGCAAACAGAGTGCATAATGGGGAATTAGAAAATAGGTAATTCGCTTTGCTACCATTGTATACTGCTCACGACCGATCTCCTTGGTATTATAAGGGGAAGGGGGAGGCAAACAGAGTACATAATGGGAATTAAAAAATAGGTAATTCGCTTTGCTACCATTCTATACTGCTCACGACCGATCTCCTTGGTATTATAATTCCACTCCTTTTATCTAAAGTACAGTGGTGTTTAATGGACAACTAACATCTCCGCCTGCAATAATATTCCCCTTAGAATATAAATTTTCAGTTTAAAGTGCACTTAACCCCATTTTCCCCCTAAAACGAATCTACTTGTTTTTTTGAAATACTTCTGCGATTTTTTTTTTTTGATTCGGATAAATCCTCGATTTTCTGTACCCCTACGAAATTCCGAAAACACCGCCCTTTTTGTTGCACGACCGAGTCTATGGAGAATGGGTCTAAGAAAAGTGCGCAGAAACGCCTTCCAGAGGTGCTATGGGCTGTTGAAGCAATAACCCAGATTTAAAGAAAGATATACTATACAATCTAATCGCGATGATAGGTCAAGAGTACAATAAAAACGTAAACGATGGTTGATTTTGTCGAATTATCGACCAAGTGAACTAACTCTCTGAGAACCATTAAAATTTGTTCTGCGGACTTTCAAACACTATTTTAGAAATTTTCTGCTGAAAGCCAACCAGCAATTCGTAGAGATTTTAACGACAACCTATATCTTCCTATCCAACATTATTTATAACATAGCCGGCAAAGTCGTGTGACCGACATATAAGCTTACTGATACGTAAATAATCTCCCAACCTACAGTTTAATTTCTCTTTTGATTCAGATAAAAGTGCAAGAGTAATCCTTTAAAATTACATGATAAGAAAATCGTTAGACTTATAAAGTTTTTACAAGGTTTGGAAGACGGCAGTTCGACGGCAAAATTCTGTGCAATAGTGCCCAAAATATGCCGGCGCGTAATATTATTTGCAGACCGCTTAGGGAGCCCATCCTGTTTGCTTATCCGACGAATTCCAGGCTAAGCATTGAGAAAAAATTACATCGGCTATTTGGAGTTACGACTTAAAACGTGCAACAATGTGAAGTCGGTAATTTTATGAATTGCTTCCTTCCGCCTTGCTTCCCGAAGCTTCAAACAATTCTACGATTTTCAATCGCCGGATCGAAACCAGTGTTTTGGAGGTCATCACGTCTCGAAAACTGCAACACGTACTTCGCTCTAATAAACATGAAGCATTCTAGAAAGTACAATACAAACCGATTTAATAGAACAACCATACCTTGACAAAATACATTCCTGCTAACGGCAACCGTAAACGGGCTTTACAAACACTCGTGGGAATCTTGTGTTTAGGTAATGAATTTACCATCCAAAGCAGTCCTTGAGTTTTCTTTCCTGCTTTTTGTTTTCCTGCTCCTCCACTAGCTTCGTATCTAGCTTTCCATTCGTGATATACAAGCAGTTTTTTATTTCGGAGTCTTTGAATCGAAACTAAGAAATTATTTTTAAACAATCTCGGAGCGATTAATTTTGCTCTCCATTTTGTCGCAAAAACCGAGAGCTGACTAAGGCGCCATTGTGTTTGGTTCCTGGGTGGACGTCATCAGCAGCCGCCGCCTCAGACTCCCTAAATCTCGGTCGTGGAACACTTTGGGTGGGACTTTCAGAGGGCATAGAAAATCGAGGATTCAAGTAAATTCCAACTCTTTTTCACTGCAAATAACAAGTAGGTTCGATTTTGCCAAAAGTGGGGGGGGGGGGGGGGGTGTAGGTGCACTTTAAGGAAAGTACACAGTTTCTTAAAAAGTTTAATTAAACGAGTCTTAATCTTTGTCTGGTGCATTAATTGACAAATACGTATACTTTATCATCAAGGTGAATTTTGAAAATAATAAAGCGCCCTAAAGAACCCCGAGCTGTACAAAGCATTGTACAATTCGCCTTGTTGTTCTTTAATATTGTGGTACCACATAAATATGGACTAAACATGTGAAATATGCATTTTTCTGTCCCACTCACGTTGCCATTGATTTTATGTTGCTTTATTGTATCTGTTGCGTTTCTTGTAAAGAAAAAAAAAACCTTACGTCTGTATTCTTTTGGTGATACAATGTGAAAATGGGGAGTCTTTTTTTTTTTTAAATTGCTATTTCCTCTTATGTTCAACGAAACTATTTTTAAGCAGCTGACGAGATTTTAACACACATGAACAATAAATTCCAAATCTAAAAGCTACAATTCATAATAAAACAGTGAAGGTTGAAAAAATTGAGCGCAGTTATAATAACTTTGTTCCTGATTGTTTTGAGTTAAAGTGCCCCTAACCCCCATTTTTTTTTCTTTTAGTAAAATCTACTAGTTTCCCTAATTTCATCAGCGAAAAAATTATCTCGATTGATAAAATCCTTGCGTTTCTACAGGCGTCTGAACACGTAGTTTCTATGTTTACGACCGCGCAAAGTGGAATCTGGGTCGGGCTACTAGTGACGTCACTTCAAGAACCGAGCTGAAACACTCAAGAGACACTTTTCTCTGATTCACTTGAGTAATAATTAAGCTTACTTGCGTGACGTGAAAACCACCAATACACGGACTGCCACTGGACAGGGCATGTTTCAGTGTGCCCTCGTTCCGAGGGCTGAAAAGCCTTGGGAGCTATTTTGGTTTAAGTGTTGGCGGGACAGCAAATTTTGACACTATCGCATGTTCGCATATATTCTTCTCAGAAACGAAACATTGTTATTCTCGAGATGACGTCAGAAGCCAACTCGTCCCATTCTCCGCTATTCCTCGGTCGTGAACATGGAAATGTGCAAAATTATAAACTTGGAAAATTCGTAGAAAATTAACAAAAATAGCTACAACGATAAATTTTTTCGCTGTGGTGATCAGGAGAAAAAGGAAATTTATATTAGCAAAAAAAAAACGTTGGGGGTAAGTGGCACTTTAAATACAAGCAAAAACATTTTTCCCTCAGGGCTCAATTGTGCGATTGCTATAAACAGTAGAACACATAAACAAATGAGCACACACTCCAACTCTAAGAATGAAAGATGAAACAAATTAACTCCATCTAATACTTGGAGCTCCCTCCATAACTTGTTAGCCGTTAAGTGTGATTTCTAAAAAACCTTTGTGCCCGCCAAATCGAAGTATCAAATTACAATAATAATAATAATAATTTATATGAACATAGCCCTAACCACAGTTAATAGAGGCGAATGGTCATGAAACTCTTCAAAGTTTTTTTGTGGTATACTATTGTTATGTTTTTCCCCTTGACCCTGCACAAAAAACAATAGTTTTTTTTTTAGTCCGTACAGAGGAACTAACCAATAGAAACTTGTTGGTTACATAACTCATTCATAGTGTACGAGTGCAAAACAAAAGATTGTGCAGGGTCGTGGGCCTTCTAACATAAATCTTGGCATCTCTGTTTGCTCCTTTGATGTTTGCCGGGCTTCATAACCAGTGCCTTCTATAAACTATGCCCTAACCTATCGAGAGTTATAGCAGATCATTTTTTTGATTAGACTACCAACTAGCAAAATGGATTTCAATTCCACACGGGAACGTTTTCAAATTACTTACAGCTCATCAGAACAATGTGGTGGTTTTTGCAATCTCGCACCATCTTGGAGCAGATTGTGGAGTTCGACCACGCCCGTCACTCCTTTGTACGGCAGTTCACCTATTGATCAGACGCGCAAATTAACCCAAGAATCAATCTTTTGACTGAAATTTCTTTTCTGCCTGTACTGATGGTGCTCCACTCTGCGCTGCATTGAGGCGCGGTGGCTTATGGTTAGCCCGTTTTACGAAGGTTGCAAAAGGTTTTGTTTTCACATCCGGAAAGTGTAAGTAAAATCTCAATCCTTATGATTACAAAATTGCTTTATTCACATTTCTCAATATAAAAAAGGGCTCTCTTAATGCAAATAGTTTCAGGCGTATTAACCTCTCTGGTTTTAAATGAATATTAAATAAGTATGGCTTTGCAGGGCAGAAAAGTTTCCGAAGCTTTGGAGAAACGGGTTTCTGGCTAGGGACACTGTTTTGTGTTCTTGAAGGCGATACCCTTTTCTCTCACAGTGCTTCCCCCCCCCCCCCCTTACCCAGAGGGATAACTGGGTACTTGCTAATTTCATACTGTGTGCTACCCTGCGAAGGACAACCATTTCATCCGGGACGGAGGAGTAGGAATGGTCTTAGTCGCTTCATACTAGAGAAACCGGGATAAGCTCCAGCCAGATGAGCATTTTGGCTCGTATGCAGACTTACTCTACACTGTATGCCAGTTACCCTACCATACTCATGGATTGTTTTGAAGATTAATAAGTGATTAATAAAGGTGGTGCATTTTGAGCTCGGTTTTGAAATGTAAAAGATGAATTGATCAACATGACGCGAGCGTGGGACAAAGAAAACATCTGAGTCCCCGACAGGAATCGAACGCATGACCTCCGGATCACTGGGCGGGCGTTCTATACCCACTGAGCTATGAGAACTGAATTCATAAGTGACATGAGTTCTCGTATCGATTTTTTCTTTGTTCCACTCCCGTGTACTGTTGATTGATTTGCCTTTTACTTTGAAGATTTTCCAAACAGTTTTCCCCTTGCTCTCTATGTACATTACTTACCAAGGGTAACTATCTCCCAAAGAACAACTCCATAGGACCACCTGCCAGGAAGTGCAATGAAATGAATTATTTAAATATATATATGTCTGGATTTATGAAAACGATGCTAAAGAAATTGAAATGGCTCGCCAAGCAAGCGTTTTTTCTCGCCAGAAAGTCGACGATATAAAAATTAAAAGGAAAGTCAGTCTTTTTTCTCCTTCTCCACCCGTTTATCTTGCTTTTCTTGCCGTCCTTTCCCTTTTTCCCCTTTACGTAGCTCTTATTTGGCCTAAAAGAGCAGTCAAAACAAGGTCAAATCGAGGTCTTTAGCACTGTTTTCATAAATCCAGACATATATATATATATATATATATATATATATATATATATATATGTTAACATCTTTAGTTAAATAGCTTTAATTAAATTAAATATTAATTTCTTAAATTGTATTAAAAGAATAATTATTAAATTAACTTAAATTATTTTAATTAAATGACTTTTATTGGCCGTTTTCGAATTACCTCAGGCCTCTTTTTCGAAGCAAGTCTCATCCTTTCATATGCAAAGCAATTTTCACGCAAATTAAACTCATTTTCATGTGAGTGAAATTTATTTGCATATGAAAGGATGACGCGTTTCAGATTGTACAATCTCTGGAAATATCTCTACATATATCCTCAGAAGTGACGGTGGGATATAATACAATAAAATTTAAATGTTTAAGAGAAAGACTGGAACCTACGCCTTCACCTACTCTTCCACAATTGTCTTAAAGGTTCCAGACTTTCTCCTAAACATTTAAATCTTATTGTGTTATACCCAGCCATCATTTCTGAGGATGTATCTTGAGGCATACGAAACGTTAAGTCATTAAAATAAGTTTCTTTTTTCTTTTTTACAACGTGCGTTTTTCTGTGATGTTTGTAACCGCAGCTTGTGTATTATTTCTGTTTAAGCTGGAATGGCCAAAGAATAAGAGTTTTTGAATTCTAAGGATAACAGAGACATCCCCTGTCACAAAACTCGCAAGTCAAAAAGTTTCCAGTAGTAACAAGGCTGGATTGGGTAGGGGGAAGCAGTAGATGATTCCCCGAGGAAGACTATCATTATGAATGAATGAGGCCCTCCTTTCCCCCACCCTCCCAAACCTGCCAAACGTTTGTCAGAGAAACAATCCGAATTGCTTTCAATTTTCTATAGGCTAAAAATCGGGGAATTAATCCTTCCTCTCATATCGGTGCTAATAGGTACCTGCGTGAACTGATATTCTTCTAGATTTCGACTGAATCAAAGATCAAGGGTCCATTAATTTAATGATTTTTGAATGATTCAAGGCAACTTACACGTCTCCCTTGCTTGTGCTTGTTCCTCTTAGAGCCTCCATTGACATCCAGAGCCATGGGACTCGTCCCTAATTTGGGAGAGAGAGGGCGAAGTGCTAGTGGGCATGTTACCACACTAATTTGAGTGGTTTCGCTTTCAAGATCTAAAATATCATGGTGTTAAGTTCTTGGACGGGACTCATAACTCCGTCCCTGCAGTCAGGAATATTTAATTAAGAGATAAAACGATGAGCGCAGTAATCCAAGAGAAGATGATCTGAGAGAACATATCTCCGTACTCCACGTTTTTTTGTTGTTGTTGTTTGTTTCTTTTTTTTTTATAAATTAATTTTAAGCTTTGTGTCACATCGTGAAGGCTATTTTTAGTCAATAACTTGGTGATTCCACTTTCTTGTTTTGCGACGACGGCGAAGAAATACACAAGGATTTATAACGCAGAAGCACAGTTATTGTTTATCATTAAACCTTTTTTTTGGTTATCTTCTCCTTGCCGTCTTCGTCGTGCTTAGTTTAAGGTCCTTAATGCGTAGAATTGGAAACGGGCACAATAGAGATGAAGAAAGTACATACCACGCTTGTTTTAATGTATTGTCCATCCTTAGATATGTCACGTGCCATTCCAAAATCGGCCACTTTGCCAACCAGTCCATTCCCCACCAAAACATTTCGGCAAGCTAAGTCCCGATGAATGCACTTGTGTCCAAATACATAATACCATTATGGAATATAAAGAATATATATGGAAGCGAATTTTAAATTGTTTGATGCAAGCCATTAAGAGAATGTGCAATGAAAATATTGCAGAACATGTGCATTCAGAAGGTTTGTTCATTTGGTTTTAAATGGTCTTAAATTTGTATTATTATTGCTGTTGCCGTTGTAGTCATTGCTTGGGCGAAATTTCGTCTTTACATTCCTTTTGACAATATGAAAAACCATAAGGTTTTTCTAGTTTATTTACATTCGTTGGTAATGCTTAATATATGGGCTAATTGACAATTAGACCCGTAGCCCTTTCGGGCTACGGGTCAATAGCCCATGAGGCGAAGCCGAATGGGCTATTGGTCCGTGGCCCTTGAGGGCGAAGGGTCTAATTGTTTTAGTATCACCCAACTAGTCGGACAGAAAAGGCAATAACAAAGTTGGCAAATGCAAGTTGAAGAAATATTTATTTGGGGGAAAAAACGAAAGAAAAACCGGCGAATTTCGCTACTCGATGACTATTACTATTAGACCCCTAGTAGCGTAGCCAATCAAAATGCAGGATTTGCATTAGTCCACTAGTTGGGTGACACTAAACAGTCGGTATATATATGATCAGTCCATTATCCATTTTCTTATTTTTGCAAGTAGTATTTAGTATTTTGCGGCTTCAAAGTCTGATTATTATTAAGCATAATACCTGTCTACTTTCCAAATGCCTCATGCCATTGGCAATGTCCAAAGCAATCCTTAACAGTTCCCTCTCTGTCAGTCTTGACCATATGTTGGCGTAAGGTAGATCGTCATTCTGATTCTGAACGCGACTACTCCTGAGCAAGTTATCAAGACTTCCACCAGGAACAAACTCAATGATGACGTACAGGGGTTCTAAAAGATAAAGGCGATATTAGCTAAATATAACTTGATTGTAATGGCAGAAGACTATTACATTATTACCCATAATCCAAAGAGATGGGCTAAGAGATTGCATTCCGGACTTCAAACCTTCAGAGGTGGGCGATTCTTAAAACAGCGAGCTAAGCGTGAACAAATCCTAAATCAATCTGGAAACAGTGTGATGTAGTTGGCAAATATATTTACCAATGTGTTTGTCAAAATTGCAATGTTACTCAGCTGCAAGAGAAAATGATGGGACAGAGAGGGACGCACCCAGTCCTGGCCTCGGGATATGTCAAATCCACTAAAGTTATATTAGGATTGCCGGAAACAGCGGGAATGCACTTCCTTTTACGTCCGCATGATACCATTATTTTGGTGATCATGCAATTTAGAAACGGCGGTCCACGGGGAAATACATCGATAGATGTGCCTTTTAAGGGTATATTTGAGAGAGATGGTATTTCTGAATGGATAAATCAATGTCAAAACTTCTTAAGAATAAAATGGCTTATGCAGGCGGGTGGAAATGCAGTTCTGAAGGGTTAACAAAAACAACAAAACGTTCCGGCATGCTATAAAGGTCGTGGCGGCTGTGATGCACTGTGACTTCTATAAATGGAGTTTACTCGAGCCCATAGACTTGGACATTGATATTGGCAACGACAATGAGTTTTTCTCGTCACATTGAAGATTGGAAGCTACTAACGAAAGGTGAAAGCATGAACGTGATCAGTGGAAGATGACATCTCCGTCTTTGCCGGTTTCCTTTGTTAGAAAAGCAGTCAGAAGAACTGAGTTATCCCTTTCGTTCAGTTCAGTGTACTTTTGTTCCTTCAGTCATTTATTTGCCGCTTACATCATGCATGGGAGTAGTTTTGTCGTTGAATTGAAAATTATGTTACTTCAACGTTGTTCTGTTTCTCTGTGAATTCAAAATTATTTCTGCGCGGGTTACCGTCGCTGATCGCTTCACTCCAGGAGTTTTTTTGTCGCCGTAACAGTATTCACAACTAGGTCAGTTCTTACATTCCCATGAACGCCATGCTTTTAGTTTTTTAGTCCCTGTGCCAGCATTCAAAATTATAACATAATTTCTCTCGCTGAACGCTACTCACACTGTACTCTGCAAGCCTGACCCTCCAAGTTTGTGTTTGTTATTGTATTCCTGATCAAAATTATTTCTGTCACTGGTCCTCCCACTTCGAGCTGTTTCCGAGTTATTTCTCTCGCCGGTCGCTTCGCTGTGAGCTGTTTTGTCACTGCACTGTTATTCAACATTATTTCTGTTGTTGACCACCTCCAGCTCCGAGCTGTTATTTTTAGGCTGATCGCTACATTCCGAGTTGTTTTATCCGCGCTGTTAAGGTTCCCAAATATACTTCTATCGCATGGTTGAAAATTGCTTTGTTGAGGTACGGATAGTATTCAAATTGGTTTCTGACGCTAATAACTAGGCTTCGAGTTGTTTTAGTTCCCGCCTGGATTCAAAATATTTTAGCGACCCTCCGAATGGTTTTGAAGCTTGACTCCTCCAGCCGGGTTGAGAGCAATTTTGTCGCTCGGTTCAAGAATAGTTTTTCCGTGGGACCCAAACTACTTTTGTTCGGTGTGCTAAGATTTCTTTTGTCGATGCGTTCACTGGTGTCAGGATCGCTACAGATTGAAACAGTATTTCATGTTATGTTACAATATCGAACAAAACGATAGTTCTCTGCATGTTGTTAACAATTAACAAATGAAAGCAATTAAATTATTTATTGTTTTCATCGCTGTTTTCTTTGGTTCAAGTTCTCGGAGGACAAACATTGTTATTTCTTAATGCCCAATTACGTTTTTATTCCAAGGAGGTTGTGGTTCTTTAGCCGCTTCTACTGACGAAACGTATTTCCACGCAGACCGCCTTTTCAAAATTCCCAGATCAACAGATGATAGGTATCATGCGGACTTCTGGGGAAATAGACTTCCGTTTCCGCCTAAAGCTAAAAATAACTTTAGTGGAATCGACATATCCCAGCCAACGCCCTCAATGTCCCTCTCTGTCCCATCATTTTCTCTTTTCAGCTGTTAGTGTAAAACTTCAGCGGTGAACGGAATCTATTAACGATAATTTGTGGTTGTAAACAACATGCTAAAATAAATACGCAGTTTGCTGAAACACACTACCTTCAAAGGTACATGCTCCCACCAAGCTCACGATATTTGGATGACGGCCGACGTGAATGAGTGTCTCTAGCTCTCTGATTAGCGCAAGTCGTTGCTGTTGATCCATGTTATCTATTATTATCAAAACAATCAAACTCACTTTTAAACAAAAACAGGAAGAACTTCAATGACTGTTGAGGAGAAATAGCTCGAAACTCTTGCTTTCGAATTCTATGAATCAGAGCTTGAATATTTTCCATTTCGTAGTGAACCTCAAACGCAGCCCATTGTTTAAATTTCTTTCTTTTATGAGTCTATATAGCTAGGGAGATAAAGGAGTCATTATTTCATTAACAGTATTGTGTTAAGACGGAACAAACCTTTAAGGCTTTTTACCGCAACTGGGAGTTCATATCCATCAGCCCTTAAATATACTCCTTTAATTACAATTCCAAACTCTCCTCCACCAAGTTTCTCATTTGATATTTTCAGCCTGTCTCGGGAAATTTCCCAATTTCTGTTAACCGCCAGGTCCTGTAAGTAAGTCTCGTTATTGAAGACTTCATTTTCTTTCGTGACAGAGCGTGAGCCATCTTCGCCATTATCACTTGCAGAGGGTCGGCTGTTTCTCAACTGTTTTATTTTCTCCTTGTCATTCTCAATTTGAAGCTGGGTAGATTCTTGTTTGGAGTCCATCAGCTGTTTTCAAAACGTGCTAAACATTATTCGTCTAGAAAGTAACTGACCACGGGATCTCAAGAATGTAGACGGAGGATTTGAGACTTTTAAGAAGTGAAAAGAGAGAAAGCTGCTTTTGATATAGTCAGCAAATTTTCATTCATTCAGTTTTTAACTATTTAAGAGTGGCCTTTTGTGTTATTTTTCTAAGGACGGAAGGGTAGTGTTAAGAGAGGCGGGATGGGTATACCCATTTCTACAAAGATTAAAATTTCTTATGGATAACACTTAGCTCTTATTATTAACCGACCATGCGTAGGAGGACTGTATGAAAGAATGTCGACTGAGGGTGTAAGTACTGGCCGAACGCAGTGAGGTCTGTACATGACCAAGGTCAAGATTCTTTTATACAGACCGACTAGGCTCGATTAATAAGGTTTTTCTTATATAGCAAACAAGACCAATTTTATTTGTTTTGTTACCTGGTTTGTACTAACCGACATTTTGCTTGCGAATGACGACGAACTAAATTTAATTCTGCCAAATTTTGCTCGTTCTCTCTTCCTATCTTTCTTTTTTCTTTCTTATCAGACTTGCCACTTTGTTAAAAGAAGATGGCTAATGCATCATTTTAGTTTGCAACTTTTTCACTGCAAAACATTACCGGTCTAGATAGGAAAATCTACACCGCTTTCAATATCGCTTTCAGCACTGAATCAAATTCTTGAATTTTGGTAGTTCCTAGTCCTTGTGAGACCCAGCCATATAATAAAGAATAATGATACTCACTAACAAATACAAGCCGAGAGAGAAATACCTTTTTATTGATGTTGTATGCCATTCTCTTTTCCCTCTTGTGCTTAAAAACAACCAGGGCGATAATAACAACTAAAAGGACCACACCAATGGCTATGGATGACACGAGAGCTTCGGACAACCCCTTAGCGCCTGTTGGAAAAAAACGTATTGTAAGGAACAAACGTGTATGGAACCCTACCCGGTTTCTTTTTTTTTAATTCTTTTTTCTTTTCTTTTCTTTTTTTTTTTTTTTCGGTTTGTTTTGTTTGGTCATCTCGTTTTATGGCCACCTTATTGGCTTTTATTCCGGTCCGAACAAAAGCTAAGTGTGTTCATTTTCTTATTTAGAGAACCCTTTAATACGACCACCCTGTTAATGCAGCCGATTTTTGCAGCTCGTTTGTAACCGGATTTACGGGGATCCACTATGTTGTCGAGATCCTATTATTACAGAAAAGACGTGAAAGTTGTTGTTGTTGACATAAACCACACCACATGGTCATGTTTTCCTATCTGTTTGTTGCTCTTAGTACTTGGGCCTTTCCGATTCATGTTGCTTTTTTGCAATCATCTTGCGTGAGGATTCAGCTTAGCTTTCAATATACTAATGGTCAAGCAGCCAGCACTCTAGGTAATATTTGTCATCTATATTTCTAGACTTAGCAGACGAGAAATAGAGTCTAACTGAAGATTGCTCTTGTAGTGTAGTAACCAAACCTGGAAATTAAAAGTGAACATATGAAATATTCGCTTTAATTACCATAAAACTTTCTCATATTAAGTTAATTACTTTCAAGAGGCATAGCAATAATTAGTTTCCAAAGAAGTATGACCCTAAAAGCAGCTTAAAAATAGCAAAAATACATCGTAATGAAGTTTTACCCCAAAGGAGTATGGGTTGTTTAGGCCAGGTTACCAATGTTTGTGGACAGTTTTTATAGAATTTAACAAGCAGATTCTTAATTGGCAGGCTCTGAGCTCCAAAATGATACCAAGAACAGCCTGCCACCCATGGTTTGCAGCCAACTTGATAAATTGACCCTTATTAGGATTTAACCACTAGACTATAATTGTTCTGGTTGTTGTTGTAGTTGAACATATCACGCCTTTTTCTGTCACATTCTGCTCACTGATGGGAAACACTATATAAACGATTTCTTTTTAAGTTAATTTCAATTTCTTTTTTTGTTTCGTTTTGTTGTTGTTTTTTTGTTTGTTTGTTTGTTTTCAACAAATCAACCCATAACAGTGCCTTGACATGCTTCAGGTATACCAGGAACAACTACATCAGAATAAGAAACATAATCAACGTACTTGCCTTTTAATGAAAGCATTGCATCTCTGGACGAGACATGGGCTTTCAAAGCTGTTGCCCGACAAGAGTAATATCCAACGTGCCTGTCACTTACAGAGATAATCTTCACAATTAGCTTTGAACTTTCGTTTTGATTGCTTGGCGTTACTGTAGCGCTAGAGTCAGTAAATGCAATCCCATCTTTATGCCACGTGATGTTTGGACGTGGGAAGCCCCGGGCACCGCACGTGAGCTCCACGGTGTCGCCGTGTGATGCCAAAATACTCTTGGGATGGAGGTAAAAAGAGGGCTCCATCATATCTAAAGAACAAAAATACACAGTCAGCTAAGTTTCCGCAAAAAAAGTGTGTATGATAATTATAACGGTCAATAATACATCTTGTAATTTTACCTTTTGAGCCACCCAAATTAAATATACAGTCGAAGCTGTCTTTTCGACCACCCTCGTAAGCGACCAGCTCTAGTTACGACCACCGTCGTCAAATCTTGTTTGAATTGTCACTCAAACTCTGTAATTAAAAGCTTTCGTAAGCGACCGCTTCCGTGGGAGGCCGCGACCACTTCTGGGAATTATCAAATGGTCTTTTCCTTTAATTAGTTTTTAAGCTCTCGTAAGCGACCACTCAAAGAGTCTGATTCGTATTAGTCAACAATTTAACAAGATTACGCTTCTTGATCACATTTACAGTAACCCTAATGCATAACATACAGTACTGTGTTCTTAAAGATCTCGATTAACAGTTCAAAGTGATTTCCGGCTTAGTGGAGCAGATGATTGGTTCATTTATGACTTAAGTGCTTCATGAACTGAACCGTTGCTGTTTTACTTTTTTACATAGAGAACTGATATATGACGTCATAATTGCGCCTTGCTGCTCTAGCAATGCGTTAGCACTTTGGTAGTTGTTGTGCTACGCGTTGTAATCATCTGAATAAGAAATAAGAGGTTCTTAATCTCTGTGGATGCGTGAACTTTACCTTCGCAATCCGCCTCTATGACAGGCAATAACCAACTATTATCTCCAATACTATACTATACAACACTATTTATAACTCATTTACGTATCCAGACCTTCATGATAAAAGCTCTTGTAAGCGACCAGCCTCTATTGTTTTAGGGCGCGGTCGCTTACGAGAGCCCATTCTCGTAAGTGACCAGCTCCAGTTTCGACCACTTTTTCGAATTCCCGAGGTGGTCGCAGCTTCAAAGGCACAAGGTATGATTTTGACCCAGAAGTACAAGCTCAGCGAGCAAATGCTCTGTTATTTTGCCTATTTCTTTTGCATTGATCTTAATTGGAAGAGTGTAAATTCTATTCTACCCGAAAGCATTTTGGGAACATCAAAAGATACGTATAATGTAAACAGTAACTAAAGGGGGAGTCGTCAAGAAGCTGAGTTTAAATGTAACTTTTTACCTGGACTTGTTGGAAGTCTTTTTGAGATCGTTACCGTGGCTTCCTTGGAGAGTGTCCGTCCTACTGAATTGCTGGCAACACATTGGTACTTCTGCAACTGTTCTGTTTCTATAGTAAAGACAAGTAGCAGCGTCGAAACACTTCCATTATGAACCACAGTGCCATTTCTAACTGACGAGTTGTTATTCAACCAGCTAATGACAGGATGTGGAAAGCCATCCGCTTCACAGGATAAGTTTACTGTGACGACGCTGGCATCAAGGTAACCATTCTTCGATTGGGGGTGGTTTCTAAAAACTGGTTTCCACAGGACTGAAAACAGGAAAAATATTGAAACCAAGAAAATGCAAAATAGCAAAAAAAGTAATAATGGATATATTGAGATCAATTAAAATTAAAAGTATTTTAAAGGGATTTCTAGTTAAAACAATATTGAATATTGACATGTATTTTTCCTAAATGTAACAAATAGCAGAAAATTCAAAATGTAATTTTTCATATTTTTTCGAACTAAAAGAGCCTTTTTTAATATTTGAATTTATCTCGATAATTGCCCAAAATCATGCATTAGTTTGGTCGAAAAGTAACAGATGAAGATGGAAACCGCTGTTTAAACTGTTGTGACTTGAGCTTGAGCTTGGCCAAGCGTTTAAACAATTCGTACTACAACCACCAAATTTGATGATTTCCTTCTTGCTAGCCTGCGTTGCAGCCGGACGTGTCACAAAATCCCCGGCCGGTTTAGACTGCCTGCGACACAAGCCACCTTATTGTGTGTTATCAATTTAAATTTCTCATGACAAGATGTATGCTATAAGAAGACCCATGAAAGATGGCAAATGTTTAATTATGTATTTCGGTCGTTGTTTATAATAATAAAGAAGGCGTTAGTGAACATCAGATTTTATTATACACGCCGCCAAAGGTGTCTAGCTTATAGATGGTAAAACGTGATGCAATTAAATTGAACTGCATTTAAGCGTTGGAAAACATTTTCTGTCCGTACACTAAGTTATAGGAACAGAAGTGGAAGTTGTGAAAAGAGGAATGGCGTGAGAACACGAGCCGTAAACGTGAGTTTTTATCCAGATCCTTTTTTGAGTTCTTTTTAACTCCAAAGAAACAGCAAAATTGTTTTCCATATCTTTAGATCGCACTTCGCGAAAAAGAAAGAGAAACATCAAAACACGAATAGTTTTTAATCCCACCATAATTTCTTTTACAGCTAGATTTATTTTTTTGCAACAGGCCAATACAGTAAGGCTCTTAGGGGGAGGTTTCTTACGGGGCGTCTCCTTCATTTAGTTATAATGATAGTAATAACCATGTACTTTGTAAGCCCTTTTACCTGTTAATCTCACACTAGATGACCTGTTCCAGCCTTCAGTGCTGTTTGCCTCGCACCAGTACATGCCCTGGTCGTTCAGGTGAACGGAGTCGAAAGCTAGTAGGGAGTGACCTTTAAATTCCTTCACAGAAAAGCTCGGCACGCGATGACCATTCTTGAACCACGTGATGAATGGGCGGGGGACACCTGATCCGTGACAGCTCAGATTCGCTTTACTTCCCGCGGTAAAGTTTCTCTGACTTGGTAGATTGACACTGAGATGTGGTGCTAATGGATCTGCAATAGAAAGAGTTTAGACTGTTAATGACACCTCATAAACTCCTAATTCCTTATATATCATCTTTGGTAAAACTTTAAAATGCAATTACCTAAATTTAAGGAACACAATTTAATCAACGCGTTTTAACCGTGTGCTTTCAAATAGAGAACTAAAGCATTGACGACGGAAAGGACAACGATGATGACGACGACAGGAAGTCAGTTGAAAACACTTTCAAGAAACTGCGCATGTTCTTCTCTGTCAGTTCGTCGTCACGTATTCGAGGGTCTCAATGCGGTAGTGGCTTTTATGGTTAACGGTTAATATTTTGGCTTTTTACGGCTAACGGTTAATTTTTTTGGCTTTTTTACGTACGGCTTTTTTACGGTAATTAATTTTTTCTATTACGGTCAACAGGAGTTGTTAAAAATATTAAATTCCGTCGTTGTAAAACATTCTAAAAGTCTTTAGGCAAATTTGAGATGAAAAAGTATTTTTGTATGTGTACATTCTCAGTGAACTATATAACTTTTATGCTTTTACTGCAGTAGAAAAACATAACGAATACCAAAATAAGATAAAGTTTTAAATTACTTAAAGGAAAAAAACCTATGAACGTCAGATCCATGTTCATGTAACCTGTGTAACTAGTATATTTAATTGTACGTGTTTGTTTGCTTGTTTGCTTGTAAATAACAACAATTATATATGAATCATTAGGCTTAACAGGTTTGTATGGCCTGGTCTACCATTTTGCGCACGACCAAGCATCAAACCTTGTCCAGACCTTGACTTGTCTTCCAGAGCTTGTCATTATTGGCTTACCAATAACCAGTTCTTCTGACTCAATATCGACATCTTTCACTGTCATCCAAATCGCTCTCGCACTCCTCCACCTGGTTGAAATCTGCAGTTGACGCGAGGGTTAGCTGTGGGACTGTGGCATCGCTTACGAAACTTAACAAGGACACATCGGAAACAACAGAGCGCATTTCAGAGGAGGCAGTGGGACGTTTGTTCAACTTGGTCAGCTGGAAAGAAGACCCTAGCAGTGGAATTAGGATTTGCATTTGAATACACTGCCGGAGGAAGAGTTCCTGCCTTATCTTTAGTAGTTTTGCTCTCATGGTTTTCTGACGCACAGGACGGTAGTTCTCCAGCCAATCTTTCATAGTGTGAGGAGGAAGTGGAGTCATAGAACTTACATCTTTGGACGACATTCCAGTCTGTGGCACTGGATAGTATGAAGATGGATGTGTAAAGTATTTCGCCCCCCACTTCGTTATTCGCTTCAACGATCAAAGACATATTTGTACTTTTGCAGAGTTCTGGACGTTTTCTTCGCTTATACAGCGATATTAGCCGGAGCTATTGTTATAATTTTAATATCTCGAACCTGCATTTAGCGCACGTAGCTCACTCTGTTGAAGATCAGTTCGCACAGCTATCGTCTGTCAACTCGCGCAACGACATCCATGCGACAAATTATGCAGACACTTTCGACACTTCCGGTTTCGACCAGAATAAATAAACGCGTAACACATTAGACTCAACAAAAGATCTTGAGACCTTATTTTGTGGTTAGATTTTTTTTACTGTTAACATTTTTTTAAGGCTAACGGTTAAAATTCTTTCATTTTTACGCCTAACGACTAAATGTTTGGCCGTTTTACGGTTAACGGTTAACCCCATTAAGACCCTCGTAGTTGTCGACGAAGGAATTTATAATTATTTGCCGTTTAGTTGAGAACGGAAGCAGTTTTAGCCCTTTCATCAGCACACTAATGCCTAATAATAATAATAATAATAATAATAATAAAAATAATAAAAATAATAATAAAAATAATAATAATAATAATAATATTAATAACTTTATTTACCCTTAGCAGTGTTCATAGCACAAGTGGCTAGTGGGGCCGAGCGAACAACTGAAACAAATAACTCAAACTGAACATAACATAGTTAAGAATCCCAACTGGCCGGAGTAGTGGTCATAGCGGGACTCGCACCCGGGACCGCCGGATTGCGAGTCCAACACGCTGACCACTTGGCCACTCTGCCTCCTAATATTAATACTTTGTTGATCGTCGAGTTATAAGCACGCCAGTTTAACAAGAAAAATTCACAGAGAAGTGTCAAGGCTTACCTTTAAACTTCAATGAGAGTTTCCCCAGTGTGCATGTCCTTAAATTCTCTGACAGGCATTCATATTTACCGGAATGGCTTTTCCTGGCATTTTGAATGAAAAGCTTGCATACTAGTGTATATCCGCTGCCGTCGCAATCTTTTATATAGTCATCGTAGTTCTCGTTGTAATAGTATTGCATCGTATAAGGATGCCTTCCTTCCTTTGAAGAGTTACTGGTGCAAATGATTGTTACGTTGTAGCCAATCGGAAGAACGTCCTCACCCGGAAATTCCAAAGTGTCTAGCGACACGGAAGGAGCTTGAGGATCTGGCGGAGATTTTAATC